>JANJGN010000008.1:105014821-105614821 GCA_026770705.1 Isurus oxyrinchus
GATCAGCAGAGACAGGATAAAATAGCGCAAGGAGAGCGGAGACACAGGATAAAAGAGCATGAGGAGTGCGGCAGAGACACAGGATAAAAGAGCACAAGGAGGGTGGCAGACACAGGATAAAAGAGAGCGAGGAGAGCGGTGGAGGCAGAGGATAAAAGACCGGGCGATGATACAGGATAAAGGAGCGCGAGGAGGTCGGAGACACAGGATAAAGGAGCGTGAGGAGGGCAGAGACACAGGATAAAAGAGTGCGAAGGGAGAGCGGCGGAGACACATGATAAAAGAGCGTGAGGAGGGCGGAGACACAGGATAAAAGAGCACGAGGAGAGCGGAGACACAGGATAAAAAAGCGCAAGGAGAGCAGAGACGCAGGATAAAAGAGCATGAGGAGAGTGGCAGGGACAGGATAGATGAGTGCAAGCAGATTGGCAGAGACAGGAAAAAGAGCGCAAGGAGAGCAGAGACACAGGATGAAAGAGCGTAAGGAGAGCGGAGACACAGGATAAAAGAGCACAGGGAGAGCAGAGACACAGGATAAAAGAGCATAAGGAGAGCGCAGAGAAAGGATAAAAGAGCACAAGGAGAGCAGAGACACAGGATAAAAGAGCGTGAGGACAGTGGCAGAGAGAGGATGGAAGAGCGCAAGGAGATTGGCAGAGACAGGATAAAAGAGCGTAAGGAGAGCAGAGGCACAGGATAAAAGGGCGCGAGGAGAGCGGAGACACAGGATAAAAGAGCTCGAGGAGAGTGGAGACACTGGATAAAAGAGCGTGAGGAGAGCTTAGACACAGGATAAAATAGCACAAGGAGAGCGGAGATACAGGATAAAAGCGCATGAGGAGAGCGCAGACACAGGATAAAAGAGTGCGAGGAGAGTGGTGGAAACACAGGATAAGAGATCGCAAGGAGAGCAGAGACACAGGATAAAAGAGCATGAGGAGACCGGCGGCGACACAGGATAAAAGAGCACAAGGAGACCGGAGACACAGGATAAAAGAGCATGAGGAGAGTGGAGATACATGATAAAAAGCACTAGGAGCACGGCGGAGACACAGGATAAAAGAGCGCGAGGATAGTGGCGGAGACACAGGATACAAGAGCGCAAGGAGTGCGGTGGCGACATTGGATAAAAGAGCACGAGGAGACCGGCGGAGAGACAGTATAAAAGAGCGCGAGGAGAGGTGCAGAGATGCTGGATAAACGAGCGAAAGGAGAGAGGAGACACAGGATAAAAGAGCGTGCGGAGAGTGGCAGAGACAGGATAGAAGAGCGCAAGGAGATTGGCAGAGACAGGAAAAAGAGTGCAAGGAGAGCAGAGACACAGGATAAAAGAGCGTAAGGAGAGCAGAGACACAGGATAAAAGAGCACGAGGAGAGCGGCAGAGACACAGGATAAAAGAGCAAGGAGAGTGGAGACACAGTTAAATGAGAGTGAGGAGAGCAGAGAGAAAGGATAAAAGAGCACAGGGAGAGCAGCAGAGACACAGAATAAAAGTGCATGAGTAGAGCGGAGACACAGGACAAAAGAGCGCAAGGAGGGTGGCAGACACAGGATAAAAGAGAGCGAGGAGAGCGGCGGAGACAGAGGATAAAAGAGCGGGCGATGATACAGGATAAAGGAACGCGAGGAGGTCGGAGACACAGGATAAAAGAGCACGAGGAGAGCTTTGGAAACACAAGATAACAGAGCGCGAGGAGAGCAGCGGAGACACAGAATAAAAGAGCATGAGGAGAGTGGTGGAAACACAGGATAAAAGAGCGTGAGGAGAGCGGCAGACACAGGATAGAAGAGCGCAAGGAGATTGGCAGAGACAGGAAAAAGAGCACAAGGAGAGCAGAGACATAGGATAAAAGTGCGTAAGGAGAGCAGAGACACAGGATAAAAGAGCACGAGGAGAGCGGCAGAGACACAGGATAAAAGAGCAAGGAGTGTGGAGACACAGTTAAATGAGAGTGAGGAGAGCAGAGACAAAGGATAAAAGAGCACAGGGAGAGCAGCAGAGACACAGAATAAAAGTGCATGAGTAGAGCGGAGACACAGGACAAAAGAGCGCAAGGAGGGTGGCAGACACAGGATAAAAGAGAGCGAGGAGAGCGGCGGAGACAGAGGATAAAAGAGCGGGCGATGATACAGGATAAAGGAGCGCGAGGAGGTCGGAGACACAGGATAAAAGAGCGTGAGGAGGGCAGAGACACAGGATAAAAGAGTGCGAAGGGAGAGCGGCGGAGACACATGATAAAAGTGCGTGAGGAGGGCGGAGACACAGGATAAAAGAGCACGAGGAGAGCGGAGACACAGGATAAAAAAGCGCAAGGAGAGCAGAGACGCAGGATAAAAGAGCATGAGGAGAGTGGCAGAGACAGGATAGATGAGTGCAAGCAGATTGGCAGAGACAGGAAAAAGAGCGCAAGGAGAGCAGAGACACAGGATGAAAGAGCGTAAGGAGAGCGGAGACACAGGATAAAAGAGAACAAGGAGAGCAGAGACACAGGATAAAAGAGCATAAGGAGAGCACAGAGAAAGGATAAAAGAGCACAAGGAGAGCAGAGACACAGGATAAAAGAGCGTGAGGACAGTGGCAGAGAGAGGATGGAAGAGAGCAAGGAGATTGGCAGAGACAGGATAAAAGAGCGTAAGGAGAGCGGAGGCACAGGATAAAAGGGCAAAGGAGAGCGGAGACACAGGATAAAAGAGCTCGAGGAGAGCGGAGACACAGGATAAAATAGCACAAGGAGAGCGGAGATACAGGATAAAAGAGCATGAGGAGAGCGCAGACACAGGATAAAAGAGTGCGAGGAGAGTGGCGGAGACACAGGATAAAAGAGCGTGAGGAGAATGGCGGAGACACAGGATAAAAGAGCGAGAGGAGAGTGGCGGAGACAAAGGACAAAAGAACATGAGGAGTGCGGAGACATTGATAAAAGAGCACGAGGAGAGCAGAGACACAGGATAAAAGAGCAAGGAGAGCGAAGACACAGATAAATGAGGGCGAGGAGAGTGGAGACAAAGGATAAAAGAGCATGAGGAGGGCGGAGAAACAGGAGAAAAGAGTGCGAGGAGAGGGGAGACACAGATAAAAGATCTTGAGGAGAAAGGTGGAGACACAGGATAAAAGAGCGCGAGGAGGGCGGAGAAACAAGATAAAAGAGCGTGAGGAGAATGGCGGAGACACAGGATAAAAGAGCGAGAGGAGAGTGGCGGAGACAAAGGACAAAAGAACATGAGGAGTGCAGAGACACAGGATAAAAGAGCACGAGGAGAGCAGAGGCGCAGGATAAAAGAGTGGGAGTAGAGCAGAGACACAGGATAAAAGAGCAAGGAGAGCGAAGACACAGATAAATGAGCGCGAGGAGAGTGGAGACAAAGGATAAAAGAGCATGAGGAGAGCAGCAGAGACACAGGATAAAAGAGCATGAGGAGAGCAGAGACACAGGATAAAAGAGCACGAGGAGAGCGGAGACACAGGATAAAAGAGTGCGAGGAGAGCGGAGACACAAGATAAGAGATCGCGAGGAGAGCAGAGACACAGGATAAAAGAGCATGAGGAGACCGGCGGCGAAACAGGATAAAAGAGCACAAGGAGAGCGGAGACACAGGATAAAAGAGCATGAGGAGAGTGGAGATACATGATAAAAAGCACTAGGAGCACGGCGGAGACACAGGATAAAAGAGCGCAAGGATAGTGGCGGAGACACAGGATACAAGAGCGCAAGGAGTGCGGTGGCGACATTGGATAAAAGAGCACGAGGAGACCGGCGGAGAGACAGTATAAAAGAGCGCGAGGAGAGGTGCAGAGATGCTGGATAAACGAGCGAAAGGAGAGAGGAGACACAGGATAAAACAGCATGAGGAGAGTGGCAGAGACAGGATAGAAGAGCGCAAGGAGATTGGCAGAGACAGGAAAAAAAGCGCAAGGAGAGCAGAGACACAGGATAAAAGAGCGTAAGGAGAGCAGAGACACAGGATAAAAGAGCACGAGGAGAGCGGCAGAGACACAGGATAAAAGAGCAAGGAGAGTGGAGACACAGTTAAATGAGAGTGAGGAGAGCAGAGACAAAGGATAAAAGAGCACAGGGAGAGCAGCAGAGACACAGAATAAAAGTGCATGAGTAGAGCGGAGACACAGGACAAAAGAGCGCAAGGAGGGTGGCAGACACAGGATAAAAGAGAGCGAGGAGAGCGGCGGAGACAGAGGATAAAAGAGCAGGCGATGATACAGGATAAAGGAACGCGAGGAGGTCGGAGACACAGGATAAAAGAGCACGAGGAGAGCTTTGGAAACACAAGATAACAGAGCGCGAGGAGAGCAGCGGAGACACAGAATAAAAGAGCATGAGGAGAGTGGTGGAAACACAGGATAAAAGAGCGTGAGGAGGGTGGTGACACAGGATGAAAGAGTGCAAGGAGAGCGGCGGAGGCACAGGATAAAAGAGCACGAGGAGACCGACGGAGACACAGGATAAAAGAGCTCGAGGCGAGCGGAGACACAGGATAAAATAGCGTGAGGAGAGCTTAGACACAGGATAAAATAGCACAAGGAGAGCGGAGATACAGGATAAAAGAGCATGAGGAGAGCGCAGACACAGGATAAAAGAGTGCGAGGAGAGCGGTGGAAACACAGGTTAAAAGAGAGTGCGGAGGGCGGTGACACAGGATAAAAGAGCACGTGGAGAGTGGCGGAGACACAGGATAAAAGAGTGCGAAGGGTGAGCGGCGGAGACACAGGATAAAAGAGCATGAGGAGGGCGGAGAAAGAGGATAAAAGAGCACGTGGAGAGCGCCACAGACAGGATAAAAGAGCGCAACGAGAGCAGCAGACACAGGATAAAAGAGCGTGAGGAGAGCAGAGAAACAGGATAAAAGAGCATGAGGAGAGCGGAGACACAGGTAAAAGAGTGCGAGGAGAGCAGTGGAGACACAGAGTAAAAGCACGAGGAGAGCGGTGGAAACACAGGATAAAAAAGCGTGCTGGTGGTGGAGACACAGGATAAAAGAGCACGTGGAGAGCACCAGAGTCAGGATAAAGGGGCGCAACGAGATCAGCAGAGACAGGATAAAATAGCGCAAGGAGAGCGGAGACACAGGATAAAAGAGCATGAGGAGTGCGGCAGAGACACAGGATAAAGGAGCGCGAGGAGAGTGGCAGAGACACAGGATAAAAGAGCACGAGGAGAGCGGAGACACAGGATAAAAGAGTGCGAGGAGATCTGAGACACAAGATAAGAGATCGCGAGGAGAGCAGAGACACAGGATTAAAGAGCATGAGGAGACCGGCGGCGACACAGGATAAAAGAGCACAAGGAGAGCGGAGACACAGGATAAAAGAGCATGAGGAGAGTGGAGATACATGATAAAAAGCACTAGGAGCACGGCGGAGACACAGGATAAAAAAGCGCGAGGATAGTGGCGGAGACACAGGATACAAGAGCGCAAGGAGTGCGGTGGCGACATTGGATAAAAGAGCACGAGGAGAACGGCGGAGAGACAGTATAAAAGAGCGCGAGGAGAGGGGCAGAGATGCAGGATAAACGAGCGAAAGGAGAGAGGAGACACAGGATAAAAGAGCGTGCGGAGAGCGGCAGAGACAGGATAGAAGAGCGCAAGGAGATTGGCAGAGACAGGAAAAAGAGCACAAGGAGAGCAGAGACATAGGATAAAAGTGCGTAAGGAGAGCAGAGACACAGGATAAAAGAGCACGAGGAGAGCGGCAGAGACACAGGATAAAAGAGCAAGGAGTGTGGAGACACAGTTAAATGAGAGTGAGGAGAGCAGAGACAAAGGATAAAAGAGCACAGGGAGAGCAGCAGAGACACAGAATAAAAGTGCATGAGTAGAGCGGAGACACAGGACAAAAGAGCGCAAGGAGGGTGGCAGACACAGGATAAAAGAGAGCGAGGAGAGCGGCGGAGACAGAGGATAAAAGAGCGGGCGATGATACAGGATAAAGGAGCGCGAGGAGGTCGGAGACACAGGATAAAAGAGCGTGAGGAGGGCAGAGACACAGGATAAAAGAGTGCGAAGGGAGAGCGGCGGAGACACATGATAAAAGTGCGTGAGGAGGGCGGAGACACAGGATAAAAAAGCACGAGGAGAGCGGAGACACAGGATAAAAAAGCGCAAGGAGAGCAGAGACGCAGGATAAAAGAGCATGAGGAGAGTGGCAGAGACAGGATAGATGAGTGCAAGCAGATTGGCAGAGACAGGAAAAAGAGCGCAAGGAGAGCAGAGACACAGGATGAAAGAGCGTAAGGAGAGCGCAGAGAAAGGATAAAAGAGCACAAGGAGAGCAGAGACACAGGATAAAAGAGTGCGAGGAGAGCGGAGACACAAGATAAGAGATCGCGAGGAGAGCAGAGACACAGGATAAAAGAGCATGAGGAGACCGGCGGCGACACAGGATAAAAGAGCACAAGGAGAGCGGAGACACAGGATAAAAGAGCATGAGGAGAGTGGAGGTACATGATAAAAAGCACTAGGAGCACGGCGGAGACACAGGATAAAAGAGCGCGAGGATAGTGGCGGAGACACAGGATACAAGAGCGCAAGGAGTGCGGTGGCTACATTGGATAAAAGAGCACGAGGAGACCGGCGGAGAGACAGTATAAAAGAGCGCGAGCAGAGGGGCAGAGATGCAGGATAAACGAGCAAAAGGAGAGAGGAGACACAGGATAAAAGCGCGTGCGGAGAGTGGCAGAGACAGGATAGAAGAGCGCAAGGAGATTGGCAGAGACAGGAAAAAGAGCGCAAGGAGAGCAGAGACACAGGATAAAATAGCGTAAGGAGAGCAGAGACACAGGATAAAAGAGCACGAGGAGAGCGGCAGAGACACAGGAAAAAAGAGCAAGGAGAGTGGAGACACAGTTAAATGAGAGTGAGGAGAGCAGAGACAAAGGATAAAAGAGCATTGGGAGAGCAGCAGAGACACAGAATAAAAGTGCATGAGTAGAGCGGAGACACAGGACTAAAGAGCGCAAGGAGGGTGGCAGACACAGGATAAAAGAGAGCGAGGAGAGCGGCGGAGACAGAGGATAAAAGAGCGGGCGATGATACAGGATAAAGGAGCACGAGGAGGTCGGAGACACAGGATAAAAGAGCGCGAGGAGAGCGCAGACACAGAATAAAGATCACGAGGAGAGCTTTGGAAACACAAGATAACAGAGCGCGAGGAGAGCAGCGGAGACACAGAATAAAAGAGCATGAGGAGAGTGGTGGAAACACAGGATAAAAGAGAATGAGGAGGGTGGTGACACAGGATGAAAGAGCACAAGGAGAGCGGAGACACAGGATAAAAGAGCATGAGGAGAGTGGAGATACATGATAAAAAGCACTAGGAGCACAGCGGAGACACAGGATAAAAGAGCGCGAGGATAGTGGCGGAGACACAGGATACAGGAGCGCAAGGAGTGCGGTGGCGATATTGGATAAAAGAGCACGAGGAGACCGGCGGAGAGACAGTATAAAAGAGCGCGAGGAGACCGGTGGAGAGACAGTATAAAAGAGCGCGAGGAGAGGGGCAGAGATGCAGGATAAACAAGCGAAAGGAGAGAGGAGACACAGGATAAAAGAGCGTGAGGAGAGTGGCAGAGACAGGATAGAAGAGCGCAAGGAGATTGGCAGAGACAGGAAAAAGAGCACAAGGAGAGCAGAGACACAGGATAAAAGAGCGTAAGGAGATTGGAGACACAGGATAAAAGTGCACGAGGAGAGCGGCAGAGACACAGGATAAAAGAGCAAGGAGAGTGGAGACACAGTTAAATGAGAGTGAGGAGAGCAGTGACAAAGGATAAAAGAGCACAGGGAGAGCAGCAGAGACACAGAATAAAAGTGCATGAGTAGAGTGGAGACACAGGACAAAAGAGCGCAAGGAGGGTGGCAGACACAGGATAAAAGAGAGCGAGGAGAGCGGTGGAGACAGAGGATAAAAGACCGGGCGATGATACAGGATAAAGGAGCGCGAGGAGGTCGGAGACACAGGATGAAAGAGAGTGAGGAGGGCAGAGACACAGGATAAAAGAGTGCGAAGGGAGAGTGGCGGAGACACATGATAAAAGTGCGTGAGGAGGGCGGAGACACAGGATAAAAGAGCACGAGGAGAGCGGAGACACAGGATAAAAAAGCACAAGGAGAGCAGAGACGCAGGATAAAAGAGCATGAGGAGAGTGGCAGGGACAGGATAGATGAGTGCAAGCAGATTGGCAGAGACAGGAAAAAGAGCGCAAGGAGAGCAGAGACACAGGATGAAAGAGCGTAAGGAGAGCGGAGACACAGGATAAAAGAGCACAGGGAGAGCAGAGACACAGGATAAAAGAGCATAAGGAGAGCGCAGAGAAAGGATAAAAGAGCACAAGGAGAGCAGAGACACAGGATAAAAGAGCGTGAGGACAGTGGCAGAGAGAGGATGGAAGAGCGCAAGGAGATTGGCAGAGACAGGATAAAAGAGCGTAAGGAGAGCGGAGGCACAGGATAAAAGGGCGCGAGGAGAGCGGAGACACAGGATAAAAGAGCTCGAGGAGAGCGGAGACACAGAATAAAAGAGCGTGAGGAGAGCTTAGACACAGGATAAAATAGCACAAGGAGAGCGGAGATACAGGATAAAAGCGCATGAGGAGAGCGCAGACACAGTATAAAAGAGTGCGAGGAGAGCGGTGGAAACACAGGATAAGAGATCGCGAGGAGAGCAGAGACACAGGATAAAAGAGCATGAGGAGACCGGCGGCGACACAGGATAAAAGAGCACAAGGAGAGCGGAGACACAGGATAAAAGAGCATGAGGAGAGTGGAGATACATGATAAAAAGCACCAGGAGCACGGCGGAGACACAGGATAAAAGAGCACGAGGATAGTGGCAGAGACACAGGATACAAGAGCGCAAGGAGTGCGGTGGCAACATTGGATAAAAGAGCACGAGGAGACCGGCGGAGAGACAGTATAAAAGAGCGTGAGGAGAGGGGCAGAGATGCAGGACAAACGAGCGAAAGGAGAGAGGAGACACAGGATAAAAGAGCGTGCGGAGAGTGGCAGAGACAGGATAGAAGAGCGCAAGGAGATTGGCAGAGACAGGAAAAAGAGCGCAAGGAGAGCAGAGACACAGGATAAAAGAGCGTAAGGAGAGCAGAGACACAGGATAAAAGAGCACGAGGAGAGCGGCAGAGACACAGGATAAAAGAGCAAGGAGAGTGGAGTCACAGTTAAATGAGAGTGAGGAGAGCAGAGACAAAGGATAAAAGAGCACAGGGAGAGCAGCAGAGACACAGAATAAAAGTGCATGAGTAGAGCGGAGACACAGGACAAAAGAGTGCAAGGAGGGTGGCAGACACAGGATAAAAGAGAGCGAGGAGAGCGGCGGAGACAGAGGATAAAAGAGCGGGCGATGATACAGGATAAAGGAACGCGAGGAGGTCGGAGACACAGGATAAAAGAGCACGAGGAGAGCTTTGGAAACACAAGATAACAGAGCGCGAGGAGAGCAGCGGAGACACAGAATAAAAGAGCATGAGGAGAGTGGTGGAAACACAGGATAAAAGAGCGTGAGGAGGGTGGTGACACAGGATGAAAGAGTGCAAGGAGAGCGGCGGAGGCACAGGATAAAAGAGCACGAGGAGACCGACGGAGACACAGGATAAAAGAGCTCGAGGCGAGCGGAGACACAGGATAAAATAGCGTGAGGAGAGCTTAGACACAGGATAAAATAGCACAAGGAGAGCGGAGATACAGGATAAAAGAGCATGAGGAGAGCGCAGACACAGGATAAAAGAGTGCGAGGAGAGCGGTGGAAACACAGGATAAAAGAGAGTGCGGAGGGCGGTGACACAGGATAAAAGAGCACGTGGAGAGTGGCGGAGACACAGGATAAAAGAGTGCGAAGGGTGAGCGGCGGAGACACAGGATAAAAGAGCTTGAGGAGGGCGGAGAAAGAGGATAAAAGAGCACGTGGAGAGCGCCACAGACAGGATAAAAGAGCGCAACGAGAGCAGCAGACACAGGATAAAAGAGCGTGAGGAGAGCAGAGAAACAGGATAAAAGAGCATGAGGAGAGCGGAGACACAGGTAAAAGAGTGCGAGGAGAGCAGCGGAGACACAGAGTAAAAGCACGAGGAGAGCGGTTGAAACACAGGATAAAAAAGCGTGCTGGTGGTGGAGACACAGGATAAAAGAGCACGTGGAGAGCACCAGAGTCAGGATAAAGGGGCGCAACGAGATCAGCAGAGACAGGATAAAATAGCGCAAGGAGAGCGGAGACACAGGATAAAAGAGCATGAGGAGTGAGGCAGAGACACAGGATAAAGGAGCGCGAGGAGAGTGGCAGAGACACAGGATAAAAGAGCATGAGGAGAGCGGAGACACAGGATAAAAGAGTGCGAGGAGATCTGAGACACAAGATAAGAGATCGCGAGGAGAGCAGAGACACAGGATTAAAGAGCATGAGGAGACCGGCGGCGACACAGGATAAAAGAGCACAAGGAGAGCGGAGACACAGGATAAAAGAGCATGAGGAGAGTGGAGATACATGATAAAAAGCACTAGGAGCACGGCGGAGACACAGGATAAAAAAGCGTGAGGATAGTGGCGGAGACACAGGATACAAGAGCGCAAGGAGTGCGGTGGCGACATTGGATAAAAGAGCACGAGGAGAACGGCGGAGAGACAGTATAAAAGAGCGCGAGGAGAGGGGCAGAGATGCAGGATAAACGAGCGAAAGGAGAGAGGAGACACAGGATAAAAGAGCGTGAGGAGAGCAGAGACACAGGATAAAAGAGCACGAGGAGAGCGGCAGAGACACAGGATAAAAGAGCAAGGAGTGTGGAGACACAGTTAAATGAGAGTGAGGAGAGCAGAGACAAAGGATAAAAGAGCACAGGGAGAGCAGCAGAGACACAGAATAAAAGTGCATGAGTAGAGCGGAGACACAGGACAAAAGAGCGCAAGGAGGGTGGCAGACACAGGATAAAAGAGAGCGAGGAGAGCGGCGGAGACAGAGGATAAAAGAGCGGGCGATGATACAGGATAAAGGAGCGCGAGGAGGTCGGAGACACAGGATAAAAGAGCGTGAGGAGGGCAGAGACACAGGATAAAAGAATGCGAAGGGAGAGCGGCGGAGACACATGATAAAAGTGCGTGAGGAGGGCGGAGACACAGGATAAAAGAGCACGAGGAGAGCGGAGACACAGGATAAAAAAGCGCAAGGAGAGCAGAGACGGAGGATAAAAGAGCATGAGGAGAGTGGCAGAGACAGGATAGATGAGTGCAAGCAGATTGGCAGAGACAGGAAAAAGAGCGCAAGGAGAGCAGAGACACAGGATGAAAGAACGTAAGGAGAGCGCAGAGAAAGGATAAAAGAGCACAAGGAGAGCAGAGACACAGGATAAAAGAGCATGAGGACAGTGGCAGAGATAGGATGGAAGAGCGCAAGGAGATTGGCAGAGACAGGATAAAAGAGCGTAAGGAGAGCGGAGGCACAGGATAAAAGGGCGCTAGGAGAGTGGAGACACAGGATAAAAGAGCTCGAGGAGAGCAGAGACACAGGATAAAATAGCACAAGGAGAGCGGAGATACAGGATAAAAGCGCATGAGGAGAGCGCAGACACAGGATAAAAGAGTGCGAGGAGAGCGGTGGAAACACAGGATAAAAGTGCACGTGGAGAGTGGCGGAGACACAGGATAAAAGAGTGCGAAGGGTGAGCGGCGGAGACACAGGATAAAAGAGCATGAAGAGGGCGGAGAAAGAGGATAAAAGAGCACGCGGAGAGCGCCAGAGACAGGATAAAAGAGCGCAACGAGAGCAGCAGACACAGGATAAAAGAGCGTGAGGAGAGCAGAGACACAGGATAAAAGAGCATGAGGAGAGCGGAGACACAGGTAAAAGAGTGCGAGGAGAGCAGCGGAGACACAGAATAAAAGCACGAGGAGAGCTTTGGAAACACAGGATAAAAAAGCGTGATGATGGTGGAGACACAGGATAAAAGAGCATGAGGAGTGCGGCAGAGACACAGGATAAAAGAGCGCGAGGAGAGTGGCAGAGACACAGGATAAAAGAGCACGAGGAGTGCGGAGACACAGGATAAAAGAGTGCGAGGAGAGCTGAGACACAGATAAAAGATCTTGAGGAGAAAGGTGGAGACACAGGATAAAATAGCGCGAGGAGGGCGGAGACACAGGATAAAAGAGCGTGAGGAGAATGGCGGAGACAAAGGACAAAAGAACATGAGGAGTGCGGAGACACAGGATAAAAGAGCACGAGGAGAGCAGAGACACAGGATAAAAGAGTAGGAGTAGAGCAGAGACACAGGATAAAAGAGCAAGGAGAGCGAAGACACAGATAAATGAGCGTGAGGAGAGTGGAGACAAAGGATAAAAGAGCATGAGGAGGGCGGAGAAACAGGAGAAAAGAGTGCGAGGAGAGCGGAGACACAGATAAAAGATCTTGAGGAGAAAGGTGGAGACACAGGATAAAAGAGCGCGAGGAGGGCGGAGAAAAAGGATAAAAGAGCGTGAGGAGAATGGCGGAGACACAGGATAAAAGAGCGAGAGGAGAGTGGCGGAGACAAAGGACAAAAGAACATGAGGAGTGCGGAGACACAGGATAAAAGAGCACGAGGAGAGCAGAGACACAGGATAAAAGAGTAGGAGTAGAGCAGAGACACAGGATAAAAGAGCAAGGAGAGCGAAGACACAGATAAATGAGCGTGAGGAGAGTGGAGACAAAGGATAAAAGAGCATGAGGAGGGCGGAGAAACAGGAGAAAAGAGTGCGAGGAGAGCAGAGACACAGATAAAAGATCTTGAGGAGAAAGGTGGAGACACAGGATAAAAGAGCACGAGGAGGGCGGAGAAAAAGGATAAAAGAGCGTGAGGAGAATGGCGGAGACACAGGATAAAAGAGCGAGAGGAGAGTGGCGGAGACAAAGGACAAAAGAACATGAGGAGTGCGGAGACACAGGATAAAAGAGCACGAGGAGAGCAGAGACATAGGATAAAAGAGTAGGAGTAGAGCAGAGACACAGGATAAAAGAGCAAGGAGAGCGAAGACACAGATAAATGAGCGCGAGGAGAGTGGAGACAAAGGATAAAAGAGCATGAGGAGAGCAGCAGAGAAAAAGGATAAAAGAGCATGAGGAGAGCAGAGACACAGGATAAAAGAGCACGAGGTGAGCGGAGACACATGATAAAAAGCACGAGGAGAGCGGCAGAGACACAGGATAAAAGAGCACGAGGAGAGCGGAGACACAGGATAAAAGAGTGCGAGGAGAGCGGAGACACAAGATAAGAGATCGCGAGGAGAGCAGAGACACAGGATAAAAGAGCATGAGGAGACCGGCGGCGACACAGGATAAAAGAGCACAAGGAGAGCGGAGACACAGGATAAAAGAGCATGAGGAGAGTGGAGATACATGATAAAAAGCACTAGGAGCACGGCGGAGACACAGGATAAAAGAGCGCGAGGATAGTGGCGGAGACACAGGATACAAGAGCGCAAGGAGTGCGGTGGCGACATTGGATAAAAGAGCACGAGGAGACCGGCGGAGAGACAGTATAAAAGAGCGCGAGGAGAGGGGCAGAGATGCAGGATAAACGAGCAAAAGGAGAGAGGAGACACAGGATAAAACAGCGTGAGGAGAGTGGCAGAGACAGGATAGAAGAGCGCAAGGAGATTGGCAGAGACAGGAAAAAAGCGCAAGGAGAGCAGAGACACAGGATAAAAGAGCGTAAGGAGAGCAGAGACAGGATAAAAGAGCACGAGGAGAGCGGCAGAGACACAGGATAAAAGAGCAAGGAGAGTGGAGACACAGTTAAATGAGAGTGAGGAGAGCAGAGACAAAGGATAAAAGAGCACAGGGAGAGCAGCAGAGACACAGAATAAAAGTGCATGAGTAGAGCGGAGACACAGGACAAAAGAGCGCAAGGAGGGTGGCAGGCACAGGATAAAATAGAGCGAGGAGAGCGGCGGAGACAGAGGATAAAAGAGCGGGCGATGATACAGGATAAAGGAGCGCGAGGAGGTCGGAGACACAGGATAAAAGAGCGCGAGGAGAGCGCAGACAAAGAAAAAATGAGCACGAGGAGAGCTTTGGAAACACAAGATATCAGCGCGAGGAGAGCAGCGGAGACACAGAATAAAAGAGCATGAGGAGAGTGGTGGAAACACAGGATAAAAGAGCGTGAGGAGGGTGGTGACACAGGATGAAAGAGTGCAAGGAGAGCGGTGGAGGCACAGGATAAAAGAGCATGAGGAGACCGACGGAGACACAGGATAAAAGAGCTCGAGGCGAGCGGAGACACAGGATAAAATAGCATGAGGAGAGCTTAGACACAGGATGAAATAGCACGAGGAGAGCAGAGACACAGGATAAAATAGCATGAGGAGGGCGGTGACACAGGATAAAAGAGTGCGAGGAGAGTGGCGGAGACACAGGATAAAAGAGCACGAGGAGACCGACGGAGACACAGGATAAAAGAGCTCGAGGCGAGCGGAGACACAGGATAAAATAGCATGAGGAGAGCAGAGACACAGGATAAAATAGCATGAGGAGGGCGGTGACACAGGATAAAAGAGTGCGAGGAGAGTGGCGGAGACACAGGATAAAAGAGTGGAAGGTGAGTGGCGGAGACACAGGATAAAAGAGCACGAGGAGAGCTGTGGAAACACAGGATAAAAGAGCATGAGGAGGGCAGAGACACAGGATAAAAGAGTGCGAAGGGAGAGCGGCGGAGACACATGATAAAAGTGCGTGAGGAGGGCGGAGACACAGGATAAAAGAGCACGAGGAGAGCGGAGACACAGAATAAAAAAGCGCAAGGAGAGCAGAGACGCAGGATAAAAGAGCATGAGGAGAGTGGCAGAGACAGGATAGATGAGTGCAAGCAGATTGGCAGAGACAGGAAAAAGAGCGCAAGGAGAGCAGAGACACAGGATGAAAGAGCGTGAGGACAGTGGCAGAGAGAGGATGGAAGAGCGCAAGGAGATTGGCAGAGACAGGATAAAAGAGCGTAAGGAGAGCGGAGGCACAGGATAAAAGGGCGCAAGGAGAGCGGAGACACAGGATAAAAGAGCATGAGGAGTGCGGCAGAGACACAGGATAAAAGAGCGCGATTAGAGTGGCAGAGACACAGGATAGAAGAGCATGAGGAGGGCGGAGAAACAGGAGAAAAGAGTGTGAGGAGAGCAGAGACACAGATAAAAGATCTTGAGGAGAAAGGTGGAGACACAGGATAAAATAGCGCGAGGAGGGCGGAGACACAGGATAAAAGAGCGTGAGGAGAATGGCGGAGACAAAGGACAAAAGAACATGAGGAGTGCGGAGACACAGGATAAAAGAGCACGAGGAGAGCAGAGACACAGGATAAAAGAGTAGGAGTAGAGCAGAGACACAGGATAAAAGAGCAAGGAGAGCGAAGACACAGATAAATGAGCGTGAGGAGAGTGGAGACAAAGGATAAAAGAGCATGAGGAGGGTGGAGAAACAGGAGAAAAGAGTGCGAGGAGAGCGGAGACACAGATAAAAGATCTTGAGGAGAAAGGTGGAGACACAGGATAAAAGAGCGCGAGGAGGGCGGAGAAAAAGGATAAAAGAGCGTGAGGAGTATGGCGGAGACACAGGATAAAAGAGCGAGAGGAGAGTGGCGGAGACAAAGTACAAAAGAACATGAGGAGTGCGGAGACACAGGATAAAAGAGCACGAGGAGAGCAGAGACGTAGGATAAAAGAGTGGGAGGAGAGCAGAGACACAGGATAAAAGAGCAAGGAGAGCGAAGACACAGATAAATGAGCGCGAGGAGAATGGAGACAAAGGATAAAAGAGCATGAGGAGAGCAGCAGAGACACAGGATAAAAGAGCATGAGGAGAGCAGAGACACAGGATGAAAGAGCATGAGGTGAGCGGAGACACATGATAAAAAGCACGATGAGAGCGGCAGAGACACAGGATAAAAGAACACGAGGAGAGCGGAGACACAGGATAAAAGAGTGCGAGGAGAGCGGAGACACAAGATAAGAGATCGCGAGGAGAGCAGAGACACAGGATAAAAGAGCATGAGGAGACCGGCGGCGACACAGGATAAAAGAGCACAAGGAGAGCGGAGACACAGGATAAAAGAGCATGAGGAGAGTGGAGATACATGATAAAAAGCACTAGGAGCACGGCGGAGACACAGGATAAAAGAGCGCGAGGATAGTGGCGGAGACACAGGATACAAGAGCGCAAGGAGTGCGGTGGCGACATTGGATAAAAGAGCACGAGGAGACCGGCGGAGAGACAGTATAAAATAGCGCGAGGAGAGGGGCAGAGATGCAGGATAAACGAGCGAAAGGAGAGAGGAGACACAGGATAAAACAGCGTGAGGAGAGTGGCAGAGACAGGATAGAAGAGCGCAAGGAGATTGGCAGAGACAGGAAAAAAGCGCAAGGAGAGCAGAGACACAGGATAAAAGAGCGTAAGGAGAGCAGAGAAAGGATAAAAGAGCACGAGGAGAGCGGCAGAGACACAGGATAAAAGAGCAAGGAGAGTGGAGACACAGTTAAATGAGAGTGAGGAGAGCAGAGACAAAGGATAAAAGAGCACAGGGAGAGCAGCAGAGACACAGAATAAAAGTGCATGCGTAGAGCGGAGACACAGGACAAAAGAGCGCAAGGAGGGTGGCAGACACAGGATAAAAGAGAGCGAGGAGAGCGGCGGAGACAGAGGATAAAAGAGCGGGCGATGATACAGGATAAAGGAGCGCGAGGAGGTCGGAGACACAGGATAAAAGAGCGCGAGGAGAGCGCAGACAAAGAAAAAATGAGCACGAGGAGAGCTTTGGAAACACAAGATAACAGCGCGAGGAGAGCAGCGGAGACACAGAATAAAAGAGCATAAGGAGAGTGGTGGAAACACAGGATAAAAGAGCGTGAGGAGGGTGGTGACACAGGATGAAAGAGTGCAAGGAGAGCGGTGGAGGCACAGGATAAAAGAGCACGAGGAGACCGACGGAGACACAGGATGAAAGAGCTCGAGGCGAGCGGAGACACAGGATAAAATAGCATGAGGAGAGCTTAGACACAGGATGAAATAGCACGAGGAGAGCAGAGACACAGGATAAAATAGCATGAGGAGGGCGGTGACACAGGATAAAAGAGTGCGAGGAGAGTGGCGGAGACACAGGATAAAAGAGTGCGAGGTGAGTGGCGGAGACACAGGATAAAAGAGCACGAGGAGAGCTGTGGAAACACAGGATAAAAGAGCATGAGGAGGGCAGAGACACAGGATAAAAGAGTGCGAAGGGAGAGCGGCGGAGACACATGATAAAAGTGCGTGAGGAGGGCGGAGACACAGGATAAAAGAGCACGAGGAGAGCGGAGACACAGGATAAAAAAGCGCAAGGAGAGCAGAGACGCAGGATAAAAGAGCATGAGGAGAGTGGCAGAGACAGGATAGATGAGTGCAAGCAGATTGGCAGAGACAGGAAAAAGAGCGCAAGGAGAGCAGAGACACAGGATGAAAGAGCGTAAGGAGAGCGGAGACACAGGATAAAAGAGCACAAGGAGAGCAGAGACACAGGATAAAAGAGCATAAGGAGAGCGCAGAGAAAGGATAAAAGAGCACAAGGAGAGCAGAGACACAGGATAAAAGAGCGTGAGGACAGTGGCAGAGAGAGGATGAAAGAGCGCAAGGAGATTAGCAGAGACAGGATAAAAGAGCGTAAGGAGAGCGGAGGCACAGGATAAAAGGGCGCGAGGAGAGCGGAGACACAGAATAAAAGAGCTCGAGGCGAGCGGAGACACAGGATAAAATAGCATGAGGAGAGCTTAGACACAGGATGAAATAGCACGAGGAGAGCAGAGACACAGGATAAAATAGCATGAGGAGGGCGGTGACACAGGATAAAAGAGTGCGAGGAGAGTGGCGGAGACACAGGATAAAAGAGTGCGAGGTGAGTGGCGGAGACACAGGATAAAAGAGCATGAGGAGAGCTGTGGAAACACAGGATAAAAGAGCATGAGGAGGGCAGAGACACAGGATAAAAGAGTGCGAAGGGAGAGCGGCGGAGACACATGATAAAAGTGCGTGAGGAGGGCGGAGACACAGGATAAAAGAGCACGAGGAGAGCGGAGACACAGGATAAAAAGCGCAAGGAGAGCAGAGACGCAGGATAAAAGAGCATGAGGAGAGTGGCAGAGACAGGATAGATGAGTGCAAGCAGATTGGCAGAGACAGGAAAAAGAGCGCAAGGAGAGCAGAGACACAGGATGAAAGAGCGTAAGGAGAGCAGAGACACAGGATAAAAGAGCATAAGGAGAGCGCAGAGAAAGGATAAAAGAGCACAAGGAGAGCAGAGACACAGGATAAAAGAGCGTGAGGACAGTGGCAGAGAGAGGATGGAAGAGCGCAAGGAGATTAGCAGAGACAGGATAAAATAGCGTGAGGAGAGCGGAGACACAGGATAAAAGAGCACAAGGAGAGCGGAGACACAGGATAAAAGAGCACAAGGAGAGCAGAGACACAGGATAAAAGAGCATAAGGAGAGCGCAGAGAAAGGATAAAAGAGCACAAGGAGAGCAGAGACACAGGATAAAAGAGCGTGAGGACAGTGGCAGAGAGAGGATGGAAGAGCGCAAGGAGATTAGCAGAGACAGGATAAAAGAGCGTAAGGAGAGCGCAGGCACAGGATAAAAGGGCGCGAGGAGAGCGGAGACACAGGATAAAAGAGCTCGAGGAGAGCGGAGACACAGGATAAAAGAGCATAAGGAGAGCGGAGATACAGGATAAAAGCACATGATGAGAGCGCAGACACAGGATAAAAGAGTGCGAGGAGAGCGGTGGAAAAAACAGGATAAAAGAGAGTGCGGAGGGCGGTGACACAGGATAAAAGAGTGCGAAGGGTGAGCGGCGGAGACACAGAATAAAAGAGCATGAGGAGGGAGGAGAAAGAGGATAAAAGAGCACGTGGAGAGCGCCAGAGACAGGATAAAAGAGCATGAGGAGAGCGGAGACACAGGTAAAAGAGTGCGAGGAGAGCAGCGGAGACACAGAATAAAAGCACGAGGAGAGCGGTGGAAACACAGGATAAAAAAGCGTGACGATGGTGGAGACACAGGATAAAAGAGCACGTGAAGAGCACCAGAGTCAGGATAAAGTTGCGCAATGAGAGCAGCAGAGACAGGATAAAATAGCACAAGGAGAGCGGAGACACAGGATAAAAGAGCATGAGGAGTGCGGCAGAGACACAGGATAAAAGAGCATGAGGAGGGCGGAGAAACAGGAGAAAAGAGTGCGAGGAGAGCGGAGACACAGATAAAAGATCTTGAGGAGAAAGGTGGAGACACAGGATAAAAGAGCGTGAGGAGAATGGCGGAGACACAGGATAAAAGAGCGAGAGGAGAGTGGCGGAGACAAAGGACAAAAGAACATGAGGAGTGCGGAGACATAGGATAAAAGAGCACGAGGAGAGCAGAGACACAGGATAAAAGAGAAGGAGTAGAGCAGAGACACAGGATAAAAGATCAAGGAGAGCGAAGACACAGATAAATGAGCGTGAGGAGAGTGGAGACAAAGGATAAAAGAGCATGAGGAGAGCAGCAGAGACAAAGGATAAAAGAGCATGAGGAGAGCGGAGACACAGGATAAAAGAGCACGAGGTGAGCGGAGACACATGATAAAAAGCACGAGGAGAGCGGCAGAGACAAAGGATAAAAGAGCACGAGGAGAGCGGAGACACAGGATAAAAGAGTGCGAGGAGAGCGGAGACACAGGATAAAAGAGCTCGAGGAGAGCGGAGACACAGGATAAAAGAGTGCGAGGAGAGCGGAGACACAAGATAAGAGATCGCGAGGAGAGCAGAGACACAGGATAAAAGAGCATGAGGAGACCGGCGGCGACACAGGATAAAAGAGCACAAGGAGAGCGGAGACACAGGATAAAAGAGCATGAGGAGAGTGGAGATACATGATAAAAAGCACAAGGAGCGCGGCGGAGACACAGGATGAAAGAGCGCGAGGATAGTGGCGGAGACACAGGATACAAGAGCGCAAGGAGTGCGGTGGTGACATTGGATAAAAGAGCATGAGGAGACCGGTGGAGAGACAGTATAAAAGAGCGCGAGGAGAGGAGCAGAGATGCAGGTAAACGAGCGAAAGGAGAGAGGAGACACAGGATAAAACAGCGTGAGGAGAGTGGCAGAGACAGGATAGAAGAGCGCAAGAAGATTGGCAGAGACAGGAAAAAGAGCGCAAGGAGAGCAGAGACACAGGATAAATGTGCGTAAGGAGAGCAGAGACATAGGATAAAAGAGCACGAGGAGAGCGGCAGAGACACAGGATAAAAGAGCAAGGAGAGTGGAGACACAGATAAATGAGAGTGAGGAGAGCAGAGACAAAGGGTAAAAGAGCATTGGGAGAGCAGCAGAGACACAGAATAAAAGTGCACGAGTACAGCGGTGACACAGGACAAAAGAGCGCAAGGAGGGTGGCAGACACAGGATAAAAGAGAGCGAGGAGAGCGGCGGAGACAGAGGATAAAAGAGCGGGCGATGATACAGGATAAAAGAGCGTGAGGAGATCGGAGACACAGGATAAAAGGGCGCGAGGAGAGCGCGGACAGAGAATAAAAGAGCACGAGGAGAGCGGTGGAAACACAGGATAAAAGAGCGTGCGGAGGGTAGTGACACAGGATGAAAGAGTGCAAGGAGAGCGGCGGAGGCACAGGATAAAAGAGCACGAGGAGACCGACGGAGACACAGGATAAAAGAGCTCGAGGCGAGCGGAGACACAGGATAAAATAGCATGAGGAGAGCAGAGACACAGGATAAAATAGCATGAGGAGGGCGGTGACACAGGATAAAAGAGTGCGAGGAGAGTGGCGGAGACACAGGATAAAAGAGTGCAAGGTGAGTGGCGGAGACACAGGATAAAAGAGCACGAGGAGAGCTGTGGAAACACAGGATAAAAGAGCATGAGGAGGGCAGAGACACAGGATAAAAGAGTGCGAAGGGAGAGCGGCGGAGACACATGATTAAAGTGCTTGAGGAGGGCGGAGACACAGGATAAAAGAGCACGAGGAGAGCGGAGACACAGAATAAAAAAGCGCAAGGAGAGCAGAGACACAGGATAAAAGAGCATGAGGAGAGTGGCAGAGACAGGATAGATGAGTGCAAGCAGATTGGCAGAGACAGGAAAAAGAGCGCAAGGAGAGCAGAGACACAGGATGAAAGAGCGTGAGGACAGTGGCAGAGAGAGGATGGAAGAGCGCAAGGAGATTGGCAGAGACAGGATAAAAGAGCGTAAGGAGAGCGGAGGCACAGGATAAAAGGGCGCAAGGAGAGCGGAGACACAGGATAAAAGAGCATGAGGAGTGCGGCAGAGACACAGGATAAAAGAGCGCGATTAGAGTGGCAGAGACACAGGATAGAAGAGCATGAGGAGGGCGGAGAAACAGGAGAAAAGAGTGTGAGGAGAGCAGAGACACAGATAAAAGATCTTGAGGAGAAAGGTGGAGACACAGGATAAAATAGCGCGAGGAGGGCGGAGACACAGGATAAAAGAGCGTGAGGAGAATGGCGGAGACAAAGGACAAAAGAACATGAGGAGTGCGGAGACACAGGATAAAAGAGCACGAGGAGAGCAGAGACACAGGATAAAAGAGTAGGAGTAGAGCAGAGACACAGGATAAAAGAGCAAGGAGAGCGAAGACACAGATAAATGAGTGTGAGGAGAGTGGAGACAAAGGATAAAAGAGCATGAGGAGGGCGGAGAAACAGGAGAAAAGAGTGCGAGGAGAGCGGAGACACAGATAAAAGATCTTGAGGAGAAAGGTGGAGACACAGGATAAAAGAGCGCGAGGAGGGCGGAGAAAAAGGATAAAAGAGCGTGAGGAGAATGGCGGAGACACAGGATAAAAGAGCGAGAGGAGAGTGGCGGAGACAAAGGACAAAAGAACATGAGGAGTGCGGAGACACAGGATAAAAGAGCACGAGGAGAGCAGAGACGCAGGATAAAAGAGTGGGAGTAGAGCAGAGACACAGGATAAAAGAGCAAGGAGAGCGAAGACACAGATAAATGAGCACGAGGAGAGTGGAGACAAAGGATAAAAGAGCATGAGGAGAGCAGCAGAGACACAGGATAAAAGAGCATGAGGAGAGCAGAGACACAGGATAAAAGAGCACGAGGTGAGCGGAGACACATGATAAAAAGCACGAGGAGAGCGGCAGAGACACAGGATAAAAGAGCACGAGGAGAGCGGAGACATAGGATAAAAGAGTGCGAGGAGAGCGGAGACACAAGATAAGAGATCGCGAGGAGAGCAGAGACACAGGATAAAAGAGCATGAGGAGACCGGCGGCGACACAGGATAAAAGAGCACAAGGAGAGCGGAGACACAGGATAAAAGAGCATGAGGAGAGTGGAGATACATGATAAAAAGCACTAGGAGCACGGCGGAGACACAGGATAAAAGAGCGCAAGGATAGTGGCGGAGACACAGGATACAAGAGCGCAAGGAGTGCGGTGGCGACATTGGATAAAAGAGCACGAGGAGACCGGCGGAGAGACAGTATAAAAGAGCGCGAGGAGAGGTGCAGAGATGCTGGATAAACGAGCGAAAGGAGAGAGGAGACACAGGATAAAACAGCATGAGGAGAGTGGCAGAGACAGGATAGAAGAGCGCAAGGAGATTGGCAGAGACAGGAAAAAAAGCGCAAGGAGAGCAGAGACACAGGATAAAAGAGCGTAAGGAGAGCAGAGACACAGGATAAAAGAGCACGAGGAGAGCGGCAGAGACACAGGATAAAAGAGCAAGGAGAGTGGAGACACAGTTAAATGAGAGTGAGGAGAGCAGAGACAAAGGATAAAAGAGCACAGGGAGAGCAGCAGAGACACAGAATAAAAGTGCATGAGTAGAGCGGAGACACAGGACAAAAGAGCGCAAGGAGGGTGGCAGACACAGGATAAAAGAGAGCGAGGAGAGCGGCGGAGACAGAGGATAAAAGAGCGGGCGATGATACAGGATAAAGGAGCGCGAGGAGGTCGGAGACACAGGATAAAAGAGCGTGAGGAGGGCAGAGACACAGGATAAAAGAGTGCGAAGGGAGAGCGGCGGAGACACATGATAAAAGTGCGCGAGGAGGTCGGAGACACAGGATAAAAGAGCGTGAGGAGGGCAGAGACACGGATAAAACAGTGCGAAGGAAGAGCGGCGGAGACACATGATAAAAGTGCGTGAGGAGGGCGGAGACACAGGATAAAAGAGCAGGAGGAGAGCGGAGACACAGGATAAAAAAGCGCAAGGAGAGCAGAGACGCAGGATAAAAGAGCAAGAGGAGAGTGGCAGGGACAGGATAGATGAGTGCAAGCAGATGGGCAGAGACAGGAAAAAGAGCGCAAGGAAAGCAGAGACACAGGATGAAAGAGCGTAAGGAGCGCGGAGACACAGGATAAAAGAGCACAGGGAGAGCAGAGACACAGGATAAAAGAGCATAAGGAGAGCGCAGAGAAAGGATAAAAGAGCACAAGGAGAGCAGAGACACAGGATAAAAGAGCGTGAGGACAGTGGCAGAGAGAGGATGAAAGAGCGCAAGGAGATTGGCAGAGACAGGATAAAAGAGCGTAAGGAGAGCGGAGGCACAGGATAAAAGGGCGCGAGGAGAGCGGAGACACAGGATAAAAGAGCTCGAGGAGAGCGGAGACACAGGATAAAAGAGCGTGAGGAGAGCTTAGACACAGGATAAAATAGCACAAGGAGAGCAGAGATACAGGATAAAAGCGCATGAGGAGAGCGCAGACACAGGATAAAAGAGTGCGAAGAGAGCGGTGGAAACACAGGATAAGAGATCGCGAGGAGAGCAGACACACAGGATAAAAGAGCATGAGGAGCCCGGCGGCGACACAGGATAAAAGAGCACAAGGAGACCGGAGACACAGGATAAAAGAGCATGAGGAGAGTGGAGATACTTGATAAAAAGCACCAGGAGCACGGCGGAGACACAGGATAAAAGAGCGCGAGGATAGTGGCGGAGCCACAGGATACAAGAGCGCAAGGAGTGCGGTGGCGACATTGGATAAAAGAGCACGAGGAGACCGGCGGAGAGACAGTATAAAAGAGCGCGAGGAGAGGGGCAGAGATGCAGAATAAACGAGCGAAAGGAGAGAGGAGACACAGGATAAAAGAGCGTGTGGAGAGTGGCAGAGACAGGATAGAAGAGCGCAAGGAGATTGGCAGAGACAGGAAAAAGAGCGCAAGGAGAGCAGAGACACAGGATAAAAGAGCGTAAGGAGAGCAGAGACACAGGATAAAAGAGCACGAGGAGAGCGGCAGAGGCACAGGATAAAAGAGCACGAGGAGAGCGGAGACACAGGATAAAAGAGTGTGAGGAGAGCGGAGACACAAGATAAGAGATCGCGAGGAGAGCAGAGACACAGGATAAAAGAGCATGAGGAGACCGGCGGCGACACAGGATAAAAGAGCACAAGGAGAGCGGAGACACAGGATAAAAGAGCATGAGGGGAGTGGAGGTACATGATAAAAAGCACTAGGAGCAAGGCGGAGACACAGGATAAAAGAGCGCGAGGATAGTGGCGGAGACACAGGATACAAGAGCGCAAGGAGTGCGGTGGCAACATTGGATAAAAGAGCACGAGGAGACCGACGGAGAGACAGTATAAAAGAGCGCGAGGAGAGGGGCAGAGATGCAGGATAAACGAGCGAAAGGAGAGAGGAGACACAGGATAAAAGAGCGTGCGGAGAGTGGCAGAGACAGGATAGAAGAGCGCAAGGAGATTGGCAGAGACAGGAAAAAGAGCGCAAGGAGAGCAGAGATACAGGATAAAAGAGCGTAAGGAGAGCAGAGACACAGGATAAAAGAGCACGAGGAGAGCGGCAGAGACACAGGATAAAAGAGCAAGGAGAGTGGAGACACAGTTAAATGAGAGTGAGGAGAGCAGAGACAAAGGATAAAAGAGCATTGGGAGAGCAGCAGAGACACAGAATAAAAGTGCATGAGTAGAGCGGAGACACAGGACAAAAGAGCGCAAGGAGGGTGGCAGACACAGGATAAAAGAGAGCGAGGAGAGCGGCGGAGACAGAGGATAAAAGAGCGGGCGATGATACAGGATAAAGGAGCGCGAGGAGGTCGGAGACACAGGATAAAAGAGCGCGAGGAGAGCGCAGACACAGAATAAAGAGCACGAGGAGAGCTTTGGAAACACAAGATAACAGAGCGTGAGGAGAGCAGCGGAGACACAGAATAAAAGAGCATGAGGAGAGTGGTGGAAACACAGGATAAAAGAGAGTGAGGAGGGTGGTGACACAGGATGAAAGAGCACAAGGAGAGCGGAGACACAGGATAAAAGAGCATGAGGAGAGTGGAGATACATGATAAAAAGCACTAGGAGCACGGCGGAGACACAGGATAAAAGAGCGCGAGGATAGTGGCGGAGACACAGGATACAAGAGCGCAAGGAGTGCGGTGGCGATATTGGATAAAAGAGCACGAGGAGACCGGCGGAGAGACAGTATAAAAGAGCGCGATTAGACCGGTGGAGAGACAGTATAAAAGAGCGCGAGGAGAGGGGCAGAGATGCAGGATAAACGAGCGAAAGGAGAGAGGAGACACAGGATAAAAGAGCGTGAGGAGAGTGGCAGAGACAGGATAGAAGAGCGCAAGGAGATTGGCAGAGACAGGAAAAAGAGCACAAGGAGAGCAGAGACACAGGATAAAAGAGCGTAAGGAGATTGGAGACACAGGATAAAAGTGCACGAGGAGAGCGGCAGAGACACAGGATAAAAGAGCAAGGAGAGTGGAGACACAGTTAAATGAGAGTGAGGAGAGCAGTGACAAAGGATAAAAGAGCGCAGGGAGAGCAGCAGAGACACAGAATAAAAGTGCATGAGTAGAGTGGAGACACAGGACAAAAGAGCGAAAGGAGGGTGGCAGACACAGGATAAAAGAGAGCGAGGAGAGCGGTGGAGACAGAGGATAAAAGAGCGGGGGATGATACAGGATAAAGGAGCGCGAGGAGGTCGGAGACACAGGATAAAAGAGAGTGAGGAGGGCAGAGACACAGGATAAAAGAGTGCGAAGGGAGAGCGGCGGAGACACATGATAAAAGTGCATGAGGAGGGCGGAGACACAGGATAAAAGAGCACGAGGAGAGCGGAGACACAGGATAAAAAAGCACAAGGAGAGCAGAGACGCAGGATAAAAGAGCATGAGGAGAGTGGCAGGGACAGGATAGATGAGTGCAAGCAGATTGGCAGAGACAGGAAAAAGAGCGCAAGGAGAGCAGAGACACAGGATGAAAGAGCGTAAGGAGAGCGGAGACACAGGATAAAAGAGCACAGGGAGAGCAGAGACACAGGATAAAAGAGCATAAGGAGAGCGCAGAGAAAGGATAAAAGAGCACAAGGAGAGCAGAGACACAGGATAAAAGAGCGTGAGGACAGTGGCAGAGAGAGGATGGAAGAGCGCAAGGAGATTAGCAGAGACAGGATAAAATAGCGTGAGGAGAGCGGAGACACAGGATAAAAGAGCACAAGGAGAGCGGAGACACAGGATAAAAGAGCACAAGGAGAGCAGAGACACAGGATAAAAGAGTGTGAGGACAGTGGCAGAGAGAGGATGGAAGAGCGCAAGGAGATTAGCAGAGACAGGATAAAATAGCGTGAGGAGAGCGGAGACACAGGATAAAAGAGCACAAGGAGAGCGGAGACACAGGATAAAAGAGCACAAGGAGAGCAGAGACACAGGATAAAAGAGTGTGAGGACAGTGGCAGAGAGAGGATGGAAGAGCGCAAGGAGATTAGCAGAGACAGGATAAAAGAGCGTAAGGAGAGCGGAGGCACAGGATAAAAGGGCGCGAGGAGAGCGGAGACACAGGATAAAAGAGCTCGAGGAGAGCGGAGACACAGGATAAAAGAGCGTGAGGAGAGCTTAGACACAGGATAAAATAGCACAAGGAGAGCGGAGATACAGGATAAAAGCACATGATGAGAGCGCAGACACAGGATAAAAGAGTGCGAGGAGAGCGGTGGAAAAAACAGGATAAAAGAGAGTGCGGAGGGCGGTGACACAGGATAAAAGAGTGCGAAGGGTGAGCGGCGGAGACACAGGATAAAAGAGCATGAGGAGGGAGGAGAAAGAGGATAAAAGAGCACGTGGAGAGCGCCAGAGACAGGATAAAAGAGCATGAGGAGAGCGGAGACACAGGTAAAAGAGTGCGAGGAGAGCAGCGGAGACACAGAATAAAAGCACGAGGAGAGCGGTGGAAACACAGGATAAAAAAGCGTGACGATGGTGGAGACACAGGATAAAAGAGCACGTGGAGAGCACCAGAGTCAGGATAAAGTTGCGCAATGAGAGCAGCAGAGACAGGATAAAATAGCGCAAGGAGAGCGGAGACACAGGATAAAAGAGCATGAGGAGTGTGGCAGAGACACAGGATAAAAGAGCATGAGGAGGGCGGAGAAACAGGAGAAAAGAGTGCGAGGAGAGCGGAGACACAGATAAAAGATCTTGAGGAGAAAGGTGGAGACACAGGATAAAAGAGCGTGAGGAGAATGGCGGAGACACAGGATAAAAGAGCGAGAGGAGAGTGGCGGAGACAAAGGACAAAAGAACATGAGGAGTGCGGAGACATAGGATAAAAGAGCACGAGGAGAGCAGAGACACAGGATAAAAGAGAAGGAGTAGAGCAGAGACACAGGATAAAAGATCAAGGAGAGCGAAGACACAGATAAATGAGCGCGAGGAGAGTGGAGACAAAGGATAAAAGAGCATGAGGAGAGCAGCAGAGACAAAGGATAAAAGAGCATGAGGAGAGCGGAGACACAGGATAAAAGAGCACGAGGTGAGCGGAGACACATGATAAAAAGCACGAGGAGAGCGGCAGAGACAAAGGATAAAAGAGCACGAGGAGAGCGGAGACACAGGATAAAAGAGTGCGAGGAGAGCGGAGACACAGGATAAAAGAGCTCGAGGAGAGCGGAGACACAGGATAAAAGAGTGCGAGGAGAGCGGAGACACAAGATAAGAGATCGCGAGGAGAGCAGAGACACAGGATAAAAGAGCATGAGGAGACCGGCGGCGACACAGGATAAAAGAGCACAAGGAGAGCGGAGACACAGGATAAAAGAGCATGAGGAGAGTGGAGATACATGATAAAAAGCACAAGGAGCGCGGCGGAGACACAGGATGAAAGAGCGCGAGGATAGTGGCGGAGACACAGGATACAAGAGCGCAAGGAGTGCGGTGGTGACATTGGATAAAAGAGCATGAGGAGACCGGTGGAGAGACAGTATAAAAGAGCGCGAGGAGAGGAGCAGAGATGCAGGTAAACGAACGAAAGGAGAGAGGAGACACAGGATAAAACAGCGTGAGGAGAGTGGCAGAGACAGGATAGAAGAGCGCAAGAAGATTGGCAGAGACAGGAAAAAAAGCGCAAGGAGAGCAGAGACACAGGATAAATGTGCGTAAGGAGAGCAGAGACATAGGATAAAAGAGCACGAGGAGAGCGGCAGAGACACAGGATAAAAGAGCAAGGAGAGTGGAGACACAGATAAATGAGAGTGAGGAGAGCAGAGACAAAGGGTAAAAGAGCATTGGGAGAGCAGCAGAGACACAGAATAAAAGTGCACGAGTACAGCGGTGACACAGGACAAAAGAGCGCAAGGAGGGTGGCAGACACAGGATAAAAGAGAGCGAGGAGAGCGGCGGAGACAGAGGATAAAAGAGCGGGCAATGATACAGGATAAAAGAGCGCGAGGAGATCGGAGACACAGGATAAAAGGGCGCGAGGAGAGCGCGGACAGAGAATAAAAGAGCACGAGGAGAGCGGTGGAAACACAGGATAAAAGAGCGTGCGGAGGGTAGTGACACAGGATGAAAGAGTGCAAGGAGAGCGGCGGAGGCACAGGATAAAAGAGCACGAGGAGACCGACGGAGACACAGGATAAAAGAGCTCGAGGCGAGCGGAGACACAGGATAAAATAGCATGAGGAGAGCAGAGACACAGGATAAAATAGCATGAGGAGGGCGGTGACACAGGATAAAAGAGTGCGAGGAGAGTGGCGGAGACACAGGATAAAAGAGTGCAAGGTGAGTGGCGGAGACACAGGATAAAAGAGCACGAGGAGAGCTGTGGAAACACAGGATAAAAGAGCATGAGGAGGGCAGAGACACAGGATAAAAGAGTGTGAAGGGAGAGCGGCGGAGACACATGATTAAAGTGCGTGAGGAGGGCGGAGACACAGGATAAAAGAGCACGAGGAGAGCGGAGACACAGAATAAAAAAGCGCAAGGAGAGAAGAGACGCAGGATAAAAGAGCATGAGGAGAGTGGCAGAGACAGGATAGATGAGTGCAAGCAGATTGGCAGAGACAGGAAAAAGAGCGCAAGGAGAGTGGCGGAGACAAAGGACAAAAGAACATGAGGAGTGCGGAGACACAGGATAAAAGAGCACGAGGAGAGCAGAGACACAGGATAAAAGAGTAGGAGTAGAGCAGAGACACAGGATAAAAGAGCAAGGAGAGCGAAGACACAGATAAATGAGCGTGAGGAGAGTGGAGACAAAGGATAAAAGAGCATGAGGAGGGCGGAGAAATAGGAGAAAAGAGTGCGAGGAGAGCGGAGACACAGATAAAAGATCTTGAGGAGAAAGGTGGAGACACAGGATAAAAGAGCGCGAGGAGGGCGGAGAAAAAGGATAAAAGAGCGTGAGGAGAATGGCGGAGACACACGATAAAAGAGCGAGAGGAGAGTGGCGGAGACAAAGGACAAAAAAACATGAGGAGTGCGGAGACACAGGATAAAAGAGCACGAGGAGAGCAGAGAGGCAGGATAAAAGAGTGGGAGTAGAGCAGAGACACAGGATAAAAGAGCACGAGGTGAGCGGAGACACATGATAAAAAGCACGAGGAGAGCGGCAGAGACACAGGATAAAAGAGCACGAGGAGAGCGGAGACATAGGATAAAAGAGTGCGAGGAGAGCGGAGACACAAGATAAGAGATCGCGAGGAGAGCAGAGACACAGGATAAAAGAGCATGAGGAGACCGGCGGCGACACAGGATAAAAGAGCACAAGGAGAGCGGAGACACAGGATAAAAGAGCATGAGGAGAGTGGAGATACATGATAAAAAGCACTAGGAGCACGGCGGAGACACAGGATAAAAGAGCGCAAGGATAGTGGCGGAGACACAGGATACAAGAGCGCAAGGAGTGCGGTGGCGACATTGGATAAAAGAGCACGAGGAGACCGGCGGAGAGACAGTATAAAAGAGCGCGAGGAGAGGTGCAGAGATGCTGGATAAACGAGCGAAAGGAGAGAGGAGACACAGGATAAAACAGCATGAGGAGAGTGGCAGAGACAGGATAGAAGAGCGCAAGGAGATTGGCAGAGACAGGAAAAAAAGCGCAAGGAGAGCAGAGACACAGGATAAAAGAGCGTAAGGAGAGCAGAGACACAGGATAAAAGAGCACGAGGAGAGCGGCAGAGACACAGGATAAAAGAGCAAGGAGAGTGGAGACACAGTTAAATGAGAGTGAGGAGAGCAGAGACAAAGGATAAAAGAGCACAGGGAGAGCAGCAGAGACACAGAATAAAAGTGCATGAGTAGAGCGGAGACACAGGACAAAAGAGCGCAAGGAGGGTGGCAGACACAGGATAAAAGAGAGCGAGGAGAGCGGCGGAGACAGAGGATAAAAGAGCGGGCGATGATACAGGATAAAGGAGCGCGAGGAGGTCGGAGACACAGGATAAAAGAGCGTGAGGAGGGCAGAGACACAGGATAAAAGAGTGCGAAGGGAGAGCGGCGGAGACACATGATAAAAGTGCGCGAGGAGGTCGGAGACACAGGATAAAAGAGCGTGAGGAGGGCAGAGACACGGATAAAACAGTGCGAAGGAAGAGCGGCGGAGACACATGATAAAAGTGCGTGAGGAGGGCGGAGACACAGGATAAAAGAGCAGGAGGAGAGCGGAGACACAGGATAAAAAAGCGCAAGGAGAGCAGAGACGCAGGATAAAAGAGCAAGAGGAGAGTGGCAGGGACAGGATAGATGAGTGCAAGCAGATGGGCAGAGACAGGAAAAAGAGCGCAAGGAAAGCAGAGACACAGGATGAAAGAGCGTAAGGAGCGCGGAGACACAGGATAAAAGAGCACAGGGAGAGCAGAGACACAGGATAAAAGAGCATAAGGAGAGCACAGAGAAAGGATAAAAGAGCACAAGGAGAGCAGAGACACAGGATAAAAGAGCGTGAGGACAGTGGCAGAGAGAGGATGAAAGAGCGCAAGGAGATTGGCAGAGACAGGATAAAAGAGCGTAAGGAGAGCGGAGGCACAGGATAAAAGGGCGCGAGGAGAGCGGAGACACAGGATAAAAGAGCTCGAGGAGACGGAGACACAGGATAAAAGAGCATGAGGAGAGCTTAGACACAGGATAAAATAGCACAAGGAGAGCAGAGATACAGGATAAAAGCGCATGAGGAGAGCGCAGACACAGGATAAAAGAGTGCGAGGAGAGCGGTGGAAACACAGGATAAGAGATCGCGAGGAGAGCAGACACACAGGATAAAAGAGCATGAGGAGCCCGGCGGCGACACAGGATAAAAGAGCACAAGGAGACCGGAGACACAGGATAAAAGAGCATGAGGAGAGTGGAGATACTTGATAAAAAGCACTAGGAGCACGGCGGAGACACAGGATAAAAGAGCGCGAGGATAGTGGCGGAGACACAGGATACAAGAGCGCAAGGAGTGCGGTGGCGACATTGGATAAAAGAGCACGAGGAGACCGGCGGAGAGACAGTATAAAAGAGCGCGAGGAGAGGGGCAGAGATGCAGAATAAACGAGCGAAAGGAGAGAGGAGACACAGGATAAAAGAGCGTGTGGAGAGTGGCAGAGACAGGATAGAAGAGCGCAAGGAGATTGGCAGAGACAGGAAAAAGAGCGCAAGGAGAGCAGAGACACAGGATAAAAGAGCGTAAGGAGAGCAGAGACACAGGATAAAAGAGCACGAGGAGAGCGGCAGAGGCACAGGATAAAAGAGCACGAGGAGAGCAGAGACACAGGATAAAAGAGCACGAGGAGAGCGGCAGAGACACAGGATAAAAGAGCAAGGAGAGTGGAGACACAGTTAAATGAGAGTGAGGAGAGCAGAGACAAAGGATAAAAGAGCATTGGGAGAGCAGCAGAGACACAGAATAAAAGTGCATGAGTAGAGCGGAGACACAGGACAAAAGAGCGCAAGGAGGGTGGCAGACACAGGATAAAAGAGAGCGAGGAGAGCGGCGGAGACAGAGGATAAAAGAGCGGGCGATGATACAGGATAAAGGAGCGCGAGGAGGTCGGAGACACAGGATAAAAGAGCGCGAGGAGAGCGCAGACACAGAATAAAGAGCACGAGGAGAGCTTTGGAAACACAAGATAACAGAGCGTGAGGAGAGCAGCGGAGACACAGAATAAAAGAGCATGAGGAGAGTGGTGGAAACACAGGATAAAAGAGAGTGAGGAGGGTGGTGACACAGGATGAAAGAGCACAAGGAGAGCGGAGACACAGGATAAAAGAGCATGAGGAGAGTGGAGATACATGATAAAAAGCACTAGGAGCACGGCGGAGACACAGGATAAAAGAGCGCGAGGATAGTGGCGGAGACACAGGATACAAGAGCGCAAGGAGTGCGGTGGCGATATTGGATAAAAGAGCACGAGGAGACCGGCGGAGAGACAGTATAAAAGAGCGCGATTAGACCGGTGGAGAGACAGTATAAAAGAGCGCGAGGAGAGGGGCAGAGATGCAGGATAAACGAGCGAAAGGAGAGAGGAGACACAGGATAAAAGAGCGTGAGGAGAGTGGCAGAGACAGGATAGAAGAGCGCAAGGAGATTGGCAGAGACAGGAAAAAGAGCACAAGGAGAGCAGAGACACAGGATAAAAGAGCGTAAGGAGATTGGAGACACAGGATAAAAGTGCACGAGGAGAGCGGCAGAGACACAGGATAAAAGAGCAAGGAGAGTGGAGACACAGTTAAATGAGAGTGAGGAGAGCAGTGACAAAGGATAAAAGAGCGCAGGGAGAGCAGCAGAGACACAGAATAAAAGTGCATGAGTAGAGTGGAGACACAGGACAAAAGAGCGAAAGGAGGGTGGCAGACACAGGATAAAAGAGAGCGAGGAGAGCGGTGGAGACAGAGGATAAAAGAGCGGGGGATGATACAGGATAAAGGAGCGCGAGGAGGTCGGAGACACAGGATAAAAGAGAGTGAGGAGGGCAGAGACACAGGATAAAAGAGTGCGAAGGGAGAGCGGCGGAGACACATGATAAAAGTGCATGAGGAGGGCGGAGACACAGGATAAAAGAGCACGAGGAGAGCGGAGACACAGGATAAAAAAGCACAAGGAGAGCAGAGACGCAGGATAAAAGAGCATGAGGAGAGTGGCAGGGACAGGATAGATGAGTGCAAGCAGATTGGCAGAGACAGGAAAAAGAGCGCAAGGAGAGCAGAGACACAGGATGAAAGAGCGTAAGGAGAGCGGAGACACAGGATAAAAGAGCACAGGGAGAGCAGAGACACAGGATAAAAGAGCATAAGGAGAGCGCAGAGAAAGGATAAAAGAGCACAAGGAGAGCAGAGACACAGGATAAAAGAGCGTGAGGACAGTGGCAGAGAGAGGATGGAAGAGCGCAAGGAGATTAGCAGAGACAGGATAAAATAGCGTGAGGAGAGCGGAGACACAGGATAAAAGAGCACAAGGAGAGCGGAGACACAGGATAAAAGAGCACAAGGAGAGCAGAGACACAGGATAAAAGAGTGTGAGGACAGTGGCAGAGAGAGGATGGAAGAGCGCAAGGAGATTAGCAGAGACAGGATAAAATAGCGTGAGGAGAGCGGAGACACAGGATAAAAGAGCACAAGGAGAGCGGAGACACAGGATAAAAGAGCACAAGGAGAGCAGAGACACAGGATAAAAGAGTGTGAGGACAGTGGCAGAGAGAGGATGGAAGAGCGCAAGGAGATTAGCAGAGACAGGATAAAAGAGCGTAAGGAGAGCGGAGGCACAGGATAAAAGGGCGCGAGGAGAGCGGAGACACAGGATAAAAGAGCTCGAGGAGAGCGGAGACACAGGATAAAAGAGCGTGAGGAGAGCTTAGACACAGGATAAAATAGCACAAGGAGAGCGGAGATACAGGATAAAAGCACATGATGAGAGCGCAGACACAGGATAAAAGAGTGCGAGGAGAGCGGTGGAAAAAACAGGATAAAAGAGAGTGCGGAGGGCGGTGACACAGGATAAAAGAGTGCGAAGGGTGAGCGGCGGAGACACAGGATAAAAGAGCATGAGGAGGGAGGAGAAAGAGGATAAAAGAGCACGTGGAGAGCGCCAGAGACAGGATAAAAGAGCATGAGGAGAGCGGAGACACAGGTAAAAGAGTGCGAGGAGAGCAGCGGAGACACAGAATAAAAGCACGAGGAGAGCGGTGGAAACACAGGATAAAAAAGCGTGACGATGGTGGAGACACAGGATAAAAGAGCACGTGGAGAGCACCAGAGTCAGGATAAAGTTGCGCAATGAGAGCAGCAGAGACAGGATAAAATAGCGCAAGGAGAGCGGAGACACAGGATAAAAGAGCATGAGGAGTGTGGCAGAGACACAGGATAAAAGAGCATGAGGAGGGCGGAGAAACAGGAGAAAAGAGTGCGAGGAGAGCGGAGACACAGATAAAAGATCTTGAGGAGAAAGGTGGAGACACAGGATAAAAGAGCGTGAGGAGAATGGCGGAGACACAGGATAAAAGAGCGAGAGGAGAGTGGCGGAGACAAAGGACAAAAGAACATGAGGAGTGCGGAGACATAGGATAAAAGAGCACGAGGAGAGCAGAGACACAGGATAAAAGAGAAGGAGTAGAGCAGAGACACAGGATAAAAGATCAAGGAGAGCGAAGACACAGATAAATGAGCGCGAGGAGAGTGGAGACAAAGGATAAAAGAGCATGAGGAGAGCAGCAGAGACAAAGGATAAAAGAGCATGAGGAGAGCGGAGACACAGGATAAAAGAGCACGAGGTGAGCGGAGACACATGATAAAAAGCACGAGGAGAGCGGCAGAGACAAAGGATAAAAGAGCACGAGGAGAGCGGAGACACAGGATAAAAGAGTGCGAGGAGAGCGGAGACACAGGATAAAAGAGCTCGAGGAGAGCGGAGACACAGGATAAAAGAGTGCGAGGAGAGCGGAGACACAAGATAAGAGATCGCGAGGAGAGCAGAGACACAGGATAAAAGAGCATGAGGAGACCGGCGGCGACACAGGATAAAAGAGCACAAGGAGAGCGGAGACACAGGATAAAAGAGCATGAGGAGAGTGGAGATACATGATAAAAAGCACAAGGAGCGCGGCGGAGACACAGGATGAAAGAGCGCGAGGATAGTGGCGGAGACACAGGATACAAGAGCGCAAGGAGTGCGGTGGTGACATTGGATAAAAGAGCATGAGGAGACCGGTGGAGAGACAGTATAAAAGAGCGCGAGGAGAGGAGCAGAGATGCAGGTAAACGAACGAAAGGAGAGAGGAGACACAGGATAAAACAGCGTGAGGAGAGTGGCAGAGACAGGATAGAAGAGCGCAAGAAGATTGGCAGAGACAGGAAAAAAAGCGCAAGGAGAGCAGAGACACAGGATAAATGTGCGTAAGGAGAGCAGAGACATAGGATAAAAGAGCACGAGGAGAGCGGCAGAGACACAGGATAAAAGAGCAAGGAGAGTGGAGACACAGATAAATGAGAGTGAGGAGAGCAGAGACAAAGGGTAAAAGAGCATTGGGAGAGCAGCAGAGACACAGAATAAAAGTGCACGAGTACAGCGGTGACACAGGACAAAAGAGCGCAAGGAGGGTGGCAGACACAGGATAAAAGAGAGCGAGGAGAGCGGCGGAGACAGAGGATAAAAGAGCGGGCAATGATACAGGATAAAAGAGCGCGAGGAGATCGGAGACACAGGATAAAAGGGCGCGAGGAGAGCGCGGACAGAGAATAAAAGAGCACGAGGAGAGCGGTGGAAACACAGGATAAAAGAGCGTGCGGAGGGTAGTGACACAGGATGAAAGAGTGCAAGGAGAGCGGCGGAGGCACAGGATAAAAGAGCACGAGGAGACCGACGGAGACACAGGATAAAAGAGCTCGAGGCGAGCGGAGACACAGGATAAAATAGCATGAGGAGAGCAGAGACACAGGATAAAATAGCATGAGGAGGGCGGTGACACAGGATAAAAGAGTGCGAGGAGAGTGGCGGAGACACAGGATAAAAGAGTGCAAGGTGAGTGGCGGAGACACAGGATAAAAGAGCACGAGGAGAGCTGTGGAAACACAGGATAAAAGAGCATGAGGAGGGCAGAGACACAGGATAAAAGAGTGTGAAGGGAGAGCGGCGGAGACACATGATTAAAGTGCGTGAGGAGGGCGGAGACACAGGATAAAAGAGCACGAGGAGAGCGGAGACACAGAATAAAAAAGCGCAAGGAGAGAAGAGACGCAGGATAAAAGAGCATGAGGAGAGTGGCAGAGACAGGATAGATGAGTGCAAGCAGATTGGCAGAGACAGGAAAAAGAGCGCAAGGAGAGTGGCGGAGACAAAGGACAAAAGAACATGAGGAGTGCGGAGACACAGGATAAAAGAGCACGAGGAGAGCAGAGACACAGGATAAAAGAGTAGGAGTAGAGCAGAGACACAGGATAAAAGAGCAAGGAGAGCGAAGACACAGATAAATGAGCGTGAGGAGAGTGGAGACAAAGGATAAAAGAGCATGAGGAGGGCGGAGAAATAGGAGAAAAGAGTGCGAGGAGAGCGGAGACACAGATAAAAGATCTTGAGGAGAAAGGTGGAGACACAGGATAAAAGAGCGCGAGGAGGGCGGAGAAAAAGGATAAAAGAGCGTGAGGAGAATGGCGGAGACACACGATAAAAGAGCGAGAGGAGAGTGGCGGAGACAAAGGACAAAAAAACATGAGGAGTGCGGAGACACAGGATAAAAGAGCACGAGGAGAGCAGAGAGGCAGGATAAAAGAGTGGGAGTAGAGCAGAGACACAGGATAAAAGAGCAAGGAGAGCGAAGACACAGATAAATGAGCACGAGGAGAGTGGAGACAAAGGATAAAAGAGCATGAGGAGAGCAGCAGAGACACAGGATAAAAGAGCATGAGGAGAGCAGAGACACAGGATAAAAGAGCACGAGGTGAGCGGAGACACATGATAAAAAGCACGAGGAGAGCGGCAGAGACACAGGATAAAAGAGCACGAGGAGAGCGGAGACACAGGATAAAAGAGTGCGAGGAGAGCGGAGACACAAGATAAGAGATCGCGAGGAGAGCAGAGACACAGGATAAAAGAGCATGAGGAGACCGGCGGCGACACAGGATAAAAGAGCCCAAGGAGAGCGGAGACACAGGATAAAAGAGCATGAGGAGAGTGGAGATACATGATAAAAAGCACTAGGAGCACGGCGGAGACACAGGATAAAAGAGCGCAAGGATAGTGGCGGAGACACAGGATACAAGAGCGCAAGGAGTGCGGTGGCGACATTGGATAAAAGAGCACGAGGAGACCGGCGGAGAGACAGTATAAAAGAGCACGAGGAGAGGTGCAGAGATGCTGGATAAACGAGCGAAACGAGAGAGGAGACACAGGATAAAACAGCATGAGGAGAGTGGCAGAGACAGGATAGAAGAGCGCAAGGAGATTGGCAGAGACAGGAAAAAAAGCGCAAGGAGAGCAGAGACACAGGATAAAAGAGCGTAAGGAGAGCAGAGACACAGGATAAAAGAGCACGAGGAGAGCGGCAGAGACACAGGATAAAAGAGCAAGGAGAGTGGAGACACAGTTAAATGAGAGTGAGGAGAGCAGAGACAAAGGATAAAAGAGCACAGGGAGAGCAGCAGAGACACAGAATAAAAGTGCATGAGTAGAGCGGAGACACAGGACAAAAGAGCGCAAGGAGGGTGGCAGACACAGGATAAAAGAGAGCGAGGAGAGCAGCGGAGACAGAGGATAAAAGAGCGGGCGATGATACAGGATAAAGGAGCGCGAGGAGGTCGGAGACACAGGATAAAAGAGCGTGAGGAGGGCAGAGACACAGGATAAAAGAGTGCGAAGGGAGAGCGGCGGAGACACATGATAAAAGTGCGCGAGGAGGTCGGAGACACAGGATAAAAGAGCGTGAGGAGGGCAGAGACACAGGATAAAAGAGTGCGAAGGAAGAGCGGCGGAGACACATGATAAAAGTGCGTGAGGAGGGCGGAGACACAGGATAAAAGAGCACGAGGAGAGCGGAGACACACGATAAAAAAGCGCAAGGAGAGCAGAGACGCAGGATAAAAGAGCAAGAGGAGAGTGGCAGGGACAGGATAGATGAGTGCAAGCAGATGGGCAGAGACAGGAAAAAGAGCGCAAGGAGAGCAGAGACACAGGATGAAAGAGCGTAAGGAGAGCGGAGACACAGGATAAAAGAGCACAAGGAGAGCAGAGACACAGGATAAAAGAGCATAAGGAGAGCGCAGAGAAAGGATAAAAGAGCACAAGGAGAGCAGAGACACAGGATAAAAGAGCGTGAGGACAGTGGCAGAGAGAGGATGAAAGAGCGCAAGGAGATTAGCAGAGACAGGATAAAAGAGCGTAAGGAGAGCGGAGGCACAGGATAAAATGGCGCGAGGAGAGCGGAGACACAGAATAAAAGAGCTCGAGGCGAGCGGAGACACAGGATAAAATAGCATGAGGAGAGCTTAGACACAGGATGAAATAGCACGAGGAGAGCAGAGACACAGGATAAAATAGCATGAGGAGGGCGGTGACACAGGATAAAAGAGTGCGAGGAGAGTGGCGGAGACACAGGATAAAAGAGTGCGAGGTGAGTGGCGGAGACACAGGATAAAAGAGCACGAGGAGAGCTGTGGAAACACAGGATAAAAGAGCATGAGGAGGGCAGAGACACAGGATAAAAGAGTGCGAAGGGAGAGCGGCGGAGACACATGATAAAAGTGCGTGAGGAGGGCGGAGACACAGGATAAAAGAGCACGAGGAGAGCGGAGACACAGGATAAAAAGCGCAAGGAGAGCAGAGACGCAGGATAAAAGAGCATGAGGAGAGTGGCAGAGACAGGATAGATGAGTGCAAGCAGATTGGCAGAGACAGGAAAAAGAGCGCAAGGAGAGCAGAGACACAGGATGAAAGAGCGTAAGGAGAGCAGAGACACAGGATAAAAGAGCATAAGGAGAGCGCAGAGAAAGGATAAAAGAGCACAAGGAGAGCAGAGACACAGGATAAAAGAGCGTGAGGACAGTGGCAGAGAGAGGATGGAAGAGCGCAAGGAGATTAGCAGAGACAGGATAAAATAGCGTGAGGAGAGCGGAGACACAGGATAAAAGAGCTCAAGGAGAGCGGAGACACAGGATAAAAGAGCACAAGGAGAGCAGAGACACAGGATAAAAGAGCATAAGGAGAGCGCAGAGAAAGGATAAAAGAGCACAAGGAGAGCAGAGACACAGGATAAAAGAGCGTGAGGACAGTGGCAGAGAGAGGATGGAAGAGCGCAAGGAGATTAGCAGAGACAGGATAAAAGAGCGTAAGGAGAGCGGAGGCACAGGATAAAAGGGCGCGAGGAGAGCGGAGACACAGGATAAAAGAGCTCGAGGAGAGCGGAGACACAGGATAAAAGAGCGTGAGGAGAGCTTAGACACAGGATAAAATAGCACAAGGAAAGCGGAGATACAGGATAAAAGCACATGATGAGAGCGCAGACACAGGATAAAAGAGTGCGAGGAGAGCGGTGGAAAAAACAGGATAAAAGAGAGTGCGGAGGGCGGTGACACAGGATAAAAGAGTGCGAAGGGTGAGCGGCGGAGACACAGGATAAAAGAGCATGAGGAGGGAGGAGAAAGAGGATAAAAGAGCACGTGGAGAGCGCCAGAGACAGGATAAAAGAGCATGAGGAGAGCGGAGACACAGGTAAAAGAGTGCGAGGAGAGCAGCGGAGACACAGAATAAAAGCACGAGGAGAGCGGTGGAAACACAGGATAAAAAAGCGTGACGATGGTGGAGACACAGGATAAAAGAGCACGTGGAGAGCACCAGAGTCAGGATAAAGTTGCGCAATGAGAGCAGCAGAGACAGGATAAAATAGCGCAAGGAGAGCGGAGACACAGGATAAAAGAGCATGAGGAGTGCGGCAGAGACACAGGATAAAAGAGCATGAGGAGGGCGGAGAAACAGGAGAAAAGAGTGCGAGGAGAGCGGAGACACAGATAAAAGATCTTGAGGAGAAAGGTGGAGACACAGGATAAAAGAGCGTGAGGAGAATGGCGGAGACACAGGATAAAAGAGCGAGAGGAGAGTGGCGGAGACAAAGGACAAAAGAACATGAGGAGTGCGGAGACATAGGATAAAAGAGCACGAGGAGAGCAGAGACACAGGATAAAAGAGAAGGAGTAGAGCAGAGACACAGGATAAAAGATCAAGGAGAGCGAAGACACAGATAAATGAGCGCGAGGAGAGTGGAGACAAAGGATAAAAGAGCATGAGGAGAGCAGCAGAGACAAAGGATAAAAGAGCATGAGGAAAGCGGAGACACAGGATAAAAGAGCACGAGGTGAGCGGAGACACATGATAAAAAGCACGAGGAGAGCGGCAGAGACAAAGGATAAAAGAGCACGAGGAGAGCGGAGACACAGGATAAAAGAGTGCGAGGAGAGCGGAGACACAGGATAAAAGAGCTCGAGGAGAGCGGAGACACAGGATAAAAGAGTGCGAGGAGAGCGGAGACACAGGATAAAAGAGCTCGAGGAGAGCGGAGACACAGGATAAAAGAGTGCGAGGAGAGCGGAGACACAAGATAAGAGATCGCGAGGAGAGCAGAGTCACAGGATAAAAGAGCATGAGGAGACCGGCGGCGACACAGGATAAAAGAGCACAAGGAGAGCGGAGACACAGGATAAAAGAGCATGAGGAGAGTGGAGATACATGATAAAAAGCACAAGGAGCGCGGCGGAGACACAGGATGAAAGAGCGCGAGGATAGTGGCGGAGACACAGGATACAAGAGCGCAAGGAGTGCGGTGGTGACATTGGATAAAAGAGCATGAGGAGACCGGTGGAGAGACAGTATAAAAGAGCGCGAGGAGAGGAGCAGAGATGCAGGTAAACGAACGAAAGGAGAGAGGAGACACAGGATAAAACAGCGTGAGGAGAGTGGCAGAGACAGGATAGAAGAGCGCAAGAAGATTGGCAGAGACAGGAAAAAGAGTGCAAGGAGAGCAGAGACACAGGATAAATGTGCGTAAGGAGAGCAGAGACATAGGATAAAAGAGCACGAGGAGAGCGGCAGAGACACAGGATAAAAGAGCAAGGAGAGTGGAGACACAGATAAATGAGAGTGAGGAGAGCAGAGACAAAGGGTAAAAGAGCATTGGGAGAGCAGCAGAGACGCAGAATAAAAGTGCACGAGTACAGCGGTGACACAGGACAAAAGAGCGCAAGGAGGGTGGCAGACACAGGATAAAAGATAGCGAGGAGAGCGGCGGAGACAGAGGATAAAAGAGCGGGCAATGATACAGGATAAAAGAGCGCGAGGAGATCGGAGACACAGGATAAAAGGGCGCGAGGAGAGCGCGGACAGAGAATAAAAGAGCACGAGGAGAGCGGTGGAAACACAGGATAAAAGAGCGTGCGGAGGGTAGTGACACAGGATGAAAGAGTGCAAGGAGAGCGGCGGAGGCACAGGATAAAAGAGCACGAGGAGACCGACGGAGACACAGGATAAAAGAGCTCGAGGCGAGCGGAGACACAGGATAAAATAGCATGAGGAGAGCTGAGACACAGGATAAAATAGCATGAGGAGGGCGGTGACACAGGATAAAAGAGTGCGAGGAGAGTGGCGGAGACACAGGATAAAAGAGTGCAAGGTGAGTGGCGGAGACACAGGATAAAAGAGCACGAGGAGAGCTGTGGAAACACAGGATAAAAGAGCATGAGGAGGGCAGAGACACAGGATAAAAGAGTGTGAAGGGAGAGCGGCGGAGACACATGATTAAAGTGCGTGAGGAGGGCGGAGACACAGGATAAAAGAGCACGAGGAGAGCGGAGACACAGAATAAAAAAGCGCAAGGAGAGCAGAGACGCAGGATAAAAGAGCATGAGGAGAGTGGCAGAGACAGGATAGATGAGTGCAAGCAGATTGGCAGAGACAGGAAAAAGAGCGCAAGGAGAGCAGAGACACAGGATGAAAGAGCGTGAGGACAGTGGCAGAGAGAGGATAGAAGAGCGCAAGGAGATTGGCAGAGACAGGATAAAAGAGCGTAAGGAGAGCGGAGGCACAGGATAAAAGGGCGCAAGGAGAGCGGAGACACAGGATAAAAGAGCATGAGGAGTGCGGCAGAGACACAGGATAAAAGAGCGCGATTAGAGTGGCAGAGACACAGGATAGAAGAGCATGAGGAGGGCGGAGAAACAGGAGAAAAGAGTGTGAGGAGAGCAGAGACACAGATAAAAGATCTTGAGGAGAAAGGTGGAGACACAGGATAAAATAGCGCGAGGAGGGCGGAGACACAGGATAAAAGAGCGTGAGGAGAATGGCGGAGACAAAGGACAAAAGAACATGAGGAGTGCGGAGACACAGGATAAAAGAGCACGAGGAGAGCAGAGACACAGGATAAAAGAGTAGGAGTAGAGCAGAGACACAGGATAAAAGAGCAAGGAGAGCGAAGACACAGATAAATGAGCGTGAGGAGAGTGGAGACAAAGGATAAAAGAGCATGAGGAGGGCGGAGAAACAGGAGAAAAGAGTGCGAGGAGAGCGGAGACACAGATAAAAGATCTTGAGGAGAAAGGTGGAGACAGAGGATAAAAGAGCGCGAGGAGGGCGGAGAAAAAGGATAAAAGAGCGTGAGGAGAATGGCGGAGACACAGGATAAAAGAGCGAGAGGAGAGTGGCGGAGACAAAGGACAAAAGAACATGAGGAGTGCGGAGACACAGGATAAAAGAGCACGAGGAGAGCAGAGAGGCAGGATAAAAGAGTGGGAGTAGAGCAGAGACACAGGATAAAAGAGCAAGGAGAGCGAAGACACAGATAAATGAGCACGAGGAGAGTGGAGACAAAGGATAAAAGAGCATGAGGAGAGCAGCAGAGACACAGGATAAAAGAGCATGAGGAGAGCAGAGACACAGGATAAAAGAGCACGAGGTGAGCGGAGACACATGATAAAAAGCACGAGGAGAGCGGCAGAGACACAGGATAAAAGAGCACGAGGAGAGCGGAGACACAGGATAAAAGAGTGCGAGGAGAGCGGAGACACAAGATAAGAGATCGCGAGGAGAGCAGAGACACAGGATAAAAGAGCATGAGGAGACCGGCGGCGACACAGGATAAAAGAGCACAAGGAGAGCGGAGACACAGGATAAAAGAGCATGAGGAGAGTGGAGATACATGATAAAAAGCACTAGGAGCACGGCGGAGACACAGGATAAAAGAGCGCAAGGATAGTGGAGGAGACACAGGATACAAGAGCGCAAGGAGTGCGGTGGCGACATTGGATAAAAGAGCACGAGGAGACCGGCGGAGAGACAGTATAAAAGAGCGCGAGGAGAGGTGCAGAGATGCTGGATAAACGAGCGAAAGGAGAGAGGAGACACAGGATAAAACAGCATGAGGAGAGTGGCAGAGACAGGATAGAAGAGCGCAAGGAGATTGGCAGAGACAGGAAAAAAAGCGCAAGGAGAGCAGAGACACAGGATAAAAGAGCGTAAGGAGAGCAGAGACACAGGATAAAAGAGCACGAGGAGAGCGGCAGAGACACAGGATAAAAGAGCAAGGAGAGTGGAGACACAGTTAAATGAGAGTGAGGAGAGCAGAGACAAAGGATAAAAGAGCACAGGGAGAGCAGCAGAGACACAGAATAAAAGTGCATGAGTAGAGCGGAGACACAGGACAAAAGAGCGCAAGGAGGGTGGCAGACACAGGATAAAAGAGAGCGAGGAGAGCGGCGGGGACAGAGGATAAAAGAGTGGGCGATGATACAGGATAAAGGAGCGCGAGGAGGTCGGAGACACAGGATAAAAGAGCGTGAGGAGGGCAGAGACACAGGATAAAAGAGTGCGAAGGGAGAGCGGCGGAGACACATGATAAAAGTGCGCGAGGAGGTCGGAGACACAGGATAAAAGAGCGTGAGGAGGGCAGAGACACAGGATAAAAGAGTGCGAAGGAAGAGCGGCGGAGACACATGATAAAAGTGCGTGAGGAGGGCGGAGACACAGGATAAAAGAGCACGAGGAGAGCGGAGACACACGATAAAAAAGCGCAAGGAGAGCAGAGACGCAGGATAAAAGAGCAAGAGGAGAGTGGCAGGGACAGGATAGATGAGTGCAAGCAGATGGGCAGAGACAGGAAAAAGAGCGCAAGGAAAGCAGAGATACAGGATGAAAGAGCACAGGGAGAGCAGAGACACAGGATAAAAGAGCATAAGGAGAGCGCAGAGAAAGGATAAAAGAGCACAAGGAGAGCAGAGACACAGGATAAAAGAGCGTGAGGACAGTGGCAGAGAGAGGATGAAAGAGCGCAAGGAGATTGGCAGAGACAGGATAAAAGAGCGTAAGGAGAGCGGAGGCACAGGATAAAAGGGCGCGAGGAGAGCGGAGACACAGGATAAAAGAGCTCGAGGAGAGCGGAGACACAGGATAAAAGAGCGTGAGGAGAGCTCAGACACAGGATAAAATAGCACAAGGAGAGCAGAGATACAGGATAAAAGCGCATGAGGAGAGCGCAGACACAGGATAAAAGAGTGCGAGGAGAGCGGTGGAAACACAGGATAAGAGATCGCGAGGAGAGCAGACACACAGGATAAAAGAGCATGAGGAGACCGGCGGCGACACAGGATAAAAGAGCACAAGGAGACCGGAGACACAGGATAAAAGAGCATGAGGAGAGTGGAGATACATGATAAAAAGCACTAGGAGCACGGCGGAGACACAGGATAAAAGAGCGCGAGGATAGTGGCGGAGACACAGGATACAAGAGCGCAAGGAGTGCGGTGGCGACATTGGATAAAAGAGCACGAGGAGACCGGCGGAGAGACAGTATAAAAGAGCGCGAGGAGAGGGGCAGAGATGCAGAATAAACGAGCGAAAGGAGAGAGGAGACACAGGATAAAAGAGCGTGTGGAGAGTGGCAGAGACAGGATAGAAGAGCGCAAGGAGATTGGCAGAGACAGGAAAAAGAGCGCAAGGAGAGCAGAGACACAGGATAAAAGACCGTAAGGAGAGCAGAGACACAGGATAAAAGAGCACGAGGAGAGCGGCAGAGGCACAGGATAAAAGAGCACGAGGAGAGCGGAGACACAGGATAAAAGAGTGCGAGGAGAGCGGAGACACAAGATAAGAGATCGCGAGGAGAGCAGAGACACAGGATAAAAGAGCATGAGGAGACCGGCGGCGACACAGGATAAAAGAGCACAAGGAGAGCGGAGACACAGGATAAAAGAGCATGAGGGGAGTGGAGGTACATGATAAAAAGCACTAGGAGCACGGCGGAGACACAGGATAAAAGAGCGCGAGGATAGTGGCGGAGAAACAGGATACAAGAGCGCAAGGAGTGCGGTGGCAACATTGGATAAAAGAGCACGAGGAGACCGACGGAGAGACAGTATAAAAGAGCGCGAGGAGAGGGGCAGAGATGCAGGATAAACGAGCGAAAGGAGAGAGGAGACACAGGATAAAAGAGCGTGCGGAGAGTGGCAGAGACAGGATAGAAGAGCGCAAGGAGATTGGCAGAGACAGGAAAAAGAGCGCAAGGAGAGCAGAGATACAGGATAAAAGAGCGTAAGGAGAGCAGAGACACAGGATAAAAGAGCACGAGGAGAGCGGCAGAGACACAGGATAAAAGAGCAAGGAGAGTGGAGACACAGTTAAATGAGAGTGAGGAGAGCAGAGACAAAGGATAAAAGAGCACAGGGAGAGCAGCAGAGACACAGAATAAAAGTGCATGAGTAGAGCGGAGACACAGGACAAAAGAGCGCAAGGAGGGTGGCAGACACAGGATAAAAGAGAGCGAGGAGAGCGGCGGAGACAGAGGATAAAAGAGCGGGCGATGATACAGGATAAAGGAGCGCGAGGAGGTCGGAGACACAGGATAAAAGAGCGCGAGGAGAGCGCAGACACAGAATAAAGAGCACGAGGAGAGCTTTGGAAACACAAGATAACAGAGCGTGAGGAGAGCAGCGGAGACACAGAATAAAAGAGCATGAGGAGAGTGGTGGAAACACAGGATAAAAGAGAGTGAGGAGGGTGGTGACACAGGATGAAAGAGCACAAGGAGAGCGGAGACACAAGATAAAAGAGCATGAGGAGAGTGGAGATACATGATAAAAAGCACTAGGAGCACGGCGGAGACACAGGATAAAAGAGCGCGAGGATAGTGGCGGAGACACAGGATACAAGAGCGCAAGGATTGCGGTGGCGATATTGGATAAAAGAGCACGAGGAGACCGGCGGAGAGACAGTATAAAAGAGCGCGATTAGACCGGTGGAGAGACAGTATAAAAGAGCGCGAGGAGAGGGGCAGAGATGCAGGATAAACGAGCGAAAGGAGAGAGGAGACACAGGATAAAAGAGCGTGAGGAGAGTGGCAGAGACAGGATAGAAGAGCGCAAGGAGATTGGCAGAGACAGGAAAAAGAGCACAAGGAGAGCAGAGACACAGGATAAAAGAGCGTAAGGAGATTGGAGACACAGGATAAAAGTGCACGAGGAGAGCGGCAGAGACACAGGATAAAAGAGCAAGGAGAGTGGAGACACAGTTAAATGAGAGTGAGGAGAGCAGTGACAAAGGATAAAAGAGCACAGGGAGAGCAGCAGAGACACAGAATAAAAGTGCATGAGTAGAGTGGAGACACAGGACAAAAGAGCGCAAGGAGGGTGGCAGACACAGGATAAAAGAGAGCGAGGAGAGCGGTGGAGACAGAGGATAAAAGAGCGGGCGATGATACAGGATAAAGGAGCGCGAGGAGGTCGGAGACACAGGATAAAAGAGAGTGAGGAGGGCAGAGACACAGGATAAAAGAGTGCAAAGGGAGAGCGGCGGAGACACATGATAAAAGTGCGTGAGGAGGGCGGAGACACAGGATAAAAGAGCACGAGGAGAGCTGAGACACAGGATAAAAAAGCACAAGGAGAGCAGAGACGCAGGATAAAAGAGCATGAGGAGAGTGGCAGGGACAGGATAGATGAGTGCAAGCAGATTGGCAGAGACAGGAAAAAGAGCGCAAGGAGAGCAGAGACACAGGATGAAAGAGCGTAAGGAGAGCGGAGACACAGGATAAAAGAGCACAGGGAGAGCAGAGACACAGGATAAAAGAGCATAAGGAGAGCGCAGAGAAAGGATAAAAGAGCACAAGGAGAGCAGAGACACAGGATAAAAGAGCGTGAGGACAGTGGCAGAGAGAGGATGGAAGAGCGCAAGGAGATTGGCAGAGACAGGATAAAAGAGCGTAAGGAGAGCGGAGGCACAGGATAAAAGGGCGCGAGGAGAGCGGAGACACAGGATGAAAGAGCTCGAGGAGAGCGGAGACACAGGATAAAAGAGCGTGAGGAGAGATAGACACAGGATAAAATAGCACAAGGAGAGCGGAGATACAGGATAAAAGCGCATGAGGAGAGCGCAGACACAGGATAAAAGAGTGCGAGGAGAGCGGTGGAAACACAGGATAAGAGATCGCGAGGAGAGCAGAGACACAGGATAAAAGAGCATGAGGAGACCGGCGGCGACACAGGATAAAAGAGCACAAGGAGAGCGGAGACACAGGATAAAAGAGCATGAGGAGCGTGGAGATACATGATAAAAAGCACTAGGAGCACGGCGGAGACACAGGATAAAAGAGCGCGAGGATAGTGTCAGAGACACAGGATACGAGAGCGCAAGGAGTGCGGTGGCAACATTGGATAAAAGAGCATGAGGAGACCGGCGGAGAGACAGTATAAAAGAGCGTGAGGAGAGGGGCAGAGATGCAGGACAAACGAGCGAAAGGAGAGAGGAGACACAGGATAAAAGAGCGTGCGGAGAGTGGCAGAGACAGGATAGAAGAGCGCAAGGAGATTGGCAGAGACAGGAAAAAGAGCGCAAGGAGAGCAGAGACACAGGATAAAAGAGCGTAAGGAGAGCAGAGACACAGGATAAAAGAGCATGAGGAGAGCGGCAGAGACACAGGATAAAAGAGCAAGGAGAGTGGAGACACAGTTAAATGAGAGTGAGGAGAGCAGAGACAAAGGATAAAAGAGCACAGGGAGAGCAGCAGAGACACAGAATAAAAGTGCATGAGTAGAGCGGAGACACAGGACAAAAGAGTGCAAGGAGGGTGGCAGACACAGGATAAAAGAGAGCGAGGAGAGCGGCGGAGACAGAGGATAAAAGAGCGGGCGATGATACAGGATAAAGGAACGCGAGGAGGTCGGAGACACAGGATAAAAGAGCACGAGGAGAGCTTTGGAAACACAAGATAACAGAGCGCGAGGAGAGCAGCGGAGACACAGAATAAAAGAGCATGAGGAGAGTGGTGGAAACACAGGATAAAAGAGCGTGAGGAGGGTGGTGACACAGGATGAAAGAGTGCAAGGAGAGCGGCGGAGGCACAGGATAAAAGAGCACGAGGAGACCGACGGAGACACAGGATAAAAGAGCTCGAGGCGAGCGGAGACACAGGATAAAATAGCGTGAGGAGAGCTTAGACACAGGATAAAATAGCGCAAGGAGAGCGGAGATACAGGATAAAAGAGCATGAGGAGAGCGCAGACACAGGATAAAAGAGTGCGAGGAGAGCGGTGGAAACACAGGATAAAAGAGAGTGCGGAGGGCGGTGACACAGGATAAAAGAGCACGTGGAGAGTGGCGGAGACACAGGATAAAAGAGTGCGAAGGGTGAGCGGCGGAGACACAGGATAAAAGAGCATGAGGAGGGCGGAGAAAGAGGATAAAAGAGCACGTGGAGAGCGCCAGAGACAGGATAAAAGAGCGCAACGAGAGCAGCAGACACAGGATAAAAGAGCGTGAGGAGAGCAGAGACACAGGATAAAAGAGCATGAGGAGAGCGGAGACACAGGATAAAAGAGTGCGAGGAGAGCACCGGAGACACAGAGTAAAAGCACGAGGAGAGCGGTGGAAACACAGGATAAAAAAGCGTGCTGGTGGTGGAGACACAGGATAAAAGAGCACGTGGAGAGCACCAGAGTCAGGATAAAGGGGCGCAACGAGATCAGCAGAGACAGGATAAAATAGCGCAAGGAGAGCGGAGACACAGGATAAAAGAGCACGAGGAGTGCGGAGAAACAGGATAAAAGAGTGCGAGGAGAGCTGAGACACAAGATAAGAGATCGCGAGGAGAGCAGAGACACAGGATTAAAGAGCATGAGGAGACCGGCGGCGACACAGGATAAAAGAGCACAAGGAGAGCGGAGACACAGGATAAAAGAGCATGAGGAGAGTGGAGATACATGATAAAAAACACTAGGAGCACGGCGGAGACACAGGATAAAAAAGCGCGAGGATAGTGGCGGAGACACAGGATACAAGAGCGCAAGGAGTGCGGTGGCGACATTGGATACAAGAGCACGAGGAGAACGGCGGAGAGACAGTATAAAAGAGCGCGAGGAGAGGGGCAGAGATGCAGGATAAACGAGTGAAAGGAGAGAGGAGACACAGGATAAAAGAGCGTGAGGAGAGCGGCAGACACAGGATAGAAGAGCGCAAGGAGATTGGCAGAGACAGAAAAAAGAGCACAAGGAGAGCAGAGACATAGGATAAAAGTGCGTAAGGAGAGCAGAGACACAGGATAAAAGAGCACGAGGAGAGCGGCAGAGACACAGGATAAAAGAGCAAGGAGTGTGGAGACACAGTTAAATGAGAGTGAGGAGAGCAGAGACAAAGGATAAAAGAGCACAGGGAGAGCAGCAGAGACACAGAATAAAAGTGCATGAGTAGAGCGGAGACACAAGACAAAAGAGCGCAAGGAGGGTGGCAGACACAGGATAAAAGAGAGCGAGGAGAGCGGCGGAGACAGAGGATAAAAGAGCGGGCGATGATACAGGATAAAGAAGCGCGAGGAGGTCGGAGACACAGGATAAAAGAGCGTGAGGAGGGCAGAGACACAGGATAAAAGAATGCGAAGGGAGAGCGGCGGAGACACATGATAAAAGTGCGTGAGGAGGGCGGAGACACAGGATAAAAGAGCACGAGGAGAGCGGAGACACAGGATAAAAAAGCGCAAGGAGAGCAGAGACGCAGGATAAAAGAGCATGAGGAGAGTGGCAGAGACAGGATAGATGAGTGCAAGCAGATTGGCAGAGACAGGAAAAAGAGCGCAAGGAGAGCAGAGACACAGGATGAAAGAGCGTAAGGAGAGCGCAGAGAAAGGATAAAAGAGCACAAGGAGAGCAGAGACACAGGATAAAAGAGCATGAGGACAGTGGCAGAGAGAGGATGGAAGAGCGCAAGGAGATTGGCAGAGACAGGATAAAAGAGCGTACGGAGAGCGGAGGCACAGGATAAAAGGGCGCAAGGAGAGCGGAGACACAGGATAAAAGAGCTCGAGGAGAGCGGAGACACAGGATAAAATAGCACATGGAGAGCGGAGATACAGGATAAAAGCGCATGAGGAGAGCGCAGACACAGGATAAAAGAGTGCGAGGAGAGCGGTGGAAACACAGGATAAAAGAGCACGTGGAGAGTGGCGGAGACACAGGATAAAAGAGTGCGAAGGGTGAGCGGCGGAGACACAGGATAAAAGAGCATGAGGAGGGCGGAGAAAGAGGATAAAAGAGCACGTGGAGAGCGCCAGAGACAGGATAAAAGAGCGCAACGAGAGCAGCAGACACAGGATAAAAGAGCGTGAGGAGAGCAGAGACACAGGATAAAAGAGCATGAGGAGAGCGGAGACACAGGTAAAAGAGTGCGAGGGGAGCAGCGGAGACACAGAATAAAAGCACGAGGAGAGCTTTGGAAACACAGGATAAAAAAGCGTGATGATGGTGGAGACACAGGATAAAAGAGCATGAGGAGTGCGGCAGAGACACAGGATAAAAGAGCGCGAGGAGAGCGGCAGAGACACAGGATAAAAGAGCACGAGGAGTGCGGAGAAACAGGATAAAAGAGTGCGAGGAGAGCTGAGACACAAGATAAGAGATCGCAAGGAGAGCAGAGACACAGGATAAAAGAGCATGAGGAGACCGGCGGCGACACAGGATAAAAGAGCACAAGGAGAGCGGAGACACAGGATAAAAGAGCATGAGGAGAGTGGAGATACATGATAAAAAGCACTAGGAGCACGGCGGAGACACAGGATAAAAGAGCGCGAGGATAGTGGCGGAGACACAGGATACAAGAGCGCAAGGAGTGCGGTGGCGACATTGGATAAAAGAGCACAAGGAGAACGGCGGAGAGACAGTATAAAAGAGCGTGAGGAGAGGGGCAGAGATGCAGGATAAACGAGCGAAAGGAGAGAGGAGACACAGGATAAAAGAGCGTGAGGAGAGCGGCAGACACAGGATAGAAGAGCGCAAGGAGATTGGCAGAGACAGGAAAAAGAGCACAAGGAGAGCAGAGACATAGGATAAAAGTGCGTAAGGAGAGCTGAGACACAGGATAAAAGAGCACGAGGAGAACGGCAGAGACACAGGATAAAAGAGCAAGGAGTGTGGAGACACAGTTAAATGAGAGTGAGGAGAGCAGAGACAAAGGATAAAAGAGCACAGGGAGAGCAGCAGAGACACAGAATAAAAGTGCATGAGTAGAGCGGAGACACAGGACAAAAGAGCGCAAGGAGGGTGGCAGACACAGGATAAAAGAGAGCGAGGAGAGCGGCGGAGACAGAGGATAAAAGAGCGGGCGATGATACAGGATAAAGGAGCGCGAGGAGGTCGGAGACACAGGATAAAAGAGCGTGAGGAGGGCAGAGACACAGGATAAAAGAGCGTGAGGAGGGCAGAGACACAGGATAAAAGAGTGCGAAGGGAGAGCGGCGGAGACACATGATAAAAGGGCGCGAGGAGAGCGGAGACACAGGATAAGAGAGCTCGAGGAGAGCGGAGACACAGGATAAAAGAGCGTGAGGAGAGCTTAGACACAGGATAAAATAGCACAAGGAGAGCGGAGATACAGGATAAAAGCGCATGAGGAGAGCGCAGACACAGGATAAAAGAGTGCGAGGAGAGCGGTGGAAACACAGGATAAAAGAGCACGTGGAGAGTGGCGGAGACACAGGATAAAAGAGTGCGAAGGGTGAGCGGCGGAGACACAGGATAAAAGAGCATGAGGAGGGCGGAGAAAGAGGATAAAAGAGCACGTGGAGAGCGCCAGAGACAGGATAAAAGAGCGCAACGAGAGCAGCAGACACAGGATAAAAGAGCGTGAGGAGAGCAGAGACACAATATAAAAGAGCATGAGGAGAGCGGAGACACAGGTAAAAGAGTGCGAGGAGAGCAGCGGAGACACAGAATAAAAGCACGAGGAGAGCTTTGGAAACAAAGGATAAAAAAGCGTGATGATGGTGGAGACACAGGATAAAAGAGCACGTGGAGAGCACCAGAGTCAGGATAAAGGGGCGCAACGAGAGCAGCAGGGACAGGATAAAATAGCGCAAGGAGAGCAGAGACACAGGATAAAAGAGCATGAGGAGTGCGGCAGTGACACAGGATAAAAGAGCGCGATTAGAGTGGCAGAGACACAGGATAGAAGAGCATGAGGAGGGCGGAGAAACAGGAGAAAAGAGTGCGAGGAGAGCAGAGACACAGATAAAAGATCTTGAGGAGAAAGGTGGAGACACAGGATAAAATAGCGCGAGGAGAGCGGAGACACAGGATAAAAAAGCGCAAGGAGAGCAGAGACGCAGGATAAAAGAGCATGAGGAGAGTGGCAGAGACAGGATAGATGAGTGCAAGCAGATTGGCAGAGACAGGAAAAAGAGCGCAAGGAGAGCAGAGACACAGGATGAAAGAGCGTAAGGAGAGCGCAGAGAAAGGATAAAAGAGCACAAGGAGAGCAGAGACACAGGATAAAAGAGCATGAGGACAGTGGCAGAGAGAGGATGGAAGAGCGCAAGGAGATTGGCAGAGACAGGATAAAAGAGCGTAAGGAGAGCGGAGGCACAGGATAAAAGGGCGCAAGGAGAGCGGAGACACAGGATAAAAGAGCTCGAGGAGAGCGGAGACACAGGATAAAATAGCACAAGGAGAGCGGAGATACAGGATAAAAGCGCATGAGGAGAGCGCAGACACAGGATAAAAGAGTGCGAGGAGAGCGGTGGAAACACAGGATAAAAGAGCACGTGGAGAGTGGCGGAGACACAGGATAAAAGAGTGCGAAGGGTGAGCGGCGGAGACACAGGATAAAAGAGCATGAGGAGGGCGGAGAAAGAGGATAAAAGAGCACGTGGAGAGCGCCAGAGACAGGATAAAAGAGCGCAACGAGAGCAGCAGACACAGGATAAAAGAGCGTGAGGAGAGCAGAGACACAGGATAAAAGAGCATGAGGAGAGCGGAGACACAGGTAAAAGAGTGCGAGGGGAGCAGCGGAGACACAGAATAAAAGCACGAGGAGAGCTTTGGAAACACAGGATAAAAAAGCGTGATGATGGTGGAGACACAGGATAAAAGAGCATGAGGAGTGCGGCAGAGACACAGGATAAAAGAGCGCGAGGAGAGCGGCAGAGACACAGGATAAAAGAGCACGAGGAGTGCGGAGAAACAGGATAAAAGAGTGCGAGGAGAGCTGAGACACAAGATAAGAGATCGCAAGGAGAGCAGAGACACAGGATAAAAGAGCATGAGGAGACCGGCGGCGACACAGGATAAAAGAGCACAAGGAGAGCGGAGACACAGGATAAAAGAGCATGAGGAGAGTGGAGATACATGATAAAAAGCACTAGGAGCACGGCGGAGACACAGGATAAAAGAGCGCGAGGATAGTGGCGGAGACACAGGATACAAGAGCGCAAGGAGTGCGGTGGCGACATTGGATAAAAGAGCACAAGGAGAACGGCGGAGAGACAGTATAAAAGAGCGTGAGGAGAGGGGCAGAGATGCAGGATAAACGAGCGAAAGGAGAGAGGAGACACAGGATAAAAGAGCGTGAGGAGAGCGGCAGACACAGGATAGAAGAGCGCAAGGAGATTGGCAGAGACAGGAAAAAGAGCACAAGGAGAGCAGAGACATAGGATAAAAGTGCGTAAGGAGAGCTGAGACACAGGATAAAAGAGCACGAGGAGAACGGCAGAGACACAGGATAAAAGAGCAAGGAGTGTGGAGACACAGTTAAATGAGAGTGGGGAGAGCAGAGACAAAGGATAAAAGAGCACAGGGAGAGCAGCAGAGACACAGAATAAAAGTGCATGAGTAGAGCGGAGACACAGGACAAAAGAGCGCAAGGAGGGTGGCAGACACAGGATAAAAGAGAGCGAGGAGAGCGGCGGAGACAGAGGATAAAAGAGCGGGCGATGATACAGGATAAAGGAGCGCGAGGAGGTCGGAGACACAGGATAAAAGAGCGTGAGGAGGGCAGAGACACAGGATAAAAGAGTGCGAAGGGAGAGCGGCGGAGACACATGATAAAAGGGCGCGAGGAGAGCGGAGACACAGGATAAAAGAGCTCGAGGAGAGCGGAGACACAGGATAAAAGAGGGTGAGGAGAGCTTAGACACAGGATAAAATAGCACAAGGAGAGCGGAGATACAGGATAAAAGCGCATGAGGAGAGCGCAGACACAGGATAAAAGAGTGCGAGGAGAGCGGTGGAAACACAGGATAAAAGAGCACGTGGAGAGTGGCGGAGACACAGGATAAAAGAGTGCGAAGGGTGAGCGGCGGAGACACAGGATAAAAGAGCATGAGGAGGGCGGAGAAAGAGGATAAAAGAGCACGTGGAGAGCGCCAGAGACAGGATAAAAGAGCGCAACGAGAGCAGCAGACACAGGATAAAAGAGCGTGAGGAGAGCAGAGACACAATATAAAAGAGCATGAGGAGAGCGGAGACACAGGTAAAAGAGTGCGAGGAGAGCAGCGGAGACACAGAATAAAAGCACGAGGAGAGCTTTGGAAACAAAGGATAAAAAAGCGTGATGATGGTGGAGACACAGGATAAAAGAGCACGTGGAGAGCACCAGAGTCAGGATAAAGGGGCGCAACGAGAGCAGCAGGGACAGGATAAAATAGCGCAAGGAGAGCAGAGACACAGGATAAAAGAGCATGAGGAGTGCGGCAGTGACACAGGATAAAAGAGCGCGATTAGAGTGGCAGAGACACAGGATAGAAGAGCATGAGGAGGGCGGAGAAACAGGAGAAAAGAGTGCGAGGAGAGCAGAGACACAGATAAAAGATCTTGAGGAGAAAGGTGGAGACACAGGATAAAATAGCGCGAGGAGGGCGGAGACACAGGATAAAAGAGCGTGAGGAGAATGGCGGAGACAAAGGACAAAAGAACATGAGGAGTGCGGAGACACAGGATAAAAGAGCACGAGGAGAGCAGAGACACAGGATAAAAGAGTAGGAGTAGAGCAGAGACACAGGATAAAAGAGCAAGGAGAGCAAAGACACACATAAATGAGCGTGAGGAGAGTGGAGACAAAGGATAAAAGAGCATGAGGAGGGCGGAGAAACAGGAGAAAAGAGTGCGAGGAGAGCAGCGGAGACACAGAATAAAAGCACGAGGAGAGCTTTGGAAACACAGGATAAAAAAGCGTGATGATGGTGGAGACACAGGATAAAAGAGCATGAGGAGTGCGGCAGAGACACAGGATAAAAGAGCGCGAGGAGAGCGGCAGAGACACAGGATAAAAGAGCACGAGGAGTGCGGAGAAACAGGATAAAAGAGTGCGAGGAGAGCTGAGGCACAAGATAAGAGATCGCAAGGAGAGCAGAGACACAGGATAAAAGAGCATGAGGAGACCGGCGGCGACACAGGATAAAAGAGCACAAGGAGAGCGGAGACACAGGATAAAAGAGCATGAGGAGAGTGGAGATACATGATAAAAAGCACTAGGAGCACGGCGGAGACACAGGATAAAAGAGCGCGAAGATAGTGGCGGAGACACAGGATACAAGAGCGCAAGGAGTGCGGTGGCGACATTGGATAAAAGAGCACGAGGAGAACGGCGGAGAGACAGTATAAAAGAGCGTGAGGAGAGGGGCAGAGATGCAGGATAAACGAGCGAAAGGAGAGAGGAGACACAGGATAAAAGAGCGTGAGGAGAGCGGCAGACACAGGATAGAAGAGCGCAAGGAGATTGGCAGAGACAGGAAAAAGAGCACAAGGAGAGCAGAGACACAGGATAAAAGTGCGTAAGGAGAGCAGAGACACAGGATAAAAGAGCACGAGGAGAACGGCAGAGACACAGGATAAAAGAGCAAGGAGTGTGGAGACACAGTTAAATGAGAGTGAGGAGAGCAGAGACAAAGGATAAAAGAGCACAGGGAGAGCAGCAGAGACACAGAATAAAAGTGCATGAGTAGAGCGGAGACACAGGACAAAAGAGCGCAAGGAGGGTGGCAGACACAGGATAAAAGAGAGCGAGGAGAGCGGCGGAGACAGAGGATAAAAGAGCGGGCGATGATACAGGATAAAGGAGCGCGAGGAGGTCGGAGACACAGGATAAAAGAGCGTGAGGAGGGCAGAGACACAGGATAAAAGAGTGCGAAGGGAGAGCGGCGGAGACACATGATAAAAGGGCGCGAGGAGAGCGGAGACACAGGATAAAAGAGCTCGAGGAGAGCGGAGACACAGGATAAAAGAGCGTGAGGAGAGCTTAGACACAGGATAAAATAGCACAAGGAGAGCGGAGATACAGGATAAAAGCGCATGAGGAGAGCGCAGACACAGGATAAAAGCGTGCGAGGAGAGCGGTGGAAACACAGGATAAAAGAGCACGTGGAGAGTGGCGGAGAAACAGGATAAAAGAGTGCGAAGGGTGAGCGGCGGAGACACAGGATAAAAGAGCATGAGGAGGGCGGAGAAAGAGGATAAAAGAGCACGTGGAGAGCGCCAGAGACAGGATAAAAGAGCGCAACGAGAGCAGCAGACACAGGATAAAAGAGCGTGAGGAGAGCAGAGACACAATATAAAAGAGCATGAGGAGAGCGGAGACACAGGTAAAAGAGTGCGAGGAGAGCAGCGGAGACACAGAATAAAAGCACGAGGAGAGCTTTGGAAACAAAGGATAAAAAAGCGTGATGATGGTGGAGACACAGGATAAAAGAGCACGTGGAGAGCACCAGAGTCAGGATAAAGGGGCGCAACGAGAGCAGCAGGGACAGGATAAAATAGCGCAAGGAGAGCAGAGATACAGGATAAAAGAGCATGAGGAGTGCGGCAGTGACACAGGATAAAAGAGCGCGATTAGAGTGGCAGAGACACAGGATAGAAGAGCATGAGGAGGGCGGAGAAACAGGAGAAAAGAGTGCGAGGAGAGCAGAGACACAGATAAAAGATCTTGAGGAGAAAGGTGGAGACACAGGATAAAATAGCGCGAGGAGGGCGGAGACACAGGATAAAAGAGCGTGAGGAGAATGGCGGAGACAAAGGACAAAAGAACATGAGGAGTGCGGAGACACAGGATAAAAGAGCACGAGGAGAGCGGAGACACAGGATAAAAGAGTAGGAGTAGAGCAGAGACACAGGATAAAAGAGCAAGGAGAGCAAAGACACACATAAATGAGCGTGAGGAGAGTGGAGACAAAGGATAAAAGAGCATGAGGAGGGCGGAGAAACAGGAGAAAAGAGTGCGAGGAGAGCGGAGACACAGATAAAAGATCTTGAGGAGAAAGGTGGAGACACAGGATAAAAGAGCGCGAGGAGGGCGGAGAAAAAGGATAAAAGAGCGTGAGGAGAATGGCGGAGACACAGGATAAAAGAGCGAGAGGAGAGTGGCGGAGACAAAGGACAAAAGAACATGAGGAGTGCGGAGACACAGGATAAAAGAGCACGAGGAGAGCAGAGACGCAGGATAAAAGAGTGGGAGTAGAGCAGAGACATAGGATAAAAGAGCACGAGGAGAGCGGCAGAGACACAGGATAAAAGAGCAAGGAGAGTTGAGACACAGATAAATGAGAGTGAGGAGAGCAGAGACAAAGGATAAAAGAGCACAGGGAGAGCAGCAGAGACACAGAATAAAAGTGCATGAGTAGAGCGGAGACACAGGACAAAAGAGCGCAAGGAGGGTGGCAGACACAGGATAAAATAGAGCGAGGAGAGCGGCGGAGACAGAGGATAAAAGAGCGGGCGATGATACAGGATAAAGGAGTGCGAGGAGGTCGGAGACACAGGATAAAAGAGCGCGAGGAGAGCGCAGACAAAGAAAAAATGAGCACGAGGAGAGCTTTGGAAACACAAGATAACAGCGCAAGGAGAGCAGCGGAGACACCGAATAAAAGAGCATGAGGAGAGTGGTGGAAACACAGGATAAAAGAGCGTGAGGAGGGTGGTGACACAGGATGAAAGAGTGCAAGGAGAGCGGTGGAGGCACAGGATAAAAGAGCACGAGGAGACCGACGGAGACACAGGATAAAAGAGCTCGAGGCGAGCGGAGACACAGGATAAAATAGCATGAGGAGAGCTTAGACACAGGATGAAATAGCACGAGGAGAGCAGAGACACAGGATAAAATAGCATGAGGAGGGCGGTGACACAGGATAAAAGAGTGCGAGGAGAGTGGCGGAGACACAGGATAAAAGAGTGCGAGGTGAGTGGCGGAGACACAGGATAAAAGAGCACGAGGAGAGCTGTGGAAACACAGGATAAAAGAGCATGAGGAGGGCAGAGACACAGGATAAAAGAGTGCAAAGGGAGAGCGGCGGAGACACATGATAAAAGTGCGTGAGGAGGGCGGAGACACAGGATAAAAGAGCACGAGGAGAGCGGAGACACAGGATAAAAAAGCGCAAGGAGAGCAGAGACGCAGGATAAAAGAGCATGAGAAGAGTGGCAGAGACAGGATAGATGAGTGCAAGCAGATTGGCAGAGACAGGAAAAAGAGCGCAAGGAGAGCAGAGACAAAGGATGAAAGAGCGTAAGGAGAGCGGAGACACAGGATAAAAGAGCACAAGGAGAGCAGAGACACAGGATAAAAGAGCATAAGGAGAGCACAGAGAAAGGATAAAAGAGCACAAGGAGAGCAGAGACACAGGATAAAAGAGCGTGAGGACAGTGGCAGAGAGAGGATGGAAGAGCGCAAGGAGATTAGCAGAGACAGGATAAAAGAGCGTAAGGAGAGCGGAGGCACAGGATAAAAGGGCGCGAGGAGAGCGGAGACACAGAATAAAAGAGCTCGAGGCGAGCGGAGACACAGGATAAAATAGCATGAGGAGAGCTTAGACACAGGATGAAATAGCACGAGGAGAGCAGAGACACAGGATAAAATAGCATGAGGAGGGCGGTGACACAGGATAAAAGTGTGCGAGGAGAGTGGCGGAGACACAGGATAAAAGAGTGCGAGGTGAGTGGCGGAGACACAGGATAAAAGAGCACGAGGAGAGCTGTGGAAACACAGGATAAAAGAGCATGAGGAGGGCAGAGACACAGGATAAAAGAGTGCGAAGGGAGAGCGGCGGAGACACATGATAAAAGTGCGTGAGGAGGGCGGAGACACATGATAAAAGAGCACGAGGAGAGCGGAGACACAGGATAAAAAAGCGCAAGGAGAGCAGAGACGCAGGATAAAAGAGCATGAGGAGAGTGGCAGAGACAGGATAGATGAGTGCAAGCAGATTGGCAGAGACAGGAAAAAGAGCGCAAGGAGAGCAGAGACACAGGATGAAAGAGCGTAAGGAGAGCAGAGACACAGGATAAAAGAGCATAAGGAGAGCGCAGAGAAAGGATAAAAGAGCACAAGGAGAGCAGAGACACAGGATAAAAGAGCGTGAGGACAGTGGCAGAGAGAGGATGGAAGAGCGCAAGGAGATTAGCAGAGACAGGATAAAATAGCGTGAGGAGAGCTGAGACACAGGATAAAAGAGCACAAGGAGAGCGGAGACACAGGATAAAAGAGCACAAGGAGAGCAGAGACACAGGATAAAAGAGCATAAGGAGAGTGCAGAGAAAGGATAAAAGAGCACAAGGAGAGCAGAGACACAGGATAAAAGAGCGTGAGGACAGTGGCAGAGAGAGGATGGAAGAGCGCAAGGAGATTAGCAGAGACAGGATAAAAGAGCGTAAGGAGAGCGGAGGCACAGGATAAAAGGGCGCGAGGAGAGCGGAGACACAGGATAAAAGAGCTCGAGGAGAGCGGAGACACAGGATAAAAGAGCGTGAGGAGAGCTTAGACACAGGATAAAATAGCACAAGGAGAGCGGAGATACAGGATAAAAGCGCATGATGAGAGCGCAGACACAGGATGAAAGAGTGCGAGGAGAGCGGTGGAAAAAACAGGATAAAAGAGAGTGCGGAGGGCGGTGACACAGGATAAAAGAGTGCGAAGGGTGAGCGGCGGAGACACAGGATAAAAGAGCATGAGGAGGGAGGAGAAAGAGGATAAAAGAGCACGTGGAGAGCGCCAGAGACAGGATAAAAGAGCATGAGGAGAGCGGAGACACAGGTAAAAGAGTGCGAGGAGAGCAGCGGAGACACAGAATAAAAGCACGAGGAGAGCGGTGGAAACACAGGATAAAAAAGCGTGACGATGGTGGAGACACAGGATAAAAGAGCACGTGGAGAACACCAGAGTCAGGATAAAGTTGCGCAATGAGAGCAGCAGAGACAGGATAAAATAGCGCAAGGAGAGCGGAGACACAGGATAAAAGAGCATGAGGAGTGCGGCAGAGACACAGGATAAAAGAGCGCGAGGAGAGTGGCAGAGACACAGGATAAAAGAGCATGAGGAGGGCGGAGAAACAGGAGAAAAGAGTGCGAGGAGAGCGGAGACACAGATAAAAGATCTTGAGGAGAAAGGTGGAGACACAGGATAAAAGAGCGTGAGGAGAATGGCGGAGACACAGGATAAAAGAGCGAGAGGAGAGTGGCGGAGACAAAGGACAAAAGAACATGAGGAGTGCGGAGACATAGGATAAAAGAGCACGAGGAGAGCAGAGACACAGGATAAAAGAGAAGGAGTAGAGCAGAGACACAGGATAAAAGATCAAGGAGAGCGAAGACACAGATAAATGAGCGCGAGGAGAGTGGAGACAAAGGATAAAAGAGCATGAGGAGAGCAGCAGAGACAAAGGATAAAAGAGCATGAGGAGAGCGGAGACACAGGATAAAAGAGCATGAGGTGAGCGGAGACACATGATAAAAAGCACGAGGAGAGCGGCAGAGACAAAGGATAAAAGAGCACGAGGAGAGCGGAGACACAGGATAAAAGAGTGCGAGGAGAGCGGAGACACAGGATAAAAGAGCTCGAGGAGAGCGGAGACACAGGATAAAAGAGTGCTAGGAGAGCGGAGACACAAGATAAGAGATCGCGAGGAGAGCAGAGACACAGGATAAAAGAGCATGAGGAGACCGGCGGGGACACAGGATAAAAGAGCACAAGGAGAGCGGAGACACAGGATAAAAGAGCATGAGGAGAGTGGAGATACATGATAAAAAGCACAAGGAGCGCGGCGGAGACACAGGATGAAAGAGCGCGAGGATAGTGGCGGAGACACAGGATACAAGAGCGCAAGGAGTGTGGTGGCGACATTGGATAAAAGAGCATGAGGAGACTGGTGGACAGACAGTATAAAAGAGCGCGAGGAGAGGAGCAGAGATGCAGGTAAACGAGCGAAAGGAGAGAGGAGACACAGGATAAAACAGCGTGAGGAGAGTGGCAGAGACAGGATAGAAGGGCGCAAGAAGATTGGCAGAGACAGGAAAAAGAGCACAAGGAGAGCAGAGACACAGGATAAATGTGCGTAAGGAGAGCAGAGACATAGGATAAAAGAGCACGAGGAGAGCGGCAGAGACACAGGATAAAAGAGCAAGGAGAGTGGAGACACAGATAAATGAGAGTGAGGAGAGCAGAGACAAAGGGTAAAAGAGCATTGGGAGAGCAGCAGAGACACAGAATAAAAGTGCACGAGTACAGCGGAGACACAGGACAAAAGAGCGCAAGGAGGGTGGCAGACACAGGATAAAAGAGAGCGAGGAGAGCGGCGGAGACAGAGGATAAAAGAGCGGGCGATGATACAGGATAAAAGAGCGCGAGGAGATCGGAGACACAGGATAAAAGGGCGCGAGGAGAGCGCGGACAGAGAATAAAAGAGCACGAGGAGAGCGGTGGAAACACAGGAAAAAAGAGCGTGCGGAGGGTACTGACACAGGATGAAAGAGTGCAAGGAGAGCGGCGGAGGCACAGGATAAAAGAGCACGAGGAGACCGACGGAGACACAGGATAAAAGAGCTCGAGGCGAGCGGAGACACAGGATAAAATAGCATGAGGAGAGCAGAGACACAGGATAAAATAGCATGAGGAGGGCGGTGACACAGGATAAAAGAGTGCGAGGAGAGTGGCGGAGACACAGGATAAAAGAGTGCGAGGTGAGTGGCGGAGACACAGGATAAAAGAGCACGAGGAGAGCTGTGGAAACACAGGATAAAAGAGCAAGAGGAGGGCAGAGACACAGGATAAAAGAGTGCGAAGGGAGAGCGGCGGAGACACATGATAAAAGTGCGTGAGGAGGGCGGAGACACAGGATAAAAGAGCACGAGGAGAGCGGAGACACAGAATAAAAAAGTGCAAGGAGAGCAGAGACGCAGGATAAAAGAGCATGAGCAGAGTGGCAGAGACAGGATAGATGAGTGCAAGCAGATTGGCAGAGACAGGAAAAAGAGCGCAAGGAGAGCAGAGACACAGGATGAAAGAGCGTAAGGAGAGCGGAGACACAGGATAAAAGAGCTCGAGGAGAGCGGAGACACAGGATAAAAGAGCGTGAGGAGAGCTTAGACACAGGATAAAATAGCACAAGGAGAGCGGAGATACAGGATAAAAGCGCATGATGAGAGCGCAGACACAGGATAAAAGAGTGCAAGGAGAGCGGTGGAAAAAACTGGATAAAAGAGAGTGCGGAGGGCGGTGACACAGGATAAAAGAGCACGTGGAGAGTGGCGGAGACACAGGATAAAAGAGTGCGAAGGGTGAGCGGCGGAGACACAGGATAAAAGAGCATGAGGAGGGAGGAGAAAGAGGATAAAAGAGCACGTGGAGAGCGCCAGAGACAGGATAAAAGAGCATGAGGAGAGCGGAGAAACAGGTAAAAGAGTGCGAGGAGAGCAGCGGAGACACAGAATAAAAGCACGAGGAGAGCGGTGGAAACACAGGATAAAAAAGCGTGACGATGGTGGAGACACAGGATAAAAGAGCATGTGGAGAGCATAAGAGTCAGGATAAAGGGGCGCAATGAGAGCAGCAGAGACAGGATAAAATAGCGCAAGGAGAGCGGAGACACAGGATAAAAGAGCATGAGGAGTGCGGCAGAGACACAGGATAAAAGAGCGCGAGGAGAGTGGCAGAGACACAGGATAAAAGAGCATGAGGAGGGCGGAGAAACAGGAGAAAAGAGTGCGAGGAGAGCGGAGACACAGATAAAAGATCTTGAGGAGAAAGGTGGAGACACAGGATAAAAGAGCGTGAGGAGAATGGCGGAGACACAGGATAAAAGAGCGAGAGGAGAGTGGCGGAGACAAAGGACAAAAGAACATGAGGATTGCGGAGACATAGGATAAAAGAGCACGAGGAGAGCAGAGACACAGGATAAAAGAGAAGGAGTAGAGCAGAGACACAGGATAAATGATCAAGGAGAGCGAAGACACAGATAAATGAGCGCGAGGAGAGTGGATGCAAAGGATAAAAGAGCATGAGGAGAGCGGAGACACAGGATAAAAGAGCACGAGGTGAGCGGAGACACATGATAAAAAGCACGAGGAGAGCGGCAGAGACAAAGGATAAAAGAGCACGAGGAGAGCGGAGACACAGGATAAAAGAGTGCGAGGAGAGCGGAGACACAGGATAAAAGAGCTCGAGGAGAGTGGAGACACAGGATAAAAGAGTGCGAGGAGAGCGGAGACACAAGATAAGAGATCGCGAGGAGAGCAGAGACACAGGATAAAAGAGCATGAGGAGACCGGCGGCGACACAGGATGAAAGAGCACAAGGAGAGCGGAGACACAGGATAAAAGAGCATGAGGAGAGTGGAGATACATGATAAAAAGCACAAGGAGCGCGGCGGAGACACAGGATGAAAGAGCGCGAGGATAGTGGCGGAGACACAGGATACAAGAGCGCAAGGAGTGCGGTGGTGACATTGGATAAAAGAGCATGAGGAGACCGGTGGAGAGACAGTATAAAAGAGCGCGAGGAGAGGGGCAGAGATGCAGGATAAACGAGCGAAAGGAGAGAGGAGACACAGGATAAAACAGCATGAGGAGAGTGGCAGAGACAGGATAGAAGAGCGCAAGAAGATTGGCAGAGACAGGAAAAAGAGCGCAAGGAGAGCAGAGACACAGGATAAATGTGCGTAAGGAGAGCAGAGACATAGGATAAAAGAGCACGAGGAGAGCGGCAGAGACACAGGATAAAAGAGCAAGGAGAGTGGAGACACAGATAAATGAGAGTGAGGAGAGCAGAGACAAAGGGTAAAAGAGCACAGGGAGAGCAGCAGAGACACAGAATAAAAGTGCACGAGTACAGCGGAGACACAGGACAAAAGAGCGCAAGGAGGGTGGCAGACACAGGATAAAAGAGAGCGAGGAGAGCGGCGGAGACAGAGGATAAAAGAGCGGGCGATGATACAGGATAAAAGAGCGCGAGGAGATCGGAGACACAGGATAAAAGGGCGCGAGGAGAGCGCGGACAGAGAATAAAAGAGCACGAGGAGAGCGGTGGAAACACAGGATAAAAGAGCGTGCGGAGGGTAGTGACACAGGATAAAAGAGCGCGAGGAGAGCCCGGACACAGAATAAAAGAGCACGAGGAGACCGGTGGAAACACAGGATAAAAGAGCGTGAGGAGGGTGGTGACACAGGATGAAAGAGTGCAAGGAGAGCGGCGGAGGCCCAGGATAAAAGAGCACGAGGAGACCGACGGAGACACAGGATAAAAGAGCTCGAGGCGAGCGGAGACACAGGATAAAATAGCATGAGGAGAGCTTAGACACAGGATGAAATAGCACGAGGAGAGCAGAGACACAGGATAAAATAGCATGAGGAGGGCGGTGACACAGGATAAAAGAGTGCGAGGTGAGTGGCGGAGACACAGGATAAAAGAGCACGAGGAGAGCTTTGGAAACACAGGATAAAGGAGCGTGAGGAGGGCAGAGACACAGGATAAAAGAGTGCGAAGGGAGAGCGGCGGAGACACATGATAAAAGAGCGTGAGGAGGGCGGAGACACAGGATAAAAGAGCACAAGGAGAGCGGAGACACAGGATAAAAGAGCGCAAGGAGAGCAGAGACGCAGGATAAAAGAGCATGAGGAGAGTGGCAGAGACAGGATAGATGAGTGCAAGCAGATTGGCAGAGACAGGAAAAAGAGCGCAAGGAGAGCGGAGACACAGGATAAAAGAGCACAAGGAGAGCAGAGACACAGGATAAAAGAGCATAAGGAGAGCGGAGACACAGGATAAAAGAGCACAAGGAGAGCAGAGACACAGGATAAAAGAGCGTGAGGACAGTGGCAGAGAGAGAATGGAAGAGAGCAAGGAGATTGGCAGAGACAGGATAAAAGAGCGTAAGGAGAGCGGAGACACAGGATAAAAGGGCGCGAGGAGAGCGGAGACACAGAATAAAAGAGCTCGAGGCGAGCGGAGACACAGGATAAAATAGCATGAGGAGAGCTTAGACACAGGATGAAATAGCACGAGGAGAGCAGAGACACAGGATAAAATAGCATGAGGAGGGCGGTGACACAGGATAAAAGAGTGCGAGGAGAGTGGCGGAGACACAGGATAAAAGAGTGCGAGGTGAGTGGCGGAGACACAGGATAAAAGAGGACGAGGAGAGCTTTGGAAACACAGGATAAAAGAGCGTAAGGAGAGCGGAGGCACAGGATAAAAGGGCACGAGGAGTGTGGCAGAGACACAGGATAAAAGTGCAAGGAGAGTGGAGACACAGATAAATGAGAGTGTGGAGAGCAGAGACAAAGGATAAAAGAGCGCAGGGAGAGCGGCAGAGACACAGAATAAAAGTGCACGAATAGAGCAGAGACACAGGATAAAAGAGTGCCAGGAGGGTGGCAGACAAATGATAAAAGAGAGTGAGGAGAATGTCGGAGACAGAGGATAAAAGAGCGCGAGGAGAGTGCCGATGATACAGGATAAAAGAGCGCGAGGAGGGTGGAGACACAGGATAAATGAGAGTGAGGAGAGCGGAGACACAGAATATAAGAGCACGAGGAGAGCAGAGACACAGAATAAAAGAGCATGAGGAGTGCGGTGGAAACACAGGATAAAAGAGCGCGAGGAGGGTGGAGACACAGAATGAAAGAGTGCCACGAGACCGACGGAGACACAGGATAAAAGGGCGCGAGGATAGCGGAGACACAGAATTGTAGAGCTCAAGGAGAGCGGAGACACAGGATAAAAGTGCGTGAGGAGAGCTTAGACACAGGATAAAATAGCACGAGGAGAGCGGAGACAAAGGATAAAAGAGCATGAGGAGAGTGCAGACACAGGATAAAAGAGTGCGAGGAGAGCGGTGGAAACACAGGATAAAAGAGCGTGCGGTGGGCGGTGACACAGGATAAAAGAGCACGTGGAGAGTGGCGGAGACACAGGATAAAAGAGCATGAGGAGGGCGGAGACACAGGATAAAAGTGCACGTGGAGAGTGCCAGAGACAGGATAAAAGAGCGCAATGAGAGCAGCAGACACAGGATAAAAGAGCGTGAGGAGAGCAGAGACACAGGATAAAAGAGCATGAGGAGAGCGGAGACACAGGTAAAAGAGTGCGAGGAGAGTAGCGGAGACACAGAATAAAAGCACGAGGAGAGCGGTGGAAATACAGGATAAAAAAGCTTGAGGATGGTGGAGACACAGGATAAAAGAGCGCGTGGAGAGCACCAGAGTCAAGATAATGGAGCGCAAGGAGAGCGGAGACAGGATAAAAGAGCATGAGGAGAGCGGCAGAGACGCAGGATAAAAGAGCATGAGGAGGGCGGAGAAACAGGAGAAAAGAGTGCGAAGAGAGCGGAGACACAGATAAAAGATCTTGAGGAGAAAGTTGGAGACACAGGATAAAAGAGCTTGAGGAGGGCGGAGACACAGGATAAAAGCGTGAGGAGAATGGCAGAGACACAGGATAAAAGAGTGCGAGGAGAGTGGCGGAGACACAGGACAAAAGAACATGAGTGCGGAGACACTGGACAAAAGTGCACGAGTAGAGCAGAGACACAGGATAAAAGAGTGTGAGTAGAGCAGAGACACAGGATAAAAGAGCAAGGAGAGCGGAGTCACAGATAAATGAGCATGAGGAGAGTGGAGACAAAGGATAAAAGAGCGTGAGGAGAGCAGCAGAGACACAGGATAAAAGAGCGTGAGGAGAGCGGAGACACATGATAAAAAGCACGAGGAGAGCGGCAGAGACACAGGATAAAAGAGCATGAGGAGACCGGCGGAGACACAAAAAAGAGCACGAGGAGAGCGGAGATTCAGGATAAAAGAGTGCGAGGAGACCGGCGGCGACACAGGATAAAAGAGTGTGAGGAGAGTGGCAGAGACAGGATAGAAGAGCGCACGGAGATTGGCAGAGACAGGAAAAAGAGCGCAAGGACAGCTGAGACACAGGATAAAAGAGTGTAAGGAGATCGGAGACACAGGATTACAGAGCATGAGGAGGGAGGAGACACAGGATAAAAGAGCGCAAGGAGAGCGGCAGAGAGACAGGATAAAAGAGCAAGGAGAGCGGAGACACAGATAAATGAGCGTGAGGAGAGCGGAGACACAGATTAAAAGTGCACGTGGAGAGGAGCACAGACAGCATAAAAGAGCACAAGTAGAGCGGAGACACAGGATAAAAGAGCTTGAGGAGAATGGCGGAGACACAGGATAAAAGAGCACGAGGAGAGCGGTGGAAACACAGGATAAAAGAGCGTGAGGTGGGGGGAGACACAGGATAAAGGAGTGCAAAGTGAGAGCGGCGGAGACACAGGATAAAAGAGCGTGAGGAGGGTGGAGACACAGGATAAACGAGCACGTGGAGAGCGCCAGAGACAGGATAAAAGAGCGCAACGAGAGCAGCAGACACAGGATAAAAGAGCGTGAGGAGAGAAGAAACACAGGTAAAAGAGTATGAGGAGAGTGGCGGAGACACAGAATAAAAGAGCAAGATGAGAGCGGTGGAAACACACGATAAAAGAGTGTGAGGAGGGTGGAGACACAGGATAAAAGAGCACGTGGTGAGCACCAGAGACAGGATAAAGGAGCGCAAGAAAGGCAGCAGAGACAGGATAAAAGAGCGCAAGGAGAGCGGAGACACAGGATAAAAGAGCATGAGGAGAGTGGCGGAGACACAGGATAAAAGAAAATGAGGAATGCAGAGACACAGGATAAAAGAGCATGAGGAGAGCAGATACACAGGATAAAAGAGCACGAGGAGAGCGGAGACACGGGATGAAAGAGTGGGAGGAGAGCAGAGACACAGGATAAAAGAGCATGAGGAGAGCGGCGGAGACACAGGATAAAAGAGCACGAGGAGAGTGGAGACACATGGTAAAAAGCACGAGGAGAGTGGCGGCGACACAGGATTAAAGAGCATGAGGAGACCGGCAGGGACACAAGATAAAGATTGCGAGGAGAGCAGAGACACAGGATAAAAGAGCATGAGGAGAGCAGCGGGACACAGGACAAAAGAGCGCAAGCAGAGCGGAGACACAGGATAAAAGAGCATGAAGAGAGTGGAGATACATGATAAAAAGCACGAGGAGCGCGGCGGAGACACAGGATAAAAGAGCGCGAGGATAGTGGCGGAGACACAGGATACAAGAGCGCAAGGAGTGCGGTGGCGACACCGGATAAAAGAGCACGAGGAGACCGGCGGAGAAACAGTATAAAAGAGCGCGAGGAGAGGGGCAGAGATGTTGGATAAATGAGTGAAAGGAGACCGGAGACACAGGATAAAAGAGCGTTAGGAGAGTGGCAGAGAAAGGATAGAAGAGCGCAAGGAGATTGGCAGAGACAGGAAAAAGAGCACAAAGAGAGCAGAGAAACAGGATAAAAGAGCGTAAGGAGAGTGGAGACACAGGATAAAAGAGCACGAGGAGAGCGGAGACACATGGTAAAAAGCACGAGTAGAGTGGCGGAGACACAGGATTAAAGAGCATGAGGAGACCGGCGGGGACACAAGATGAAAGATCGCGAGGAGAGCAGAGACACAGGCTAAAAGAGCATGAGGAGACCGGCGGCGACACAAGATAAAAGAGAGCGAGGAGAGCGGTGGAGACAGAGGATAAAAGAGCGCGAGGAGAGTGCCGATGATACAGGATAAAAGAGCGCGAGGAGCGTGGAGACACAGGATAAAAGAGCGCGAGGAGAGCGGAGACACAGAATAAAAGAGCACGAGGAGAGCAATGGAAACACAGGATAAAAGAGCGCGAGAGAGCAGCGGAGACACAGAATAAAAGAGCATAAGGAGAGCGGTGGAAACACAGGATAAAAGAGCGCGAGGAGGGTGGTGACACAGGATGAAAGAGTGCCATGAGAGCGGCAGAGACACAGGATAAAAGAGCACGAGGAGACCGACGGAGATACAGAATAAAAGGGCACGAGGAGAGCGGAGACACAGGATAAAAGAGTGCGAGGAGAGCGGAGACACAGGATAAAATAGCATGAGGAGAGTGGTAGAGACAGGATAGAAGAGCGCAAGGTGATTGGCAGAGGCAGGAAATAGAGCGCAAGGACAGCGGAGACACAGGATTAAAGAGCACAAGGAGGGTGGAGACACAGGATAAAAGAGCGCGATGAGAGCGGCAGAGACACAGGATAAAAGAGCAAGGAGAGCGGAGACACAGATAAATGAGCGCGAGGAGATCGGAGACAAAGGATAAAAGACCGTGAGGAGAGCGGCGAAGACACAGGATAAAAGAACATGAGGATTACGGAGACACAGGATAAAAGAGCACGAGGAGAGCAGCAGAGACACAGGATAAAAGAGCACGAGGAGAGCGGAGACACAGGATAAAAAAGCTTGAGGAGAGTGGCGGAGACACAGCATAAAAATGCAAGGGGGAGAGCGGAGACACAGGATAAAAGACCACGAGGAGAGCGGAGACACAGGATAAAAGAGCGAGAGGAGTGTGGCGGAGACAGAGGATCAAAGAGCGTGAAGAAAGTGGTGGAGACACAGCATAAAAGAGCAAGAGGAGAGCAGAGACACAGGATAAAAGAGCAAGAGGAGAGCAGAGACACAGGATAAAAGAGTGCGAGGAGAGCAGAGACTCAGGATAAAAGAGCGTGAGGAGAGCGGGGAGACACAGGATAAAAGAGCGCAAGGAGAGCGGAGACACAGGATAAAAGAGCATAAGGAGAGCGGAGACACAAGATAAAAGAGCACAAGCAGATCAGAGACACCGGATAAAAGAGCGTGAGGACAGTGGCAGAGACAGGATGGCAGAGCGCAAGGAGATTAGCAGAGACAGCATAAAAGAGCATAAGGAGAGCGGAGACACAGGATAAAAGAGCACGAGGAGACCGGCAGAGACACAGGATAAAAGAGCAAGGAGAGTGGAGACACAGATAAATGAGAGTGTGGAGAGCAGAGACAAAGGATAAAAGAGCGCAGGGAGAGCGGCAGAGGCACAGAATAAAAGTGCACGAATAGAGTGGAGACACAGAATAAAAGAGCGCAAGGAGGGTGGCAGACACAGGATAAAAGAGAGTGAGGAGAGCGGCGGAGACAGAGGATAAAAGAGCGCGAGGAGAGGGCCGATGATACAGGATAAAGAGCGCGAGGAGTGCGGAGACACAGGATAAATGAGAGTGAGGAGAGCGGAGACACAGGATGAAAAGCACGAGGAGAGCGGCAGAGACACAGGATAAAAGAGCGCGAGGAGAGCGGTGACACAGGATAAAAGAGCATGAGGAGAGCAGTTACACAGGATAAAAGAGTGCGAGGAGAGTGGCAGAGACACAGGATAAAAGAGTGTGAGGAGAGTGGCGGAGACACAGGATAAAAGAGCGTGAGGAGGGCGGAGACACAGGATAAAAGAGCACGTGGAGAGCGCCAGAGACAGGATAACAGAGCGCAACGAGAGCAGCAGACACAGGATAAAAGAGCGTTAGGAGAGAAGAGGCACAGAATAAAAGAGCGTGAGGAGAGCGGAGACACAGGTAAAAGAGTGCGAGGAGAGCGGCGGAGACACAGAATAAAAGAGCAAGAGGAGAGCGGTGGAAACACACGATAAAAGAGTGTGAGGAGGGTGGAGACACAGGATAAAAGAGCATGTGGAAAGCACCAGAGACAGGATAAAGGAGCGCAAGAAAGGCAGCAGATACAGGATAAAAGAGTGCAAGGAGAGCAGAGACACAGGATAAAAGAGCATGAGGAGAGCAGCGGAGATGCAGGATAAAAGAGCGCGAGGAGAGTGGCAGAGACACAGTATAAAAGAGCATGAGGAGGGTGGAGAAATAGGAGAAAAGAGTGCGAGGAGAGCGGAGACACAGATAAAAGATCTTGAGGAGAGTGGCGGAAACAAAGGATAAAAGAGCGCGAGGAGGGCGGAGACACAGGATAAAACAGCGTGAGGAGAATGGCGGAGACACGGGATAAAAGAATGCGAGGAGAGTGGCGGAGACACAGGATAAAAGAGCGAGAGGAGATTGGCGGAGACACAGGATAAAAGTACATGAGGAGTGCGGAGACACAGGATAATAGAGCACGAGGAGAGCAGAGACACAGGATAAAAAAGTGGAAAGAGAGCAGAGACACACGATAAAAGAGCAAGGAGAGCAGAGACACAGATAAAAGAGCGTGAGGAGAGCGGAGACACAGGATAAAAGAGCACGAGGTGAGCGGAGACACATGATAAAAAGCACGAGGAGAGTGGCAGAGACACAGGATAAAAGAGCATGAGGAGACCGGCGGAGACACAAGATAAAAGAGCACGAGGAGAGCGGAGACACAGGATAAAATAGCGTGAGGAGAGTGGCAGAGACAGGATAGAAGAGTGCAAGGAGATTGGCAGAGACAGGAAAAAGAGCGCAAGGACAGCGGAGACACAGGATAAAAGAGCGTAAGGAGATTGGAGACACAGGATTAAAGAGCACGAGGAGGGTGGAGACACAGGATAAAAGAGCGCGAAGAGAGCGGCAGAGACACAGGATAAAAGAGCAAGGAGAGTGGAGACACAGATAAATGAGCGCGAGGAGAGCGGAGACAAAGGATAAAAGAACGTGAGGAGCGCGGCGGAGACACAGGATAAAAGAACATGAGGAGTGCGGAGACACAGGATAAAAGAGCACGAGGAGAGCACAGACACAGGATAAAAGAGAACGAGGAGAGCGGAGACACAGGATAAAAGAGCGAGAGGAGTGTGGCGGAGACAGAGGATCAAAGAGCGTGAGGAGAATAGCGGAGACACAGCATAAAAGAGCAAGAGGAGAGCAGAGACACAGGATAAAAGAGTGTGAGGAGAGCAGAGACACAGGATAAAAGAGCAAGTGGAGAGCGGCGGAGACACAGGATAAAAGAGTGCGATGAGAGCGGTGAGACACAGGATAAAAGAGCATGAGGAGACCGGTGGAGACACAGGATAAAAGAGCGCAAGGAGAGCGGAGACACAGGATCAAAGAGCATGAGGAGAGTGGAGACACATGATAAAAAGCACGAGGAGCGCGGCGGAGACACAGGATAAGAGAGCACGAGGTGAGTCGCGGAGACACAAGATACAAAAGCGCAAGGAGTGCGGTGGCGACACCAGATAAAAGAGCACGAGGAGACCGGTGGAGAGACAGTATAAAAGAGCACGAGGAGAGGGGCAGAGATGCAGGATAAATGAGCGAAAGGAAAGTGGAGACACAGGATAAAGGTGCACGAGGAGAGCGGCAGAGACAGGATAAAGGAACATGAGGAGAGCGGCAGAGAGGCAGGATAAAAGAGCGTAAGGAGAGCGGAGACACAGGATAAAAGTGCAGGAGGAGAGCGGCAGAGACAGGATAAAGGAGCATGAGGAGAGCGGCAGAGAGGCAGGATAAAAGAGCGCAAGGAGAGCAGAGACACAGGATAAAAGAGCGTGAGGAGAGTGGCAGAGACAGGATAGAAGAGTGCAAGCAGATTGGCAGAGAGAGGAAAAAGAGCGCAAGAAGAGCAGAGACACAGGATAAAAGAGCGTAAGGAGCGCGGAGACACAGGATAAAAGAGCACAAGGAGAGCGGCAGAGACACAGGATAAAAGAGCAAGGAGAGTGGAGACACAGATAAATGAGAGTGTGGAGAGCAGAGACAAAGGATAAAAGAGCGCAGGGAGAGCAGCAGAGACACAGAATAAAAGTGCACGAATAGAGCGGAGACACAGGATAAAAGGGTGCAAGGAGGGTGGCAGACACACGATAAAAGAGAGCGAGGAGAGTGCCGATGATACAGGATAAAAGAGCGCGAGGAGTGCGGAGACACAGGATAAAAGAGAGTGAGGAGAGCGGAGACACAGGATAAAAGAGCGCGAGGAGAGCGGAGACAGAGAATAAAAGAGCACGAGGAGAGCAATGGACCCAAAGGATTAAAGAGCGCGAGGAGAGCAGCAGGGACACAGAATAAAAGAGCATGAGGAGAGCGGTGGAAACACAGGATTAAAGAGCGCGAGGAGAGCAGCAGGGACACAGAATAAAAGAGCACGAGGAGAGCGGTGGAAACACAGGATAAAAGAGCGGGAGGAGGGTGAAGACACAGGATGAAAGAGTGCCACGAGAGCGGCGGAGACACAGGATAAAAGAGCACGAGTAGAGCGGAGACACAGAATAAAAGAGCACGAGGAGAGCAATGGAAACACAGGATAAAAGAGTGCGAGGAGAGCAGCGGAGACACAGAGTAAAAGAGCATGAGGAGAGCGGTGGAAACACAGGATAAAAGAGTGCGAGGAGGGTGGAGACACAGGATGAAAGAGTGCCACGAGAGCAGCGGAGACATAGGATAAAAGAGCACGAGCAGACCGACGGAGACACAGAATAAAAGGGCGTGAGGAGAGCGGAGACACAGGATAAAAGAGCTCGAGGAGAGCGGAGACACAGGATAAAAGAGCATGAGTAGAGCTTAGATACAGGATAAAATAGCACGAGGAGAGCGGAGACACAGGATAAAAGAACATGAAGAGAGCACAGACACAGGACAAAAGAGTGCAAGGAGAGTGGCGGAGACACAGGATAAAAGAGCATGAGGAGAGCATTGGAAACAAAGGATAAAAGAGCGCGAGGAGAGCAGCGGAGACACAGAATAAAAGAGAATGAGGAGAGCGGTGGAAACACAGGATAAAAGAGCGTGAGGAGGGTGGTGACACAGGATGAAAGAGTGTAAGGAGAGCCACAGAGGCACAGGATAAAAGAGCACAAGGAGACCGACGGAGACACAGGAAAAAAGACCTCGAGGAGAGCGGAGACACAGGATAAAAGCGTGAGGAAAGCTTAGACACAGGATGAAATAACGCGAGGAGAGCGGAGACACAGGATAAAAGAGCATGAGCAGAGCGGATACACAGGATAAAAGAGTGCGAGCAGAGTGGCGGAGACACAGGATAAAAGAGTGTGAGGAGAGTGGCGGAGACACAGGATAAAAGAGCACGAGGAGAGCGGTGGAAACACAGGATAAAAGAGCGTGAGGAGGGCTGAAACACAGGATAAAAGAGTGCAAAGGGAGAGCAGCGCAGACAAAGGATAAAAGTGCGCGAGGAGAGTGGCGGAGACACAGGATAATAGAGTGTGAGGAGAGTGGCGGAGACACAGGATAAAAGAGCACGAGGAAAGTGACGGAGACACAGGATAAAAGAGCGCGAGGAGAGCGGTGACACAGGATAAAAGAGTGTGAGGAGAGTGGCGGAGACACAGGATAAAAGAGTGTGAGGAGAGTGGCGGAGACACAGGATAAAAGAGCACGAGGAGAGTGGCTGAGACACAGGATAAAAGAGCACGTGGAGAGTGCCAGAGACAGGATAACAGAGCGCAACAAGAGCAGCTGACACAGGATAAAAGAGCGTTAGGAGAGAAGAGGCACAGAATAAAAGAGCGTGAGGAGAGCGGAGACACAGGTAAAAGAGTGCGAGGAGAGCGGCGGAGACACAGAATAAAAGAGCAAGAGGAGAGCGGTGGAAACACACGATAAAAGAGTGTGAGGAGGGTGGAGACACAGGATAAAAGAGCATGTGGAAAGCACCAGAGACAGGATAAAGGAGCGCAAGAAAGGCAGCAGATACAGGATAAAAGAGCGCAAGGAGAGCAGAGACACAGGATAAAAGAGCATGAGGAGAGCAGCGGAGATGCAGGATAAAAGAGCGCGAGGAGAGTGGCAGAGACACAGTATAAAAGAGCATGAGGAGGGTGGAGAAATAGGAGAAAAGAGTGCGAGGAGAGCGGAGACACAGATAAAAGATCTTGAGGAGAGTGGCGGAAACAAAGGATAAAAGAGCGCGAGGAGGGCGGAGACACAGGATAAAACAGCGTGAGGAGAATGGCGGAGACACGGGATAAAAGAGTGCGAGGAGAGTGGCGGAGACACAGGATAAAAGAGCGAGAGGAGATTGGCGGAGACACAGGATAAAAGAACATGAGGAGTGCGGAGACACAGGATAATAGAGCACGAGGAGAGCAGAGACACAGGATAAAAAAGTGGAAGGAGAGCAGAGACACAGGATAAAAGAGCAAGGAGAGCAGAGACACAGATAAATGAGCGCGAGGAGAGTGGAGACAAAGGATAAAAGACCCTGAGGAGAGCAGCAGAGACACAGGATAAAAGAGCGTGAGGAGAGCGGAGACACAGGATAAAAGAGCACGAGGTGAGCGGAGACACATGATAAAAAGCACGAGGAGAGTGGCAGAGACACAGGATAAAAGAGCATGAGGAGACCGGTGGAGACACAAGATAAAAGAGCACGAGGAGAGCGGAGACACAGGATAAAATAGCGTGAGGAGAGTGGCAGAGACAGGATAGAAGAGTGCAAGGAGATTGGCAGAGACAGGAAAAAGAGCGCAAGGACAGCGGAGACACAGGATAAAAGAGCGTAAGGAGATTGGAGACACAGGATTAAAGAGCACGAGGAGGGTGGAGACACAGGATAAAAGAGCGCGAAGAGAGCGGCAGAGACACAGGATAAAAGAGCAAGGAGAGTGGAGACACAGATAAATGAGCGCGAGGAGAGCGGAGACAAAGGATAAAAGAACGTGAGGAGCGCGGCGGAGACACAGGATAAAAGAACATGAGGAGTGCGGAGACACAGGATAAAAGAGCACGAGGAGAGCACAGACACAGGATAAAAGAGAACGAGGAGAGCGGAGACACAGGATAAAAGAGCGAGAGGAGTGTGGCGGAGACAGAGGATCAAAGAGCGTGAGGAGAATAGCGGAGACACAGCATAAAAGAGCAAGAGGAGAGCAGAGACACAGGATAAAAGAGTGTGAGGAGAGCAGAGACACAGGATAAAAGAGCAAGTGGAGAGCGGCGGAGACACAGGATAAAAGAGTGCGATGAGAGCGGTGAGACACAGGATAAAAGAGCATGAGGAGACCGGTGGAGACACAGGATAAAAGAGCGCAAGGAGAGCGGAGACACAGGATCAAAGAGCATGAGGAGAGTGGAGACACATGATAAAAAGCACGAGGAGCGCGGCGGAGACACAGGATAAGAGAGCACGAGGTGAGTCGCGGAGACACAAGATACAAAAGCGCAAGGAGTGCGGTGGCGACACCAGATAAAAGAGCACGAGGAGACCGGTGGAGAGACAGTATAAAAGAGCACGAGGAGAGGGGCAGAGATGCAGGATAAATGAGCGAAAGGAAAGTGGAGACACAGGATAAAGGTGCACGAGGAGAGCGGCAGAGACAGGATAAAGGAACATGTGGAGAGCGGCAGAGAGGCAGGATAAAAGAGCGTAAGGAGAGCGGAGACACAGGATAAAAGTGCAGGAGGAGAGCGGCAGAGACAGGATAAAGGAGCATGAGGAGAGCGGCAGAGAGGCAGGATAAAAGAGCGCAAGGAGAGCAGAGACACAGGATAAAAGAGCGTGAGGAGAGTGGCAGAGACAGGATAGAAGAGTGCAAGCAGATTGGCAGAGAGAGGAAAAAGAGCGCAAGAAGAGCAGAGACACAGGATAAAAGAGCGTAAGGAGCGCGGAGACACAGGATAAAAGAGCACAAGGAGAGCAGAGACAGCGGATAAAAGAGCGTGAGGACAGTGGCAGAGACAAGATGGAAGAGCGCAAGGAGATTGGCAGAGACAGGATAAAAGAGCGTAAGGAGAGCGGAGACACAGGATAAAAGAGCACGAGGAGAGCGGCAGAGACACAGGATAAAAGAGCAAGGAGAGTGGAGACACAGATAAATGAGAGTGTGGAGAGCAGAGACAAAGGATAAAAGAGCGCAGGGAGAGCGGCAGAGACACAGAATAAAAGTGCACGAATAGAGCGGAGACACAGGATAAAAGGGTGCAAGGAGGGTGGCAGACACACGATAAAAGAGAGCGAGGAGAGTGCCGATGATACAGGATAAAAGAGCGCGAGGAGTGCGGAGACACAGGATAAAAGAGAGTGAGGAGAGCGGAGACACAGGATAAAAGAGCGCGAGGAGAGCGGAGACAGAGAATAAAAGAGCACGAGGAGAGCAATGGACCCAAAGGATTAAAGAGCGCGAGGGGAGCAGCAGGGACACAGAATAAAAGAGCATGAGGAGAGCGGTGGAAACACAGGATTAAAGAGCGCGAGGAGAGCAGCAGGGACACAGAATAAAAGAGCACGAGGAGAGCGGTGGAAACACAGGATAAAAGAGCGGGAGGAGGGTGAAGACACAGGATGAAAGAGTGCCACGAGAGCGGCGGAGACACAGGATAAAAGAGCACGAGTAGAGCGGAGACACAGAATAAAAGAGCACGAGGAGAGCAATGGAAACACAGGATAAAAGAGTGCGAGGAGAGCAGCGGAGACACAGAGTAAAAGAGCATGAGGAGAGCGGTGGAAACACAGGATAAAAGAGCGCGAGGAGGGTGGAGACACAGGATGAAAGAGTGCCACGAGAGCAGCGGAGACATAGGATAAAAGAGCACGAGCAGACCGACGGAGACACAGAATAAAAGGGCGTGAGGAGAGCGGAGACACAGGATAAAAGAGCTCGAGGAGAGCGGAGACACAGGATAAAAGAGCATGAGTAGAGCTTAGACACAGGATAAAATAGCACGAGGAGAGCGGAGACACAGGATAAAAGAACATGAAGAGAGCACAGACACAGGACAAAAGAGTGCAAGGAGAGTGGCGGAGACACAGGATAAAAGAGCATGAGGAGAGCATTGGAAACAAAGGATAAAAGAGCGCGAGGAGAGCAGCGGAGACACAGAATAAAAGAGAATGAGGAGAGCGGTGGAAACACAGGATAAAAGAGCGTGAGGAGGGTGGTGACACAGGATGAAAGAGTGTAAGGAGAGCCACAGAGGCACAGGATAAAAGAGCACAAGGAGACCGACGGAGACACAGGAAAAAAGACCTCGAGGAGAGCGGAGACACAGGATAAAAGCGTGAGGAAAGCTTAGACACAGGATGAAATAACGCGAGGAGAGCGGAGACACAGGATAGAAGAGCATGAGCAGAGCGGATACACAGGATAAAAGAGTGCGAGCAGAGTGGCGGAGACACAGGATAAAAGAGTGTGAGGAGAGTGGCGGAGACACAGGATAAAAGAGCACGAGGAGAGCGGTGGAAACACAGGATAAAAGAGCGTGAGGAGGGCTGAAACACAGGATAAAAGAGTGCAAAGGGAGAGCAGCGCAGACAAAGGATAAAAGTGCGCGAGGAGAGTGGCGGAGACACAGGATAATAGAGTGTGAGGAGAGTGGCGGAGACACAGGATAAAAGAGCACGAGGAAAGTGACGGAGACACAGGATAAAAGAGCGCGAGGAGAGCGGTGACACAGGATAAAAGAGTGTGAGGAGAGTGGCGGAGACACAGGATAAAAGAGTGTGAGGAGAGTGGCGGAGACACAGGATAAAAGAGCACGAGGAGAGTGGCTGAGACACAGGATAAAAGAGCACGTGGAGAGTGCCAGAGACAGGATAACAGAGCGCAACAAGAGCAGCTGACACAGGATAAAAGAGCGTTAGGAGAGAAGAGGCACAGAATAAAAGAGCGTGAGGAGAGCGGAGACACAGGTAAAAGAGTGCGAGGAGAGCGGCGGAGACACAGAATAAAAGAGCAAGAGGAGAGCGGTGGAAACACACGATAAAAGAGTGTGAGGAGGGTGGAGACACAGGATAAAAGAGCATGTGGAAAGCACCAGAGACAGGATAAAGGAGCGCAAGAAAAGCAGCAGATACAGGATAAAAGAGCGCAAGGAGAGCAGAGACACAGGATAAAAGAGCATGAGGAGAGCAGCGGAGATGCAGGATAAAAGAGCGCGAGGAGAGTGGCAGAGACACAGTATAAAAGAGCATGAGGAGGGTGGAGAAATAGGAGAAAAGAGTGCGAGGAGAGCGGAGACACAGATAAAAGATCTTGAGGAGAGTGGCGGAAACAAAGGATAAAAGAGCGCGAGGAGGGCGGAGACACAGGATAAAACAGCGTGAGGAGAATGGCGGAGACACGGGATAAAAGAGTGCGAGGAGAGTGGCGGAGACACAGGATAAAAGAGCGAGAGGAGATTGGCGGAGACACAGGATAAAAGAACATGAGGAGTGCGGAGACACAGGATAATAGAGCACGAGGAGAGCAGAGACACAGGATAAAAAAGTGGAAGGAGAGCAGAGACACAGGATAAAAGAGCAAGGAGAGCAGAGACACAGATAAATGAGCGCGAGGAGAGTGGAGACAAAGGATAAAAGACCCTGAGGAGAGCAGCAGAGACACAGGATAAAAGAGCGTGAGGAGAGCGGAGACACAGGATAAAAGAGCACGAGGTGAGCGGAGACACATGATAAAAAGCACGAGGAGAGTGGCAGAGACACAGGATAAAAGAGCATGAGGAGACCGGTGGAGACACAAGATAAAAGAGCACGAGGAGAGCGGAGACACAGGATAAAATAGCGTGAGGAGAGTGGCAGAGACAGGATAGAAGAGTGCAAGGAGATTGGCAGAGACAGGAAAAAGAGCGCAAGGACAGCGGAGACACAGGATAAAAGAGCGTAAGGAGATTGGAGACACAGGATTAAAGAGCACGAGGAGGGTGGAGACACAGGATAAAAGAGCGCGAAGAGAGCGGCAGAGACACAGGATAAAAGAGCAAGGAGAGTGGAGACACAGATAAATGAGCGCGAGGAGAGCGGAGACAAAGGATAAAAGAACGTGAGGAGCGCGGCGGAGACACAGGATAAAAGAACATGAGGAGTGCGGAGACACAGGATAAAAGAGCACGAGGAGAGCACAGACACAGGATAAAAGAGAACGAGGAGAGCGGAGACACAGGATAAAAGAGCGAGAGGAGTGTGGCGGAGACAGAGGATCAAAGAGCGTGAGGAGAATAGCGGAGACACAGCATAAAAGAGCAAGAGGAGAGCAGAGACACAGGATAAAAGAGTGTGAGGAGAGCAGAGACACAGGATAAAAGAGCAAGTGGAGAGCGGCGGAGACACAGGATAAAAGAGTGCGATGAGAGCGGTGAGACACAGGATAAAAGAGCATGAGGAGACCGGTGGAGACACAGGATAAAAGAGCGCAAGGAGAGCGGAGACACAGGATCAAAGAGCATGAGGAGAGTGGAGACACATGATAAAAAGCACGAGGAGCGCGGCGGAGACACAGGATAAAAGAGCACGAGGTGAGTCGCGGAGACACAAGATACAAAAGCGCAAGGAGTGCGGTGGCGACACCAGATAAAAGAGCACGAGGAGACCGGTGGAGAGACAGTATAAAAGAGCACGAGGAGAGGGGCAGAGATGCAGGATAAATGAGCGAAAGGAAAGTGGAGACACAGGATAAAGGTGCACGAGGAGAGCGGCAGAGACAGGATAAAGGAACATGTGGAGAGCGGCAGAGAGGCAGGATAAAAGAGCGTAAGGAGAGCGGAGACACAGGATAAAAGTGCAGGAGGAGAGCGGCAGAGACAGGATAAAGGAGCATGAGGAGAGCGGCAGAGAGGCAGGATAAAAGAGCGCAAGGAGAGCAGAGACACAGGATAAAAGAGCGTGAGGAGAGTGGCAGAGACAGGATAGAAGAGTGCAAGCAGATTGGCAGAGAGAGGAAAAAGAGCGCAAGAAGAGCAGAGACACAGGATAAAAGAGCGTAAGGAGCGCGGAGACACAGGATAAAAGAGCACAAGGAGAGCAGAGACAGCGGATAAAAGAGCGTGAGGACAGTGGCAGAGACAAGATGGAAGAGCGCAAGGAGATTGGCAGAGACAGGATAAAAGAGCGTAAGGAGAGCGGAGACACAGGATAAAAGAGCACGAGGAGAGCGGCAGAGACACAGGATAAAAGAGCAAGGAGAGTGGAGACACAGATAAATGAGAGTGTGGAGAGCAGAGACAAAGGATAAAAGAGCGCAGGGAGAGCGGCAGAGACACAGAATAAAAGTGCACGAATAGAGCGGAGACACAGGATAAAAGGGTGCAAGGAGGGTGGCAGACACACGATAAAAGAGAGCGAGGAGAGTGCCGATGATACAGGATAAAAGAGCGCGAGGAGTGCGGAGACACAGGATAAAAGAGAGTGAGGAGAGCGGAGACACAGGATAAAAGAGCGCGAGGAGAGCGGAGACAGAGAATAAAAGAGCACGAGGAGAGCAATGGACCCAAAGGATTAAAGAGCGCGAGGAGAGCAGCAGGGACACAGAATAAAAGAGCATGAGGAGAGCGGTGGAAACACAGGATTAAAGAGCGCGAGGAGAGCAGCAGGGACACAGAATAAAAGAGCACGAGGAGAGCGGTGGAAACACAGGATAAAAGAGCGGGAGGAGGGTGAAGACACAGGATGAAAGAGTGCCACGAGAGCGGCGGAGACACAGGATAAAAGAGCACGAGTAGAGCAGAGACACAGAATAAAAGAGCACGAGGAGAGCAATGGAAACACAGGATAAAAGAGTGCGAGGAGAGCAGCGGAGACACAGAGTAAAAGAGCATGAGGAGAGCGGTGGAAACACAGGATAAAAGAGCGCGAGGAGGGTGGAGACACAGGATGAAAGAGTGCCACGAGAGCAGCGGAGACATAGGATAAAAGAGCACGAGCAGACCGACGGAGACACAGAATAAAAGGGCGTGAGGAGAGCGGAGACACAGGATAAAAGAGCTCGAGGAGAGCGGAGACACAGGATAAAAGAGCATGAGTAGAGCTCAGACACAGGATAAAATAGCACGAGGAGAGCGGAGACACAGGATAAAAGAACATGAAGAGAGCACAGACACAGGACAAAAGAGTGCAAGGAGAGTGGCGGAGACACAGGATAAAAGAGCATGAGGAGAGCAGCGGAGACACAGAATAAAAGAGAATGAGGAGAGCGGTGGAAACACAGGATAAAAGAGTGTGAGGAGGGTGGTGACACAGGATGAAAGAGTGTAAGGAGAGCCACAGAGGCACAGGATAAAAGAGCACAAGGAGACCGACGGAGACACAGGAAAAAAGACCTCGAGGAGAGCGGAGACACAGGATAAAAGCGTGAGGAAAGCTTAGACACAGGATGAAATAACGCGAGGAGAGCGGAGACACAGGATAAAAGAGCATGAGCAGAGCGGATACACAGGATAAAAGAGTGCGAGCAGAGTGGCGGAGACACAGGATAAAAGAGTGTGAGGAGAGTGGCGGAGACACAGGATAAAAGAGCACGAGGAGAGCGGTGGAAACACAGGATAAAAGAGCGTGAGGAGGGCTGAAACACAGGATAAAAGAGTGCAAAGGGAGAGCAGCGCAGACAAAGGATAAAAGTGCGCGAGGAGAGTGGCGGAGACACAGGATAATAGAGTGTGAGGAGAGTGGCGGAGACACAGGATAAAAGAGCACGAGGAAAGTGACGGAGACACAGGATAAAAGAGCGCGAGGAGAGCGGTGACACAGGATAAAAGAGTGTGAGGAGAGTGGCGGAGACACAGGATAAAAGAGTGTGAGGAGAGTGGCGGAGACACAGGATAAAAGAGCACGAGGAGAGTGGCTGAGACACAGGATAAAAGAGCACGTGGAGAGTGCCAGAGACAGGATAACAGAGCGCAACAAGAGCAGCTGACACAGGATAAAAGAGCGTTAGGAGAGAAGAGGCACAGAATAAATGAGCGTGAGGAGAGCAGAGACACAGGTAAAAGAGTGCGAGGAGAGCGGCGGAGACACAGAATAAAAGAGCAAGAGGAGAGCGGTGGAAACACACGATAAAAGGGTGTGAGGAGGGTGGAGACACAGGATAAAAGAGCATGTGGAAAGCACCAGAGACAGGATAAAGGAGCGCAAGAAAGGCAGCAGATACAGGATAAAAGAGCGCAAGGAGAGCAGAGACACAGGATAAAAGAGCATGAGGAGAGCAGCGGAGATGCAGGATAAAAGAGCGCAAGGAGAGTGGCAGAGACACAGTATAAAAGAGCATGAGGAGGGTGGAGAAATAGGAGAAAAGAGTGCGAGGAGAGCGGAGACACAGATAAAAGATCTTGAGGAGAGTGGCGGAAACAAAGGATAAAAGAGTGCGAGGAGGGCGGAGACACAGGATAAAACAGCGTGAGGAGAATGGCGGAGACATGGGATAAAAGAGCGAGAGGAGATTGGCGGAGACACAGGATAAAAGAACATGAGGAGTGCGGAGACACAGGATAAAAGAGTGGAAGGAGAGCAGAGACACAGGATAAAAGAGTGGAAGGAGAGCAGAGACACAGATAAATGAGCGCGAGGAGAGTGGAGACAAAGGATAAAAGAGCGTGAGGAGAGCAGCAGAGACACAGGATAAAAGAGCACGAGGTGAGCGGAGACACATGATAAAAAGCACGAGGAGAGTGGCAGAGACACAGGATAAAAGAGCATGAGGAGACCGGCGGAGACACAAGATAAAAGAGCACGAGGAGAACGGAGACACAGGATAAAATAGCGTGAGGAGAGTGGCAGAGACAGGATAGAAGAGTGCAAGGAGATTGGCAGAGACAGGAAAAAGAGCGCAAGGACAGCGGAGACACAGGATAAAAAAGCGTAAGGAGATTGGAGACACAGGATTAAAGAGCACGAGGAGGGTGGAGACACAGGATAAAAGAGCGCGAAGACAGCGGCAGAGACACAGGATAAAAGAGCAAGGAGAGTGGAGACACAGATAAATGAGCGCGAGGAGAGCGGAGACAAAGGATAAAAGACCGTGAGGAGTGCGGCGGAGACACAGGATAAAAGAACATGAGGAGTGCGGAGACACAGGATAAAAGAGCACAAGGAGAGCAGAGACACAGGATAAAAGAGCACGAGGTGAGCGGAGACACAGGATAAAAGAGCACAAGGAGAGCAGAGACACAGGATAAAAGAGCGAGAGGAATGTGGCGGAGACAGAGGATCAAAGAGCGTGAGGAGAATAGCGGAGACACAGCATAAAAGAGTGTGAGGAGAGCAGAGACACAGGATAAAAGAGCAAGTGGAGAGCAGAGACACAGGATAAAAGAGCATGAGGAGAGCGGCGGAGACACAGGATAAAAGAGTGCGATGAGAGCGGTGAGACACAGGATAAAAGAGCATGAGGAGACCGGTGGAGACACAGGATAAAAGAGCGCAAGGAGAGCGGAGACACAGGATCAAAGAGCATGAGGAGAGTGGAGACACATGATAAAAAGCACGAGGAGCGCGGCGGAGACACAGGATAAAAGAGCACGAGGTGAGTCGCGGAGACACAAGATACAAAAGCGCAAGGAGTGCGGTGGCGACACCAGATAAAAGAGCACGAGGAGACCGGTGGAGAGACAGTATAAAAGAGCACGAGGAGAGGGGCAGAGATGCAGGATAAATGAGCGAAAGGAAAGCGGAGACACAGGATAAAGGTGCACGAGGAGAGCGGCAGAGACAGGATAAAGGAACATGTGGAGAGCGGCAGAGAGGCAGGATAAAAGAGCGTAAGGAGAGCGGAGACACAGGATAAAAGTGCAGGAGGAGAGCGGCAGAGACAGGATAAAGGAGCATGAGGAGAGCGGCAGAGAGGCAGGATAAAAGAGCGCAAGGAGAGCAGAGACACAGGATAAAAGAGCGTGAGGAGAGTGGCAGAGACAGGATAGAAGAGTGCAAGCAGATTGGCAGAGAGAGGAAAAAGAGCGCAAGAAGAGCAGAGACACAGGATAAAAGAGCGTGAGGACAGTGGCAGAGACAGGATGGAAGAGCGCAAGGAGATTGGCAGAGACAGGATAAAAGAGCGTAAGGAGAGCGGAGACACAGGATAAAAGAGCACGAGGAGAGCGGCAGAGACACAGGATGGAAGAGCGCAAGGAGATTGGCAGAGACAGGATAAAAGAGCGTAAGGAGAGCAGAGACACCGGATAAAAGAGCGTGAGGACAGTGGCAGAGACAGGATGGAAGAGCGCAAGGAGATTGGCAGAGACAGGATAAAAGAGCGTAAGGAGAGCGGAGACACAGGATAAAAGAGCACGAGGAGAGCGGCAGAGATGCAGGATAAATGAGCGAAAGGAGAGCGGAGACACAGGATAAAAGAGCACGAGGAGAGCGGCAGAGACACAGGATAAAAGAGCAAGGAGAGTGGAGACACAGATAAATGAGAGTGTGGAGAGCAGAGACAAAGGATAAAAGAGCGCAGGGAGAGCGGCAGAGACACAGAATAAAAGTGCACGAATAGAGCGGAGACACAGGACAAAAGAGTGCAAGGAGGTTGGCAGACACCGGATAAAAGAGAGCAAGGAGAGTGCCGATGATACAGGATAAAAGAGCGCGAGGAGTGCGGAGACACAGGATAAATGAGAGTGAGGAGAGCGGAGACAGAGGATAAAAGAGCGCGAGGAGAGCGGAGACACAGAATAAAAGAGCACGAGGAGAGCGGTGGAAACACAGGATAAAAGAGCGGGAGGAGGGTGAAGACACAGGATGAAAGAGTGCCAAGAGAGCGGCGGAGACACAGGATAAAAGAGCACGAGTAGAGCGGAGACACAGAATAAAAGAGCACGAGGAGAGCAATGGAAACACAGGATAAAAGAGTGCGAGGAGAGCAGCAGGGACACAGAATAAAAGAGCATGAGGAGAGCGGTGGAAACACAGGATTAAAGAGCGCGAGGAGAGCAGCAGGGACACAGGATAAAAGAGCATGAGGAGAGCGGTGGAAACAGAGGATAAAAGAGCGGGAGGAGGGTGAAGACACAGGATGAAAGAGTGCCACGAGAGCGGCGGAGACACAGGATAAAAGAGCACGAGTAGAGCGGAGACACAGAATAAAAGAGCACGAGGAGAGCAATGGAAACAAAGGATTGAAGAGCGCGAGGAGAGCAGCAGGGACACAGAATAAAAGAGCACGAGGAGAGCAATGGAAACACAGGATAAAAGAGCGCGAGGAGGGTGGAGACACAGGATGAAAGAGTGCCACGAGAGCGGCCGAGACACAGGATAAAAGAGCACGAGTAGAGCGGAGACACAGAATAAAAGAGCACGAGTAGAGCAATGGAAACACAGGATAAAAGAGCGCGAGGAGAGCAGCAGAGACACAGAATAAAAGAGCACGAGGAGAGCAATGGAAACACAGGATAAAAGAGCGCGAGGAGGGTGGAGACACAGGATGAAAGAGTGCCACGAAATCGGCGGAGACATAGGATAAAAGAGCACGAGTAGAGCGGAGACACAGAATAAAAGGGCGTGAGGAGAGCGGAGACACAGGATAAAAGAGCTCGAGGAGAGCGGAGACACAGGATAAAAGAGCATGAGGAGAGCGGCAGAGACACAGGATAAAAGAGCAAGGAGAGTGGACACACAGATAAATGAGAGTGTGGAGAGCAGAGACAAAGGATAAAAGAGCGCAGGGAGAGCGGCAGAGACACAGAATAAAAGTGCACGAATAGAGCGGAGACACAGGATAAAAGAGTGCAAGGAGGGTGGCAGACACAGGATAAAAGAGAGCGAGGAGAGTGCCGATGATACAGGATAAAAGAGCGCGAGGAGTGCGGAGACACAGGATAAATGAGAGTGAGGAGAGCGGAGACACAGGATAAAAGAGCGCGAGGAGAGCGGAGACAGAGAATAAAAGAGCACGAGGAGAGCAATGGACACAAAGGATTAAAGAGCGCGAGGAGAGCAGCAGGGACACAGAATAAAAGAGCATGAGGAGAGCGGTGGAAACACAGGATAAAAGAGCGGGAGGAGGGTGAAGACACAGGATGAAAGAGTGCCACGAGAGCGGCGGAGACACAGGATAAAAGAGCACGAGTAGAGCGGAGACACAGAATAAAAGAGCACGAGGAGAGCAATGGAAACACAGGATAAAAGAGTGCGAGGAGAGCAGCGGAGACACAGAGTAAAAGAGCATGAGTAGAGCGGTGGAAACACAGGATAAAAGAGCGCAAGGAGGATGGAGACACAGGATGAAAGAGTGCCACGAGAGCGGCGGAGACATAGGATAAAAGAGCACGAGCAGACCGACGGAGACACAGAATAAAAGGGCGTGAGGAGAGCGGAGACACAGGATAAAAGAGCTCGAGGAGAGCGGAGACACAGGATAAAAGAGCATGAGTAGAGCTTAGACACAGGATAAAATAGCACGAGGAGAGCGGAGACACAGGATAAAAGAACATGAAGAGAGCGCAGACACAGGACAAAAGAGTGCAAGGAGAGTGGCGGAGACACAGGATAAAAGAGCATGAGGAGAGCGTTGGAAACAAAGGATAAAAGAGCGCGAGGAGAGCAGCGGAGACACAGAATAAAAGAGAATGAGGAGAGCGGTGGAAACACAGGATAAAAGAGCGTGAGGAGGGTGGTGACACAGGATGAAAGAGTGTAAGGAGAGCCACAGAGGCACAGGATAAAAGAGCACAAGGAGACCGACGGAGACACAGGAAAAAAGACCTCGAGGAGAGCGGAGACACAGGATAAAAGCGTGAGGAAAGCTTAGACACAGGATGAAATAACGCGAGGAGAGCGGAGACACAGGATAAAAGAGCATGAGCAGAGCGGATACACAGGATAAAAGAGTGCGAGCAGAGTGGCGGAGACACAGGATAAAAGAGTGTGAGGAGAGTGGCGGAGACACAGGATAAAAGAGCACGAGGAGAGCGGTGGAAACACAGGATAAAAGAGCGTGAGGAGGGCTGAAACACAGGATAAAAGAGTGCAAAGGGAGAGCAGCGCAGACACAGGATAAAAGAGCGCGAGGAGAGCGGTGACACAGGATAAAAGAGCATGAGGAGAGCGGAGACACAGGATAAAAGAGTGTGAGGAGAGTGGCGGAGATACAGGATAAAAGAGCGTGAGGAGGGCGGAGACACAGGATAAAAGAGCACGTGGAGAGCACCAGAGACAGGATAACAGAATGCAACAAGAGCAGCTGACACAGGATAAAAGAGCGTTAGGAGAGAAGAGGCACAGTATAAAAGAGCATGAGGAGGGTGGAGAAATAGGAGAAAAGAGTGCGAGGAGAGCGGAGACACAGATAAAAGATCTTGAGGAGAGTGGCGGAAACAAAGGATAAAAGAGCGCGAGGAGGGCGGAGACACAGGATAAAACAGCGTGAGGAGAATGGCGGAGACATGGGATAAAAGAGCGAGAGGAGATTGGCGGAGACACAGGATAAAAGAACATGAGGAGTGCGGAGACACAGGATAATAGAGCACGAGGAGAGCAGAGACACAGGATAAAAGAGTGGAAGGAGAGCAGAGACACAGGATAAAAGAACAAGGAGAGCAGAGACACAGATAAATGAGCGCGAGGAGAGTGGAGACAAAGGATAAAAGACCCTGAGGAGAGCGGCGGAGACACAGGATAAAAGAGCGTGAGGAGAGCGGAGACACAGGATAAAAGAGCACGAGGTGAGCGGAGACACATGATAAAAAGCACGAGGAGAGTGGCAGAGACACAGGATAAAAGAGCATGAGGAGACCGGCGGAGACACAAGATAAAAGAGCACGAGGAGAGCGGAGACACAGGATAAAATAGCGTGAGGAGAGTGGCAGAGACAGGATAGAAGAGTGCAAGGAGATTGGCAGAGACAGGAAAAAGAGCGCAAGGACAGCGGAGACACAGGATAAAAGAGCGTAAGGAGATCGGAGACACAGGATTAAAGAGCACGAGGAGGGTGGAGACACAGGATAAAAGAGCGCGAAGACAGCGGCAGAGACACAGGATAAAAGAGCAAGGAGAGTGGAGACACAGATAAATGAGCGCGAGGAGAGCGGAGACAAAGGATAAAAGACCGTGAGGAGTGCGGCGGAGACACAGGATAAAAGAACATGAGGAGTGCGGAGACACAGGATAAAAGAGCATGAGGAGAGCAGAGACACAGGATAAAAGAGCAAGAGGAGAGCGGAGACACAGATTAAAAGTGCACGTGGAGAGCAGCAGAGACAGGATAAAAGAGCGAGAGGAGTGTGGCGGAGACAGAGGATCAAAGAGCGTGAGGAGAATAGCGGAGACACAGCATAAAAGAGTGTGAGGAGAGCAGAGACACAGGATAAAAGAGCATGGGGAGAACGGCGGAGACACAGGATAAAAGAGTGCGATGAGAGCGGTGAGACACAGGATAAAAGAGCGCAAGGAGAGCGGAGACACAGGATCAAAGAGCATGAGGAGAGTGGAGACACATGATAAAAAGCACGAGGAGCGCGGCAGAGACACAGGATAAAAGAGCGCGAGGTGAGTCGCGGAGACACAAGATACAAAAGCGCAAGGAGTGCGGTGGCGACACCAGATAAAAGAGCACGAGGAGACCGGTGGAGAGACAGTATAAAAGAGCGTGAGGAGAGGTGCAGAGATGCAGGATAAATGAGCGAAAGGAAAGCGGAGACACAGGATAAAGGTGCACGAGGAGAGCGGCAGAGACAGGATAAAGGAACATGTGGAGAGCGGCAGAGAGGCAGGATAAAAGAGCGTAAGGAGAGCGGAGACACAGGATAAAAGTGCAGGAGGAGAGCGGCAGAGACAGGATAAAGGAGCATGAGGAGAGCGGCAGAGAGGCAGGATAAAAGAGCGCAAGGAAAGCAGAGACACAGGATAAAAGAGCGTGAGGAGAGTGGCAGAGACAGGATAGAAGAGTGCAAGCAGATTGGCAGAGAGAGGAAAAAGAGCGCAAGAAGAGCAGAGACACAGGATAAAAGAGCGTGAGGACAGTGGCAGAGACAGGATGGAAGAGCGCAAGGAGATTGGCAGAGACACCGGATAAAAGAGCGTAAGGAGAGCGGAGACACAGGATAAAAGAGTATGAGGAGAGCGGCAGAGACACAGGATAAAAGAGCGTAAGGAGAGTGGAGACACAAGATAAAAGAGCACGAGGAGAGCGGCAGAGACACAGGATAAAAGAGCAAGGAGAGTGGAGACACAGATAAATGAGAGTGTGGAGAGCAGAGACAAAGGATAAAAGAGCGCAGGGAGAGCGGCAGAGACACAGAATAAAAGTGCACGAATAGAGCGGAGACACAGGACAAAAGAGTGCAAGGAGGTTGGCAGACACCGGATAAAAGAGAGCAAGGAGAGTGCCGATGATACAGGATAAAAGAGCGCGAGGAGTGCGGAGACACAGGATAAATGAGAGTGAGGAGAGCGGAGACAGAGGATAAAAGAGCGCGAGGAGAGCGGAGACACAGAATAAAAGAGCACGAGGAGAGCAATGGAAACAAAGGATTAAAGAGCGCGAGGAGAGCAGCAGGGACACAGAATAAAAGAGCATGAGGAGAGCGGTGGAAACACAGGATAAAAGAGCGGGAGGAGGGTGAAGACACAGGATGAAAGAGTGTGTAGAGTGACCTGTGATCCTCACTCTGTGTGAAAAGTCGTATCTTTTGTGAAGACTGGCCTGTGATCCTCACTCTATGTGGACAGTGTTTATCAGTGTGTAGAGTGACATGTGACCCTCACTATCAGTGGACAGAAGTTTTGAGTGGGCACAGTGACCAGTGCTACTCTGTGTGGACTGTGGTGTCCGGTTTTTAGATCACCTGTGATCGTCACTCTGTGTTGGGAGTGGTGCCCGGTGTGTAAAGTAACTGTGATCCTCACTCTGTGTGAACAGTGGCATCCAGTGTGAAGAGTGACCCATGATCCTCACTGTGTGTGGAGTTGTTGTCTGGTGTTTAGAGTTACCTGTGATCCTCACTCACTGTGGACAGTGGTGTTTGGTATGTGTAGTGACTTGTGATCTTCACTCTGTGTGGATAATGGTGGTCTGGCCTGTAGAGTGACCAATGATCCTCACTATGTGTGGACAGTGGGGTCTGGTATCTAGAGTGACCTGTGATATTCACTGTATGTGGACAGTTGTGTATAGAGTGACCTGTGATCCTCACTCTGTGTGAACAGTGGTTTCGTGCGTGGAGAGTGACTGATGATCAAACTCTTTGTGGACAGTGGTGTCCGGTGTACTGAGTGACCAGTGGTCCTCACGCTATGTGGACAGTGTTGTCCGGTGTGTAGAGTGACCTGTACTCCTTACTCTGAGTGGACATTTGTGTCCCATGTGTAGAGTGACCCGTGATCCTCACTCTGTGTGGACAGTGTTGTCCATTGTGTAAGGTGAGCTGTGATCCTCACACTGTGTGGACAGTATTCTCTGTTGTGTAGATTGACCCGTGATCCTCACTCTGTGTGGACCATATTGTCTGGTGTGTAGAGTGAGCTGTACTCCTCATTCTGTGATCGCAGCTGTGTCTAGTTTGTAGAGTGACCTTTGTACCTCACTCTGTGTGGACAGTGTTGTCCGGTGTGTAGGGTGAGCTGTGATCCTCACACTGTGTGGACAGTGGTGCTCAGAATGTAGAGTGACCTGTGATCCTCACTCTGTGTGGACAGTGCTACACGGTTTGTAGAGTGACCCATGATCCTCACACTGTGTGGACAGTGGTCCCCTGTTTGTAGAGTGACCTGTGATCCTCACGCTGTATGAACTGTGGTGCCCAGTGTATAGAATGATCTGCGATCCTTTCTCTGTGTGAACAGTGGCTGCCAGTGTCTAGAGCAACCTGCGACTCTCACTCTGTGTGGACAGTGGTGTTGAATGTGTAGAGTGACCTGTAATCCTCACTCTTTGTGGAGAGTGGTAACTGGTGGGTAGAGTGAACAACGATGTTCGAACTGTGTGTACAGTTGTGTCCTGTGTGTAGAGTGACCGGTGATCCTCTCTCTGTGTGGACAGTTGTGCCCGGTGTCTAGAGTGACCTTTGATCCTCACTCTGGGTGAACAGTGGTTTCCACTGTTTATAGTGACCTTTGACCCACACTCTCTGTGGACAGTGATTTAGAGTGTGTAAAGTGAGCTGTGATCCTCATTCTGTGTGGAGAGTGGTGTCAAGTGTGTGTAATGACCTGTGAACCTCACTTTGTGCGGACAGTTTTGTCCACTGTGTATAGTGACCTGTACTCCTCATTCTGTGTGGGCACCTGTGCCTAATTTGTAGAGTGACCTGTGATCCTCACACAGAGTGGACAGTATTATCCAGTGTGTTGAGTGAGCTGTTATTCTCACACTGTGTGGACAGTGGTGTCCAGTGTGTAGAGTGAGCTGTGATCCTCACACTGTGTGGACAGTGTTGTCCAGTGTGCAGAGTGACATGTACTCCTTACTCTGTTTGGACAGTGGTGTTGAATGTGTAGAGTGACCTATGATCCTCATTCTGTGTGAAAAGAGGTATCCAGTATGAAACGTGACTTGTGATCCTCACTCTTTGTGGAGAGTGGTAACTGGTGGGTAGAGTGACCTGATATCATCACACTGTGTGTACGGTTGTTTCCGGTGTGTAGAGGGAACTGTGACCTTCACACTGTGTAGACATTGGTGTCCAGTGTGTAGAGTGACCTCCAACCCCCACTCTCTGTGGTCAGTGGTGCCGAGTGTGTAGATTGACCTGTGATCCTCACTCTTTGAAGTCAGTATTCTCCAGTGTGTAGAGTGACCTGTGATCCTCACTCTGTGTGAAAAGTCGTATCTTTTGTGAAGACTGGCCTGTGATCCTCACTCTATGTGGACAGTGTTTTCCAGTGTGTAGAGTGATCTGTGACCCTCACTATCTGTGGACAGAATTTTTGAGTGGGTCCAGTGACCAGTGATACTCTGTGTGTTCTGTAGTGTTCGGTTTTTAGATCACCTGTGATCGTCACTCTGTGTTGACAGTGGTGCCCGGTGTGTAGAGTGACTGTGATCCTCACTCTGTGTGAACGGTGGCATCCAGTGTGAAGAATGACCAATGATCCTCACTGTGTGTGGAATTGTGGTCCGGTGTTTAGATTTACCTGTGATCCTCAGTCACTGTGGACAGTGGTGTTTGGTCTGTGTAGTGACTTGTGATCTTCACTCTGTGTGGACTATGTTATCCAGTGAGATGAGTGACCAATGATCCTCACTCTGTGTGGACAATGGTGTTCTGTTCTGTGGAGTGACCAATGATCCTCAATATGTGTGGACAGTGGTGTCTGGTGTCTAGAGTGACTTGTGATATTCACTGTATGTGGACAGTTGTGTATAGAGTGACCTGTGGTCCTCACTCTGTGTGAACAGTGGTTTCGTGTGTGTAGAGTGACCGGTGATCAAACTTTGTGGACAGTGGTGTCTGGTGTGCAGAGTGACCTGTGGTCTGCACTCTGTAAGGACAGTGATGTCCGGCGTGTAGAGTGACCTGTGGTCCTCACTCTGTTTGGAGAGATATGTCCAGTGCGTCGAGTGAACTGTGACCCTCACTGTCTATGGAATGTGGTGTCGAGTGTGTAGATTGACCTGTGATCCTCATTTTTGTGGATAGTTATGACATGTGTGTAGACTGGCCAGTCATCCTCACTCTGTGTGAAAATTGATATCCAGTGCGAAAAGTGACTCGTGATCCTCATTCTTTGTGGAGAGTGGTAACTGGTGTGTAGAGTGACCTTTGATCCTCACTCTGTGTGGATAGTGCTGTCCCATGTGTAGAGTGACCCGTGATCCTCACTCTGTGTGGACAGTGTTGTCCGGTGTGTAGAGTGAGCTGTGATCCTCACACGAAGTGGACAGTGGTGTCCAGTGTGTAGTGTCACCTGTACTCCTTACTCTGAGTGGACAGTGGTGTCCATTGTGTACTGTGACCTGTGGTCCTCACACTGTGTGGACAGTGGTGTCCAGTGTGTAGAGTGACCTGTACTCCTTACTCTGTGTGGACAGTGGTGTCCCATGTCTAGAGTGACCCGTGATCCTCACTCTGTGTGGACAGTGTTGTCCGGTGTGTAGTGTGACCTGTGATCCTCACACTGTGTGGACAGTGGTGTCCAGTGTTTAGAGTGACCTGTACTCTTTACTCTGTGTGAACAGTGGTGTCCCATGTGTAGAGTGACCCGTGATACTCACTCTGTGTTAACAATTTTTTCCGGTATGTAGAGTGAGCTGTGATCCTCACTCTGTGTGGACAGTGGTGCCCGGAATGTAGAGCGACCTGTAATCCTCACTCTGTGTGGACAGTGGTACTCATTGTGTAGAGTGACCTGTGATCCTCACTCTGAGTGGACAGTGGTGTCCAGTGTGTAGAGTGACCTGTGACCCTCACTCTGCGTAAACAGTGTTGTCCGGTGTGTACAGTGAGCTGTGATCCTCACTCTGTGTGGACAGATGTGCCCGGAATTTAGAGTGACCTGTGATCCTCACTCTGTGTGGACAGTGGTGTCCCATGTGTAGCGAGAACCGTGATCCTCTTTCTGTGTGGGCAGTTGTGCCACTTTGTAGAGTGACCTGTGATCCTTACTCTGTGTGGACAGTGTTGTCCAGTGTTTAGAGTGTACTGTGATCCTCACACTGAGTGGACAGTGGTGTCCAGTCTGTAGTATCACCTGTACTCCTTACTCTGAGTGGACAGTGGCGTCCATTGTGTAGTGTGACCTGTGATCCTCACTTTGTGTGGATAGTGGTGTCCCATGTGTAGAGTGACCCGTGATCCTCACACTGTGTGGACAGTATTGTCCGGTGTGTAGAGTGAACTGTACTCCCCTTTCTGTGATGGCAGCTGTGCCTAGTTTGTAGAGTGACTTGTGATCCTCACTCTTTGTGGACAGTGTTGTCTGGTTTGCAGAGTGACCAATGATCCTCACTATGTGTGGACAGTGGGGTCTGGTGTCTAGAGTGACCTCTGATATTCACTGTATGTGGACAGTGGTGTCCAGTGTTTAGAGTGACCTGTGATCCTCACTCTGTGTGAACAGTGGTTTCCACCGTGTAGAGTGAACGGTGATCTAACTCTTTGTGGACAGTGGTGTCTGGTGTGTAGAGTCGACTGTGGTCTTCACTCTGTTTGGAGAGACGTGTCCAGTGACGCTCACTGTCTGTGGAATGTGGTGTCGAGTGTGTAGAGTATCCTGTGATCCTCACTCTGTGTGGAGAGTTGTGCCGAATTTGTAGAGTGACCTGTGGACCTCACGTTGTATGGATAGTGGTGTGCTATGTGTAGAGTGACCGGTGATCCTAACTCTGTGTAGAGAGCGGTGTGCGGTGTGTACAGTGACCTGTTATCCTCACTGTGTGTGGAATTGGTGTCCGGTGTTTAGAGTTACCTGTGATCCTCACTCACTGAGGACAGTGGTGTTTGGTATGTGTAGTGACCTGTGATCTTTACTCTGTGTGGACTGGGGTATCCAGAGAGATGAGTGACCAATGATCATCACTCTGTGTGGACAATGGTGGTCTGGTCTGTACAGTGACCAATGATCCACAATATGTGTGGACAGTGGGATCTTGTGTCTAGAGTGACCTGTGATATTCACTGTATGTGGACAGTGGGGTATAGAGTGAGCTGTGATCCTCACACTGTGTGGAGAGTGGTGTCCAGTGTGTAGAGTGACCTGTACTCTGTAATCTGTGTGGACAGTGGTGTCCCATGTGTAGAGTGACCTGTGATCCTCACTCTGTGTGGACAGTGTTGTCCGGTGTGTAGAGTGAGATTTACTCCTCATTCTGTGTGGGCAGCTGTGCCTAGTTTGTAGAGTGATCTGTGAACCTCACTCTGTGTGGACAGTGGTACCTGGTGTATAGAGTGACCGGTGATCCTCACTCTGTGTGGACAGTGGTGTCCGATGTGTAGATTGACCTGTGATCCTTACTCTGTGTGGACAGTGGTTTATAGTGTGTAGAGTGAGCTGGGATCCTCATTCTGTGTGGAGAGTGTTGTCAAGTGTGCAGAGTGACAATTGCTCCTCATTCTGTGTGGGCAGCAGTGCCTAATTTGTAGAGTGGCCTGTGATCCTCACTCTGTGTGGACATTGTTTTCCGGTGTGTAGAGTGAGCTCTGATCCTCACACAGTGTGGACAGTGGTGTCCAGTGTGTAGAGTGACCTGTACTCATTACTCTGTGCGGACAGTGGTGTCCCATGTGTAGAGTGACCCGTGATCCTCACTCTGTGCGGACAGTGTTGTCCGGTGTGTAGAGTGAGCTGTGATACTCACACTGTGTGGACAGTGTTGTCCAGTGCGTTGATTGACCCGTGATCCTCACTCTGTGTGAACAGTGTTGTCCGGTGTGTAGAGTGAGCTGTGATCCTCACACTGTGTGGACAGTGGTGCCCGGAATGTAGAGTGACCTGTGAACCTCCCTCTGTGTGGACAGTGTTATCCGATGTGTAGAGTGACTCGTGATCCTCACAATATGTGGAGAGTGGTGTCCAGTGTGCAGAGTGAGCTGTGATCCTCACACTGTGTGGACAGTGGTGTCCAGTGTGCAGAGTGACCTGTACTCCTGACTCTGTGTGGACAGTGGTGTCCCATGTGGTGAGTGACCAGTGATCCTCACTCTGTGTGGACAGTGTTGTCTGGTGTGTAGAGTGACCTGTGATCCTCACTCTGTGTGGATAGTTATGACATGTGTGTAGACTGTCCAGTCATCCTCACTCTGTGTGGACAGTGGTGCCCGGAATGTAGAGTGACCTGTAATCCTCAATCTGTGTGGACAGTGGTACCCGGTGTGTAGAATGACCTGTAATCCTCACTCTGTGTGTACAGTTGTGTCCGGTGTGTAGAGTCACCTGTACTCCTTACTCTGAGTGGACAGTGGTGTCCCATGTGTAATGTGACCTGTGATCTTCAATCTGTGTGGACAGTGTTGTCCGGTGTGTAGAGTGTGCTGTACTCCTCCTTCTGTGTGCGCAGCTCTTCCTAGTTTGTTGACTGGCCTGTGATCCTCACTCTGCGTGGACAGTGTTGTCCGGTGTGTAGAGTGAGCTGTGATCCTCTGTCTGTGTGGAAAGTGTTTTCCGGCTTGTAGAGTGACCCGTGATCCTCACACTTTGTGGACAGTAGTGCCAGGAATGTAGAGTGAGCTGTGATCCTCATTCTGTGTGGATGGTGGGACCCGGTGTGTAGAGTGACCTGTGATCCTCACTCTGTGTGGACAGTGGTGCCCGGTGTATAGAGTGACCTGTAATCCTCACTCTGTGTGGACAGTGGTGTCTGCTGTGTAGAGTGACCTGTGATCCTCACACTATTAGGACAGTGGTGTCCAGTGTGTAATGTGACCTGTGATCTTCAATCTGTATGGACAGTGTTGTCCAGTGTGTAGAGTAAGCTGTACTCCTCATTCTGTGTGTGCAGCTGTGCCTAGTTTGTAGAGTGATCTGTGATACTCACTCAGTGTGGACAGTGCTGTCCGGTGTGTAGATTGAGCTGTGATCCTCACAATGTGTGGACAGTGGTGTCCGGTGTGTAGAGTAACCCGTGATCCTGACTCTGTGTGGACAGTGTTGACCAGTGTGTAGAGTGAGCTCTGATCCTCACACTGTGTGGACAGTGGTGTCCAGTGTGTAGAGTGACGTGTAATCCTTACTCTGTGTGGACAGTTGTTTCTGGTGTGTAGAGTTACCTATGATCGTCATTCACTTTGGACAGTGGTGTCTGGTATTTGTAGTGACATGTGATCCTCACTGTGTGTAAAGTCGTATCCTTTGTGAAGACTGGCCTGTGATCCTCACTCTACGTGGACAATGTTTTCCAGTGTGTAGAGTGACCTGTGATCCTCACTATCTGTGAACAGAAATTTTGAGTGGGTACAGTGACCAGTGATACACTGTGTGGACAGTGGTGTCCATTTTTTAGATCACCTGTGATCGTCACTCCGTGTTGACAGTGGTGTCCAGTGTGTAGAGTGACCTGTTCTCCTTACTCTGTGTCGACAGTGGTGTCCCATGTGTAGAGTGACCCGTGATCCTCACTATATGCGGACAGTGTTGTCCAGTGTGTAGAGTTTTCTCTGATCCTCACACTGTGTGGACAGTGGTGTTCCGTGTGTAGAGTGACGTGTACTCCTTACTCTGTGTGGACAGTGATGTCCCATGTGTATAGTGACCTGTGATCCTCACTCTGGGCGGAAAGTGTTGTCCGGTGTGTAGAGTGAGCTGTGATCCTCACACTGAGTGGACAGTGGTGTCCAGTGTGTAGAGTGACCCGTGATCCTCACTCTGTGTGGACAGTGTTGCCTGGTGTATAGAGTGAGCTGTAATACTCACTTTGTGTGGACAGTGGTGATCGGTGTATAGAGTGAGCTGTGAACCTCACACTATGTGGACAGTGGTGTCCCATGTGTAGAGTGACTTGTGATCCTCGTTCTGTGGGGGCAGCTGTGCCTAGTTTGTAGAGTGACCTGTGAACCTCACTCTGTGTGGACAGTGGTACCCGGTGTGTAGAGTGACCTGTGATCCTCACTCTGTGTGGACAGTGGTGCCCGGTGTATAGAGTCACCTGTAATCCTCACTCTGTGTGGACAGTGGTTTCCAGTGTGTAGAGTGAGCTGTACTCTTTACTCTGTGTGGAAAGTGGTATTCCATGTGCTGAGTGACCAGTGATCCTCACTCTATGTGGACAGTGGTGTCCGGTGTGTAGAGTAAGCTGTGATCCTCACGCTAAGTGGACAGTGGTGTTCAGTGTGTAGATTCACCTGTAATCCTCAATCTGTGTGGACAGTGGTACCCGGTGTGTAGAGTGACCTGTAATCCTCACTTTGTGTGGACAGTGGTTTCCGGTGTGTAGTGTGAGCTGTGAACCTCACACTATGTGGCCAGTGGTGTCCCATGTGTAGAGTGACTTGTGATCCTCATTCTGTGGTGTCAGCTGTGCCTAGTTTGTAGAGTGACCTGTGAACCTCACTCTGTGTGGACAGTGGTGCCCGGTGTATAGAGTCACCTGTAATCCTCACTCTGTGTGGACAGTGGTTTCCGGTGTGCAGAGTGAGCTGTACTCTTTACTCTGTGTGGAAAGTGGTATCCCATGTGCTGAGTGACCAGTGATCCTCACTCTATGTGGACAGTGTTGTCCGGTGTGTAGATTCACCTGTGATCCTCAATCTGTGTGGACAGTGATACCCGGTGTGTAGAGTAACTGTAATCCTCACTTTGTGTGTACAGTGGTGTCCGGTGTGTAGAGTCACCTGTACTCCTTACTCTGAGTGGACAGTGGTGTCCCATGTGTAATGTGTCCTGTGATCTTCAATCTGTGTGGACAGTGTTGTCCGGTGTGTAGAGTGTGCTGTGCTCCTCATTCTGTGTGCACAGCTCTTCCTAGTTTGTAGACTGGCCTGTGATCCTCACTCTGCATGGACAGTGTTGTCCGGTGTGTAGAGTGATCTGTGATCCTCAGACTGTGTGGACAGTGGTGTCTTGTGTGTACAGTGACCTGTGATCTTCAATCTGTGTGGACAGTGTTGTCCGGTGGGTAGAGTAAGCTGTACTCCTCATTCTGTGTGGGCAGCTGTGCCTAGTTTGTAGAGTGATTTGTGATCCTCACTCTGTATGGACAGTGCTGTCCGGTGTGTAGATTGAGCTGTGATCCTCACAATGTGTGGACAGTGGTGTCCCATGTGTAGAGTGAACTGTTGTCCTCACTCTGTGTGGACAGTGTTCTCCAGTGTGTAGAGTTTTCTCTGATCCTCACACTGTTTGGACAGTGGTGTTCCGTGTGTAGATTGACATGTACTCCTTACTCTGTGTGGACAGTGGTGTCTGGTGTGTAGAGTTACCTGTGATCGTCACTCACTTTGGACAGTGGTGTCTGGTATTTGTAGTGACATGTGATCCTCACTCTGTGTGGACAGTGCTGTCCAGTGTGTAGAGTGATCTGTGATCCACACAATGTGTGGACAGTGGTGTCCAGTATGCAGAGTGACCCGTGATCCTCACTCTGTGTGGACAGTGTTGTCCAGTGTGTAGAGTGACCTGTGACCCTCACTGTGTGTGGACAGTGGTAACCGGTGTGTAGAGTGAGCTGTGATCCTCACTCTGTGTGGACAGTGGTGTCCGGTGTGTAGAGTAAGCTGTGATCCTCACGCTAAGTGGACAGTGGTGTCCAGTGTGTAGATTCACCTGTAAACCTCAATCTGTGTGGACAGAGGTACCCGGTGTGTAGAGTGACCTGTAATCCTCACTTTGTGTGGACAGTGGTTTCCGGTGTGTAGTGTGAGCAGTGAACCTCACACTATGTGGACAGTGGTGTCCCATGTGTAGAGTGACTTGTGATCCTCATTCTGTGGGGGCAGCTGTGCCTAGTTTGTAGAGTGACCTGTGAACCTCGCTCTGTGTGGACAGTCGTGCCCGGTGTATAGAGTCACCTGTAATCCTCACTCTGTGTGGACAGTGGTTTCCGGTGTGCAGAGTGAGCTGTACTCTTTACTCTGTGTGGAAAGTGGTATCCCATGTGCTGAGTGACCAGTGATCCTCACTCTATGTGGACAGTGTTGTCCGGTGTGTAGAGTAAGCTGTGATCCTCACACTAAGTGGACAGTGGTGTCCAGTGTGTAGATTCACCTGTAATCCTCAATCTGTGTGGACAGTGGTACCCGGTGTGTAGAGTGACCTGTAATCCTCACTTTGTGTGTACAGTGGTGTCCGGTGTGTAGAGTCACCTGTACTCCTTACTCTGAGTGGACAGTGGTGTCCCATGTGTAATGTGACCTGTGATCTTCAATCTGTGTGGACAGTGTTGTCCGGTGTGTAGAGTGTGCTGTGCTCCTCATTCTGTGTGGGCAGCTCTTCCTAGTTTGTAGACTGGCCTGTGATCCTCACTCTGCGTGGACAGTGTTGTCCGGTGTGTAGAGTGATCTGTGATCCTCAGACTGTGTGGACAGTGGTGTATTGTGTGTACAGTGACCTGTGATCTTCAATCTGTGTGGACAGTGTTGTCCGGTGGGTAGAGTATGCTGTACTCCTCATTCTGTGTGGGCAGCTGTGCCTAGTCTGTAGAGTGATCTGTGATCCTCACTCTGTATGGACAGTGCTGTCCGGTGTGTAGATTGAGCTGTGATCCTCACAATGTGTGGACAGTGGTGTCCCATGTGTAGAGTGACCCGTGATCCTCACTCTGTGTGGACAGTGTTTTCCAGTGTGTAGAGTTTTCTCTGATCCTCACACTGTGTGGACAGTGGTGTTCCGTGTGTAGAGTGACGTGTACTCCTTACTCTGTGTGGACAGTGGTGTCTGGTGTGTAGAGTTACCTGTGATCGTCACTCACTTTGGACAGTGGTGTCTGGTATTTGTAGTGACATGTGATCCTCACTCTGTGTGGAAAGCGTTTTCCGGCTTGTAGAGTGACCCGTGATCCTCACACTTTGTGGACAGTGGTGCCCGGAATGTAGAGTGAGCTGTGATCCTCATTCTGTGTGGATGGTGGGACCCGGTGTGTAGAGTGACCTGTGATCCTCACTCTGTGTGGACAGTGGTGTCCGCTGTGTAGAGTGAGATGTGATCTTCACACTATATGGACAGTGGTGTCCAGTGTGTAATGTGACCTGTGATCTTCAATCTCTGTGGACAGTGTTGTCCGGTGGTTAGAGTAAGCTGTACTCCTCATTCTGTGTGGGCAGCTGTGCCTAGTTTGTAGAGTGATCTGTGATACTCACTCAGTGTGGACAGTGCTGTCCGGTGTGTAGATTGAGCTGTGATCCTCACAATGTGTGGACAGTTGTGTCCCGTGTGTAGAGTGACCTGTGGTCCTCACTCTGTGTGGACAGTTTTGTCCAGTGTGTAGAGTTTTCTCTGATCCTCACACTGTTTGGACAGTGGTGTTCCGTGTGTAGAGTGACGTGTACTCCTTACTCTGTGTGGACAGTGGTGTCTGGTGTGTAGAGTTACCTGTGATCGTCACTCACTTTGGACAGTGGTGTCTGGTATTTGTAGTGACATGTGATCCTCACTCTGTGTGGACAGTGCTGTCCGGTGTGTAGAGTGACCCGTGATCCTCACCTTGTGTGGACAGTGTTGTCCAGTGTGTAGAGTGACCTGTGATCCTCACTCTGTGTGGACAGTGGTAACCGGTGTGTAGAGTGAGCTGTGATCCTCACTCTGTGTGGACAGTGGTGTCCGGTGTGTAGAGTGATATGCGTTCCTTTCTCTGTGTGAGCAGTGGCTTCCAGCTTCTAGAACAACCTGCGACTCTCACTCTGTGTGGACAGTGGTATTGAATGTAAAGTGTGACCAGTGATCCTCACTCTGTGTGGATAGTTATGACATGTGTGTAGAATGGCCAGTCCTCCTCACTCTGGGTGGAAAGTGGTATCCAGTGTGAAAAGTGACTTGTGATCCCCACTCTTTGTGGAGAGTGGTAACTGTTAGGTAGAGTGACCTGAGATCCTCACTATCTGTGGACAGAAATTTTGAGTGGGTAGAGTGAAGAGTGATGCTCTGTGTGGACTGTGGTGTCCGGTTTTTAGATCACGTGGGATCGTCACTCTGTGTTGACAGTGGTGTCCAGTGTGTAGAGTGACCTGTACTCCTTACTCTGTGTGGACAGTGGTGTCCCATGTTAATAGTGACCCGTGATCCTCACTCTGGGCGGAAAGTGTTTTCCGGTGTGTAGAGTGAGCTGTGATCCTCACACTGAGTGGACAGTGGTGTCCCGTGTGTAGAGTGACCCGTGATCCTCACTCTGTGTGGACAGTGTTGCCTGGTGTATAGAGTGAGCTGTGATCCTCACCCTGTGTGGAAAGTGCTACCCGGTGTGTAGAGTGACCTATGATCTTCACTCTGTGTGAGCAGTGGTGCCCGGTACATAGAGTGACCTGTAATCCTCACTTTGTGTGGACAGTGGTGTCCAGTGTGTAGAGTGAGCTGTGAACCTCACACTATGTGGACAGTGGTGTCCCATGTGTAGAGTGAATTGTGATCCTCATTCTGTGGGGGCAGCTGTGCCTAGTTTGTAGAGTGACCTGTGAACCTCACTCTGTGTGGACAGTGGTACCCGCTGTATAGAGTCACCTGTAATCCTCACTCTGTGTGGACAGTGGTTTCCAGTGTGTAGAGTGAGCTGTGATCCTCAGACTGTGTGGACAGTGTTGTCCAGTGTGTAGAGTGATTCATGATGCTCTCTCTGTGTGGACAGTGTTGTCCGGTGTGTAGAGTGAGCTGTGATCCTCACACATTTTGGACAGTGGTGCCCAGAATGTAGAGTGACCTGTGATCCTCACTCTGTATGGACCGCTGTGCCCGGTGTATAGAGCGACCTGTAATCCTCACTCTGTGTGGACAGTGGTGTCCGGTGTGTAGTGTGAACTGTGATCCTCACACTATGTGGACAGTGGTGTCCTGTGTGTAGAGTCACCTGTACTCCTTACTCTGAGTGGACAGTTGTGTCCCATGTGTAGAGTGACATGTGATCCTCACTCTGTGTGGATAGTGGTGTCCCATATGTATTGAGACCCGTGATCCTCACTCTGTGTGGACAGTATTGTCCGGTGTGTAGATTAAGCTTTACTCCTCATTCTGTGTGGGCAGTTGTGCCCAGTTTGTAGAGTGAACTATGATCCTCACTCTGTGTGGACAGTGTTGCCCGCTGTTTAGAGTAAGCTGTGATCCTCACACTGTGTGGACAGTGGTGTCCGATGTGTAGAGTGAGCTGTGATCCTGACACTGTGTGGACAGTGGTGTCCAGTGTGTAGAGTGACCTGTACTCCTTACTCTGTGTGGACAGTGGTGTCTGGTGTGTAGAGTTACCTATGATCGTCACTCACTTTGAACAGTGGTGTCTGGTATTTGTAGTGACATGTGATCCTCATTCTGTGTGGGCAGCTGTGCCTAGTGTGTAGAGTGACCTGTGATCCTCTCTCTGTGTGGTCAGTGGTGTCCGGTATGTAGAGTCGCCTGTGGTCCTCACTCTGTTTGGAGAGAGGTGTCCATTGTGTTGAGTGAACTGTGACCCTCACTGTCTGTGGAATTGGTGTCGAGTGTGTAGAGTGACATGTGATCCTCACTCTCTGTGGACAGTGGTGTCCTGTGTGTAGAGTGAGCTGTGATCCTCACTCTGTGTGGACAGTTGTGCCGAATTTGTAGAGTGACCTGTGCTCCTCACACTGTGTGGATAGTGGTGTGCTATGTGTAGAGTGACCGGTGATTCTAACTCTGTGTGTAGAGCCGTGTGCGCTGTGTAGAGTTTACCTGTTATCCTCTCTCTGTGTGGACAGTTGTGCCCGGTGTGTAGAGTGACCTTTGATCCTCACTCTGGGTGAACAGTGGTTTCCACAGTGATAAGTGACCTTTGACCCTCACTCTCTGTGAACAGTGGTTTAGAGTGTGTAGAATGACCTGTGATCCTCATTCGGTGTGGACAGTGGTGTCCAGTGTTTAGAGTGACCTGTGATCCTCACTCTGTGTGAACAGTGGTTTCCACCGTGTAGAGTGAACGGTGATCTAACTCTTTGTGGACAGTGGTGTCTGGTGTGTAGAGTCGACTGTGGTCTTCACTCTGTTTGGAGAGACGTGTCCAGTGACGCTCACTGTCTGTGGAATGTGGTGTCGAGTGTGTAGAGTATCCTGTGATCCTCACTCTGTGTGGAGAGTTGTGCCGAATTTGTAGAGTGACCTGTGGACCTCACGTTGTATGGATAGTGGTGTGCTATGTGTAGAGTGACCGGTGATCCTAACTCTGTGTAGAGAGCGGTGTGCGGTGTGTACAGTGACCTGTTATCCTCACTGTGTGTGGAATTGGTGTCCGGTGTTTAGAGTTACCTGTGATCCTCACTCACTGAGGACAGTGGTGTTTGGTATGTGTAGTGACCTGTGATCTTTACTCTGTGTGGACTGGGGTATCCAGAGAGATGAGTGACCAATGATCATCACTCTGTGTGGACAATGGTGGTCTGGTCTGTACAGTGACCAATGATCCACAATATGTGTGGACAGTGGGATCTTGTGTCTAGAGTGACCTGTGATATTCACTGTATGTGGACAGTGGGGTATAGAGTGAGCTGTGATCCTCACACTGTGTGGAGAGTGGTGTCCAGTGTGTAGAGTGACCTGTACTCTGTAATCTGTGTGGACAGTGGTGTCCCATGTGTAGAGTGACCTGTGATCCTCACTCTGTGTGGACAGTGTTGTCCGGTGTGTAGAGTGAGATTTACTCCTCATTCTGTGTGGGCAGCTGTGCCTAGTTTGTAGAGTGATCTGTGAACCTCACTCTGTGTGGACAGTGGTACCTGGTGTATAGAGTGACCGGTGATCCTCACTCTGTGTGGACAGTGGTGTCCGATGTGTAGATTGACCTGTGATCCTTACTCTGTGTGGACAGTGGTTTATAGTGTGTAGAGTGAGCTGGGATCCTCATTCTGTGTGGAGAGTGTTGTCAAGTGTGCAGAGTGACAATTGCTCCTCATTCTGTGTGGGCAGCAGTGCCTAATTTGTAGAGTGGCCTGTGATCCTCACTCTGTGTGGACATTGTTTTCCGGTGTGTAGAGTGAGCTCTGATCCTCACACAGTGTGGACAGTGGTGTCCAGTGTGTAGAGTGACCTGTACTCATTACTCTGTGCGGACAGTGGTGTCCCATGTGTAGAGTGACCCGTGATCCTCACTCTGTGCGGACAGTGTTGTCCGGTGTGTAGAGTGAGCTGTGATACTCACACTGTGTGGACAGTGTTGTCCAGTGCGTTGATTGACCCGTGATCCTCACTCTGTGTGAACAGTGTTGTCCGGTGTGTAGAGTGAGCTGTGATCCTCACACTGTGTGGACAGTGGTGCCCGGAATGTAGAGTGACCTGTGAACCTCCCTCTGTGTGGACAGTGTTATCCGATGTGTAGAGTGACTCGTGATCCTCACAATATGTGGAGAGTGGTGTCCAGTGTGCAGAGTGAGCTGTGATCCTCACACTGTGTGGACAGTGGTGTCCAGTGTGCAGAGTGACCTGTACTCCTGACTCTGTGTGGACAGTGGTGTCCCATGTGGTGAGTGACCAGTGATCCTCACTCTGTGTGGACAGTGTTGTCTGGTGTGTAGAGTGACCTGTGATCCTCACTCTGTGTGGATAGTTATGACATGTGTGTAGACTGTCCAGTCATCCTCACTCTGTGTGGACAGTGGTGCCCGGAATGTAGAGTGACCTGTAATCCTCAATCTGTGTGGACAGTGGTACCCGGTGTGTAGAATGACCTGTAATCCTCACTCTGTGTGTACAGTTGTGTCCGGTGTGTAGAGTCACCTGTACTCCTTACTCTGAGTGGACAGTGGTGTCCCATGTGTAATGTGACCTGTGATCTTCAATCTGTGTGGACAGTGTTGTCCGGTGTGTAGAGTGTGCTGTACTCCTCCTTCTGTGTGCGCAGCTCTTCCTAGTTTGTTGACTGGCCTGTGATCCTCACTCTGCGTGGACAGTGTTGTCCGGTGTGTAGAGTGAGCTGTGATCCTCTGTCTGTGTGGAAAGTGTTTTCCGGCTTGTAGAGTGACCCGTGATCCTCACACTTTGTGGACAGTAGTGCCAGGAATGTAGAGTGAGCTGTGATCCTCATTCTGTGTGGATGGTGGGACCCGGTGTGTAGAGTGACCTGTGATCCTCACTCTGTGTGGACAGTGGTGCCCGGTGTATAGAGTGACCTGTAATCCTCACTCTGTGTGGACAGTGGTGTCTGCTGTGTAGAGTGACCTGTGATCCTCACACTATTAGGACAGTGGTGTCCAGTGTGTAATGTGACCTGTGATCTTCAATCTGTATGGACAGTGTTGTCCAGTGTGTAGAGTAAGCTGTACTCCTCATTCTGTGTGTGCAGCTGTGCCTAGTTTGTAGAGTGATCTGTGATACTCACTCAGTGTGGACAGTGCTGTCCGGTGTGTAGATTGAGCTGTGATCCTCACAATGTGTGGACAGTGGTGTCCGGTGTGTAGAGTAACCCGTGATCCTGACTCTGTGTGGACAGTGTTGACCAGTGTGTAGAGTGAGCTCTGATCCTCACACTGTGTGGACAGTGGTGTCCAGTGTGTAGAGTGACGTGTAATCCTTACTCTGTGTGGACAGTTGTTTCTGGTGTGTAGAGTTACCTATGATCGTCATTCACTTTGGACAGTGGTGTCTGGTATTTGTAGTGACATGTGATCCTCACTGTGTGTAAAGTTGTATCCTTTGTGAAGACTGGCCTGTGATCCTCACTCTACGTGGACAATGTTTTCCAGTGTGTAGAGTGACCTGTGATCCTCACTATCTGTGAACAGAAATTTTGAGTGGGTACAGTGACCAGTGATACACTGTGTGGACAGTGGTGTCCATTTTTTAGATCACCTGTGATCGTCACTCCGTGTTGACAGTGGTGTCCAGTGTGTAGAGTGACCTGTTCTCCTTACTCTGTGTCGACAGTGGTGTCCCATGTGTAGAGTGACCCGTGATCCTCACTATATGCGGACAGTGTTGTCCAGTGTGTAGAGTTTTCTCTGATCCTCACACTGTGTGGACAGTGGTGTTCCGTGTGTAGAGTGACGTGTACTCCTTACTCTGTGTGGACAGTGATGTCCCATGTGTATAGTGACCTGTGATCCTCACTCTGGGCGGAAAGTGTTGTCCGGTGTGTAGAGTGAGCTGTGATCCTCACACTGAGTGGACAGTGGTGTCCAGTGTGTAGAGTGACCCGTGATCCTCACTCTGTGTGGACAGTGTTGCCTGGTGTATAGAGTGAGCTGTAATACTCACTTTGTGTGGACAGTGGTGATCGGTGTATAGAGTGAGCTGTGAACCTCACACTATGTGGACAGTGGTGTCCCATGTGTAGAGTGACTTGTGATCCTCGTTCTGTGGGGGCAGCTGTGCCTAGTTTGTAGAGTGACCTGTGAACCTCACTCTGTGTGGACAGTGGTACCCGGTGTGTAGAGTGACCTGTGATCCTCACTCTGTGTGGACAGTGGTGCCCGGTGTATAGAGTCACCTGTAATCCTCACTCTGTGTGGACAGTGGTTTCCAGTGTGTAGAGTGAGCTGTACTCTTTACTCTGTGTGGAAAGTGGTATTCCATGTGCTGAGTGACCAGTGATCCTCACTCTATGTGGACAGTGGTGTCCGGTGTGTAGAGTAAGCTGTGATCCTCACGCTAAGTGGACAGTGGTGTTCAGTGTGTAGATTCACCTGTAATCCTCAATCTGTGTGGACAGTGGTACCCGGTGTGTAGAGTGACCTGTAATCCTCACTTTGTGTGGACAGTGGTTTCCGGTGTGTAGTGTGAGCTGTGAACCTCACACTATGTGGCCAGTGGTGTCCCATGTGTAGAGTGACTTGTGATCCTCATTCTGTGGTGTCAGCTGTGCCTAGTTTGTAGAGTGACCTGTGAACCTCACTCTGTGTGGACAGTGGTGCCCGGTGTATAGAGTCACCTGTAATCCTCACTCTGTGTGGACAGTGGTTTCCGGTGTGCAGAGTGAGCTGTACTCTTTACTCTGTGTGGAAAGTGGTATCCCATGTGCTGAGTGACCAGTGATCCTCACTCTATGTGGACAGTGTTGTCCGGTGTGTAGATTCACCTGTGATCCTCAATCTGTGTGGACAGTGATACCCGGTGTGTAGAGTAACTGTAATCCTCACTTTGTGTGTACAGTGGTGTCCGGTGTGTAGAGTCACCTGTACTCCTTACTCTGAGTGGACAGTGGTGTCCCATGTGTAATGTGTCCTGTGATCTTCAATCTGTGTGGACAGTGTTGTCCGGTGTGTAGAGTGTGCTGTGCTCCTCATTCTGTGTGCACAGCTCTTCCTAGTTTGTAGACTGGCCTGTGATCCTCACTCTGCATGGACAGTGTTGTCCGGTGTGTAGAGTGATCTGTGATCCTCAGACTGTGTGGACAGTGGTGTCTTGTGTGTACAGTGACCTGTGATCTTCAATCTGTGTGGACAGTGTTGTCCGGTGGGTAGAGTAAGCTGTACTCCTCATTCTGTGTGGGCAGCTGTGCCTAGTTTGTAGAGTGATTTGTGATCCTCACTCTGTATGGACAGTGCTGTCCGGTGTGTAGATTGAGCTGTGATCCTCACAATGTGTGGACAGTGGTGTCCCATGTGTAGAGTGAACTGTTGTCCTCACTCTGTGTGGACAGTGTTCTCCAGTGTGTAGAGTTTTCTCTGATCCTCACACTGTTTGGACAGTGGTGTTCCGTGTGTAGATTGACATGTACTCCTTACTCTGTGTGGACAGTGGTGTCTGGTGTGTAGAGTTACCTGTGATCGTCACTCACTTTGGACAGTGGTGTCTGGTATTTGTAGTGACATGTGATCCTCACTCTGTGTGGACAGTGCTGTCCAGTGTGTAGAGTGATCTGTGATCCACACAATGTGTGGACAGTGGTGTCCAGTATGCAGAGTGACCCGTGATCCTCACTCTGTGTGGACAGTGTTGTCCAGTGTGTAGAGTGACCTGTGACCCTCACTGTGTGTGGACAGTGGTAACCGGTGTGTAGAGTGAGCTGTGATCCTCACTCTGTGTGGACAGTGGTGTCCGGTGTGTAGAGTAAGCTGTGATCCTCACGCTAAGTGGACAGTGGTGTCCAGTGTGTAGATTCACCTGTAAACCTCAATCTGTGTGGACAGAGGTACCCGGTGTGTAGAGTGACCTGTAATCCTCACTTTGTGTGGACAGTGGTTTCCGGTGTGTAGTGTGAGCAGTGAACCTCACACTATGTGGACAGTGGTGTCCCATGTGTAGAGTGACTTGTGATCCTCATTCTGTGGGGGCAGCTGTGCCTAGTTTGTAGAGTGACCTGTGAACCTCGCTCTGTGTGGACAGTCGTGCCCGGTGTATAGAGTCACCTGTAATCCTCACTCTGTGTGGACAGTGGTTTCCGGTGTGCAGAGTGAGCTGTACTCTTTACTCTGTGTGGAAAGTGGTATCCCATGTGCTGAGTGACCAGTGATCCTCACTCTATGTGGACAGTGTTGTCCGGTGTGTAGAGTAAGCTGTGATCCTCACACTAAGTGGACAGTGGTGTCCAGTGTGTAGATTCACCTGTAATCCTCAATCTGTGTGGACAGTGGTACCCGGTGTGTAGAGTGACCTGTAATCCTCACTTTGTGTGTACAGTGGTGTCCGGTGTGTAGAGTCACCTGTACTCCTTACTCTGAGTGGACAGTGGTGTCCCATGTGTAATGTGACCTGTGATCTTCAATCTGTGTGGACAGTGTTGTCCGGTGTGTAGAGTGTGCTGTGCTCCTCATTCTGTGTGGGCAGCTCTTCCTAGTTTGTAGACTGGCCTGTGATCCTCACTCTGCGTGGACAGTGTTGTCCGGTGTGTAGAGTGATCTGTGATCCTCAGACTGTGTGGACAGTGGTGTATTGTGTGTACAGTGACCTGTGATCTTCAATCTGTGTGGACAGTGTTGTCCGGTGGGTAGAGTATGCTGTACTCCTCATTCTGTGTGGGCAGCTGTGCCTAGTCTGTAGAGTGATCTGTGATCCTCACTCTGTATGGACAGTGCTGTCCGGTGTGTAGATTGAGCTGTGATCCTCACAATGTGTGGACAGTGGTGTCCCATGTGTAGAGTGACCCGTGATCCTCACTCTGTGTGGACAGTGTTTTCCAGTGTGTAGAGTTTTCTCTGATCCTCACACTGTGTGGACAGTGGTGTTCCGTGTGTAGAGTGACGTGTACTCCTTACTCTGTGTGGACAGTGGTGTCTGGTGTGTAGAGTTACCTGTGATCGTCACTCACTTTGGACAGTGGTGTCTGGTATTTGTAGTGACATGTGATCCTCACTCTGTGTGGAAAGCGTTTTCCGGCTTGTAGAGTGACCCGTGATCCTCACACTTTGTGGACAGTGGTGCCCGGAATGTAGAGTGAGCTGTGATCCTCATTCTGTGTGGATGGTGGGACCCGGTGTGTAGAGTGACCTGTGATCCTCACTCTGTGTGGACAGTGGTGTCCGCTGTGTAGAGTGAGATGTGATCTTCACACTATATGGACAGTGGTGTCCAGTGTGTAATGTGACCTGTGATCTTCAATCTCTGTGGACAGTGTTGTCCGGTGGTTAGAGTAAGCTGTACTCCTCATTCTGTGTGGGCAGCTGTGCCTAGTTTGTAGAGTGATCTGTGATACTCACTCAGTGTGGACAGTGCTGTCCGGTGTGTAGATTGAGCTGTGATCCTCACAATGTGTGGACAGTTGTGTCCCGTGTGTAGAGTGACCTGTGGTCCTCACTCTGTGTGGACAGTTTTGTCCAGTGTGTAGAGTTTTCTCTGATCCTCACACTGTTTGGACAGTGGTGTTCCGTGTGTAGAGTGACGTGTACTCCTTACTCTGTGTGGACAGTGGTGTCTGGTGTGTAGAGTTACCTGTGATCGTCACTCACTTTGGACAGTGGTGTCTGGTATTTGTAGTGACATGTGATCCTCACTCTGTGTGGACAGTGCTGTCCGGTGTGTAGAGTGACCCGTGATCCTCACCTTGTGTGGACAGTGTTGTCCAGTGTGTAGAGTGACCTGTGATCCTCACTCTGTGTGGACAGTGGTAACCGGTGTGTAGAGTGAGCTGTGATCCTCACTCTGTGTGGACAGTGGTGTCCGGTGTGTAGAGTGATATGCGTTCCTTTCTCTGTGTGAGCAGTGGCTTCCAGCTTCTAGAACAACCTGCGACTCTCACTCTGTGTGGACAGTGGTATTGAATGTAAAGTGTGACCAGTGATCCTCACTCTGTGTGGATAGTTATGACATGTGTGTAGAATGGCCAGTCCTCCTCACTCTGGGTGGAAAGTGGTATCCAGTGTGAAAAGTGACTTGTGATCCCCACTCTTTGTGGAGAGTGGTAACTGTTAGGTAGAGTGACCTGAGATCCTCACTATCTGTGGACAGAAATTTTGAGTGGGTAGAGTGAAGAGTGATGCTCTGTGTGGACTGTGGTGTCCGGTTTTTAGATCACGTGGGATCGTCACTCTGTGTTGACAGTGGTGTCCAGTGTGTAGAGTGACCTGTACTCCTTACTCTGTGTGGACAGTGGTGTCCCATGTTAATAGTGACCCGTGATCCTCACTCTGGGCGGAAAGTGTTTTCCGGTGTGTAGAGTGAGCTGTGATCCTCACACTGAGTGGACAGTGGTGTCCCGTGTGTAGAGTGACCCGTGATCCTCACTCTGTGTGGACAGTGTTGCCTGGTGTATAGAGTGAGCTGTGATCCTCACCCTGTGTGGAAAGTGCTACCCGGTGTGTAGAGTGACCTATGATCTTCACTCTGTGTGAGCAGTGGTGCCCGGTACATAGAGTGACCTGTAATCCTCACTTTGTGTGGACAGTGGTGTCCAGTGTGTAGAGTGAGCTGTGAACCTCACACTATGTGGACAGTGGTGTCCCATGTGTAGAGTGAATTGTGATCCTCATTCTGTGGGGGCAGCTGTGCCTAGTTTGTAGAGTGACCTGTGAACCTCACTCTGTGTGGACAGTGGTACCCGCTGTATAGAGTCACCTGTAATCCTCACTCTGTGTGGACAGTGGTTTCCAGTGTGTAGAGTGAGCTGTGATCCTCAGACTGTGTGGACAGTGTTGTCCAGTGTGTAGAGTGATTCATGATGCTCTCTCTGTGTGGACAGTGTTGTCCGGTGTGTAGAGTGAGCTGTGATCCTCACACATTTTGGACAGTGGTGCCCAGAATGTAGAGTGACCTGTGATCCTCACTCTGTATGGACCGCTGTGCCCGGTGTATAGAGCGACCTGTAATCCTCACTCTGTGTGGACAGTGGTGTCCGGTGTGTAGTGTGAACTGTGATCCTCACACTATGTGGACAGTGGTGTCCTGTGTGTAGAGTCACCTGTACTCCTTACTCTGAGTGGACAGTTGTGTCCCATGTGTAGAGTGACATGTGATCCTCACTCTGTGTGGATAGTGGTGTCCCATATGTATTGAGACCCGTGATCCTCACTCTGTGTGGACAGTATTGTCCGGTGTGTAGATTAAGCTTTACTCCTCATTCTGTGTGGGCAGTTGTGCCCAGTTTGTAGAGTGAACTATGATCCTCACTCTGTGTGGACAGTGTTGCCCGCTGTTTAGAGTAAGCTGTGATCCTCACACTGTGTGGACAGTGGTGTCCGATGTGTAGAGTGAGCTGTGATCCTGACACTGTGTGGACAGTGGTGTCCAGTGTGTAGAGTGACCTGTACTCCTTACTCTGTGTGGACAGTGGTGTCTGGTGTGTAGAGTTACCTATGATCGTCACTCACTTTGAACAGTGGTGTCTGGTATTTGTAGTGACATGTGATCCTCATTCTGTGTGGGCAGCTGTGCCTAGTGTGTAGAGTGACCTGTGATCCTCTCTCTGTGTGGTCAGTGGTGTCCGGTATGTAGAGTCGCCTGTGGTCCTCACTCTGTTTGGAGAGAGGTGTCCATTGTGTTGAGTGAACTGTGACCCTCACTGTCTGTGGAATTGGTGTCGAGTGTGTAGAGTGACATGTGATCCTCACTCTCTGTGGACAGTGGTGTCCTGTGTGTAGAGTGAGCTGTGATCCTCACTCTGTGTGGACAGTTGTGCCGAATTTGTAGAGTGACCTGTGCTCCTCACACTGTGTGGATAGTGGTGTGCTATGTGTAGAGTGACCGGTGATTCTAACTCTGTGTGTAGAGCCGTGTGCGCTGTGTAGAGTTTACCTGTTATCCTCTCTCTGTGTGGACAGTTGTGCCCGGTGTGTAGAGTGACCTTTGATCCTCACTCTGGGTGAACAGTGGTTTCCACAGTGATAAGTGACCTTTGACCCTCACTCTCTGTGAACAGTGGTTTAGAGTGTGTAGAATGACCTGTGATCCTCATTCGGTGTGGACAGTGGTGTCCAGTGTGTAGTGTGTCATGTGATCCTAACTGTGTGTAGACAGTGTTGTCCGCTGTGTAGAATAACCTGTACTCCTCACACTGTGTGGACAATGGTGTCCAGTCTGTAGAGTGACCTGTGATCTTCATCTGTGTGGGCAGTAGTGCCCGATCTTCAGAGTGAACTGTGATCCTCACTCTGTGTGGATAGTGGTGTCTGGAGTCTAGAATGACCTGTGATCCTCACTCTGTGTGGACAGCGGGGTCCGGTGTGTAGTGTGACCTGTTACCCACACTCTGTGTACATTGGTGTCCGGTGTGTAGAGTGACCTGTGATCCTCACTCTGGGTGAACAGTGGTTTCCACGGTGTAGAGTGACCTTTGACCCTCAGTCTCTGTGAACAGTGATTTAGAGTGTGTAGAATGACCTGTGATCCTCATTTGGTGTGGACAGTGGTGTCCAGTGTGTAGAATGTTATGTGATCCTAACTGTGTGTAGACAGTGTTGTCCGCTGTGTAGAGTGACCTGTACTCCTCACACTGTGTGGACAATGGTGTCCAGTCTGTAGAGTGACCTGTGATCTTCATCTGTGTGGGCAGTAATGCCCGGTCTTCAGAGTGAACTGTGATCCTCACTCTGTGTGGATAGTGGTGTCTGGAGCCTAGAGTGACCTGTGATCCTCACTCTGTGTGGACAGTGGTGTCTGGTCTGTAGAGTGAGCTGTGATCCTCACTCTATTTGGACAGTGGTGTCCAATGTGTAGAGTTACGTGTGATCCTCACACTGTGTGGACAGTGGTGTCTGGGCTGTAGAGTGACAAGTGATCCTTACTCTGTGTGGACTGTGGTGTCCTGTATTATGAGTGACCTTTGATCCTCATTCTGTGTGGATAGTGGTGCCCAGTGTGCAGCGTGACCTGTTATTCTAACTCTGTGTGAACAGTGGTGCCTGGTGTGTAGAGTGACCTGAGTTCTTCAATCTGTGTGGATAGTGGTGTCCGGTGTGGTGAGTGATTCTGATCCTCACTCTATGTGGGCAGTGGTGTCCGGTGTGTAGAGTAATCTCTGATCCTCAGTCCGTGTGGAGACTGTTGCTTGGTTTGTCGATTGAACTTTGATCCTCACTCTGTGTGGACAGTTGTGTCTGGTGCGTAGAGTGACCTGTGATCCTCACTCTGTGTGGACAGTGGTGACCAGTGTGTAGAGTGACCTGTGACCAACTCTCTGTGTGTACAGTAGTGTAAGATGTGTAGATAGACTTCTGACCCTCATGCTGAGCGTACAATGGTGTATGGTGTGTAGAAGGACCTGTGATCCTCACTATGTTTGGACAGTAGTGTCTGATGTGTAGAGTGACCTGTGATATTCACTCTGTTTGAACAGTGGTTTCCAGTGTGTCGAGTGATCGGTGATCAAACTCTCTGTGGACAGTGGTGTCTGATGTGTAGATTGACCTGTGGTCCTTACTTTGTATGGACAGTGGTGTCCGGTGTGTAGAGTGACCTGTGATCCTCACTCTGTGTGGACAGCGGGGTCCGGTGTGTAGTGTGACCTGTTACCCACACTCTGTGTACATTGGTGTCCGGTGTGTAGAGTGACCTGTGATCCTCACTCTGGGTGAACAGTGGTTTCCACGGTGTAGAGTGACCTTTGACCCTCAGTCTCTGTGAACAGTGATTTAGAGTGTGTAGAATGACCTGTGATCCTCATTCGGTGTGGACAGTGGTGTCCAGTGTGTAGAATGTTATGTGATCCTAACTGTGTGTAGACAGTGTTGTCCGCTGTGTAGAGTGACCTGTACTCCTCACACTGTGTGGACAATGGTGTCCAGTCTGTAGAGTGACCTGTGATCTTCATCTGTGTGGGCAGTAATGCCCGGTCTTCAGAGTGAACTGTGATCCTCACTCTGTGTGGATAGTGGTGTCTGGAGCCTAGAGTGACCTGTGATCCTCACTCTGTGTGGACAGTGGTGTCTGGTCTGTAGAGTGAGCTGTGATCCTCACTCTATTTGGACAGTGGTGTCCAATGTGTAGAGTTACGTGTGATCCTCACACTGTGTGGACAGTGGTGTCTGGGGTGTAGAGTGACAAGTGATCCTTACTCTGTGTGGACTGTGGTGTCCTGTGATATGAGTGACCTTTGATCCTCATTCTGTGTGGATAGTGGTGACTGGTGTGCAGCGTGACCTGTTATTCTAACTCTGTGTGAACAGTGGTGCCTGGTGTGTAGAGTGACCTGAGTTCTTCAATCTGTGTGGATAGTGGTGTCCGGTGTGGTGAGTGATTCTGATCCTCACTCTGTGTGGGCAGTGGTGTCCGGTGTGTAGAGTAATCTCTGATCCTCAGTCCGTGTGGAGACTGTTGCTTGGTTTGTAGATTGAACTTTGATCCTCACTCTGTGTGGACAGTTGTGTCTGGTGCGTAGAGTGACCTGTGATCCTCACTCTGTGTGCACAGTGGTGACCAGTGTGTAGAGTGACCTGTGACCAACTCTCTGTGTGTACAGCAGTGTAAGATGTGTAGATAGACTTCTGACCCTCATGCTGAGCGTACAATGGTGTATGGTGTGTAGAAGGACCTGTGATCCTCACTATGTTTGAACAGTAGTGTCTGATGTGTAGAGTGACCTGTGATATTCACTCTGTTTGAACAGTGGTTTCCAGTGTGTCGAGTGATCGGTGATCAAACTCTCTGTGGACAGTGGTGTCTGATGTGTAGATTGACCTGTGGTCCTTACTTTGTATGGACAGTGGTGTCCGGTGTGTAGAGTGACCTGTGATCCTCACTCTGTGAGGACAGTAGTATCCAGTGTTTAGAGTGACCTGTGAACCTCACTCTGTGCGGACAGCGGGGTCCGGTGTGTAGTATGACCTGTTACCCACACTCTGTGTACACTGGTGTCCGGTGTGTAGAGTGACCTGTGATCCTCACTCTGGGTGAACAGTGGTTTCCACGATGTAGAGTGACCTTTGACCCTCAGTCTCTGTGGACAGTGGTTTAGAGTGTGTACACTGACATGTGATCCTCTTTCCGTGTGGTCAGTGGTGTCCTGTGTGCAGAGTGACCTGTGACCCTCGCTCTGTGTGGACAGCTGTGCCTTGTGTTTAGAGTGACCTGTGATCCTCACTTTGTGTCCCATGTTTACAGTGACCTGTACTCCTCACACTGTCTGGACAGTGTTGTCCGGTATGTCGAGTGACCTGTACTCCTTACTTTGTATGGACAGTGGTGTCCGGTGTGTAGAGTGACCTGTGATCCTCTCTCTGTGGACAGTGGTGTCCCATGTTTAGAGTAACTTGTGATCCTAACTCTGTGTGGACAGTCTTGTCCGGTTTGTAGAGAGACCTGTACTCCTCACACTGTGTGGACAGTGTTGTCCGGTGTGTCGACTGACCTGTTCTCCTTACTATGTGTCGATAGTGGTGTCTGGTTTGTAGAATGACCTGTGATCCTCATTCTGTGTAGACAATGGTGTCCAGTGTGTAGAGTGACCTGTGACACTCATTCTGTGTGGACAGTGGGGCCTGGTGTGTAGATTGACCTGTGATCCTCATTCTGGGTGAACTGATGTTTCCACTTTTTAGAGTGACCTTTGTCCTCAGTCTCTGTGGACAGTGGTTTAGAGTGTGTACAGTGACTAGTGATCCTCACTCTGTGTGGACAGTGTCGCCCTGTTTGTAGATTGACCTGTGATCCTCACTCTGTGTGGATAGTGGTGTCCCATATTTACAGTGATCTGTTATCCTCACTCTGTGCGGGCAGTCTCATCTGGTATGTAGAGAGACCTGTAATCCTCACACTGTGTGGACAGTGTTGTCTGGTGAGTTGAGTGACCTGTACTCCTTACGATGTGTCGACAGTTGTGTCTGGAGTGTAGAATGACCTGTGATCATCACTCTGTGTGGACCATGGTGTCCAGTGTGTAGAGTGACCTGTGATCCTAACTCAGTGTGAACAGTGGTGTCTGGTGTGTAGAGTGACCTGAGATCTTCACTCGGTGTGGACAGTGGTGACCGGTGTGGTGAGTGACCTGTGATCCTCACTCAGTGTGGAGAGTAGTGTCCAGTGTGTATAGTGACTGTGATCTTCACTCTGTGTGGACAGTGGTGTCCAGTGGTAGAGTGAACTGTGAACCTCACTTGCTGTGGACAGTGGTGTTGAATGTGTACAGTGACCTGTGATCCTCACTCTGTGTGAACAGTAGTGTCCAGTTTGTAGAGTGAGCTCTAACCCTCACTGTGTGGACAGTAGTGTAGAGTGACCTGTGGTCCTCACGCTGCATGGACAGCGATGTCCAGTCTGTAGAGTGACCTGTGTTCATGTGGAACATTCCTTGTTGCAGTCCTACTCCGGCCCCCTTCCACAACCCTTTCTCCGGTACATCGATGATTACTTCGGTGCCGCTTCATGCTCTCGTCGGGACTTGGAAAAATTTATTAATTTTTCTTCCAATCTCCACCCCTCCATCATTTTCACGTGGTCCATCTCTGACACTTCCCTTCCCTTCCTTGACCTCTCTGTCTCAATCTCTGGTCATAGACTGTCCACCAATATCCATTACAAATCCACCGACTCCCACAGCTACCTCGACTACAGCTCCTCACACCCCGCTTCCTGTAAGGACTCCATCCCATTCTCCCGGTTCCTTCACCTTCGTCGCATCTGTTCTGATGATGCTACCTTCAAAAATGGTTCCTCTGACATGTCCTCCTTCTTCCTTAACCGAGGTTTTCCACCCACGGTTGTTGACAGGGCCCTCAACTGTGTCCGGCCCATCTCCCGCGCATCTGCCCTCACGCCTTCTCCTCCCTCCCAGAAACATGATAGGGTCCCCCTTGTCCTCACTTATCACCCCACCAGCCTCCGCATTCAAAGGATCATCCTCCGCCATTTCCGCCAACTCCAGCATGATGCCACCACCAAACACATCTTCCCTTCACCCCCCTTATCGGCATTCCGTAGGGATCGCTCCCTCCGGGACATCCTGGTCCACTCCTCCATCACCCCCTACTCCTCAACCCCCTCCTATGGCACCACCCCATGCCCACGCAAAAGATGTAACACCTGCCCCTTCACTTCCTCTCTCCTCACCGTCCAAGGGCCCAAACACTCCTTTCAAGTGAAGCAGCATTTCACTTGCATTTCCCCCAACTTAGTCTACTGCATTCGTTGCTCCCAATGTGGTCTCCTCTACATTGGAGAGACCAAACATAAACTGGGCGACCGCTTTGCAGAACACCTGCGGTCTGTCCGCAAGAATGACCCAAACCTCCCTGTCGCTTGCCATTTTAACACTCCACCCTGCTCTCTTGCCCACATGTCTGTCCTTGGCTTGCTGCATTGTTCCAGTGAAACCCAACGCAAACTGGAGGAACAACACCTCATCTTCCGACTAGGCACCTTACAGCCTTCCGGACTGAATATTGAATTCAACAACTTTAGGTCGTGAGCTCCCTCCCCCATCCCCACCCCCTTTCTGTTTTCCCCCCTTTTTTTTCCCAATAAATTATATAGATTTTTCTTTTCCCAACTATTTCCATTATTTTTAAATATTTTAAAAATCTTTTATGCTCCCTCCACCCCCACTAGAGCTGTACCTTGAGTGCCCTACCATCGATTCTTAATTAGCACATTCGTTTAGATAATATCACCAACTTTAACTTTAACACCTATGTGTTCTATTGTACCATTGTCGCTGACATCTTTTGATGATCTGCTTCTATCACTGCTTGTTTGTCCACACAACCACACCCCCCACCTCTCTCTCTCTCTATCTCTCCGCCTCCCACACACACACCTTAAACCAGCTTATATTTCAACTCTTTCTTGGACTCGAAATCAAGTTCTGTCGAAGGGTCATGAGGACTCGAAACGTCAACTCTTTTCTTCTCCGCCGATGCTGCCAGACCTGCTGAGTTTTTCCAGGTAATTCTGTTTTTGTTTTGGATTTCCAGCATCTGCAGTTTTTTTGTCTTTATATCTGTGTGTACAGTGGTGTCCGGTGTGTAGTATAGCCTGTGATCCTCACTCTGTGTGTACAGTAGTGTCCAGTGTTTAGAGTGACCTGTGATGCTCACTCTGTGTTGATAGAGGTGTCCAGTGTGTAGAGTGAGCTGTGATCCTCACTCTGTGTGGGCAGTAGTGTCCAGTGTGTAGAGTGACCTGTGACGCTCACTCTGTGTGGGCAGTGATGTCCTTTGTGAAGAGTGAACTGTGATCCTCATTCTGTGCAGACATTGGTGTCTGGTGTGTAGACTCACCAGTGATCCTCACTCTGTGTGGACTGTGGTATCCAGTGTGTAGAGTGACATGTGACCCACACTCGATGTGGACAGTCGTCTCCGATGTGTAGAGTGACCTGTAATCTAACTCTGTGTGGACAGTGTTGTCGGGTGTGTAGTGTGACCTGTGATCCATACTCTGTGAATAAAGTGGTGTCCGGTGTTTAGAGTAACCTGTGATCCTAACTCTGTGTGTGCAGTGGTGTCCAGTGTGTAGAGTGAACTGTGATCCTCAATCTGTGTGGACAGTGGTGCCCGGTGTGTAGAGTGACATGTGACCTTCACTCGATGTGGACAGTGGTCTTCGATGTGTAGAGTGACCTGTAATTTAACTCTGTATGGACAGTGTTGTCGGGTGTGTAGTGTGACCTGTGATCCTCACTCTGTGAAGACAGTGATGTCTAGTGTGTAAAGTGAACTGTGATCCTCACTCTTTGTGGACAGTAGTTTCCAGTGTGTAGAATTACCTCTAAAGTTCACTGTCTGTGGACAGTCGTGTCCAGTTTGTAGAGTCACCTGTGATTCTCGCTCTGTGTGAACAGTGGTTTCCAGTGTGTAGAGTGACCTGTGGCAGTCACACTCTGTGGACAGTGATGCCAAGTGTGTCGATTGACCCGTGATCCTCACTCTGTGAGTACAGTTGTGTCCAGTGCGTAGAGTGACCTGTGTTCCTCACTCTGTGTGGACAATAGTGTCCAGCGTGTAGAGTGAACTGTGACGCTCACTCTGTGTGGACAGTGCTGTCCAGTGTGTAGATTGAGCTGTGATCCTCACACTGTGTGGTCAGTGGTGTCCGCTGTGTAGAGTGAACTATGAATCTCATTCTGTGTGGATACTGGTGTCCAGAGTGTTGAGTGTCATGTGACCATCACTCTGTGTGGACAGTGGTGTCCGGCGTGTAGAGTGACCAGTGATCCTCACTCTTTGTGGACAGTGGTGTCCAGTGTGTAGAGTGACCTGTGATCCACTCTCTGTGTGGGTAGTGGTTCCTGTTGTATAGATTGAACTGTGATCCTCATACTGTTTGGACAGTGCTGTCAAGTGTGTAGAGTCACCTGTGATTCTCACTCTGTGTGAACATGATTTTCCAGTGTGTAGAGTGAACTGTTACACTCATTCTCTATGGACAATAGCGTTGAGTGTGGAGTGACCTGTGATCCTCACTCTGTGTGGACAGTGGTGCCCCATGTGTAGAGTGACCAGTGATCCTCAGTCTGTGTGGATAGTGGTTTCCAGTGTGTCGAGTGACCTGTGACCCTCACTCTCTGTGGTCATTTTTTGTGGTGTTTAGAGTGACCTTGGTCCTCACTCTGTGTGGAGAGTGGTGTCCAGTTTGTAGATTGGCCTTTGATCCTCGCCCTGTTGACAGTGGTGTCTGGTGTGTAGAGTGACCTGTGATCCTCACTCTGTGTGGACAGTGGTGTCCAGTGTGTAGAGTGACCTGTGATCCTCACTCTGTGTGGACAGTAGTGTCTAGTTTGCAGAATGAGCTCTAACCTCACTGTGTGCACAGTGGTGTCTGGTGTGTAGAGTGAATCGTGATCCTCATTCTGTGTGGAAAGTAGTGTCCAGTGTGTAGAGTGACCTGTGTTCCTCACTCTGTGTGTACAGTGGTGTCCAGTGTGTAGAGTGACCTGTGATCCTCACTCCGTTTGGAGAGTAGTGTCCAGTATGTATAGTGACTGTGATCTTCACTCTGTGTGGACAGTGGTGTCTAGTGTCTAGAATGATCTTTGAATCCCACTGTGTGTAGACAGTTTTGTTTGGTGTATAGAGTTAACAGTGATCCTCACTCTGTGTGGACAGTGGTGCCCGGTGTGTAGAGGGACATGTTACCCTCACTCGATGTAGACAGTGGTCTCCCAATGTGTAGAGTGACCTCTAATCTAACTCTGTATGGACAGTGTTGTCGGGTGTGTAGTGTGACCTGTGATCCTCACTCTGTGAAGACAGTGGTGTCCGGTGTTTAGAGTGACCTGTGATCCTAACTCTGTGTGTACAGTGGTGTCTAGTGTGTAGAGTGAACTGTGATTCTCACTCTTTGTGGACTGTAGTTTCAAGTGTGTAGAATTACATGTAAAGTTCACTGTCTGTGGACAGTCGTGTCCAGTTTGTAGAGTCACCTGTGATCCTTGCTCTGTGTGAACAGTGGTATCCAGTGTGTAGAGTGACCTGTGGCAGTCACACTCTGTGGACAGTGATGTCAAGTGTGTCCATTGACCCGTGATCCTCACTCTGTGAGTACAGTTGTGTGCAGTGCGTAGAGTGACCTGTGTTCCTCACTCTGTGTGTACAATAGTGTCCAGTGTGTAGAGTAACCTGTGATCCTCACTCTGCGGACAGTGCTGTCCAGTGTGTAGAGTGAGCTGTGATCCTCATACTGTTTGGACAGTGGTGTTCAGTGTGTAGAGTGACCTGTGATTCCCACTCTGTGTGGACAGTGTTGTCCGGTGTGTAGAGTGACCTGTGATTCCCACTCTGTGTGGATAGTGGTGTCCGGTGTGAAAAGTGAGCTGTGATCCTCATACTGTTTGGACAGTGGTGTTCAGCGTGTAGCGTGAACTGTGATTCTAATTCTGTGTGGATAGTGGTGTCTGGAGTGTAGAGTGTCATGTGACCATCACTCCGTGTGGGCAGTGGTGTCCGGTGTGTAGAGTGTCCTGTGATCCTCACTCTGTGTGGACAGTAGAGCCCGGTGTGTAGAGTGACCTGTGATCCTCACTCTGTGTGAACAGTAGTTTCCACTGTGTAGACTGACCTGTGAAGCACACTGTCTGTTGACAGTGGTGTCCGGTGTGTAGAGTCACCTGTAATACACACACTGTGTAGAAAGCTATGTCCAGTGTGAAGAGTGACCTGTGATCCTCATTCTAGGTGGAAAGTGGTGTCCACTGTGAAGAGTGATCTGTCATCCTCACTCCATGTGGGCATTGGTGCCCGGTGTGAAAAGTGGCCTGTCATTGTCACTCTGTGTTGACAGTGCTGCCTGTTGTGTAGAGTGATCTGTGGTCCTCACTCTGTGTGTAGCGTGATGCCTGGTGTGTAGAGTGACCACAGATCCTCAGTCTGTGTAAACAGTGGTATCCAGTGTGATGAGTGACCTGTGAACCTCACTCTGTGTGGACAGTAGTGTCAGGTGTGTCGACTTATCTGTGATACTCACTCTGTGTCGACAGTGGATTCTAGTGTGTAAAATGACCTGTGAACCTCACTCTGTGTGGACATGTTTAATGATGTTTAGATTTACCTGTGATCCTCATTCTGTGTGGACAGTGTTGCCTGGTGTGTAGAGTGAGCACTGATTCTCACTCTGTGTGAAAATTGGAGTCCAGTGTGATGAGTGACCTGTGACCCTCATTCTGTGTAGACAGCGGTGGGCGATGTATAGTGCGAACTGTTAGCCACACACTGTGTGGACATTGTTGTCAGTTGTGTAGAGTGAGCTGTGACCCTCACTCTGTGTGAACAGTGGTTTCCACTGTGCAGAGTGACCTGTGACCCTCACTCTTTGTGGACAGTGTTGTAGAGTATGTAGAGTGACCTGTGATCCTCACTCTGTGTGGACAATGCTCACTGGAGGGTAGAGTGACCTGTGATCCTCACTGATTGGACAATGGTGTCCAATGTGTAGAGTGAGCTGGGACCCTCACTCTGTGTGGACAATGGTGGCCGGTGTGTAGAGTGACCTGTGATCTTCACACTGAGTGGGCAGTGGTGTCCATTGTGTAGAGTCACCTGTGACCCTCACTCTGTGTGAACATTGGTTTCCAGTGTGTAGAGTGAATTGTGACACTCACTCTCTATGGACAGTAGTGTTGAGTGTGGAGTGTCCTTTGATCCTCACTCTGTGTGAACAGAGGTATCCAGTTTGATGAGTGACCTTTGATCCTCACTCTTTGTGGGCAGTGGTGCCTGGTGTGTAGTGTGAACTGAGATCTTCACTGTCTGTGGAGAGTGATGTCCTGTGTGTAGAGTGACCTGTGGTCCTCACTCTGTGTGGACAGTGATGTCCAGTTCGAATAGTGAACTGTCATCCTCACTCTCTGTGTTGACAGTGGTGCCCACTGTGTAGAGTGGCCTGTCATTGTCTCTCTGTGTGAACTTTGGCATCCAGTGCGAAGAATGACCTATGATCGTGACTCTGTGTGGACAATTGTTCCTAGTCTGTAGAGTGACGTATGATCATCACCATTTGTGGACAGCGATGTCCGGTGTGTTGAGTGACCTGTGATCCTCACTCTGTTTGGACAGTGCTTTCCATTTTGTTGATTGGCTTGTGACCCTCACTCTCTGTGGACATTTTTTCTGAGGTTTATAGTGACCTGTGTTCCTCACTCTGTGTGGACAGTGTTGCCCGGTGTGAATAGTGACCTTTCATTCTCACTCTGTGTACAGTGATATCCAGTGTGATGAGTGACCTGTGATCCTCACTCTGTGTGGTCAATGGTGTCCGGTGTGTAGTGACCTGTGATCTTCACTCTGTGTGGTCAGTGGTGTCCGGTGTGTAGAGTGTCCTATGGCCCTCACTCTGTGTGGACAACGGTGTGCGCTGTGTTGTGAGACCTGCGATCCTCACTCTGTGTGGACAGCGGTTTCCGGTGTGTAGTGTGACCTGTGATGCTCACTCCATGTGAACGGTAGTATCCAGTGTGAAGAGTGACCTGTGTACCCAACTCTGTGTGGACAATAGTGTTCTGTGTGTAGAGTGACCTGTGATCCTCACTCTCTGTGGACAGTGCTTTCCATTTTGTTGATTGGCTTGTAACCCTCACTCTCTGTGAACATTTTTTCTGATGTTTATAGTGACCTGTGTTCCTCACTCTATGTGGACAGTGTTGCCCGGTGTGTATAGTGACCTGTGATTTTAACTCTGTGTGAACAATGGTATCCAGTGTGATGAGTGAGCTGTGATCCTCACTGTGTGTGTGCAGTGGTGCCTGGTGTATAGTATGAACTGTGATCTTCACTCTCAGTTTCACAGTTTCACTGTGGAAAGTGATGTCTAGCGTGTAGAGTGGCTTGTTCCCCTCACTCTGTGTGGATATTGGTGTCCGGTGTGTAGAGTGACCTGTGATCCTCTCTCTGTGTGGACAGTGGTGCCCGGTGTCTAGAGTGACCTGTGATCCTCACTCTGAATGGACCATGGTCTCCGGTGATTAGCGTGACCTGTGATCCTCACTCTGTGTGGACAATGGTTTCCAGCATGTAGGGTGACCTGTGACCTTCACTCTCTGTGGACATTTTTTTGGGTGTATTTAATGACCTGTGATCCTCACTCTGTGTGGACAGTGTTGCCCTGTCTGTAGAGTGACCTGTGATCCTCACTCTGTGTGAACGTTGATATCCTGTGTGATGAGTGTGCTCTGATCCGCATTCTGTGTAGACAGTGGTGTCTGGTGTATAGAGTGTCCTGAGACCTTAACTCTGTGGAAAGAGTGATGTCCGCTGTGTAGAGTGACTTGTGATCCTCACTCTGTTTGGAAAGTGGTGTCCGGTGTCTGGAGTGACCTGTGATCCTCACTCTGTGTGGACAGTGGTTTAGGGTTTGTAGAGCGACATGTCAACCTCACTCTGCGCGGTGTGTAGAGTGACCTGTGATCGTCTCTCTGTGTGGAGAGTGGTGCCCGGTGTGTCAAGTCATATGTGATCCTCACCTTGTTTGGACAGCTGTGTCCAGTTTGGAGAGTGACCTGTGATCCTCACTCTGTTTGAACAGTGGTGTCCGGTGTGTAGAGTGACCTGTGACCCTCACTCTGTGTGGACAGTGGTGTCCAGTGTGTAGATTGACTTTTGATCCTCATTCTGTGTGGACAGTGGTGTCTGGAGTTTTGAGTGAAGTGTGATCCTCAATCTGTGTGTCCAGTGGTTTTCAATGTGTAGACTGACATATGACCCACAATCTCTGAGAACAGTGGTGTCCAGTTTGTAGAGTGACCTGTGATCCTCACTCCGTGTGAACAGTAGTATCCAGTGTGAAGTGTGACTTGTGAACCCCACTCTGTGTGGACAATAGTGTCCAGTGTGTAGAGTGACCTGTGATCCTCACTCTGCATGGACAGTGGTGCCCAGTGTGTTGAGTGACCTGTGATCATCTCTCTGTGTGCACAGTGGTTTCCCATGTGTAGAGCGACCTGTGATCCTCACTCTGCATGGACAGTGGTGCCCAGTGTGTTGAGTGACCTGTGATCATCTCTCTGTGTGCACAGTGGTTTCCCATGTGTAGAGCGACCTGTGATCCTCACTCTGTGTGGTCAGTGGTTTCCATTGTGTTGAATGGCTTGTGACGCTCACTCTGTGTGGACATTTTTTCTGATGTTTATAGTGACCTGAGTTCCTCACTCTATGTGGACAGTGTTGCCCAGTTTGTAGAGTGATATGTGATCCTCACCCTGCGTGGACACCTGTGTCCAGTGTGGAGAATGACCTGAGATCCTCACTCTGTTTGAACAGTGGTGTGCGGTGTGTAGAGTGACCTGTGCCCCTCACTCTGCGTGGGCAGTGGTGTTCGATGCATAGTGTGACCTTTGTTCCTCATTCTGTGTGGACAGTTGTGTCTGGAGTTTAGAGTGAACTGTGATCCTCAATCTGTGTGCACAGTGGTTTTCAGTGTGTAGACTGACATGTGACTGACAATCTCTGAGAACAGTGGTGTCCGGTGTGTAGAGTGACCTGTGATCCTCACTCCGTGTGAACTGTGGTATCCAGTGTGAAGTGTGACTTGTGAACCCCACGCTGTGTGGACAATAGTGATCTGTGTGTAGCGTGACCTGTGATCCTCACTCTGCTTGGACAGTGGTGCCCGGTGTGTTGCGTGACCTGTGATCATCTCACTGTGTGGACAGTGGTGACCTGTGTTTAGAGTGAGCTGTGATCCTCATACTGTTTGGACAGTGGTGTTCAGTGTGTAGCGTGAACTGTGATTCTAATTCTGTGTGGATAGCGGTGTCTGGAGTATAGAGTGTCATGTGACCTTCACTCCGTGTGTGCAGTGGTGTCCGGTGTGTAGAGTGTCCTGTGATCCTCACTCTGTGTGGACAGTGGAGCCGGGTGTGTAGAGTGACCTGTGATTCTCACTCTGTGTGAACAGTAGTTTTCACTGTGTAAACTGACCTGTGACGCACACTCTCTGTTGACTGTTTGTAGAGTCACGTTTAATACGCACACTGCGTAGAAAGCTATGTCCAGTGTGAAGAGTGACCTGTGATCCTCATTCTAGGTGGAAAGTGGTGGCCAGTGTTAAGAGTGATCTGTGATCCTTACTCTGTGTGGGCATTGGTGCCCGGTGTGTAAAGTGGCCTGTCATTGTCACTCTGTGTTGACAGTGCTGCCTGTTGTGTAGAGTGATCTGTGGTCCTCACTCTGTGTGTAGCGTGGTGCCTGGTGTGTAGAGTGACCAGAGATCCTCAGTCTGTGTGAACAGTGGTATCCAGTGTGATGAGTGACCTGTGAACCTCACTCTGTGTGGACAGTAGTGTCAGGTGTGTCGACTTATCTGTGATACTCACTCTGTGTCGACAGTGGATTCTAGTGTGTAAAATGACCTGTGAACCTCACTCTGTGTGGACATGTTTAATGATGTTTAGATTTACCTGTGATCCTCATTCTGTGTGGACAGTGTTGCCCAGTGTGTAGAGTGAGCACTGATTCTCACTCTGTGTGAAAATTGGAGTCCAGTGTGATGAGTGACCTGTGACCCTCACTCTGTGTGGACAGCGGTGGGCGATGTATAGTGCGAACTGTTAGCCACACACTGTGTGGACATTGTTGTCAGTTGTGTAGAGTGAGCTGTGACCCTCACTCTGTGTGAACAGTGGTTTCCACTGTGCAGAGTGACCTGTGACCCTCACTCTTTGTGGACAGTGTTGTAGAGTGTGTAGAGTGACCTGTGATCCTCACTCTGTGTGGACAATGCTCACTGGAGGGTAGAGTGACCTGTGATCCTCACTAATTGGACAGTCGTGTCTGATATGTAGAGTGAGCTGGGACCCTCACTCTGTGTGGACAATGGTGGCCGGTGTGTAGAGTGACCTGTGATCTTCACACTGAGTGGGCAGTGGTGTCCATTGTGTAGAGTCACCTGTGACCCTCACTCTGTGTGAACATTGGTTTCCAGTGTGTAGAGTGAATTGTGACACTCACTCTCTATGGACAGTAGTGTTGAGTGTGGAGTGTCCTTTGATCCTCACTCTGTGTGCACAGTGGTATCCAGTTTGATGAGTGACCTTTGATCCTCACTCTTTGTGGGCAGTGGTGCCTGGTGTGTAGTGTGAACTGAGATCTTCACTGTCTGTGGAGAGTGATGTCCTGTGTGTAGAGTGACCTGTGGTCCTCAGTGTGTGTGTACAGTGGTGTCTGGTGTGTAGAGTGACCTTTGATCCTCACTCTGTGTGGACAGTGGTGTTGAGTGTGTAGAGTGACCTGTGTTCCTCACTCTGTGTGGACTGTGATGTCCAGTTTGAATAGTGATCTGTCATCCTCACTCTCTGTGTTGACAGTGGTGCCCACTGTGTAGAGTGGCCTGTCATTGTCTCTCTGTGTGAACTTTGGCATCCAGTGTGAAGAATGACCTATGATCGTGACCCTGTGTGGACAATTGTTCCTAGTCTGTAGAGTGACCTGTGATCATCACCATTTGTGGACAGCGATGTCCGGTGTGTTGAGTGACCTGTGATCATCACTCTGTTTGGACAGTGCTTTCCATTTTGTTGATTGGCTTGTGACCCTCACTCTCTGTGGACATTTTTTCTGAGGTTTATAGTGACCTGTGTTCCTCACTCTGTGTGGGCAGTCATGTCCGGTGTGTAGAGTTACCTGTGATCTTCACTCTGTTTGGTCAGTGATGTCCGGTGTGTAGAGTGTCCTATGACCCTCACTCTGTGTGGACAGCGGTGTGCGGTGTGTCGTGAGACCTGTGATCCTCTCTCTGTGTGGTCAGTGGTGCCCGGTGTCTAGAGTGACCTGTGATCCTCACTCTGAGTGGACAATGGTTTCCAGCATGTAGGGTGACCTGTGACCTTCACTCTCTGTGGACATTTTTTTGGGTGTATAGAATGACCTGTGATCCTCACTCTGTGTGGACAGTGTTGCCCTGTCTGTAGAGTGACCTGTGATCCTCACTCTGTGTGAACGTTGATATCCTGTGTGATGAGTGTGCTCTGATCCGCATTCTGTGTAGACAGTGGTGTCTGGTGTATAGAGTGTCCTGAGACCTTAACTCTGCGGAAAGAGTGATGTCCGCTGTGTAGAGTGACCTGTGATCCTCACTCTGTGTGGACAGTGGTTTAGGGTTTGTAGAGCGACATGTCAACTTCATTCTGTGCGGTGTGTAGAGTGACCTGTGATCGTCTCTCTGTGTGGAGAGTGGTGCCCGGTGTGTCAAGTCATATGTGATCCTCACCCTGTTTGGACAGCTCTGTCCAGTGTGGAGAGTGACTGTGATCCTCACTCTGTTTGAACTGTGGTGTCCGGTGTGTAGAGTGACCTGTGACCCTCACTCTGTGTGGACAGTGGTGTCCAGTGTGTAGATTGACTTTTGATCCTCATTCTGTGTGGACAGTGGTGTCTGGAGTTTTGAGTGAAGTGTGATCCTCAATCTGTGTGTACAGTGGTTTTCAATGTGTAAACTGACACGTGACCCACAATCTCTGAGAACCGTGGTGTCCAGTTTGTAGAGTGACCTGTGATCCTCACTCCGTGTGAACAGTAGTATCCAGTGTGAAGTGTGACTTGTGAACCCCACTCTGTGTGGACAATAGTGTCCAGTGTGTAGAGTGACCTGTGATCCTCACTCTGCATGGACAGTGGTGCCCAGTGTGTTGAGTGACCTGTGATCATCTCTCTGTGTGCACAGTGGTTTCCCATGTGTAGAGCGACCTGTGATCCTCACTCTGTGTTGTCAGTGGTTTCCATTGTGTTGAATGGCTTGTGACGCTCACTCTGTGTGGACATTTTTTCTGATGTTTATAGTGACCTGAGTTCCTCACTCTATGTGGACAGTGTTGCCCAGTTTGTAGAGTGATATGTGATCCTCACCCTGCGTGGACAACTGTGTCCAGTGTGAGAATGACCTGAGATCCTCACTCTGTTTGAACAGTGGTGTGCGGTGTGTAGAGTGACCTGTGCCCCTCACTCTGCGTGGGCAGTGGTGTTCGATGCATAGTGTGACCTTTGATCCTCATTCTGTGTGGACAGTGGTGTCTGGAGTTTTGAGTGAACTGTGATCCTCAATCTGTGTGCACAGTGGTTTTCAGTGTGTAGACTGACATGTGACTGACAATCTCTGAGAACAGTGGCATCCGGTGTGTAGAGTGACCTGTGATCCTCACTCCGTGTGAACAGTGGCATCCAGTGTGAAGTGTGACTTGTGAACCCCACTCTGTGTGGACAATAGTGTCCACTGTGTTGCGTGACCTGTGATCATCTCTCTGTGTGGACAGTGGTGTCCTTTGTGTAGAGTGAGCTGTGATCTTCACTCTGTGTGGACAGTGGTTTCCATTGTGTTGATTGGCTTGTGACCCTCACTCTCTTTGGATATTTTTTCTGATGTTTATATTGACCTGAGTTCCTCACTCTATGTGGACAGTGTTGCCCAGTCTGCAGAGTGACCTGTCATTCTCACTCTGTGTGAAAATTGATATCCAGTGTGATGAGTTTGCTGTGATCACATTCTGTGTAGACAGTGGTGCCTGGTGTGTAGAGGGATCTGAGACCTTGACTCTGTTGGGGGAGTTGTGTCTGCTGTGTAGAGTGTCTTGTGATCCTCACTCTGTGTGGACAGCGGTGTGCGGTGTCTAGAGTGACCTGTGATCCTCACTCTTTGTGGACAGTGGTGTAGAGTTGTAGAGCGACATGTTAACCTCACTCTGTGTGGACAGCGGTGTGCGGTGTGTAGCGTGACCTGTGATCGTCTCTCTGTGTGGAGAGTGGTGCACGGTGTGTCGAGTCATATGTGATCCTCACCCTGCGTGGACAGCTGTGTCCAGTGTGGAGAGTGTCCTGAGATCCTCACTCTGTTTGAACAGTGGTGTCCGGTATGTAGAGTGACCTGTGACACTCACTCTGTGTGGACAGAGGTGTCCTGTGTGTAGATTGACCTCTGATCCACATTCTGTGTGGACAGTGGTGTCTGGAGTTTTGAGTGAGCTGTGATCCTCAATCTGTGTGCACAGTGATTTTCAAAGTGTATACTGACATGTGACCGACAATCTCTGAGAACAGTGGTGTCCGGTGTCTAGAGTGACCTGTGAACCTCACTCTGTGTGGACAGTGGTGTCCAGTGTGTAGATTGACCTTTGATCCTCATTCTGTGTGGACAGTGGTGTCCTGTGTGTTGTTTGACCTCTGATCCTCATTTTGTGTGGACAGTTTTGTCTGGAGTTTAGAGTGAACTGTGATCCTCAATCAGTGTGTAAAGTGGTTTTCAATGTATAGACTGATGTGTGACCGACAATCTCTGAGAACAGTAGTGTCCGATGTGTAGAATGACCTGTGATCGTCACTCCGTGTGAACAGTAGTATCCAGTGTGAAGTGTGACTTGTGAACCCCACTCTGTGTGGACAATAGTGCCCGGTGTGTTGAGTGACCTATGATCATCTCTCTGTGTGGTCAGTGGTTTCCATTGTGTTGATTGGCTTGTGACGCTCATTCTCTGTGGGCATTTTTTCTGATGTTTATAGTGACCTGTGTTCCTCACTCTATGCGGACAGTGTTGCCCAGTTTGTAGAGTGATATGTGATCCTCAGCCTGCGTGGACAGCTGTGTCCAGTGTAGAGAGTGACCTGAGATCCTCACTCTGTTTGGACAGTGGTGGGCGGTGTGTAGAGTAACCTGTGAACCTCACTCTGTGTGGACATTGGTGTGCGGGATGTAGAGTGACCTGGGATCTTCACTCTGTGTCGACAGTGGTGTTCGGTGTGTAGAGTGACCTGTGATCCTCACTCTCTGTGGACAGCGGTGTGAGGTTTGAAGTATATCCTGTTAACCTTACTCTGTGTGGACATTGGTGTCCGGTTTGTAGAGTGCCCTGTGACCCTCAGTTTGTGTGGGCAGTGATGTCCCATGTGTAGAGTGACCTGTGATCCTCACTCCGAGTGAACAGTGGTTCCCACTTTGTAGAGTGACCTGTGACCCTCACTCTCTGTGGACAGTGGTGTCCAGTGTGTAGAGTGACCTGTGTTCCTCATTCTGTGTGGAAAGTGATGTCCAGTTTGAAGAGTTATCTGTCATCCTCACTCTGTGTGGACAGCGGTGTGCGATGCATAGTGTGACCCGTGACCCTCACTCTTTGTGGACAGTGGTGTCCAGTGTGTAGATTGACCTTTGATCCTCATTCTGTTTGGGCAGTGGTATCTGGAGTTTAGAGTGAACTGTGATCCTCAATCTGTGTGAGCAGTGGTATTCAGTGTGATGAGTGAGCTGTGATCCTCACTCTGTGTGGGCAGTGGTGCCTGGTGTGTAGTGTAAACTGAGATCTTCACTCTCTGTGGACAGTGATGTCCTGTGTGTAGAGTGTCCTGTGGTCCACACTCTTTGTGTACAGTGGTGCCGGATGTATAGAGTGACATGTGATCTGCACTCGGTGTGGACAGTGTCCTATGACCCGCACTCTGTGTGGACCGCGGTGTGCGGTGTGTCGTGAAACCTGTGATGCTCATTATGTGTGGACAGCGGTTTCCAGTGTGTAGAGTGACTTGTTACCTTCACTCTGTGTGGACCTTGGTGTCCGGTGTGTAGAGTGACCTGGGATCCTCATTCTGGTTGGACAGCGGCGTGCGGTTTGAAGCGTAACCTGTTACCCTTACTCTGCGTGGACCTTGGTGTCCGGTTTGGAGAGTGACCTGTGAGCCTCACTCTGTGTGGACAGAGGTGCCCGGTATGTAGAGTGACCTGTGAGCCTCACTGCGAGTGAACAGTGATTTCCACTTTGTAGTGTGTCCTGTGACCCTCACTCTCTGTGCACAGTGATGTTGAGTCTGCAGAGTGACCTGTGATCCTCATTCTGTGTGGAAAGTGATGTCCAGTTTGAAGAGTTATCTGTCATCCTCACTCTCTGTGGGCAGTGATGCCCGGTGTGTAGAGTGGCCTGTCATCGTCTCTCTGTGTTGACAGTGGTGCTTGGTGTGTACTGTGATCCTTGATTCTCACTCTGTGTGAACTTTGGCAAGCAGTGTGTAGAATGACCTACGATCCTGACTCTGTGTGGACTGTTGTTCATTGTCTGTAGAGTGACCTGTGATGATCACCCTTTGTGGACAGCGATGTCCGGTGTGTAGAGTGTCCTGTGATCCTCTCTCTGTGTGGACAGTGGTGCCCGGTGTGTAGAGTGATTTGTGATCCTCACTCTGTGTGAACAGTGGTTTCCATTGTGAAGACTGACCTGTGATGAACACTCCCTGTTGACAGTGGTGTCCGCTGTATAAATTGCCCTGTGATCCTCACTCTGTGTGCACAGTGGTGTCCATTGTGTAGAGTCACCTGTGATACTCAACCTGCTTGGACAGCTGTGTCCAGTGTGGAGAGTGACCTGTGATCCTCACTCTGTGTGGACAGTGGTGCCTGCTGTGTAGAGTGGCTTGTGATCCTCACTCTGTGTGGACAGCGGTGTGCGATGCATAGTGTGAACTGTGACCCTCACTCTTTGTGGACGGTGGTGCCCGGTGTGTAGAGTGATTTGTGATCCTCACTCTGTGTGAACTTTGGCATCCAGAGTGAAGAATGACCTATGATCCTGACTCTGTGTGGACAGTTGTACCTAATCTGTTGAGTAACCTTTGATCATCACTCTTTTTGGACAGCGGTGTCCGGTGTGTAGAGAGATCTGTGATCGTCACCCTGCGTGGACAGCTGTGTCCACTGTGTTGATTGACCTTTGATCCTCATTCTGTGTGGACAGTGGTGTCTGGACTTTAGAGTGACCTGTGATCCTCACTCCGCGTGAACAATGGTATCCAGTGTGAAGAGTGACGTCTGAAACCCCTCTGTGTGGACAATAGTGTCCGGTGTGTAGAGTGACCTGTGATCCTCACTCTGTGTGGACAGTGCTTTCCATTTTGTTGATTGGCTTGTGACCCTCACCCTCTGTGGGCATTTTTCCCAATGTTTAGAGTGACCAGTGTTTCTCACTCTATGTGGACAGTGTTGCCCGGTGTGTAAAGTGACCTGTGATTCTCAATTTGTGTGAACAGTGGTATCCAGTGTGATGAGTGAGCTGTGATCCTCACTCTGTGTAGACAGTGGTGTCTGGTGTGTAGAGTGACTTGAGAACTTGACTCTGTGGGGAGGGTGGTGTCCTGTGTGCAGAGTGACCTGTGATCCTCAGTCTCTGTGGATAGTGGTTTCCATTTTGTTGATTGGCTTGTAACCCTCACTCTCTGTGGACATTTTTTCTGATGTTTATAGTGACCTGTGTTCCTCATTCTATGTGGGTATTGTTGACTGGTGTGAATAGCGAACTTTGATTCTCACCCTGTGTGAACGGTAGTATCCAGTGTGATGAGTGAGCTGTGATTCTCACTCTGTGTGGGCAGTGGTGCCCGGTGTGTAGTGTGAACTGAGATCCTCACTCTGTGTGGACAGTGATGTCCTGTGTGAAGAGTGACCTGTGGTCCTCACTCCATGTGAACAGTGGTATCCAGTGTGAAGAATGTCTTGTGAGCCCCACTCTGTGTGGCAAGTGGTGTCCATTGTGTACAGTGACCTGTTATCCTAATTCTGTGTGGAAAGTGATGTCCAGTTCCAAGAGTTATCTGTCATCATCACTCACTGTGGGCAGTGGTGCCCGGTGTGTAGAGTGGCCTGTCATCGGCACTTTGTGTTGACAGTGGTGCCCGGTGTGTAGTGTGATCTGTGATTCTCACTCTGTGTGAACAGTGGTTTCCACTGTGAAGACTGACCTGTGATGAACACTCCCTGTTGTCAGTGGTGTCCGCTGTATAAATTGCCCTGTGATCCTCACTCTGTGTGCACAGTGGTGTCCATTGTGTAGAGTCACCTGTGATACTCAACCTGCTTGGACAGCTGTGTCCAGTGTGGAGAGTGACCTGTGATCCTCACTCTGAGTGGACAGTGGTGTCCAGTGTGTAGAGTGACCTGTGATCCTCACTCTGTTTGGACAGTGGTGTCCGGTATGTAGAGTGACATGTGACCCTCACTCTGTGTGGACAGCGGTGTGCGATGCATAGTGTGAACTCTGACCCTCACTCTTTGCGGACAGTGGTGTCCAGTGTGTAGATTGACCTTTGATCCTCATTCTGTTTGGGAAGTGGTATCTGGAGTTTAGAGTGAACTGTGATCCTCAATCTGTGTTAAAAATGTTTTTGAGTGTGTACACTGACATGTGACCGGCACTCTCTGTGAAAAGCAATGCCCGGTGTGTAGAGTGACCTGTTATCCTTAATCTGTGTGAACAGTGGTATCTAGTGTAATGAGCGAGCTGTGACCCTCACTATGTGTGGACAGCGGTTTCCGGTGTGTAGTGACTTGTTACCCTCACTCTGTGTGGACATTGCTGTCCGGTGTGTAGAGTGACCTGGGATCCTCACTCTTGGTGGACAGTGGTTTCCAGTGTGAAGAGTGACCTATGATCCTCTCTCTGTGTGGAAAGTGGTGCCCAGTATGTAGAGTGACCTGTGACCCTCACTCTCTGTGCACAGTGACGTTGAGTGTGCAGAGTGACCTGTGATCCTCATTCTGTGTGGAAAGTGATGTCCAGTTTTAATAGTGATCTGTCATCCTCACTCTCTGTGGGCAGTGATGTCCGGTGTGTAGAATGGCCTGTTATCGTCTCTCTGTGTTGACAGTGGTGCCTGGTGTGTAGAGTGGCTTGTGATCCTCACTCCGTGTGAACTTTGGCATCCAGTGTGAAGAATGACCTATGATCCTGACTCTGTGTGGACAATTGTTCCTAGTCTGTAGAGTGACCTGTGATCATCACCCTTTGTGGACAGCGATGTCCGGTGTGTAGAGTGTCCTGTGATCCTCGCTCTGATTGGACAGTGGTGCCCGGTGTGTAGATTGACCTCTGACCCTCATTCTGTGTGGGCAGAGCTGTCTGGTGTTTGGAGTGAACGGTGATCCTCAATCTGTGTGAACAGTGGTTTTCAGTGTGAAGACTGAATGTGACCGACACTCTCTGAGAACAGTCGTGTCCGGAGTGTATAGTGACCTGTGATCATCTCTCTGTGTGGACAGTGGTATCCAGTGTGAAGAGTGACATGTGTACCCCCTCTGTGTGGACAATGGTGTCCTGTGTGTAGAGTGACCCGTGATCCTCACTCTGTGTGGACAGTGCTTCCATTGTGTTCAACACAAAAACAGAATTACCTGGAAAAACTCAGCAGGTCTGGCAGCATCGGCGGAGAAGAAAAGAGTTGACGTTTCGAGTCCTCATGACCCTTCGACAGAACTTCAAGTTCTGTCGAAGGGTCATGAGGACTCGAAACGTCAACTCTTTTCTTCTCCGCCGATGCTGCCAGACCTGCTGAGTTTTTCCAGGTAATTCTGTTTTTGTTTTGGATTTCCAGCATCCGCAGTTTTCTTTGTTTTCACTTCCATTGTGTTGATTGGCTTATGACCCTCACTCTCTGTGTGCATTTTTTCTGATGTTTATAGTGACCTGTGTTCCTCACTCTATATGGACAGGGTTGCCCGATGTGAATAGTGACCTTTGATTCTCACTCTGTGTGAACAGTGTTATCCAGTGTGATGAGTGAGCTGTGATCCTCACTCTGTGTGGGCAGTGGTGCCTAGTCTGTAGTGTGAACTGAGATGTTCACTCTGTGTAGACAGTGATTTCCGGTGTGTAGAGTGACCTTTGATCCTCACTCTATGTGGTCAGTGGTGTCCGGTGTGTAGCGTGTCCTATGACCCACAATCTGTGTGAACAGCAGTGTGCGGTGTGTCGTGAGAGCTGTGATCCTCACTCTGTGTGGCCAGTGGTTTCCGGTGTTTAGAGTGACCTGTTACACTCACTCTGTGTGGACTGCGTTGTGCGATGCGCACTGTGACTTGTGACACTCACTCTTTGTTGACAGAGGTGTCCAGTGTGTAGATTGACCTTTGATCCTCATTCTGTGTGGGCAGTAGTGTCTGGAGTTTAGAGTGAAGTGTGATCCTCAATCTGTGTGAACAGTGGTTTTCAGTGTGTAGTGACATGTGACCGACATTCTCTGGGAACAGTGTTGTCCGGTGTGTAGAGTGACCTGTGATACTCAATCTGTGTGTACAGTGGTGCTGGGTGTGTAGCGTGACATGTGATCCTCACTCTCTGTGGACAGTGGGTTCCACTGTGTAGACTGAGCTTTGACGCACACTCTCTGTTGACAGTGGTGTCCAGTGTATATATTGACCTGTGATACTCACTCTGTGTGAACAGTGGTGTCCGGTGTGTAGAGTGACCTGTGATCCTCACTCTGTGTGGACGGTAGTGTCCAGTGGGTAGAGTGACCTGTGATCCTCACTCTCTGTGGACAGCGGTGTGCGATGCGTAGTGTGACCTGTGACCCTCACTCTTTGTGGACAGTGGTGTCCAGTGTGTAGACCGACATGTGACCGACACTCTCTGAGAACAGTGGTGTCCGGTGTGTAGAGTGACCAGTGTGTGTGTACAATGGTGCCGGGTGTGTAGAATAGTTTCCAGTGTGCAGGTTGACCTGTGACCTTCACTCTCTGTGGACATTTTTTCGGGTGTACAGGGTGACATGTGATCCTCTATCTGTGTGGACGGTGTTGCCCAGTCTGTAGAGTGACCTGTGATTCTCCCTCTGTGCGAACATTGATATCCAGTGTGATGATTGTGCTGTGATCCGCATTCTGTGTAGACAGTGGTGTCTGGTGTGTAGAGTGTCCTGAGAACTTGACTCTGTGGGGAGGGTGGTGTAGAGTGACCTGTGATCCTTATTCTGTGTGGTCAGTGGTGTCCCGTGTCTAGAGCAACCTGTTAACCTCACTCTGTGTGAACAGCGGTGTGCGGTGTGCAGAGTGACCTGAATTTCTCACTCTGTGTGGACAGTGGTGTCCGGTGTGTAGAGTGATCTGTGATCAACTCACTGTGTGGATGGTGGTGTCCTGTGTGCAGAGTGACCTGTGATCCTCACTCTCTGTGGACAGTGGTTTCCATTTTGTTGATTGGCTTGTAACCCTCACACTCTGTGCACATTTTTTCTGATGTTTTGAGTGACCTGTGTTCCTCACTCTATGTGGATATTGTTGCCTTTGATTCTCACTCTGTGTGAACAGTGGTATCCAGTGTGATGAGTGAACTGAGATCCTCACTCTGTGTGGACAGTGATGTCCTGTGTGTAGAGTGACCTGTGGTCCTCACTCCGTGTGAACAGTGGTATCCAGTGTGAAGAGTAACTTGTGAGCCCCACTCTGTGTGGCAAGTGGTGTCCATTGTGTACAGTGACCTGTTATCCTAATTCTGCGTGGAAAGTGATGTGCAGTTTCAAGAGTTATCTGTCATCATCACTCACTGTGGGCAGTGGTTCTCGGTCTGTAGAGTGGCCTGTCATTGTCGCTCTGTGTTGACAGTGGTGCTTGGTGTGTAGTGTGATCTGTGATTCTCAGTCTGTGTGAACTTTGGCATGCAGTGTGTAGAATGACCTATGATCATGATTCTGTGTGGACTGTTGTTCATAGTCTGTAGATTGACCTGTGATGATGTCCCTTTGTGGATAGCGATGTCCGGTGTGTAGAGTGACCTGTGATCCTCTCTCTGTGTGGACAGTGGTGCCCGGAGTGTACAGTGATTTGTGATCCTCACTCTGTGTGAACAGTGGTTTCCACTGTGAAGACTGACCTGTGATGAACACTCCCTGTTGACAGTGGTGTTCGCTGTATAAATTGTCCTGTGATCCTCACTCTGTGTGCACAGTGGTGTCCATTGTGTAGAGTCACCTGTGATACTCACCCTTCTTGGACAGCAGTGTCCAGTGTGGAGAGTGATCTGTGACCCTCACTCTTTGTGGACAGCGGTGTCCGGTGTGTAGATTGACCTTTGATCCTCATTCTGTTTGGGCAGTGGTATCTAGAATTTAGAGTGAACTGTGATCCTCAATCTGTGTGAAAAACGGTTTTCAGTGTGTAGACTGACATGTGACCGACACTCTCTGAGAACAGTGGTGCCCGGTGTGTAGAGTGACCTGTGATCCTTAATCTGTGTGAACAGCAGTATCCAGTGTGATGAGTGAGCTGTGATCCTCACTCTGTGTGGGCAGTGGTGCCTGGTGTTTAGTGTGAACTGAGATCTTCACTCTCTGTGGACAGTGATGTCCTGTGTCTAGAGTGACCTGTGGTCATCTCTCTGTGTGTACAGTGATGCCGGTTGTGTGGAGTGACATGTGATCTGCACTAGGTGTGGACAGCGGTGTGCGGTGTGTCGTGAGACCTGTGATCCTCAATCTGTGTGGACAGTGGTTTCCGGTGTGTAGTGACTTGTTACCCTCACTCTGTGTGGACATTGCTGTCCGGTGTGTAGAGTGACCTGGTTTCCTCACTCTGTGTTGACATTGGTGTTCGGTGTGTAGCGTGACCTGTGACCCTCACTCTGGATGGACAGCGGTATGCGGTCTGAAGTGTAACCTGTTAACCTTACTCTGCGTGGACATTGGTGTCCGGTTTGTAGAGTGACCTGTGACACTCACTCTGTGTGGGCAGTGATGTCCCGTGTGTAGAGTGACCTGTGATCCTCTCTCTGTGTGGACAGTGATTCCCGGTGTATAGAGTGACCTGTGAGCCTCACTCCGAGTGAACAGTAGTTTCCACTTTGTAGAGTGACCTGTGACCCTCACTCTGTGTGGACAGCGGTGTGCGATGTGTAGTGTGAACTTTGACCCTCACTCTTTGTGGACAGTGGTTTCCAGTGTGTAGAGTGACCTGTGATCCTCTCTCTGTGTGGACAGTGGTGCCCGGTATGTAGAGTGACCTGTGACCCTCACTCCGAGTGAACAGTGGTTTCCACTTTGTAGAGTGACCTGTGACCCTCACTCTCTGTGCACAGTGATGTTGAGTGTGTAGAGTGACCTGTGATCCTCATTCTGTGTGGAAAGTGGTGTCCAGTTTGAATAGTGATCTGTCATCCTCACTCTCTGTGGGCAGTGATGCCGAGTGTGTAGAGTGGCCTGTCATCTTCTCTCTGTGTTGACAGTGGTGCCTGGTGTGTAGAGTGGCTTGTGATTCTCACTCCGTGTGAACTTTGGCATCCAGTGTGAAGAATGACCTATGGTCCTGACTCTGTGAGGTCAGTTGCACCTAGTCTGCACAGTTACCTGAGATCAACACCCTTTGTGGACAGCGATGTCCGGTGTGCAGAGTGTCCTATGATCCTCACTCTGAGTGGACAGTGGTGCCCGGTGTGCAGATTGACCTCTGATCCTCAATCTGTGTGAACAGTGGTTTCAGTGTGAAGACTGACATGTGACCGACACTCTATGAGAACAGTGGTGTCCGGAGTGTAGCATGACCTGTGATCATCTCTCTGTGTGAACAGTGGTATCCAGTGTGAAGAGTGACGTGTGAACACCCTCTGTGTGGACAATTGTGGCCCGTGTGTAGAGTGACCCGTGATCCTCACTCTGTGTGGTTAGTGCGATCCATGTTGTTGATTGTCTTGTGACCCTCACTCTCTGTGGGCATTTTTTCTGATGTTTATAGTGATCTGTGTTCCTCACTCTATGTGGACAGTATTGCCCGGTGTGTATAGTGCGCTGTGATTCTCACTCTGTGTGAACAGTGGTATTCAGTGTGATGAGTGAGCTGTGATCCTCGCTCTGTGTGGGCAGTGGTGCCTGGTGTGTAGTGTGAACTGAGATCTTCACTCTGTGTAGACAGTGATGTCCGGTGTGTAGAATGACCTGTGATAATCACTCTGTGTGGTCAGTTGTGTCCGGTGTGTAGAGTGACCTGTGATCCTCACTCTGTGTGATCAGTTGTGTCCGCTGTGTAGACTGACCTGTGATCCTCACTCTGTGTGGACAGCAGTTTCTGGTGTGTAGAGTGACCTTTTACCCTCACTCTGTGTGGACATTGGTTTCCCGTGTGTAGAGTGACCTGTGATACTTTCTCTGTGTGGACAGTGGTGCCCGTTGTGTGGAGTGACCTTTGATCCTCACTCTGTGTGAACTGTTGTATCCAGTGTGAAGAATGACCTTTTATCCTGACTCTGTGTGGACACTTGTTCCTAGTGTGTAGAGTGGCCTGTGAACATCACTCTGTTTGGGCAGTGGTGTCTGGTGTGTAGAGTGACCTGTGACCCTCACTCTGTGTGGACAGCGATGTGCGATGTGTAGTGTGAACTGTGACCGTCACTTTTTGTGGACAGAGGTGTCCATTGTCTAGATTGACCTTTGATCCTCATTCTGTGTGGGCAGTAGTGTCTGGAGTTTAGAGTGAAGTGTGATCCTCAATCTGTGTGGGCAGTTGTGTCCCGTGTCTAGAGCAACCTGTTAACCTCACTCCTTGTGGACAGCGGTGTGCAGTGTGCAAATTGACCTGAGTTTCTCACTCTCTGTGGACAGTAGTGTCCGGTGTGTAGAGTGATCTGTGATCATCTCTCTGTGTGGACCTTGGTGTCCTGTGTGCAGAGTTACCTCTGATCCTCACTGTCTGTGGACAGTGGTTTCCATTTTGTTGATTGGCTTGTAACCCTCACTCTCTGTGGACATTTTTTCTGATGTTTAGAGTGACCTGTGTTCCTCACACTATGTGGATATTGTTGCCCGGTGTGAATAGTGACGTTTGATTCTCACTCTGTGTGAACAGTGGTATCCAGTGTGATGAGTGAGTTGTGATCCTCACTCTTTGTGGGCAGTGGTGCCTGGTGTGTAGTGTGAACTGAGATCCTCACTCTGTGTGGACAGTGATGTCCTGTGTGTAGAGTGACCTGTGGTCTTTACTCCGTGTGAACAGATGTATCCTGTGTGAAGAATGACATATGAGCCCTACTCTTTCTGAACAATGGTGTCCGTTGCGTAGAGTGACCTGAGATCCTCGCTCTGTGGATAGTGGTTTCCATTTTGTTGATTAGCTTGTGACCCTCTCTCTCTGTGGCATTTTTTCTGATCTTTAGAGTGACCAGTGTTCCTCACTCTATGTGGACAGTGGTGTCCGGTGTGTAGAGTGACCTTTGATCCTCACTCTGTGTGGACAGTGGTGTCCGGTGTGTAGAGTGTCCTATGACCCTCACTCTGTGTGAACATTGGCATTCAGTGTGAAGAATGACCTATGATCCTGTCTCTGTGTGGACAGTTGTTCCTAGTCCATAGAGTGACCTGTGATCATCACCCTTTGTGGACAGTGATTTCCGGTTTGTAGAGTGACCTGTGATCCTCACGCGTTATCGACAGCGATGTCCGGTGTGTAGAGTGACCTTGATCCTTTCTTCTGTGTGGACGGTGGTGCCTGGTGTGTAGAGTGATCTGTGATCCTCACTCTTTGTGAAAAGTGGTTTCCACTGTGTAGACTGACCTGTGGCCCTCACTCTGTTTGGACAGCGGTGTGCGATGCATAGTGTGACCTGTGACCCTCACTCTTTGTGGACAGTGGTCTCCAGTGTATAGATTGACCTGTGAACCTCATTCTGTGTGGACAGTGGTGTCCAGTGTGTAGATTGACCTCTGATCCTCATTCTCTGTGGGCAGTGGTGTCTGGCGTTTGGAGTGAACTGTGATCCTCAATCTGTGTGGACAGTGGTTTTCAGTGTGTAGACTGACATTTGACCGACACGCTCTGAGAGGAGTGGTGTCCGGTGTGTAGAATGACCTAAGATCCTCACTCTGTGTGGACAGTGATATCCTGTGTGTAGACTGACCTGTGATCCTCACTCTCTGTGGTCAGTGGTTTCCATTTTGTTGATTGGCTTGTAACCCTCACTCTCTGTGGACATTTTTTCTGATGTTTAGAGTGACCTGTGTTCCTCACTCTATGTGGACAGTGTTGCCCGGTGTGTGTAGTGACCTGTGGTTCACACTCTGTGTGGACAGTGGTGACCAGTGTATAGAGTGACCTTTGTTCCTCACTCTGTGTGGTCAATGGTGTCCTGTTTGTAGATTTACCTGTGACCCTCACTCTGTGTGGCCAGCACTGTGCAGTGTGTCGTGAGACCTGTGATCCTCACTCTGTGTGGACTGCAGTTTCCGGTGTGTAGAGTGATCTCTTACCCTCACTTTGTGTGGACATTGTTGTGCCGTGTGTCGAGTGACCTGTTATACTCACTCTGTGTGGACCGTGGTGCCCTTTGTGTAGATTGACTCTTGATCCTCACTCTGAGTGATTTGTGGCATCCAGTGTGAAGAATGACCTATGACCCTGACTCTGTGTGGACAGATTTTCCTAGAGTGTAGAGTGACCTGTGATCATCACTCTGTGTGGACAGTGTTGTGCGTTGCGTAGTGTGACCTGTGACCCTCACTCTTTGTGGAAAGTGGTGTCTGGTGTGTAGATTGACCTTTGATCCTCATTCTGTTTGGGCAGTGGTACCTGATGTTTAGTGTGAACTGTGATCCTCAATCTGTGTGAAAAATGGTTTTCAGTGTATAGACTGACATGTGACCAACACTCTCTGAGAACAGTAGTGTCCGGTGTGTAGAGTGACCTGTGATCCTTAATCTGTGTGAACAGTGGTATCCAGTGTGATGAGTGAGCTGCGATCTTCACTCTGTTTGGGCAGTGGTGCCTGGGGTGAGTCGAAATTGACATCTTCACTCTCTGTGGAGAGTGATGTCCAGTGTGTAGCGTGACCTGTGGTCCTCACTGTGTGTGTACAGTGGTGCCGGGTGTGTGGAGTGACATGTGATCCGCACTCTGTGTCGTCAGTGATGTCCGGTGTGTAGGGTGTCCTTTATTCCTCACTCTGTGTGGACAGTGCTGCCCGGGGTTTAGAGTGACCTGTGATCCTCAGTCTGTGTGGACATTGTTGTCCCGTGTGTAGAGTGACATGTGACCCTCACTCTGTGTGGACAGTGGTGTCCGCTGTGTGGAGTGAACTGTGATCGTCACTGTGTGTGGACCATAGTTTCCGGTGAGTAGCGTGACCTGTGATCCTCACTCTGTGTGGACAGTGTTGCCCTCTCTGTAGAGTCACCTGTGATTCTCACTCTGTGTGAACATTGATATCGAGTGTGATGAGTGTGCTGTGATCTGCATTCTGTGTAGACAGTGGTGTCTGGTGTGTGGAGGGACCTGAGTCCTTAACTCTGAGGGGAGAGTGGTGTCCGGTGTGTAGAGTGACTTGTGATCCTCACTCTGTGTGGAAAGTGGTGTCTGGTGTCTAGAGTGACCTGTAATCCTCACTCTGTGTGGACTGTGGTGTAGGGTTTGTAGAGCGACATGTTAACCTCACTCAGGGTGGACAGCGGTGTGCGGTGTGTAGAGTGACCTGTGATTCTCTCTCTGTGCGGAGAGTGGTGCCCGGTGTGTAGAGTGATATGTGATCCTCACCCTACGTAGACAGCTGTGTCCAGTGTGGAGAGTGTCCTGAGATCCTCACTCTGTTTGGACAGTGGTGTCTGGTGTGTAGAGTGACCTGTGAACCTCACTCTTTGTGGACAGTGGTATCCAGTGTGTAGATTGACTTTTGAACCTCATTCTGTGTGGACATTGGTGTCCAGTGTGTAGCTTGTCCTCTGATCCTCATTCTGTGTGAACAGTGATTTCTGGAGTTTAGAGCGGACTGTGATCATCAATCTGCGTGAAGAGTGGTTTTCAGCGTGTAGACTGAAATGTGACCGACAATCTCTGAGAAAAGTAATGTCTGGTGTGCAGAGTGACCTGTGATCTTCACTCTGTGTGGACAGTGGTGTCCGGTTTGTAGAGCGACCGGTGATCCTCACTCTGCATGGACAGTGTTGCCCAGTCTGTTGAGTGACCTGTGATCCTCACTCTGTGTGGATAGTGGTGTAGGATTTGTAGAGCGACATGTTAACCTCATTCTGTGTGGACAGCGTTGTGCGGTGTGTAGAGTGACCTGTGATCCTCTCTCTGTGTGGAGAGGGGTGCCCGGTGTGTAGAGTGATCTGTGATCCTCACTCTGTGTGGGCAGTGGTGCCTGGTGTGTAGTGTGAACTGAGATCTTCACTCTGTGTGGACAGTGATGTCCTGTTGTTAGAGCTACCTGTTGTCCTCACTCTGTGTGTATAGTGGTGCCGGGTGTGTAGAGTGACCTTTGATCCTCAATCTGTGTCGACAGTGGTGTCCAGTGCGTAATGTGTCCTATGACCGGCACTCTGTTTGGACAATGGTGTGCGCTGTGTCGTGAGACCAGTGATCCTCACTCTATGTGGACTGCGGTTTCCGGTGTGTAGAGTGACTTGTTACCCTTATTCTGTGTGGACATTGTAGTCCAGGGTGTTGAGTGACCTGTGATCGTCACTCTTTGTTGGCAGTAGTGTTCAGTGTGTAGACTGACCTGTGACCCTGACTCTGTGTGGACAGCTATGTGCGGTTTGAAGAGTAACCTGAAATACTTACTCTGCATGGAAATTGGTGTCCAGTTTGCAGAGTGGCCTGTGATCCTCACTCCGATTGAACAGTGGTTTCCACTTTGTAGAGTGAACTGTGACCCTCACTCTCTGTGCACAGTGGTATCCAGTGTATAGAGTGACCTGTGATTCTCATTCTGTGTGAAAAGTGATGTCCAGTTTGAAGAGTTATCTGTCATCCTCACTCTCTGTGGGCAGTGGTGCCCGCTGTGTAGGGTGGCCTGTCATCGTCTCTCTGTGTTGACAGTGGTGCTTGGTGTGTACTGTGAGCCTTGATCCTCACTCTGTGTGAACTTTGGCAAGCAGTGTGTAGAATGACCTACGATCCTGACTCTGTGTGGACTGTTGTTCATTGTCTGTAGAGTGACCTGTGATGATCACCCTTTGTGGACAGCGATGTCCAGTGTGTAGTGTGACCTGTGATCCTCTCTCTGTGTTGACAGTGGTGCCCGGTGTGTAGAGTGATTTCTGATCCTCACTCTGTGTGAACATTGGTTTCCACTGTGAAGACTGACCTGTGATGAACACTCCCTGTTGTCAGTGGTGTCCGCTGTATAAATTGCCCTGTGATCCTCACTCTGTGTGCACAGTGGTGTCCATTGTGTAGAGTCACCTGTGATACTCAACCTGCTTGGACAGCTGTGTCCAGTGTGGAGAGTGACCTGTGATCCTCACTCTGAGTGGACAGTGGTGTCCAGTGTGTAGAGTGACCTGTGATCCTCACTCTGTTTGGACAGTGGTGTCCGGTACGTAGAGTGACATGTGACCCTCACTCTGTGTGGACAGCGGTGTGCGATGCATAGTGTGAACTGTGACCCTCACTCTTTGCGGACAGTGGTGTCCAGTGTGTAGATTGACCTTTGATCCTCATTCTGTTTGGGAAGTGGTATCTGGAGTTTAGAGTGAACTGTGATCCTCAATCTGTGTTAAAAATGTTTTTGAGTGTGTACACTGACATGTGACCGGCACTCTCTGTGAAAAGCAATGCCCGGTGTGTAGAGTGACCTGTTATCCTTAATCTGTGTGAACAGTGGTATCTAGTGTAATGAGTGAGCTGTGACCCTCACTATGTGTGGACAGCGGTTTCCGATGTGTAGTGACTTGTTACCCTCACTCTGTGTGGACATTGCTGTCCGGTGTGTAGAGTGACCTGGGATCCTCACTCTTTGTGGACAGTGGTTTCCAGTGTGAAGAGTGACCTATGATCCTCTCTCTGTGTGGAAAGTGGTGCCCAGTATGTAGAGTGACCTGTGACCCTCACTCTCTGTGCACAGTGACGTTGAGTGTGCAGAGTGACCTGTGATCCTCATTCTGTGTGGAAAGTGATGTCCAGTTTTAATAGTGATCTGTCATCCTCACTCTCTGTGGGCAGTGATGTCCGGTGTGTAGAATGGCCTGTTATCGTCTCTCTGTGTTGACAGTGGTGCCTGGTGTGTAGAGTGGCTTGTGATCCTCACTCCGTGTGAACTTTGGCATCCAGTGTGAAGAATGACCTATGATCCTGACTCTGTGTGGACAATTGTTCCTAGTCTGTAGAGTGACCTGTGATCATCACCCTTTGTGGACAGCGATGTCCGGTGTGTAGAGTGTCCTGTGATCCTCGCTCTGATTGGACAGTGGTGCCCGGTGTGTAGATTGACCTCTGACCCTCATTCTGTGTGGGCAGAGCTGTCTGGTGTTTGGAGTGAACGGTGATCCTCAATCTGTGTGAACAGTGGTTTTCAGTGTGAAGACTGAATGTGACCGACACTCTCTGAGAACAGTCGTGTCCGGAGTGTATAGTGACCTGTGATCATCTCTCTGTGTGGACAGTGGTATCCAGTGTGAAGAGTGACATGTGTACCCCCTCTGTGTGGACAATGGTGTCCTGTGTGTAGAGTGACCCGTGATCCTCACTCTGTGTGGACAGTGCTTCCATTGTGTTGATTGGCTTATGACCCTCACTCTCTGTGTGCATTTTTTCTGATGTTTATAGTGACCTGTGTTCCTCACTCTATATGGACAGGGTTGCCCGATGTGAATAGTGACCTTTGATTCTCACTCTGTGTGAACAGTGTTATCCAGTGTGATGAGTGAGCTGTGATCCTCACTCTGTGTGGGCAGTGGTGCCTAGTCTGTAGTGTGAACTGAGATGTTCACTCTGTGTAGACAGTGATTTCCGGTGTGTAGAGTGACCTTTGATCCTCACTCTATGTGGTCAGTGGTGTCCGGTGTGTAGCGTGTCCTATGACCCACAATCTGTGTGAACAGCAGTGTGCGGTGTGTCGTGAGAGCTGTGATCCTCACTCTGTGTGGCCAGTGGTTTCCGGTGTTTAGAGTGACCTGTTACACTCACTCTGTGTGGACTGCGTTGTGCGATGCGCACTGTGACTTGTGACACTCACTCTTTGTTGACAGAGGTGTCCAGTGTGTAGATTGACCTTTGATCCTCATTCTGTGTGGGCAGTAGTGTCTGGAGTTTAGAGTGAAGTGTGATCCTCAATCTGTGTGAACAGTGGTTTTCAGTGTGTAGTGACATGTGACCGACATTCTCTGGGAACAGTGTTGTCCGGTGTGTAGAGTGACCTGTGATACTCAATCTGTGTGTACAGTGGTGCTGGGTGTGTAGCGTGACATGTGATCCTCACTCTCTGTGGACAGTGGGTTCCACTGTGTAGACTGAGCTTTGACGCACACTCTCTGTTGACAGTGGTGTCCAGTGTATATATTGACCTGTGATACTCACTCTGTGTGAACAGTGGTGTCCGGTGTGTAGAGTGACCTGTGATCCTCACTCTGTGTGGACGGTAGTGTCCAGTGGGTAGAGTGACCTGTGATCCTCACTCTCTGTGGACAGCGGTGTGCGATGCGTAGTGTGACCTGTGACCCTCACTCTTTGTGGACAGTGGTGTCCAGTGTGTAGACCGACATGTGACCGACACTCTCTGAGAACAGTGGTGTCCGGTGTGTAGAGTGACCAGTGTGTGTGTACAATGGTGCCGGGTGTGTAGAATAGTTTCCAGTGTGCAGGTTGACCTGTGACCTTCACTCTCTGTGGACATTTTTTCGGGTGTACAGGGTGACATGTGATCCTCTATCTGTGTGGACGGTGTTGCCCAGTCTGTAGAGTGACCTGTGATTCTCCCTCTGTGCGAACATTGATATCCAGTGTGATGATTGTGCTGTGATCCGCATTCTGTGTAGACAGTGGTGTCTGGTGTGTAGAGTGTCCTGAGAACTTGACTCTGTGGGGAGGGTGGTGTAGAGTGACCTGTGATCCTTATTCTGTGTGGTCAGTGGTGTCCCGTGTCTAGAGCAACCTGTTAACCTCACTCTGTGTGGACAGCGGTGTGCGGTGTGCAGAGTGACCTGAATTTCTCACTCTGTGTGGACAGTGGTGTCCGGTGTGTAGAGTGATCTGTGATCAACTCACTGTGTGGATGGTGGTGTCCTGTGTGCAGAGTGACCTGTGATCCTCACTCTCTGTGGACAGTGGTTTCCATTTTGTTGATTGGCTTGTAACCCTCACACTCTGTGCACATTTTTTCTGATGTTTTGAGTGACCTGTGTTCCTCACTCTATGTGGATATTGTTGCCTTTGATTCTCACTCTGTGTGAACAGTGGTATCCAGTGTGATGAGTGAACTGAGATCCTCACTCTGTGTGGACAGTGATGTCCTGTGTGTAGAGTGACCTGTGGTCCTCACTCCGTGTGAACAGTGGTATCCAGTGTGAAGAGTAACTTGTGAGCCCCACTCTGTGTGGCAAGTGGTGTCCATTGTGTACAGTGACCTGTTATCCTAATTCTGCGTGGAAAGTGATGTGCAGTTTCAAGAGTTATCTGTCATCATCACTCACTGTGGGCAGTGGTTCTCGGTCTGTAGAGTGGCCTGTCATTGTCGCTCTGTGTTGACAGTGGTGCTTGGTGTGTAGTGTGATCTGTGATTCTCAGTCTGTGTGAACTTTGGCATGCAGTGTGTAGAATGACCTATGATCATGATTCTGTGTGGACTGTTGTTCATAGTCTGTAGATTGACCTGTGATGATGTCCCTTTGTGGATAGCGATGTCCGGTGTGTAGAGTGACCTGTGATCCTCTCTCTGTGTGGACAGTGGTGCCCGGAGTGTACAGTGATTTGTGATCCTCACTCTGTGTGAACAGTGGTTTCCACTGTGAAGACTGACCTGTGATGAACACTCCCTGTTGACAGTGGTGTTCACTGTATAAATTGCCCTGTGATCCTCACTCTGTGTGCACAGTGGTGTCCATTGTGTAGAGTCACCTGTGATACTCACCCTTCTTGGACAGCAGTGTCCAGTGTGGAGAGTGATCTGTGACCCTCACTTTTTGTGGACAGCGGTGTCCGGTGTGTAGATTGACCTTTGATCCTCATTCTGTTTGGGCAGTGGTATCTGGAATTTAGAGTGATCCTCAATCTGTGTGAAAAACGGTTTTCAGTGTGTAGACTGACATGTGACCGACACTCTCTGAGAACAGTGGTGCCCGGTGTGTAGAGTGACCTGTGATCCTTAATCTGTGTGAACAGCAGTATCCAGTGTGATGAGTGAGCTGTGATCCTCACTCTGTGTGGGCAGTGGTGCCTGGTGTTTAGTGTGAACTGAGATCTTCACTCTCTGTGGACAGTGATGTCCTGTGTCTAGAGTGACCTGTGGTCATCTCTCTGTGTGTACAGTGATGCCGGTTGTGTGGAGTGACATGTGATCTGCACTAGGTGTGGACAGCGGTGTGCGGTGTGTCGTGAGACCTGTGATCCTCAATCTGTGTGGACAGTGGTTTCCGGTGTGTAGTGACTTGTTACCCTCACTCTGTGTGGACATTGCTGTCCGGTGTGTAGAGTGACCTGGTTTCCTCACTCTGTGTTGACATTGGTGTTCGGTGTGTAGCGTGACCTGTGACCCTCACTCTGGATGGACAGCGGTATGCGGTCTGAAGTGTAACCTGTTAACCTTACTCTGCGTGGACATTGGTGTCCGGTTTGTAGAGTGACCTGTGACACTCACTCTGTGTGGGCAGTGATGTCCCGTGTGTAGAGTGACCTGTGATCCTCTCTCTGTGTGGACAGTGATTCCCGGTGTATAGAGTGACCTGTGAGCCTCACTCCGAGTGAACAGTAGTTTCCACTTTGTAGAGTGACCTGTGACCCTCACTCTGTGTGGACAGCGGTGTGCGATGTGTAGTGTGACCTTTGACCCTCACTCTTTGTGGACAGTGGTTTCCAGTGTGTAGAGTGACCTGTGATCCTCTCTCTGTGTGGACAGTGGTGCCCGGTATGTAGAGTGACCTGTGACCCTCACTCCGAGTGAACAGTGGTTTCCACTTTGTAGAGTGACCTGTGACCCTCACTCTCTGTGCACAGTGATGTTGAGTGTGTAGAGTGACCTGTGATCCTCATTCTGTGTGGAAAGTGGTGTCCAGTTTGAATAGTGATCTGTCATCCTCACTCTCTGTGGGCAGTGATGCCGAGTGTGTAGAGTGGCCTGTCATCTTCTCTCTGTGTTGACAGTGGTGCCTGGTGTGTAGAGTGGCTTGTGATTCTCACTCCGTGTGAACTTTGGCATCCAGTGTGAAGAATGACCTATGGTCCTGACTCTGTGAGGTCAGTTGCACCTAGTCTGCACAGTTACCTGAGATCAACACCCTTTGTGGACAGCGATGTCCGGTGTGCAGAGTGTCCTATGATCCTCACTCTGAGTGGACAGTGGTGCCCGGTGTGCAGATTGACCTCTGATCCTCAATCTGTGTGAACAGTGGTTTCAGTGTGAAGACTGACATGTGACCGACACTCTATGAGAACAGTGGTGTCCGGAGTGTAGCATGACCTGTGATCATCTCTCTGTGTGAACAGTGGTATCCAGTGTGAAGAGTGACGTGTGAACACCCTCTGTGTGGACAATTGTGGCCCGTGTGTAGAGTGACCCGTGATCCTCACTCTGTGTGGTTAGTGCGATCCATGTTGTTGATTGTCTTGTGACCCTCACTCTCTGTGGGCATTTTTTCTGATGTTTATAGTGATCTGTGTTCCTCACTCTATGTGGACAGTATTGCCCGGTGTGTATAGTGCGCTGTGATTCTCACTCTGTGTGAACAGTGGTATTCAGTGTGATGAGTGAGCTGTGATCCTCGCTCTGTGTGGGCAGTGGTGCCTGGTGTGTAGTGTGAACTGAGATCTTCACTCTGTGTAGACAGTGATGTCCGGTGTGTAGAATGACCTGTGATAATCACTCTGTGTGGTCAGTTGTGTCCGGTGTGTAGAGTGACCTGTGATCCTCACTCTGTGTGATCAGTTGTGTCCGCTGTGTAGACTGACCTGTGACGCACACTCTCTGTGGACCGTGGTGTCCAGTATATAAATTGACGTGTGATCCTCAATCTGTGTGTACAGTGGCGTCCATTGTGTAGAGTCACCTTTGATACTCACCCTGCGTGGACAGCTGTGTCCATTGTGGATAGCAACCTGTGACCCTCACTCTTTGTGGACAGTGGTGTCCAGTGTGTAGATTGACCTCTGATCCTCATTCTCTGTGGGCAGTGGTGTCTGGCGTTTGGAGTGAACTGTGATCCTCAATCTGTGTGGACAGTGGTTTTCAGTGTGTAGACTGACATGTGACCGACACACTCTGAGAAGAGTGGTGCCCGGTGTGTAGAATGACCTAAGATCCTCACTGTGTGTGGATGGTGATGTCCTGTGTGTAGATTGACCTGTGATCCTCACTCTCTGTGGTCAGTGGTTTCTATTTTGTTGATTGGCTTGTAACCCTCACTCTCTGTGGACATTTTTTCTGATACTTAGAGTGACGTGCGTTCCTCATTCTACGTGGACTGTATTGCCCGGTGTGTATAGTGACCTGTGGTTCACACTCTGTGTGGACAGTGGTGACGACTGTATAGAGTGACCTTTGTTCCTCACTCTGTGTGGTCAATCGTATCCTGATTGTAGATTTACCTGTGACCCTCGCTCTGCGTGGCCAGCGTTGTGCAGTTTGTCGTGAGACCTGGGTTGTGCAGTTTGTCGTGACTGCAGTTTCCGGTGTGTAGAGTGACGTCTTACCCTCACTTTGTGTGGACATTGTGCCGTGTGTAGAGTGACCTGTTATACTCACTCTGTGTGGAACGTGGTGCCCTATGTGTAGATTGACTCTTGATCCTCACTCTGAGTGATCTGTGGCATCCAGTGTGAAGAATGACCTATGACCCTGACTCTGCGTGGACAGTATTTCCTAGGGTGTAGAGTGACCTGTGATCTTCACTCTATGTGGACAGTGTTGTCCAGTGTGTAGAGTGACCTGTGATCCTCACTCTGTTTGGACAGTGTTGTGCGATGCGTAGTGTGACCTGTGACCCTCACTCTTTGTGGACAGTGGTGTCCAGTGTGTAGATTGACCTTTGATCGTCATTCTGTTTGGGCAGTGGTACCTGGTGTTTAGTGTGAACTGTGATCCTCAATCTGTGTGAAAAATGGTTTTCAGTGTATAGACTGACATGTGACCGACACTCTCTGAGAACAGTGGTGTCCGGTGTGTAGCGTGACCTGTGATCCTTAATCTGTGTGAACAGTGGTATCCAGTGTGATGAGTGAGCTGCGATCCTCACTCTGTGTGGGCAGTGGTGCCTGGTGTGTAGTGTAAATTGACATCTTCACTCTCTGTGGACAGTGATGTCCGGTGTGTAGCGTGACCTGTGGTCCTCACTGTGTGTGTACAGTGGTCCCGGGTGTGTGGAGTGACATGTGACCCTCACTCTGTGTGGATGGTAGTGTCCGGTGTGTGGAGTGAACTGTGATCCTCACTCTGTGTGGACTGTGGTTCCCGTTGTGTAGAGTGAAATGTGATCGTCACTGTGTGTGGACCATGGTTTCCGGTGAGTAGCGTGACCTGTGATCCTCACTCTGTGTGGACAGTGTTGCCCTCTCTGTAGAGTGACCTGTGATTCTCACTCTGTGTGAACATTGATATCCAGTGTGATAAGTGTGCTGTGATCCGCATTCTGTGTAGATAGTGGTGTCTAGTGTGTAGAGGGACTTGTGATCCTCACTCTGTGTGGACTGTGGTGTAGGGTTTGTAGAGCGACATGTTAACCTCGCTCTGGGTGATCAGCGGTGTGCGGTGTGTAGAGTGATCTGTGATCCTCTCTCTGTGCGGAGAGTGGTGCCCGGTGTGTAGAATGATATGTGATCCTCACCCTATGTGGACAGCTGTGTCCAGTTTGGAGAGTGTCCTGAGATCCTCACTCTGTTTGGACAGTGGTGTCTGGTGTGTAGCGTGACCTGTGACCCTCACTCTGTGTAGATATTGGTGTGTGATGCATAGTGTGACCTGTGACCCTCACTCTTTGTGGACAGTGGTATGCAGTGTGTAGATTGACCTTTGATCTTCTTTCTGTGTGGACAGCGGTTTCCAGTGTGTAGCTTGTCCTCTGATCGTCATTCTGTGTGAACTGTGGTTTCTGGAGTTTAGAGTCGACTGTGATCATCAATCTGCGTGAAGAGTGGTTTTCAGCGTGTAGACTGAAAAGTGACCGACAATCTCTGAGAAAAGTGATGTCCTGTGTGTAGAGTGACCGGTGATCCTCACTCTGCGTGGACAGTGTTGCCCAGTCTGTAGAGCGACCTGTGATCCTCACTCTGTGTGGATAGTGGTGTAGGATTTGTAGAGCGACATGTTAACCTCATTCTGTGTGGGCAGCGGTGCCCGGTGTGTAGAGTGATCTGTGATCGTCACCTTGTGTCGACAGATGTGTCCAGTGTGTAGATTGACCTTTGATCCTCGTTCTGTGTGGACAGTGGTGTCCAGTGTGTAGAGTGACTTATTACCCTCACTCTGAGTGGACATTGCTGTCCGGTGTGTAGAGTGATCTGTGATCCTCACTCTGTGTGGGCATTTTTTCAGATGTTTGGAGTGACCAGTGATTCTCACTCTATGTGGATAGTGTTGCCCAGTGTGTAGAGTGACATGTGACCCTCACTCTGTGTGGACAGTGGTGTGTGATGCATAGTTTGAACTGTGACCCTCACTCTTTGTCGACAGTGGTGTCCAGTGTGTAGATTGACCTTTGATCCTCATTCTGTTTGGGCAGTGGTTTCTGGAGTTTAGAGTGAACTGTGATCCTCAATCTGTGTGAAAAATGGTTTTCAGTGTGTAGACTGACACGTGACCGACACTCTCTGAGAACAGTGGTGTCCGGTGTGTAGAGTGACCTGTTATTCTTAATCTGTGTGAACAGTGGTATTTGGTGTAATGAGTGAGCTGTGATCGTCACCTTGTGTCGACAGATGTGTCCAGTGTGTAGATTGACCTTTGATCCTCGTTCTGTGTGGACAGTGGTGTCCAGTGTGTAGAGTGACTTATTACCCTCACTCTGAGTGGACATTGCTGTCCGGTGTGTAGAGTGATCTGTGATCCTCACTCTGTGTGGGCATTTTTTCAGATGTTTGGAGTGACCAGTGATTCTCACTCTATGTGGATAGTGTTGCCCAGTGTGTAGAGTGACATGTGACCCTCACTCTGTGTGGACAGTGGTGTGTGATGCATAGTTTGAACTGTGACCCTCACTCTTTGTCGACAGTGGTGTCCAGTGTGTAGATTGACCTTTGATCCTCATTCTGTTTGGGCAGTGGTTTCTGGAGTTTAGAGTGAACTGTGATCCTCAATCTGTGTGAAAAATGGTTTTCAGTGTGTAGACTGACACGTGACCGACACTCTCTGAGAACAGTGGTGTCCGGTGTGTAGAGTGACCTGTTATTCCTAATCTGTGTGAACAGTGGTATTTGGTGTAATGAGTGAGCTGTGATCCTCACTCTGTGTGGGCAGTGGTGCCTGGTGTGTCGTTTGAACTGAGATCTTCACTCTCTGTGGACAGTGATGTCCTGTGTGTAGAGTGACCTGTGGTCCTCACTCTGAGTGTACAGTGGTGCCGGGTGTTTAGAGTGTTCTGTGATCTTCACTCTGTGTGGTCAGTGGTGTCCGGTGTGTAGAGTGTCCTATGACCCGCACTCTGTGTGGACAGCGGTGTGCGGTGTGTCGTGAGACCTGTGATCCTCACTCTGTGTGGACAGCGGTTTCTGGTGTGTAGAGTGACTTATTACCCTCACTCTGAGTGGACATTGCTGTCCGGTGTGTAGAGTGACCTGGGATCCTCGCTCTGTGTTGACAGTGGTGTTCGGTGTGTAGAGTGACCTCTGACCCTCACTCTGTTGGACAGTGGTGTGCGGTTTGAAGTGTAACCTGTTACCCTTACTCTGCGTGGACATTGGTGTCCGGTTTGTAGAGTGACCTGTGAGCCTCACTGCAAGTGAACAGTGGTTTCCACTTTGTAGAGTGACCTGTGACCCTCACGCTGCGTGGACAGCGGTGTGCGATGCGTAGTGTGACCTTTGACACTCACTCTTTGTGGACAGTGGTTTCCAGTGTGCAGAGTGACCTGTGATCCTCACTCTGTGTGGACAGTGGTGCCTGGTATGTAGAGTGACCTGTGACCCTCACTCCGAGTGAACAGTTGTTTCCACTTTGTAGACTGACCTGTGACCCTCACTGTCTGTGGACCGCGGTGTGCGATGCGTAGTGTGACCTGTGACCCTCACTCTTTGTGGACAGTGGTTTCCAGTGTGTAGAGTGACCTGTGATCTTCTCTCTGTGTGGGCAGTGGTGCCTGGTATGTAGAGTGAGCTGTGACCCTCACTCCGAGCGAACAGTGGTTTCCACTTTGTAGTGTGACCTGTGACCCTCACTCTCTGTGAATAGTGATGTTGAGTCTGCAGAGTGACCTGTGATCCTCATTCTGTGTGGAAAGTGATGTCCAGTTTTAATAGTGATCTGTCATCTTCACTCTCTTTGGGCATCCAGTGTGTAGATTGGCCTTTGATCTGCATTCTGTGTGGGCAGTGGTGTCTGGAGTTTAGAGTGAACTGTGATCCTCAATCTGTGTGAACAGGGATATCCAGTGTGAAGAGTAACTTGTGAACCCCACTCTGCGTGGACAATGGTGTCCGGTGTGTAGAGTGACCTGTGATCCTCACTCTGTGTGGACAGTGCTTTCCATTTTGTTGATTGGCTTGTGACCCTCACACTCTGTGGACATTTTTTCTGATGTTTATAGTGACTTGTGTTCCTCACTCTATGAGGACAGTTTTGCCCGGTGTGTATAGTGACCTGTGATTCTCACTCGGTGTGAACAGTGGTATCCATTGTGATGAGTGAGCTGTGATCATCACTCTGTGTGTGCAGTGGTGCTGGTGTGTAGTGTGAACTGAAATCTTCACTCTGTGTGGACAGTGGTGTCCGGTTTGTAGAGTGTCCTATGATCCTCACTCTGTTTGGACAGCGGTGTGCGGTGTGTCGTGAGACCTGTGAGCCTCACTCCGTGTGGACTGCAGTTTCCGTTGTGTAGAGTGACCAGTTACTCTCAGTCTGTGTGGACATTGGTGTCCCATGTGTAGAGTGCCCTGTGATCCTCTCTCTGTGTGGAGAGTTGTGCCGGTTGTGTAGCGTGACCTGTGATACTCACTCTGTGTGAACAGTGGCATTCAGTGTGAAGAATGACCTATGATCCTGACTCTGTGTGGACAGTTGTTCCTAGTATGTACAGTGACCTGTAATCATCACTCTTTGTGGACAGTGTTGTCTGGTTTGTAGAGTGATCTTAGATCCTCACTCTGTGTGCACAGTGGTGTCTGGTGTGTAGATTGACCTGTGAACCTCACCCATTGTGGACAGCAGTTTCTGGTGTGTGGAGTGACATGTGACCCTCACTCTGTGTGGATAGTGGTGTCCGGTGTGTCGAGTGAACTGTAATCCTCTCTCTGTGTGGACTGTGGTTCCCGGTGTATATGGTGACCTGTGACCTTCACTCTCTGTGGACATTTTTTCGGGTGTATAGAGTGGCCTGTGATCCTCACTCTGTGTGGACAGTGTTGCCCAGTCTGCAGAGTCACCTGTGATTCTCACCCTGTGTGAACATTGATATCCATTGTGATGATTGTGGTGTGATCCACACTCTGTGTAGACAGTGGTGCCTTGTGCGTAGAGTGAAATGAGACCTTGACTCTGTGGGGAGAATGGTGTCAGGTGTGTAGAGTGATCTGTGACTCTCACTCTTTGTGGACAGTCATGTCCAGTGTGTAGATTGACATTTGATCCTCATTCTGTGTGGGCAGTGGTGTCTGGAGTTTAGAGTGAACTGTGATCCTCAATCTGTGTGAACAGTGGTTTTCAGTGTGTAGTGAAATGTGACCGACACTCTCTGAGAACAGTGGTGTCCGGTGTGTAGAGTGACCTGTGATACTCATTCTGTGTGTACAGAGGTGCCGGATGTGTAGAATGACATGTGATCCTCAATCAGTGTGGTCAGTGGTGTCCGGTGTGTAGAGTGACATTTGATCTTCACACTGTGTTGACAGTGGTGTCCGTTGTGTCGAGTGTCCTATGACACTCACTCTGTGTGGACAGTGGTGTGCGATCTGTCGTGAGACTTATGATCCTCACTCTGTGTGGACAGCGGTTTCCGGTGTGTAGAGTGACCTGTTACCCTCACTCTGTGTGGACAGCTGTGTGCGGTTTTAAGTGTAACCGGTTACCATACTCTGCGTGGACATTGGTGTCCGGTTTGTAGAGTGACCTGTGACCGTCACTCTGTGTGGACAGTGAGGTCCCGTGTGTAGAGTGACCTGTGATCCTCCCTCTGCGTGGACATTGGTGCCCGGTGTGTAGTGACCTGTGATCCTCACTCCGAGTGAACAGTGTTTTCCACTTTGTAGAGTGACCTGTGACCCTCACTCTCTGTGGAAAGTGGTGTTGAGTGTGTAGAGTGACATGTGATCCTCATTCTGTGTAGAAAGTGATGTCCAGTTTGAAGAGTGAGCTGTGACCCTCACTCTGTGTGGGCAGTGGTGCCCAGTGTGTAGAGTGGCCTGTCATCGTCACTCTGTGTTGACAGTGGGGCCTGGTGAGCAGAGCGGCCGGTGATCCTCACTCTGTGTGAACATTGGCATCCAGTGTGAAGAATGACCTATGATCCTGACTTTGTGTGGACAGTTGTTCCTAGTCTGTAAAGTGACCTGTAATCATCACTCTTTGTGGACAGTGTTTTCTGGTGTGTAGGGTGACCTGTGACCCTTTCTCTGTGTGGACAGCGATGTCCGGTGTGTAGAGTGACCTGTGATCCTCTCTTTGTGTGGACAGTCGTGTCCATTGCATGGAGTTACCTGTGATACTCACCCTGCGTGGACAGCTGTGTCCAATGTGTAGAGTGACCTGTGACCCTCACTCTGTGTGGACAGTAGTGCCCGGTGTGTAGAGTGAACTGAAATCCTCACTCCGTGTGAACAGTGGTGCCCGGTGTGTAGAGTGTCCTGTGATCCTCAGTCGTGGTGGACAGTGGTGTCTGGTGTGTAGAGTGACCTGTGATCCTCGTTCTGTGTGGGCAGTGGTGTCTGGTGTTTAGAGTGAACTGTGATCCTCAACCTGTGTGAACAGTGGTTTTCAGTGTGTAGTGACATGTGACCGACACTCTGAGAACAGTGGTGTCCAGTGTGTAGAGTGATCTGTGATACTCACTCTGTGTGGACAGTGGTGTCCGTTGAGTAGAGCGTCCTATGACACTCACTCTGTGTGGAGAGTGGTGTGCGTTCTGTCGTGAGACCTGTGATCTTCACTCTGTGTGGACAGTTGTGTTGCGGTTTTAAGTGTAACCTGTTACCTATACTCTGCGTGGACATTGGTGTCCGGTTTGTAAAGTGATTGGTGACCGATACTCTGTTTGGGCAGTGATGTCCCGTGTGTAGAGTGACCTGTGATTCTCACTCTGTGTGAACATTGATATCCAGTGGGATGATTGTGCTGTGATCCGCATTCTGTGTAGACAGTGGTGTTCGGTGTGTAGAGTGACCTGTGACCCTCACTCTGTGTGGACAGCGGTGTCCAGTTTGTAGAGTGACCTGTGATCCTCACTCTGTTGGACAGTGGTGTCCGGTGTATAGAGTGACTTGTGATCCTTACGATATGTGGACAGTGCTGTCCGGCGTGTAGAGTGACCTTTGACACTCACACTTTGTAGACAGTGGTTTCCAGTGTGTAGATTGATCTTTGATCCTCATTCTGTGTGAGCAGTGGTGTCTGGTGATTAGAATGAAGTATGATCCTCAATCTGTGTGAACAGTGGTTTTCAGTCTGTAGACTGACATGTGACCGACACTCTGAGAACAGTCGTGTCCGGTGTGTAGAGTGACCTGTGAACATCTCTCTGTGCGGACAGTGGTGTCCTGTGTGTAGAGTGACCTGTGATCCTCACTGTCTGCGGACAGTGGTTTCCATTTTGTTGATTGGCTTGTGACCCTTACTCTCTGTGGACATTTTTACTGATGTTTAGTGTGACCTGTATTCCTCACTCTATGTGGACAATGGTGCCCGGTATGTTATTCTCACTCTGTCTGAACAGGGGTGTACTTTGCGTAGAGTCACCTGTGATACTCATCCTGCGTGGACAGCTATGTCCAGTGTGGAGAGTGACCTGTGATCCTCACTCTGTGTGGACAGTGGTACCCGGTGTGTAGAGTGACCTGAAATCCTCACTCCGTGTGAACAGTGGTGCCCGGTGTGTAGAGTGACCTGTGAACCTCACTCTGTGGACAGCGGTGTGCGATGCGTAGTGTGACCTCTGAACCTCACTCTTTGTGGACAGTGATATCCCGTGTGTAGAGTTACCTGTGATCCTCTCTCTGTGTGGACAGTGGTTTCCTCTCTGGAGAGTGACCTGTGACCCTCACTCTCTGTGGACAGTGGTTTTGAGTGTGTAGAGTGTCCTGTGATCCTCATTCTGTGTGGGCAGTGATGTCCAGTGTGAAGAATGACCTATGACCCTCACTCTGTGTGGACAGTGGTTTCAAGTGTGTAGACTGACCTGTGACGCGCACTCTCTGTGGACAGTTGTGTCCGGTGTTGTAGAGTGGCCTGTCATAGTCACTCTGTGTTGACAGTGGTGCGTGGTGTGAAGAGCAATCTGTGATCCTCACTCTGTGTGAACAGTGGTTTCCAGTGTGTAGACTGACCTGTGACGCACATTCTCTGTGGACAGTGGTGTCCAGTCTGTAGAGTGTCCTGTGATAATCACTCTTTGTGGACAGTGTTGTCTGGTGTGTAGATTGACCTTTGATCCTCATTCTGTGTTAGCAGTGGTGTCTGGTGAATAGAGAGAACTATGATCCTCAATCTGTGTGAACAGTGGTTTCCACTGTGTAGAATGACCTGTGACGACACTCTCAGTGTACAGTGGTGTCCGGTGTGTAGAGTGAACTGTGACCCTCACTCTCTGTGGACAGTTGTTCCTGGTCTGTAGAGTGACCTGTGATAATCACTCCTTGTGGACAGTGGTGCCCGGTGTGTAGAGTGATCGATGTTCCTCAATCTGTGTGAAAAGTGGGTTCCACTGTGTAGACTGACATGTGACACACTCTCTCTGTGGACAGTGGTGTCCATTGTGTAGAGTGACCTGTGATCGTCATTCTGCGTGGACAGCGGTTTCCGGTGTGAAGAGTGAACTGTGTTCCTGACTCCGGATGGACAGTTGTTCCTGGTCTGTAGAGTGAACTGTGTTCCTGACTCTGGGTGGACAGTTGTTCCTGGTCTGTAGAGTGACCTGTGAACCTCACTTTGTGTGGACAGTGGTGCCCAGTGTGTAGAGTGATCTGTGATCCTCACTCTGTGTGAACAGTGGTTTACACTTTGTAGAGTGACCTGTGACGCACACTCTCTGTGGACAGTTGTGTCCATTGTGTAGAGTGACCTGTAATCCTCACTTTGGTTGGACAGTGGTGTCTGGTGTGTAGAGTGACCTGAGACCCTCACTCAGTGTGGATTGCGGTGTGCGATGCGTAGTGTGACATATAACCCTCACTCTTTGTGGGCAGTGGTTTCCACTGTGTAGATTGACCTTTGATCCTTATTCTGTGTGGGCAGTGGTGTTTGGTGAATAGAGAGAACTATGATCCTCAATCTGTGTCAACAGTGGTTTTCAGTGTGTAGCCTGACATGTGACCGACACTCTCTGAGAACAATGATGTCCGGTGTGTAGAGTGACCTATGATCATCTCTCTGTGTGGACAGTGGTGTCCTGTGTGCAGAGTGACCTGCGATCCTCACTCTCTGTGGACAGTGGTTTGCATCATGTTGATTGGCTTGTGATCCTCACTCTCTGTGGACATCTTTCTGATGTTTATAGTGACCTGTGTTCCTCACTCTATGTGGACAGTGTTGCCCGGTGTGAATAGTGACCTGTGATTCTCACGCTGTGTGAACAGTGGTATCCAGTGTGATGAGTGAGCTGTGATCCTCACTCTGTGTGTACCGAGGTGTCTGGTGTGTAGAGTGAACTGTCATCCTCACTCTTTGTGGATAGTGGTGTCCAGTGTGTATAGTGTCCTATGACAGGCACTCTGTGTGGATAGCGGTGTGCGGTGTGTGGGGTAAACTGTTACCCTCACACTGTGTGGACATTGGTGTCCGGGATATAGAGTGACCTGTGATCCTCACTGTCTGTCGACAGCGGTGTTCGGTGTGTAGAGTGACCTATGACCCTCACTCTGTTGGAGAGCGGTGTGCGGTTTGAAGTGTAACCTGTTACCCACACCATGTTTGGACAGTGGTGCACGGTGTGTAGAGTGACCTGTGATCCTCACCCTGCGTGGACAGCTGTGTCCAGTGTGAAGAGTGACCTGTGACCCTCACTCTGTGTGGACAGTGGTGTGCAATGCGTAGTGCAATCTTTGACCCTCACTCTTTGTGGATAGTGGTGTCCAGTGTGTATAGTGTCCTATGACAGGCACTCTGTGTGGATAGCGGTGTGCGGTGTGTGGGGTAAACTGTTACCCTCACACTGTGTGGACATTGGTGTCCGGGATATAGAGTGACCTGTGATCCTCACTGTCTGTCGACAGCGGTGTTCGGTGTGTAGAGTGACCTATGACCCTCACTCTGTTGGAGAGCGGTGTGCGGTTTGAAGTGTAACCTGTTACCCACACCATGTTTGGACAGTGGTGCACGGTGTGTAGAGTGACCTGTGATCCTCACCCTGCGTGGACAGCTGTGTCCAGTGTGAAGAGTGACCTGTGACCCTCACTCTGTGTGGACAGTGGTGTGCAATGCGTAGTGCAATCTTTGACCCTCACTCTTTGTGGTCAGTGGTTTCCAGTGTGTGGATTCACCTTTGATCCTTATTCTGTGTGGGCAATGGTGTCTGGTGATTAGAGTGAAGTATGATCCTCAATCTTTGCGAAGAGTGGTTTCAAGTGTGTAGACTGACCTGTGACGCGCACTCTCTGTGGACAGTTGTGTCCGGTGTTGTAGAGTGCCCTGTCATAGTCACTCTGTGTTGACAGTGGTGCGTGGTGTGAAGAGCGATCTGTGATCCTCACTCTGTGTGAACAGTGGTTTCCCGTGAGTAGACTGACCTGTGACGCACACTCTCTGTGGACAGTGGTGTCCAGTCTGTAGAGTGACCTGTGATAATCACTCTTTGTGGACAGTGTTGTCAGGTGTGTAGATTGACCTTTGATCCTCATTCTGTGTTAGCAGTGGTGTCTGGTGATTAGAGTGAACTATGATCCTCAATCTGTGTGAACAGTGGTTTCCACTGTGTAGACTGACCTGTGACGAACACTCTCTGTGTATAATGGTGTCCGGTGTGTAGAGTGACCTGTGATGCTCACTCTCTGTGGACAGTTGTTCCTGGTCTGTAGAGTGACCTGTGATAATCACTCCTTGTGGACAGTGGTGTCCATTGTGTAGAGTGACCTGTGATCCTCACTCTGCGTGGACATCGGTGTCCAGCGTAAAGAGTGACCTGTGATCCTCACTCTGCGTGGACAGCAGTGTCCAGTGTGAAGAGTGACCTGTGATCCTCACTCTGTGTGGTGTCCGGTGTGTAGAGTGGCCTGTGATCCTCGCTGTGTGGTCAGTGGTGTCCAGTGTGTAGAGTGCCCTATGACCCGCACTCATTGTGGACAGCGGTGTGCGGTGCGTCGTGAGACCAGTGATCCTCACTCTGTGTGGATAGCGGTTTCCGGTTTGTAGAGTGACCTGTTACCCTCACTCTGTGTGTAAATTGATGTCCGGGGTGTACAGCGATCTGGGATCCTCACTCTGTGTCGACAGTGGTGTTCGGAGTGTAGAGTGAACTGTGTTCCCGACTCTGGGTGGACAGTTGTTCCTGGTCTGTAGAGTGAACTGTGTTCCTGACTCTGGATGGACAGTTGTTCCTGGTCTGAAGAGTGACCTGTGAACCTCACTCTGTGTGGACAGTGGTGCCCAGTGTGTAGAGTGATCTGTGATCCTCACTCTGTGTGAACAGTGGTTTACACTTTGTAGACTGACCTGTGACGAACACTCTCTGTGGACAGTTGTGTCCATTGTGTAGAGTGACCTGTAATCCTCACCCTGCATGGACAGCAGTGTCCAGTGTGAAGAGTGACCTGTGATCTTCACTCTGGTTGGATAGTGGTGTCCGGTGTGTAGAGTGACCTGTGACCCTCACTCAGTTTGGACTGCGGTGTGCGGGATGCGTAGTGTGACATATAACCCTCACTCTTTGTGGGCAGTGGTTTCCACTGTGTAGATTGACCTTTGATCCTTATTCTGTGTGGGCAGTGGTGTTTGGTGAATAGAGAGAACTATGATCCTCAATCTGTGTCAACAGTGGTTTTCAGTGTGTAGCCTGACATGTGACCGACACTCTCTGAGAACAATGATGTCCGGTGTGTAGAGTGACCTATGATCATCTCTCTGTGTGGACAGTGGTGTCCTGTGTGCAGAGTGACCTGTGATCCTCACTCTCTGTGGACAGTGGTTTGCATCGTGTTGATTGGCTTGTGATCCTCACTCTGTGGACATTTTTCTGATGTTATAGTGACCTGTGTTCCTCACTCTATGAGGAAAGTGTTGCCCGGTGTGAATCATGACCTGTGATTCTCACGCTGTGTGAACAGTGGTATCCAGTGTGATGAGTGGGCTGTGATCCTCACTCTGTGTGTACCGAGGTGTCTGGTATGTAGAGTGACCTGTCATCCTCACTCTGTGTGGATAGTGGTGTCCAGTGTGTATAGTGTCCTATGATAGGCACTCTGTGTGGATAGCGGTGTGCGGTGTGTAGAGTAAACTGTTACCCTCACTCTGTGTGGACATTGGTGTCCAGGATGTTGAGTGACCTGGGATCCTCACTGTCTGTCGACAGTGGTGTTCGGTGTGTAGAGTGACCTGTGACCCTCACTCTGTTGGAGAGCGGTGTGCGGTTTGAAGTGTAACCTGTTACCCACACCATGTTTGGACATTGGTGTCCGGTTTGTAGAGTGCCCTGTGACCCTCACTCTGTGTGGGGAGTGATGTCCCGTGTGTAGAGTGACCTGTCATCCTCACTCTGTGTGGACAGTGGTGCCCAGTGTGTAGAGTGACCTGTGATCTTCAGTCCGAGTGAACAGTGGTTTCCACTTTGTAGACTGACCTGTGACGCACTCTCTCTGTGGTCAGAGGTTTCCATTGTGTGGATTGACCTTTGATCCTCATTCTGTGTGGGCAGTGGTGTCTGGTGATTAGAGTGAAGTATGATCCTCAATCTGTGCGAAGAGTGGTTTTCAGTGTGTAGACTGACATGTGACCGACACTCTCTGAGAGCAGTGGTGTCCGGAGTGTAGAGTGACTTATGATCCTCACTCTCTGTGGACAGTGCATTCCATTTTGTTGATTGGCTTGTGACCCTCACTCTCTGTAGACATTTTTTCTGATGTTTAGAGGGACCTGTGTTCCTCGCTCTATGTGGATATTGTTGCCCGGTGTGTATAGTGACCTGTGATTCTCACTCTGTGTGAACAGTGGTATCCAGTGTGATGTGTGAGCTGTGATCCTCACTCTGTGTGGGCAGTGGTGTTCGGTGTGTAGAGTGACCTGTGATCCTGACTCTGTGTGGACAGTTGTTCCTGGTCTGTAGGGTGAGCTGTGACCCTCACTCTGTGTGAACTGAGGCGTCCGGTGTGTAGAGTGACCTGTGATCTTCTCTCTGTGTGGACAGTGGTGCCCGGGGTGTAGAGTGATCTGTGATCCTCACTCTATGTGAACAGTGGTTTCCACTGTGTAGACTGACCTGTGACGCACACTCTGAGAACAGTGGTGTCCAGTGTGTAGAGTGACCTGTGATTCTCATTCTCTGTGGACAGTGGTTTCCATTTTGTTGATTGGCTTGTGACCCTTACTCTCTGTGGACCTTTTTTCTGATGTTTAGAGTGATCTGTGATTCTCACTCTGTGTGAACAGTGTTTTCCAGTGTGTGGAGTGACCTGTTACCCTCGCTCTGTGTGGACATTGGTGTCTGGGGTGTACAGTGACCTGGGATCCTCACTCCGTGTCGACAGTGGTGTTCGGTGTGTAGAGTGACCTGTGTTCCTGACTCTGGTTGACCAGTTGTTCCTGGTCTGTAGAGTGACCTTTTAAACTCACTCTGTGTGGACTGCGGTGTCCGGTGTGTAAAGTGACTTGTGATCCTCTCTCTGTGTGGACAGTGGTGCCCGGTGTGTAGAGTGATCTGTTATCTTCACTCTGTGTGAACTGTGGTTTCCACTTTGTAGACTGACCTGTGACACACACTCTCTGTGGACAGTGCTTTCAAGTGTGTAGATTGACCTGTGACGCGCACTCTCTGTGGACAGTGGTGTCTGGTGTGTAGACTGACCTGTGATCCTCATTCTGTGTGGACAGTGGTGTCCTGTGTGTAGAGTGATCTGTGATCCTCACTCTGTGTGAACAGTAGTTTCCACTGTGTAGACTGACCTGTGACGCACACTGTCTGTGGACAGTGGTGTCGAGTGTGTAGAGTGACCTGTGATCCTCCCCGTGTGTGGACAGTGGTGTCCTGTGTGTCGATTGAGCTGTGATCCTCACTCTCTGTGGACAGTGGTTTCCATTTTGTTGACTGGCTTGTGACCCTTACTCTCTGTGGACATTTTTTCTCATGTTTAGAGTGATCAGTGATCAACACTCTGTGTGAACAGTGGTGTCCATTGCTTAGAGTCACCTGTGATACTCACCCTGCTTGGAGAGCTGTGTCCATTGTGGAGAGTGACCTGTGATCCTCACTCTGTGTGGACAGTGGTGTCCGGTGTGTAGAGTGACCTGTGACCATCACTCTGTGCGGACATTGGTGTCCGGGGAGTACAGTGACCTGGGATCCTCACTTCGTGTCGACAGTGGTGTTCGGTTTGTAGAGTGACCTGTGTTCCTGAGTCTGGTTGGACAGTTGTTCCTGGTCTGTAGAGTGACCTGTGAACCTCACTCTGTGTGGACTGCGGTGTCCGGTGTGTAGAGTAACCTGTGATCCTCTCTCTGTGTGGACAGTGGTTTCAAGTGTGTAGATTGACCTGTGACGCGCCTTCTCTGTGGACAGTTGTGTCCGGTGTGTAGAGTGGCCTGTCATCGTCACTCTGTGTAGACAGTGGTGGCTGGTGTGTAGAGTGATCTGTAATCCTCACTCTGTGTGAACAGTGGTTTCCAGTGTTAGACTGACCGGTGACCCTCACTCTCTGTGGACAGTGGTGTCCGGTGTGTAGAGTGAGCTGTGATCCTCACTCTGTGTGAACAGTGGTTTCCAGTGTTTAGACTGACCAGTGACCCTCAGTCTCTGTTGTCAGTGGTGTCCGGTGTGTAGAGTGACCTGTGATCCTCAATCTTTGTGGACAGCGGTATGCGATGCGTAGTGTGACCTCTGAACCTCACTCTTTGTGGACAGTGATATCCCGTGTGTAGAGTTACCTGTGATCCTCTCTCTGTGTGGACAGTGGTTTCCTCTTTGGAGAGTGACCTGTGACCCTCACTCTCTGTGGACAGTGATGTTGAATGTGTAGAGTGAACTGTGATCCTCATTGTGTGTGGAAAGTGATGTCCAGTGTGAAGAATGACCTATGATCCTTAATCTGTGTGGACAGTGGTTTCAAGTGTGTAGACTGACCTGTGACACGCACTCTCTGTTGACAGTTGTGTCCGGTGTTGTAGAGTGGCCTGTCATCGTCACTCTGTGTTGACAGTGGTGTGTGGTGTGTAGAGCGATCTGTGATCCTCACTCTGTGTGAACAGTGGTTTCCCATGTGTAGACTGAGCTGTGACGCACACTCTCTGTGGACAGTGGTGTCCAGTCTGTAGAGTGACCTGTGATAATCACTCTTTGAGGACAGAGATGTCTGGTGTGTAGAGTGACCTTTGATCCTCATTCTGTGTGGGCAGTGGTGTCTGGTAATTAGAGTGAACTATGATCCTCAATCTGTGTGAACAGCCGTTTCCACTGTGTAGATTGACCTGTGATGCACACTTTCTATGGACATTGGTGTCCAGTGTATAAAGTGACCTATGATCCTCACTCTGTGTCTACAGTGGTGTCCATTGTGTAGTGTCACCTGTGAAACTCACCCTGCGTGGACAGCTGTGTCCAGTGTGGAGAGTGAACTGTGATTCTCACTCTGTTTGGACATTGGTGTCCGGGGTGTACAGTGACCTGGGATCCTCACTCCTTGTCGACAGTGGTGTTCAGTGTGTAGAGTGACCTGGGTTCTTGACTCTGGTTGGACAGTTGGTTCTGGTCTGTAGAGTGACCTGTGAACCTCACTCTGTGTGGACTGCGGTGTCTGGTGTGTAAAGTGAACTGTGATCCTCTCTCTGTGTGGTCAGTGGTGCCCGGTGTGTAGAGTGATCTGTTAGCCTCACTCTGTGTGAACAGTGGTTTCCACTTTGTAGACTACCTGTGACACACACTTTCTGTGGACAGTGGTGTCCATTGTGTAGAGTGACCTGTGATCCTCCCCCTACGTGGACAGTGGTGTCCTGTGTGTAGAGTGAGCTGTGATCCTCACTCCCTGTGCACAGTGGTTTCCATTTTGTTGATTGGCTTGTGACCCTTTCTGTCTGTGGACATTTTTTCTGATGTTTAGAGTGATCTGTGATCCTCACTCTGTATGAACAGCGGTGTGCGATGCGTAGTGTGACCTGTGAACCTCACTCTTTGTAGACAGTGGTTTACACTTTGGAGAGTGACCTGTGACCCTCACTCTCTGTGGACAGTGGTGTTGAGTGTGTAGAATGACCTGTGATCCTCATTCTGTGTGGACAGTGATGTCCAGTGTGAAGAATGACCTATGATCCTCACTCTGTGTGGACAGTGGTTTCAACTGTGTAGATTGACCTGTGAAGCACATTCTCTGTGGACAGTTGTGTCCGGTGTGTAGAGTGGCCTGTCATCGTTATTCTGTGTTGACAGTGGTGGCTGGTGTGTACAGTGATCTGTGATCCTCGCTGTGTGTGAACAGTGGTTTCCAGTGTTCAGACTGACCGGTGAACCTCACTCTGTGTGGACAGTGGTGACCGGTGTGTAGAGTGAGCTGTGATCCTCACTCTGTGTGGACAGCGGTGTGCGATGCGTAGTGTGACCTCTGAACCTCACTCTTTGTGGACAGTGATATCCCGTGTGTAGAGTTACCTGTGATCCTCTCTCTGTGTGGACAGTGGTTTCCTCTTTGGAGAGTGACCTGTGACCCTCACTCTCTGTGGACAGTGATGTCCAGTGTGAAGAATGACCTATAATCCTCACTCTGTGTGGACAGTGGCTTCAAGTGTTTAAACTGACCTGTGATGCACACTCCCTGTGGACAGTTGTGTCCGGTGTTGTAGAGTGGCCTGTCATCGTCACTCTGTGTTGACAGTGGTGCGTGGTGTGTAGAGCAATCTGTGATCCTCACTCTGTGTGAACAGTGGTTTCCCGTGTGTAGTCTGACCTGTGAGGCACACTCTGTCTGGACAGTGGTGTCCAGTCTGTAGAGTGACCTGTGATAATCACTCTTTGTAGACAGTGTTGTCTGGTGTGTAGATTGACCTTTGATCCTCATTCTGTGTTAGCAGTGGTGTCTGGTGATTAGAGTGAACTATGATCCTCAATCTGTGTGAACAGTGGTTTCCACTGTGTAGACTGATCTGTGATGAGCACTCTCTGTGTACAGTGGTGTCCGGTGTGTAGAGTGACCTGTGACGCTCACCCTCTGTGGACAGTTGTTCCTGGTCTGTAGAGTGACCTGTGATAATCACTCCTTGTGGACAGTTATACCCGGTGTGTAGAGTGATCTGTGTTCCTCACTCTGTGTGAACAGTGGGTTCCACTGTGTAGACTGACCTGTGACACCCTCTCTCTGTGGACAGTGGTGTCCATTGTGTAGAGTGACCAGTGATCCTCACTCTGCATGGACAGCAGTGTCAGTGTGAAGAGTGGCCTGTGATCCTCACTCTTGTGTACAGTGGTGCCCGGTGTCTAGAGTGACCAGTGACCCACACTCTGTGTGGACAGCGGTGTGCGGTGTGTCGTGAGACCAGTGATCCTCACTCTGTGTGGACAGCGGTTTCCGGTCTGTAGAGTGGACTGTGTTCCTGACTCTGGGTGGACAGTTGTTCTTGGTCTGTAGAGTGACCTGTGAACCTCACTCTGTGTGTACAGTGGTGCCCAGTGTGTAGAGTGATCTGTGATCCTCACTCTGTGTGAACAGTGGTTTACACTGCGCAGACTGACCTGTGACGCACACTCTCTGTGGACAGTTGTGTCCATTTTGTAGACTGACCTGTAATCCTCACCCTGCATTGACAGCAGTGTCCAGTGCGAAGGGTGATCTATGATCTTCACTCTGGTTGGACAGTGGTGTCCGGTGTGTAGAGTGACCTGTGACCCTCACGCTGTGTGTACAGCGGTGTGCGATGCGTAGTGTGACATTTGACCCTCACTCTTTGTGGGCAGTGGTTTCCACTGCGTAGATTGACCTTTGTTCCTTATTCTGTGTGGGCAGTGGTGTTTGGTGAATAGAGTGAACTATGATCCTCAATCTGTGTCAACAGTGGTTTTCAGTGTGTAGCCTGACATGTGACCGACACTCTCTGAGAACAATGATGTCTGGTGTGTAGAGTGACCTATGATCATCTCTCTGTGTGGACAGTGGTGTCCTGTGTGTAGAGTGACCTGTGATCCTCACTCTCTGTGGACAGTGGTTTGCATCATGTTGATTGGCTTGTGATCCTCACTCTCTGTGGACATTTTTTCTGATGTTTATAGTGACCTGTGTTCCTCACTCTATGTGGACAGTGTTGCCCGGTGTAAATAGTGACCTGTGATTCTCACGCTGTGTGAACAGTGATATCCAGTGTGATGAGTGAGCTGTGATCCTCAGTCTGTGTGTACAGAGGTGTCCAGTGTGTATAGTTTCCTATGACAGGCACTCTGTGTGGATAGCGATGTGCGGTGTGTAGAGTAACCTGTTACCCTCACTCTGTGTGGACATTGGTGTCCAGGATGTAGAGTGACCTGGGATCCTCACTGTCTGTCGACAGTGGTGTTCGGTGTGTAGAGTGACCTGTGACCCTCACTCTGTTGGACAGCGGTTTGCTGTTTGAAGTGTAACCTGTTACCCACACCATGTTTGGACATTGGTATCTGATTTGTAGAGTGACCTGTGACCCTCACTCTGTGTGGAGAGTGATGTCCCGTGTATAGAATGACCTGTCATCCTCACTCTGTGTGGACAATGGTGCCCGGTGTGTAGAGTGACCTGTGATCCTCACCCTGCATGGACAGTTTTGTCCATTGTGAAGAGTGACCTGTGATCCTCGCTCTGTTTGGACAGTGGTGTCCGGTGTGAAGAGTGACCTGTGACCCTCACTCTGTGTGGACTTTGGTGTGCAATGCGTGGTATAATCTTTGACCCTCACTCTTTGTGAACAGTGGTTTCCAGTGTGTGGATTGACCTTTGATCCTCATTCTGTTTGGGCAGTGGTGTCTGCTGATTAGAGTGTAGTATGATCCTCAATCTGTGTGAAGAGTGGTTTTCAGTGTGTAGACTGACATGTGACTGACATTTTCTAAGAACAGTGGTGTCCGTAGTGTAGAGTGACCTGTGATCCTCACTCTGTTTGGACAGTGGTTTCCATTTTGTTGATTGGCTTGTGACCCTCACTCTCTGAGAACATTTTTTCTGATGTTTAGAGTGACCTGTGTTCCTCACTCTATGTGGATATTGTGGCACGGTGTGTATAGTGACCTTTGATTCTCACTCTGTGTGAAGAGTGGTATCCAGTGTGATGTGTGAGCTGTGATCCTCACTCTGTGTGAGCAGTGGTTTACACTGCGCAGACTGACCTGTGACGCACACTCTCTGTGTGGACAGTTGTGTCCATTTTGTAGACTGACCTGTAATCCTCACCCTGCATGGACAGCAGTGTCCAGTGCGAAGGGTGATCTATGATCTTCACTCTGGTTGGACAGTGGTGTCCGGTGTGTAGAGTGACCTGTGACCCTCACGCTGTGTGTACAGCGGTGTGCGATGCGTAGTGTGACATTTGACCCTCACTCTTTGTGGGCAGTGGTTTCCACTGCGTAGATTGACCTTTGTTCCTTATTCTGTGTGGGCAGTGGTGTTTGGTGAATAGAGTGAACTATGATCCTCAATCTGTGTCAACAGTGGTTTTCAGTGTGTAGCCTGACATGTGACCGACACTCTCTGAGAACAATGATGTCTGGTGTGTAGAGTGACCTATGATCATCTCTCTGTGTGGACAGTGGTTTGCATCATGTTGATTGGCTTGTGATCCTCACTCTCTGTGGACATTTTTTCTGATGTTTATAGTGACCTGTGTTCCTCACTCTATGTGGACAGTGTTGCCCGGTGTAAATAGTGACCTGTGATTCTCACGCTGTGTGAACAGTGATATCCAGTGTGATGAGTGAGCTGTGATCCTCAGTCTGTGTGTACAGAGGTGTCCAGTGTGTATAGTTTCCTATGACAGGCACTCTGTGTGGATAGCGATGTGCGGTGTGTAGAGTAACCTGTTACCCTCACTCTGTGTGGACATTGGTGTCCAGGATGTAGAGTGACCTGGGATCCTCACTGTCTGTCGACAGTGGTGTTCGGTGTGTAGAGTGACCTGTGACCCTCACTCTGTTGGACAGCAGTTTGCTGTTTGAAGTGTAACCTGTTACCCACACCATGTTTGGACATTGGTATCTGGTTTGTAGAGTGACCTGTGACCCTCACTCTGTGTGGAGAGTGATGTCCCGTGTGTAGAATGACCTGTCATCCTCACTCTGTGTGGACAATGGTGCCCGGTGTGTAGAGTGACCTGTGACCCTCACCCTGCATGGACAGTTTTGTCCATTGTGAAGAGTGACCTGTGATCCTCGCTCTGTTTGGACAGTGGTGTCCGGTGTGAAGAGTGACCTGTGACCCTCACTCTGTGTGGACTTTGGTGTGCAATGCGTGGTATAATCTTTGACCCTCACTCTTTGTGGACAGTGGTTTCCAGTGTGTGGATTGACCTCTGATTCTCATTCTGTTTGGGCAGTGGTGTCTGCTGATTAGAGTGTAGTATGATCCTCAATCTGTGTGAAGAGTGGTTTTCAGTGTGTAGACTGACATGTGACTGACATTTTCTAAGAACAGTGGTGTCCGTAGTGTAGAGTGACCTGTGATCCTCACTCTGTGTGGACAGTGGTTTCCATTTTGTTGATTGGCTTGTGACCCTCACTCTCTGAGAACATTTTTTCTGATGTTTAGAGTGAACTGTGTTCCTCACTCTATGTGGATATTGTGGCACGGTGTGTATAGTGACATTTGATTCTCACTCTGTGTGAAGAGTGGTATCCAGTGTGATGTGTGAGCTGTGATCCTCACTCTGTGTGGGCAGTGGTGTTCGGTGTGTAGAGTGACCTGTGATCCTGACTCTGTGTGGACAGTTGTTCCTGGTCTGTAGGGTGAGCTGTGACCCTCACTCTGTGTGGACTGAGGCGTCCGGTGTGTAGAGTGACCTGTGATCTTCTCTCTGTGTGGACAGTGGTGCCCGGGGTGTAGAGTGATCTGTGATCCTCACTCTATGTGAACAGTGGTTTCCACTGTGTAGACTGACCTGTGACGCACACTGTCTGTGGACAGTGGTGTCCTGTGTGTAGAGTGAGCTGTGATCCTCACTCTCTGTGGACAGTTGTTTCCATTTTGTTGATTGGCTTGTGACCCTTACTCTCTGTGGAAATTTTTTCTGATATTTAGAATGATCTGTGATCCTCACTCTTTGTGAACAGTGGTTTCAAGTGTGTAGATTGACCTGTGACGCGCATTCTCTGTGGACAGTTGTGTCCGGTGTGTAGAGTGGCCTGTCATCGTCACTCTGTGTTGACAGTGGTGGCTGGTGTGTAGAGTGATCTGTGATCCTCACTCTGTGTGAACAGTGGTTTCCAGTGTGTAGAGTGACCTGTTATCGTCACTCTTTGTGGACATTGCTGTCCGGGGTGTACAGTGATCTGGGTTCCTCACTCCGTGTCGACAGTGGTGTTCGGTGTGTAGAGTGACCTGTGTTCCTGACTCTGGTTGGGCAGTTGTTCCTGGTCTGTAGAGTGACCTTTTAAACTCACTCTGTATGGACTGCAGTGTCCGGTGTGTAGAGTGACTTGTGATCCTCTCTCTGTGTGGACAGTGGTGCCCGGTGTGTAGAGTGATCTCTTATCTTCACTCTGTGTGAACAGTGGATTCCACTTTGTTGACTGACCTGTGATTCACACTCTCTGTGGACAGTGGTGTCCTGTGTGTAGAGTGAACTGCGATCCTCACTCTCTGTGGACAGTTGTTTCCATTTTGTTGATTGGCTTGTGACCCTTACTCTCTGTGGAAATTTTTTCTGATATTTAGAGTGATCTGTGATCCTCACTCTTTGTGAACAGTAGTTTCAAGTGTGTAGATTGACCTGTGACGCGCATTCTCTGTGGACAGTTGTGTCCGGTGTGTAGAGTGGCCTGTCATCGTCACTCTGTGTTGACAGTGGTGGCTGGTGTGTAGAGTGATCTGTGATCCTCACTCTGTGTGAACAGTGGTTTCCAGTGTGTAGAGTGACCTGTTATCCTCACTCTTTGTGGACATTGCTGTCCGGGGTGTACAGTGATCTGGGTTCCTCACTCCGTGTCGACAGTGGTGTTCGGTGTGTAGAGTGACCTGTGTTCCTGACTCTGGTTGGGCAGTTGTTCCTGGTCTGTAGAGTGACCTTTTAAACTCACTCTGTATGGACTGCATTGTCCGGTGTGTAGAGTGACTTGTGATCCTCTCTCTGTGTGGACAGTGTTGCCCGGTGTGTAGAGTGATCTCTTATCTTCACTCTGTGTGAACAGTGGATTCCACTTTGTTGACTGACCTGTGATTCACACTCTCTGTGGACAGTGGTGTCCTGTGTGTAGAGTGAACTGCGATCCTCACTCTCTGTGGACAGTTGTTTCCATTTTGTTGATTGGCTTGTGACCCTTACTCTCTGTGGAAATTTTTTCTGATATTTAGAGTGATCTGTGATCCTCACTCTGTGTGAACAGTGGTTTCCAGTGTGTAGACTGACCGGTGACGCACACTCTTGTGGACAGTGGTGTCTGTTGTGTAGACTGACCTGTGATCCTCATTGTGTGTGGACAGTGGTGTCAGGTGTGTAGAGTGATCTGTGTTCCTCACTCTGTGTGAACAGTGGTTTCCACTGTGCAGACTGACCTGTGATGCACACTCTCTATGGATGGTGTCCATTGAGTAGTGTGACCTGTGATCCTCACCCTGCGTGGACAGCTGTGTCCAGTGTGAAGAATGTCCTATGACCCGCACTCTGTGTGGTCAGTGGTGTCCGGTGTGTAGAGTGACCTTTGATCCTCACTCCGTGTAGACAGTGGTGTCCGGTGTGTAGAGTGACCTATGACCCGCACTCTGTGTGGACAGCGGTGTGTGGTGTGTTGTGAGACCTGTGATCCTCACTCTGTGATCCTCAATCTGTGTGGACAGCAAGTTTCCGGTACGTAGATTGACCTGTTACCCTCACTCTGTGCGGACATTTGTGTCCGGGGTGTACAGTGACCTGGGATCCTCACTCCGAGTGAACAGTGGTTTTCACTTTGTAGAGTGACCTGTGACCCTCACTCTCTGTGGACAGTGGTGTTGAGTGTGTAGAATGACCTGTGATCCTCATTCTGTGTGGAAGGTGGTGTCCAGTGTGAAGAGTGAACTGTGATCCTGACTCTGTGTGGACAATTGTTCCTAGTCTGTAGAGTGACCTGTGATCATCACTCTTTGTGGACAGAGTTGTCTGGTGTATAGTGTGACCTGTGACCCTCGATTTGTGGGGACGGCGATGTCCAGTGTGTAGAGTGATCCGTGATCCTCTCTCTGTGTGGACAGTGGTGCCCGGTGTGTAGAGTGATCTTTGATCCTCACTCTGTGTGAACAGTGGTTTCTACTATGTAGACTGACCTGTGACCCACACTCTCTGTGGACAGTGGTGTCCGGTGTATAAAGCGACCTGTGATCCTCAATCTGCTTGTACAATGGTATCAATTGTGTAGAGTCACCTGTGATACTCACCCTCTGTGGACAGCGGTGTGCGATGTATAGCGTGACCTGTGACCCTCACCCTTTGTAGATAGCGATGTCCAGTGTGCAGATTAACTTTTGATCCTCATTCTGTGTGGGCCGTGGTGTCTGGTGTTTAGAGTCAACTGTGATCCTCAATCTGTGAGAACAGTGGTTTTCAGTGTGTAGTGACATGTGACCGACACTCTCTGAGAACAGTGGTGTCCGGTGTGTAGAGTGACCTGGGATCCTTACTCTGTGTGTACAATGGTGTCCTTTGTTTAGAGTCACCTTTGATACTCACCCTGCGTGTCCAGATGTGTCCAGTGTGGAGAGTGATCTGAGATCCTCACTCTGTGTGGACAGTGGTGCCCGGTGTGTAGAGTGATCTTTGATCCTCACTCTGTGTGAACAGTGGTTTCTACTATGTAGACTGACCTGTGACCCACACTCTCTGTGGACAGTGGTGTCCGGTGTATAAAGCGACCTGTGATCCTCAATCTGCTTGTACAATGGTATCAATTGTGTAGAGTCACCTGTGATACTCACCCTCTGTGGACAGCGGTGTGCGATGTATAGCGTGACCTGTGACCCTCACCCTTTGTAGATAGCGATGTCCAGTGTGCAGATTAACTTTTGATCCTCATTCTGTGTGGGCCGTGGTGTCTGGTGTTTAGAGTCAATTGTGATCCTCAATCTGTGAGAACAGTGGTTTTCAGTGTGTAGTGACATGTGACCGACACTCTCTGAGAACAGTGGTGTCCGGTGTGTAGAGTGACCTGGGATCCTTACTCTGTGTGTACAATGGTGTCCTTTGTTTAGAGTCACCTTTGATACTCACCCTGCGTGTCCAGATGTGTCCAGTGTGGAGAGTGATCTGAGATCCTCACTCTGTGTGGACAGTGGTGCCCGGTGTGTAGAGTGATCTGAGACCCTCAGGCTGTTTGGACAGTGGTGTCCGGTGTTTAGAGTGACCTGTGATCCTCACACTATGTGGACAGCGGTGTGCGATGTGTAGTGTGACCTGTGTCTCTCATTCTTTGTGGATAGTGTTTCCAGTGTGTAGATTGACCTGTGATCCTCATTTTGTGTGGGCAGTGCTGTCTGGTGTTTAGAGTGAACTGTGATCCTCAATCTGTATGAACAGTGGATTTCAGAGTGTAGACTGACATGTGACCGACACTCTCTGAGAACAGTGGTGCCCGGTGTGCAGAGTGACCTATGATCATCTCTCTGTGTGGACAGCGGTGTCCTGTGTGTAGGGAGACCTGTGATCCTCACTCTGTGTGAACAGTGCTATCCATTGTGAAGAGTGACTTGTGAACCTCACTCTGTGTGGACAATAGTGTCCGGTGTGTAGAGTGAACTGTGATTTGCACTCTGTGTGAACAGTGGTATCCAGTGTGATGAGTGAGCTGTGGTCCTCACTCTGTGTGGGCAATGGTGCCTGGTGTGTAGGATGACCTCAGATCTTCACTCTGTGTGGACAGTGATATCCTGTGTGTAGAGTGATCTGTGACCCTCACTATTTGGGGACAATATTGTCCAGTGTGTAGATTGATATTTGATCCTGATTCTGTGTGGGCACTGGTGTCCGGTGTTTACAGTGAACTGTGATCCTCAACCTGTCTGAACTTTAGTTTTCAGTGTGTAGACTTGACATGTGACCGACATTCTCTGAGAACAGGGGTGTCCGGAGTGTAGAGTGACCTGTGATCATCTCTCTGTGTGGACAGTGCTTTCCATTGAGTTGATTGGCTTGTGACCCTCACTCTCTGTGGACATTTTTTCTGATGTTTAGAGTGATCTGTGTTCCTCACTCTATGTGGACAGTGTTGTCCGGTGTGTATTGTGACCTTTGATTCTCACTCTGTGTGAACAGTGGTATCCAGTGTGATGAGTGACCTGTGATCCTCACTCTGTGTGGGCAGTGGTGCCTGGTGTGTAGTGTGAACTGAGATCTTCACTCTGTGTGGACAGTGGTTCGCGTTGTGTAGAGTGACCTGTGATCCTCACTCTGTGTGTCGAGTGGTATCCAGTGTCTAGAGTGACCTGTGGTCCTCAATCTGTGTGTACAGTGGTGCCGGGTGTGTAGAGTGACAGGTGATCCTCACTTTGTTTGGTCAGTGGTGTCCAGTGTGTAGAGTGTCCTATGAACCTCACTGTGTGTGGACAGCGGTGTGCGGTTTGAAGTGTAACCTGTTACCCCTACTCTGCATGGAAATTGGTGTCCGGTTTGTAGAGTGACCTGTGACCCTCAATCTCTGTAGGCAATGATGTCCCGTGTATAGAGTGACCTGTGATCCTCACTCTTTGTGGACTGTGGTGCCCGGTGTGTAGAGTGACCTTTGATCCTCAATCCGAGTGAACAGTGTTTTCCACTTTGTAGAGTGACCTGTGAACCTCACTCTCTGTGGACAGTGGTGTTGAGTGTGTAGAGTGAACTGTGATGCTCACTCTGTGTGGAAAGTGGTATCCAGTGTGAAAAGTGAGCCGTGATCCTCACTCTGTGTGAACAGTTGTTTCTACTGTGTAGACAGACCTGTGACACACACACTCTCTGTGGACGTTGGTGTCCAGTGTATAAAGTGACCTGCGATCCTCACTGTATATGTACAGTGGTGTCCATTGTGTAGAATCACCTGTGATACTCACACTGCGTGGACAGATGTTTCCAGTGTGGAGTGTGACCTGTGTACATCACATTGTTTGCACAGTGGTGTCCAGTGTGTATAGTGACCTATGACCCTCACTCTGTGTGGACAGTGGTGTCTGGTGTGTAGAGTGACCTGTGACCCTCACTGTGTGTGGACAGCGGTGTGCAATGCATACTGTGACCTGTGACCCACACTCTTTGTGGACATTGGTGTCCATGGTGTAGATTGACCTTTGATCCTCATTCTGTGTGGGCAATGGTGTCTGGTGTTTAGAGTGAACTGTGATCATCAATCTGTCTGAACAGTGGCTTTCAGTGTGTAGACTGACATGTGACCGACACTCTCTGACAACAGTGGTCTCCGGTGTGTAGAGTGACATGTGATACACACTCTGCGTGGACAGTGGTGCCTGGTGTGTAGAGTGACCTGTGATCATCTCTCTGTGTGGACAGTGCTTTCCATTGTGTTGATTGGCTTGTGACCCTCACTCTCTGTGGACAATTTTTATGATGTTTTGTGTGACCTGTTTTCCTCACTCTATGTGGACAGTGTTGCCCGGTGTGCATAGTGACCTGTGATTCTCACTCTGTGTGAACAATGGTATCCAGTGTGATGAGTGAGCTGTGATCCTCACTCTGTGTGGTCAGTGGTGCCTGGTGTGTAGTCTGAACTGAGATCTTCACTCTGTGTGGACCGTAGTTCTCGGTGTGTAGAGTGACCTGTGATCCTCACTCTGAGCGAACAGTGTTTTCCACTTTGGAGAGTGACCTGTGACCCTCACTCCCTGTGGACACTGGTGTTGAGTGTGTAGAGTGACCTGTGATCCTCATTCTGTGTGGAAAGTGGTGTCCAGTGTGAAGAGTGAGCTGTGATCCTCACTCTGTGTGGACAGCAGTGTCTAGTGTGAGGAATGAGCTGTGATCCTTGCTCTGTGTGGGCAGTGGTGCCAGGTGTGTAGAGTGACCTGTGATCCTCACTCTGAGCAAACAGTGTTTTCCACTTTGGAGAGTGACCTGTGACCCTCACTCCCTGTGGACACTGGTGTTGAGTGTGTAGAGTGACCTGTGATCCTCATTCTGTGTGGAAAGTGGTGTCCAGTGTGAAGAGTGAGCTGTGATCCTCACTCTGTGTGGACAGCAGTGTCTAGTGTGAGGAATGAGCTGTGATCCTTGCTCTGTGTGGGCAGTGGTGCCAGGTGTGTAGAGTGACCTTTGATCCTCAATCCGAGTGAACAGTGTTTTCCACTTTGTAGAGTGACCTGTGACCTTCACTCTCTGTGGATACTGGTGTTGAGTGTGTAGGGTGACCTGTGATCCTCATTATTTGTGGAAAGTGGTGTCCAATGTGAAGAATGAGCTGTGATCCTCACTCTGTGTTGGCAGTGGTGCCCGGTGTGTAGAGTGGCCTGTGTGAACATTGGTTTCCACATTGTAGACTGACCTGTGATGCACACTGTCTGTGGACATTGGTGTCCAGTGTATGAAGTGACCTGTAATCTTCACTCTGTGTGTACAGTGGTGTCCATTGTGTAGAGCCACCTTGGATACTCACCCTGCGTGGACAGCTGTGTCCGGTGTGTTGAGTGACCTGTGATACTCATTCTGCATAGACAATGGTGCCCGGTGTGTAGAGTGACCTGTGATCCTCACTCTGTGTGGACAGTGCTTTCCATTGAGTTGATTGGCTTGTGACCCTCACTCTCTGTGGACATTTTTTCTGATGTTTAGAGTGATCTGTGTTCCTCACTCTATGTGGAGAGTGTTGCCCGGTGTGTATAGTGACCTGTGATTCTCACACTGTGTGAACAGTGGTATCCAGTGTGATGAGTGAGCTGTGATCCTCACTCTGTGTGGTCAGTGGTGCCTGGTGTGTAGTGTGAACTGAGATCTTCAATCTATGTGGACAGTGGTTCCCGGTGTGTAGAGTGACCTGTGATCCTCACTTTGTGTGGTCAGTGGTGTCCGGTGTGTAGAGTGGCCTTTGATCCTCACTGTGTGTGGACAGCGGTGTGCGGTTTGAAATGTAACCTGTTACCCCTGCTCTGCATGGACATCAGTATCCGGTTTGTAGAGTGAACTCTGACCCTCACTCTCTGTGGGCAGTGATGTCCCATGTGTAGAGTGACCTGTGATCCTCTCTCTGTGTGGAAAGTGGTGCCCGGTGTGTAGAGTGACCTTTGATCCTCACTTTGAGTGACCAGTGTTTTCCACTTTGTAGAGTGACCTGTGAACCTCACTCTCTGTGGACAGTGGTGTTGAGTGTGTAGAGTGACCTGTGATCCTCATTCTGTGTGGAAAGTGGTGTCCAGTGTGTAGAGTGAGCTGTGATCTTCACTCTGTGTGGACAGTGGTGCCCGCTGTGTAGTGTGGCCCGTGATCCTCACTCTGTGTGAACAGTGATTTCCACTGTGTAGACTGACCTGTGACACACACTCTCTGTGGACATTGGTGCCTGGTGTTTAGAGTGAATTGTGATCCTCACTCTTTGTGAACAGTGGTTTTCAGTGTGTAGACTGACATTTGTCTGACACTCTCTGAGAACAGTGGTGTCTGGTGTGTAGAGTGACCTGTGATCCTCACTCTGTGTGAACTGTGTTATCCAGTGTGACGAGTAACTTGTGAACCCCACTCTGTGTGGAAAATAGTGTCCGGTGTGTTGAGTGAGCTGTGATCCTCCCTCTGTATGGGCAGTGGTGCCTGGTGTGTAGTGTGATCTGAGATCTTCACTCTGTGTGGACAGGGATGTCTAGTGTGTAGTGTTTCCTTTGGTCCTCAATCATTGTGGACAGTGGTGCCCGGTGTGTAGTGACATGTGATCCTCACTCTGTATGGTCAGCGGTGTCCGGTGTGTAGAGTGAGCTTTGATCCTCACTCTGTGTGGGACAGTGGTGCCCGTTGTGTAGAGTAACCTGTGATCCTCACTCTGTATGAACTGTGCATCCAGTGTGAAGAATGACCTATGATCCTGACTCTGTGTGGACAGATGTTCCTAGTGTGTAGAATGACCTGTGATCCTCAGTCTATGTGGACAGTGGTGTCTGGTGCGTAGAGTGACCTGTGACCCTCACTCATTGTGGACAGCGGTTTCTGGTCTGTGGAGTGACATGTGACCCTCACTCTGTGTGGATAGTTGTCTCTGGTGTATGGAGTGAACTGTGTTCTTAACTCTATTTGACCTGTGGTGTCCTGTTTGTAGAGTGAGCTGTGATCCTCAGTCTGTGTGGACAGTAATGTCCAGTGTGTAGATTGATCTGTGATCCTCACTCTGTGTGGACAGTCGTTTCAAATGTGTAGAGTGGCCTGTGACCCTGACTCTCTCTGGACATTTTTTCTGGTGTTTTAAGTGACCTGTGATCCTCACTCTGTGTTGACAGAGATGTCCAGTGTGTAGAGTGACCTGTGATCCTCACTCTGTGTGGACAGCGGTGTGCTATGCGCAGTGAGACCTGTGACCCTCACTCTTCATGGACAGTGGTGTCCAGTTTGTAGACTGACCTTTGATCCTCATTCTGTGGGCAGTGGTGTCTGGTGTTTAGAGTGAAGTGTGATCCTGAATCTGTCTGAACAGTGGCTTTCGGTGTGTAGACTGACATGTGACTGACACTTTCTGAGAACAGTGGTGTCCAGTGTGTTGAGTGACCAGTGATACTCATTCTGCATGGAAAGTGGTGCCCGGTGTGTAGAGTGACCTGTGATCCTCACTCTGTGTGGACAGTGCTTTCCACTGAGTTGATTGGCTTGTGACCCTCACTCTCTGTGGACATTTTTTCTGATGTTTAGAGTGATCTGTGTTCCTCACTCTATGTGGAGAGTGTTGCCCGGTGTGTATAGTGAATTGTGATTCTCACTCTGTGTGAACAGTGGTATCCAGTGTGATGAGTGAGCTATGATCCTCACTCTGTGTGGTCAGTGGTGCCTGGTGTGCAGTGTGAACTGAGATCTTCACTCTGTGTGGACAGTGGTTCCCGGTGTGTAGAGTGACCTGTGATCCTCACTCTGTGTGTCGAGTGGTATCCAGTGTCTAGAGTGACCTGTGGTCCTCACTCTGTGTGTACAGTGGTGCCGGGTGTGTAGAGTGACAGGTGATCCTCACTTTGTGTGGTCAGTGGTATCCGGTGTGTAGAGTGTCCTATGAACCTCACTGTGTGTGGACAGTGGTGTGTGGTTTGAAGTGTAACCTGTTACCCCTACTCTGCGTGGACATTGGTGTCCGGTTTGTAGAGTGAACTGTGACCCTCAATCTCTATGGGCAGTGATGTCCCATGTGTAGAGTGACCTGTGATCCTCTCTCTGTGTGGACAGTGGTGCCCGGTGTGTGGAGTGACCTGTGATCCTCACACCGAGTGAACAGTGTTTTCCGCTTTGTAGAGTGACCTGTGAACCTCACTCTAGTGGACAGTGGTGTTGAGTGTGTAGAGTGAACTGTGATGCTCGTTCTGTGTGGAAAGTGGTGTCCAGTGTGAAGAGTGAGCTGTTATCCTCATTCTGTGTGGACAGTGGTGCCTGGTATGTAGAGTGACCTGTGATCCTCACTCTGAGTGAACAGTGTTTTCCACTTTGTAGAGTGACCTGTGACCCTCACTCTCTGTGGACACTGGTGTTGAGTGTGTAGGGTGACCTGTGATCCTCATTTTGTGTGGAAAGTGGTGTCCAGTGTGAAGAGTGAGCTGTGATCCTCACTCTGTGTGGACAGCGGTGTCTAGTGTGAGGAATGAGCTGTGATCCTTGCTCTGTGTGGGCAGTGGTGCCCGGTGTGTAGAGTAGCCTTTGATCCTCATTCTGTGTGAACATGGGTTTCCACTGTGTAGACTGACCTGTGATGCACACATTGGTGTCCAGTGTATAAAGTGACCTGTGATCCTCACTCTGTGTGTACAGTGGTGTCCATGGTGTAGAGCCACCTTTGATACTCACCCTGCGTGGTCAGTGGTGTCCGGTGTGTAGAGTGGCCTTTGATCCTCACTGTGTGTGGACAGCGGTGTGCGGTTTGAAATGTAATCTGTTACCCCTGCTCTGCATGTACATCGGTGTCCGGTTTGTAGAGTGAACTGTGACCCTCACTCTCTGTGGGCAGTGATGTCCCGTGTGTAGAGTGACCTGTGATCCTCTCTCTGTGTGGAAAGTGGTGCCCGGTGTGTAGAGTGACCTTTGATCCTCACTTTGAGTGACCAGTGTTTTCCACTTTGTAGAGTGACCTGTGAACCTCACTCTCTGTGGACAGTGGTGTTGAGTGTGTAGAGTGAACTGTGATGCTCACTCTGTGTGGAAAGTGGTATCCAGTGTGAAAAGTGAGCCGTGATCCTTACTCTGTGTGAACAGTTGTTTCCACTGTGTAGACAGACCTGTGACACACACACTCTCTGTGGACATTGGTGTCCAGTGTGTAAAGTGACCTGTGATATTCACTGTATATGTACAGTGGTGTCCATTGTGTAGAATCACCTGTGATACTCACACTGCGTGGACAGATGTTTCCAGTGTGGAGTGTGACCTGTGATCATCACATTGTTTGCACAGTGGTGTCCAGTGTGTATAGTGACCTATGACCCTCACTCTGTGTGGACAGTGGTGTCTGGTGTGTAGAGTGACCTGTGACCCTCACTGTGTGTGGACAGCGGTGTGCAATGCATACTGTGACCTGTGACCCACACTCTTTGTGGACATTGGTGTCCATGGTGTAGATTGACCTTTGATCCTCATTCTGTGTGGGCAATGGTGTCTGGTGTTTAGAGTGAACTGTGATCATCAATCTGTCTGAACAGTGGCTTTCAGTGTGTAGACTGACATGTGACCGACACTCTCTGACAACAGTGGTCTCCGGTGTGTAGAGTGACATGTGATACACACTCTGCGTGGACAGTGGTGCCTGGTGTGTAGAGTGACCTGTGATCATCTCTCTGTGTGGACAGTGCTTTCCATTGTGTTGATTGGCTTGTGACCCTCACTCTCTGTGGACAATTTTTATGATGTTTTGTGTGACCTGTTTTCCTCACCCTATGTGGACAGTGTTGCCCGGTGTGCATAGTGACCTGTGATCCTCACTCTGAGCGAACAGTGTTTTCCACTTTGGAGAGTGACCTGTGACCCTCACTCCCTGTGGACACTGGTGTTGAGTGTGTAGAGTGACCTGTGATCCTCATTCTGTTTGGAAAGTGGTGTCCAGTGTGAAGAGTGAGCTGTGATCCTCACTCTGTGTGGACAGCAGTGTCTAGTGTGAGGAATGAGCTGTGATCCTTGCTCTGTGTGGGCAGTGGTGCCAGGTGTGTAGAGTGACCTTTGATCCTCAATCCGAGTGAACAGTGTTTTCCACTTTGTAGAGTGACCTGTGACCTTCACTCTCTGTGGACACTGGTGTTGAGTGTGTAGGGTGACCTGTGATCCTCATTATTTGTGGAAAGTGGTGTCCAATGTGAAGAATGAGCTGTGATCCTCACTCTGTGTTGGCAGTGGTGCCTGGTGTGTAGAGTGGCCTGTGTGAACATTGGTTTCCACATTGTAGACTGACTTGTGATGCACACTGTCTGTGGACATTGGTGTCCAGTGTATGAAGTGACCTGTAATCTTCACTCTGTGTGTACAGTGGTGTCCATTGTGTAGAGCCACCTTGGATACTCACCCTGCGTGGACAGCTGTGTCCGGTGTGTTGAGTGACCTGTGATACTCATTCTGCATAGACAGTGGTGCCCGGTGTGTAGAGTGACCTGTGATCCTCACTCTGTGTGGACAGTGCTTTCTATTGAGTTGATTGGCTTGTGACCCTCACTCTCTGTGGACATTTTTTCTGATGTTTAGAGTGATCTGTGTTCCTCACTCTATGTGGAGAGTGTTGCCCGGTGTGTATAGTGACCTGTGATTCTCACACTGTGTGAACAGTGGTATCCAGTGTGATGAGTGAGCTGTGATCCTCACTCTGTGTGGTCAGTGGTGCCTGGTGTGTAGTGTGAACTGAGATCTTCAATCTGTGTGGACAGTGGTTCCCGGTGTGTAGAGTGACCTGTGATCCTCACTTTGTGTGGTCAGTGGTGTCCGGTGTGTAGAGTGGCCTTTGATCCTCACTGTGTGTGGACAGCGGTGTGCAGTTTGAAATGTAACCTGTTACCCCTGCTCTGCATGGACATCGGTGTCCGGTTTGTAGAGTGAACTCTGACCCTCACTCTCTGTGGGCAGTGATGTCCCATGTGTAGAGTGACCTGTGATCCTCTCTCTGTGTGGAAAGTGGTGCCCGGTGTGTAGAGTGACCTTTGATCCTCACTTTGAGTGACCAGTGTTTTCCACTTTGTAGAGTGACCTGTGAACCTCACTCTCTGTGGACAGTGGTGTTGAGTGTGTAGAGTGACCTGTGATCCTCATTCTGTGTGGAAAGTGGTGTCCAGTGTGTAGAGTGATCTGTGATCTTCACTCTGTGTGGACAGTGGTGCCCGCTGTGTAGTGTGGCCCGTGATCCTCACTCTGTGTGAACAGTGATTTCCACTGTGTAGACTGACCTGTGACGCACACTCTCTGTGGACATTGGTGCCCAGTGTTTAGAGTGAATTGTGATCCTCACTCTTTGTGAACAGTGGTTTTCAGTGTGTAGACTGACATTTGTCTGACACTCTCTGAGAACAGTGGTGTCTGGTGTGTAGAGTGACCTGTGATCCTCACTCTGTGTGAACTGTGTTAGCCAGTGTGACGAGTAACTTGTGAACCCCACTCTGTGTGGAAAATAGTGTCTGGTGTGTTGAGTGAGCTGTGATCCTCCCTCTGTATGGGCCGTGGTGCCTGGTGTGTAGTGTGATCTGAGATCTTCACTCTGTGTGGACAGGGATGTCTAGTGTGTAGTGTTTCCTTTGGTCCTCAATCATTGTGGACAGTGGTGCCCGGTGTGTAGTGACATGTGATCCTCACTCTGTATGGTCAGCGGTGTCCGGTGTGTAGAGTGAGCTTTGATCCTCACTCTGTGTGGGACAGTGGTGCCAGGTGTGTAGAGTGACCTTTGATCCTCAATCCGAGTGAACAGTGTTTTCCACTTTGTAGAGTGACCTGTGACCTTCACTCTCTGTGGACACTGGTGTTGAGTGTGTAGGGTGACCTGTGATCCTCATTATTTGTGGAAAGTGGTGTCCAATGTGAAGAATGAGCTGTGATCCTCACTCTGTGTTGGCAGTGGTGCCTGGTGTGTAGAGTGGCCTGTGTGAACATTGGTTTCCACATTGTAGACTGACCTGTGATGCACACTGTCTGTGGACATTGGTGTCCAGTGTATGAAGTGACCTGTAATCTTCACTCTGTGTGTACAGTGGTGTCCATTGTGTAGAGCCACCTTGGATACTCACCCTGCGTGGACAGCTGTGTCCGGTGTGTTGAGTGACCTGTGATACTCATTCTGCATAGACAGTGGTGCCCGGTGTGTAGAGTGACCTGTGATCCTCACTCTGTGTGGACAGTGCTTTCTATTGAGTTGATTGGCTTGTGACCCTCACTCTCTGTGGACATTTTTTCTGATGTTTAGAGTGATCTGTGTTCCTCACTCTATGTGGAGAGTGTTGCCCGGTGTGTATAGTGACCTGTGATTCTCACACTGTGTGAACAGTGGTATCCAGTGTGATGAGTGAGCTGTGATCCTCACTCTGTGTGGTCAGTGGTGCCTGGTGTGTAGTGTGAACTGAGATCTTCAATCTGTGTGGACAGTGGTTCCCGGTGTGTAGAGTGACCTGTGATCCTCACTTTGTGTGGTCAGTGGTGTCCGGTGTGTAGAGTGGCCTTTGATCCTCACTGTGTGTGGACAGCAGTGTGCGGTTTGAAATGTAACCTGTTACCCCTGCTCTGCATGGACATCGGTGTCCGGTTTGTAGAGTGAACTCTGACCCTCACTCTCTGTGGGCAGTGATGTCCCATGTGTAGAGTGACCTGTGATCCTCTCTCTGTGTGGAAAGTGGTGCCCGGTGTGTAGAGTGACCTTTGATCCTCACTTTGAGTGACCAGTGTTTTCCACTTTGTAGAGTGACCTGTGAACCTCACTCTCTGTGGACAGTGGTGTTGAGTGTGTAGAGTGACCTGTGATCCTCATTCTGTGTGGAAAGTGGTGTCCAGTGTGTAGAGTGATCTGTGATCTTCACTCTGTGTGGACAGTGGTGCCCGCTGTGTAGTGTGGCCCGTGATCCTCACTCTGTGTGAACAGTGATTTCCACTGTGTAGACTGACCTGTGACGCACACTCTCTGTGGACATTGGTGCCCAGTGTTTAGAGTGAATTGTGATCCTCACTCTTTGTGAACAGTGGTTTTCAGTGTGTAGACTGACATTTGTCTGACACTCTCTGAGAACAGTGGTGTCTGGTGTGTAGAGTGACCTGTGATCCTCACTCTGTGTGAACTGTGTTATCCAGTGTGACGAGTAACTTGTGAACCCCACTCTGTGTGGAAAATAGTGTCTGGTGTGTTGAGTGAGCTGTGATCCTCCCTCTGTATGGGCCGTGGTGCCTGGTGTGTAGTGTGATCTGAGATCTTCACTCTGTGTGGACAGGGATGTCTAGTGTGTAGTGTTTCCTTTGGTCCTCAATCATTGTGGACAGTGGTGCCCGGTGTGCAGTGACATGTGATCCTCACTCTGTGTGGTCAGCGGTGTCCGGTGTGTAGAGTGAGCTTTGATCCTCACTCTGTGTGGGACAGTGGTGCCCGTTGTGTAGAGTAACCTGTGATCCTCACTCTGTATGAACTGTGCATCCAGTGTGAAGAATGACCTATGATCCTGACTCTGTGTGGACAGATGTTCCTAGTGTGTAGAATGACCTGTGATCCTCAGTCTATTTGGACAGTGGTGTCTGGTGCATAGAGTGACCTGTGACCCTCACTCATTGTGGACAGCGGTTTCTGGTCTGTGGAGTGACATGTGACCCTCACTCTGTGTGGATAGTTGTCTCTGGTGTATGGAGTGAACTGTGTTCTTAACTCTATTTGACCTGTGGTGTACTGTTTATAGGGTGAGCTGTGATCCTCAGTCTGTGTGGACAGTAATGTCCAGTGTGTAGATTGATCTGTGATCCTCAGTCTGTGTGGACAGTAATGGCCAGTGTGTAGAGTGACCTGTGATCCTCACTCTGTGTGGACAGTGCTTTCCACTGAGTTGATTGGCTTGTGACCCTCACTCTCTGTGGACATTTTTTCTGATGTTTAGAGTGATCTGTGTTCCTCACTCTATGTGGAGAGTGTTGCCCGGTGTGTATAGTGAACTGTGATTCTCACTCTGTGTGAACAGTGGTATCCAGTATGATGAGTGAGCTATGATCCTCACTCTGTGTGGTCAGTGGTGCCTGGTGTGCAGTGTGAACTGAGATCTTCACTCTGTGTGGACAGTGGTTCCCGGTGTGTAGAGTGACCTGTTATCCTCACTCTGTGTGTCGAGTGGTATCCAGTGTCTAGAGTGACCTGTGGTCCTCACTCTGTGTGTACAGTGGTGCCGGGTGTGTAGAGTGACAGGTGATCCTCACTTTGTGTGGTCAGTGGTATCTGGTGTGTAGAGTGTCCTATGAACCTCACTGTGTGTGGACAGTGGTGTGTGGTTTGAAGTGTAATCTGTTACCCCTACTCTGCGTGGACATTGGTGTCCGGTTTGTAGAGTGAACTGTGACCCTCAATCTCTATGGGCAGTGATGTCCCATGTGTAGAGTGACCTGTGATCCTCTCTCTGTGTGGACAGTGGTGCCCGGTGTGTGGAGTGACCTGTGATCCTCACACCGAGTGAACAGTGTTTTCCGCTTTGTAGAGTGACCTGTGAACCTCACTCTAGTGGACAGTGGTGTTGAGTGTGTAGAGTGAACTGTGATGCTCGTTCTGTGTGGAAAGTGGTGTCCAGTGTGAAGAGTGAGCTGTTATCCTCATTCTGTGTGGACAGTGGTGCCTGGTATGTAGAGTGACCTGTGGTCCTCACTCTGAGTGAACAGTGTTTTCCACTTTGTAGAGTGACCTGTGACCCTCACTCTCTGTGGACACTGGTGTTGAGTGTGTAGGGTGACCTGTGATCCTCATTTTGTGTGGAAAGTGGTGTCCAGTGTGAAGAGTGAGCTGTGATCCTCACTCTGTGTGGACAGCGGTGTCTAGTGTGAGGAATGAGCTGTGATCCTTGCTCTGTGTGGGCAGTGGTGCCCGGTGTGTAGAGTAGCCTTTGATCCTCATTCTGTGTGAACATGGGTTTCCACTGTGTAGACTGACCTGTGATGCACACATTGGTGTCCAGTGTATAAAGTGACCTGTGATCCTCACTCTGTGTGTACAGTGGTGTCCATGGTGTAGAGCCACCTTTGATACTCACCCTGCGTGGACAGCTGTGTCCAGTGTGGAGAGTGACCTGTGATCCTCACTCTGTGTGGACAGCGGTGTCCGGTGTGTCGAGTGACCTGTGACCCTCATTCTGTGTGGACAGCGGTGTCCGGTGTGTCAAGTGACCTGTGACCCTCACTCTGTGTGGACAGCGGTGTGCTATGCGTGGTGTCACCTGTTACCCTCACTCTTCATGGACAGTCGTGTCCAGTTTGTAGATTGATCTTTGATCCTCATTCTGTATGGGCAGTGGTGTCTGGTGTTTAGAGTGAGGTGTGATCCTAAATCTGTCTGAACAGTGGCTTTCACTGTGTAGACTGACATGTGACCAACACTCTCTGAGAGCAGTGGTGTCCGATGTGTTAGGTGACCTGTGATACTCATTCTGCATAGACAGTGGTGCCCGGTGTGTAGAGTGACCTGTTATCCTCACTCTGTGTGGACAGTGGTGTCCTGTGTGAAGAGTGAGCTGTGATCCTCACTTTGTGTGGACAGTGCTTTCCATTGAGTTGATTGGCTTGTCACCCTCACTCTCTGTGGACATTTTTTCTGATGTTTAGAGTGATCTGTGTTCCTCACTCTATGTGGAGAGTGTTGCCCGGTGTGTATAGTGACCTGTGATTCTCACACTGTGTGAACAGTGGTATCCAGTGTGATGAGTGAGCTGTGATCCTCACTCTGTGTGGTCAGTGGTGCCTGGTGTGTAGTGTGAACTGAGATCTTCAATCTGTGTGGACAGTGGTTCCCGGTGTGTAGAGTGACAGGTGATCCTCACTTTGTGTGGTCAGTGGTGTCCGGTGTGTAGAGTGGCCTTTGATCCTCACTGTGTGTGGACAGCGGTGTGCGGTTTGAAATGTAACCTGTTACCCCTGCTCTGCATGGACATCGGTGTCCAGTTTGTAGAGTGAACTCTGACCCTCACTCTCTGTGGGCAGTGATGTCCCGTGTGTAGAGTGACCTGTGATCCTCTCTCTGTGTGGAAAGTGGTGCCCGGTGTGTAGAGTGACCTTTGATCCTCACTTTGAGTGACCAGTGTTTTCCACTTTGTAGAGTGACCTGTGAACCTCACTCTCTGTGGACAGTGGTGTTGAGTGTGTAGAGTGACCTGTGATCCTCATTCTGTGTGGAAAGTGGTGTCCAGTGTGTAGAGTGATCTGTGATCTTCACTCTGTGTGGACAGTGGTGCCCGCTGTGTAGTGTGGCCCGTGATCCTCACTCTGTGTGAACAGTGATTTCCACTGTGTAGACTGACCTGTGACGCACACTCTCTGTGGACATTGGTGCCCGGTGTTTAGAGTGAATTGTGATCCTCACTCTTTGTGAACAGTGGTTTTCAGTGTGTAGACTGACATTTGTCTGACACTCTCTGAGAACAGTGGTGTCTGGTGTGTAGAGTGACCTGTGATCCTCACTCTGTGTGAACTGTGTTATCCAGTGTGAAGAGTAACTTGTGAACCCCACTCTGTGTGGAAAATAGTGTCCGGTGTGTTGAATGAGCTGTGATCCTCCCTCTGTATGGGCAGTGGTGCCTGGTGTGTAGTGTGATCTGAGATCTTCACTCTGTGTGGACAGGGATGTCTAGTGTGTAGTGTTTCCTTTGGTCCTCAATCATTGTGGACAGTGGTGCCCGGTGTGTAGTGACATGTGATCCTCACTCTGTGTGGTCAGCGGTGTCCGGTGTGTAGAGTGAGCTTTGATCCTCACTCTGTGTGGGACAGTGGTGCCCGTTGTGTAGAGTAACCTGTGATCCTCACTCTGTATGAACTGTGCATCCAGTGTGAAGAATGACCTATTCCTGACTCTGTGTGGACAGATGTTCCTAGTGTGTAGAGTGACCTGTGACCCTCACTCATTGTGGACAGCGGTTTCTGGTCTGTGGAGTGACATGTGACCCTCACTCTGTGTGGATAGTTGTCTCTGGTGTATGGAGTGAACTGTGTTCTTAACTCTATTTGACCTGTGGTGTACTGTTTATAGAGTGAGCTGTGATCCTCAGTCTGTGTGGACAGTAATGTCCAGTGTGTAGATTGATCTGTGATCCTCAGTCTGTGTGGACAGTAATGGCCAGTGTGTAGAGTGTCCTGTGATCCTCACTCTGTGTGGACAGTCGTTTCAAATGTGTAGAGTGGCCTGTGACCCTGACTCTCTCTGGACATTTTTTCTGGTGTTTTAAGTGACCTGTGATCCTCACTCTGTGTTGACAGAGGTGTCCGGTGTGTAGTGACCTATTACCCTTAATCTGTATGGACAGTGGTGTGCGGTGTGTCATGAGACCTGTGATCCTCACTCTGTGTGGACAGCGATTTCCAGTTTGTAGAGTGACCTGTTACCATCACCCTATGTCGACAGTGGTAGTTGTTGTGTAGAGTGTCCTGTGACCCTCACTCTGTGTGGACTCAAGTTTACAATGTGTAGAGTGACCTGTGACCCTCACTCTCTGTGGAAAGTTGTGCAGAGTGTTTAGAGTGACCTGTGATCCTCATTCTGTGTGGACCGTGCTGTCCAGTGTATAGAGTGACCTGTGATCCTCACTCCGTATGGGCAGTGGTGCCCGGTGTATAGAGTGACCTGTTATCCTCACTCAATGTGGACTTTTGTGCCCGGTTTCTAGAGTGTCCTGTGATCCTTATTCTGTGTGGACAGTGGTGATGAATGTGTAGAGTGACCAGTGATCCTCAATCTGTGTGGATAGTGGTGTCCACTTTGTAGATTGGCATTTGATCCTAACCCTGTGGAAAGTGGTGTCTGGTGTGTAGTTTAACCTGTGATCCTCATTCTATGTGAACAGTGGTATTCAGTGTGAAGAGTGACCTGGGAACCCCACTCTGTGTGGACAGTGGTGTCCCGTGTGTAGAGTGACCCGTGATGGTCACTCTGTGTGGTCAGTGGTGCCCGGTGTGTAGAGTGACCTTTGATCCTCACTCTGTGTGGACAACGGTTTCTGGTGTGTGGAGTGACATGTGACCCTCATTCTGTGTGGATAGTGGTGTCTGGTGTGTAGAATGACCTGTGACCCTCACACTGTGTGGACAGCGGTGTGCGGTTTGTAGTGTGCCCTGTTACCCACACTCTATGTGGTCATTAGTCTACGGTGTGTACAGTGACCTGTGACCCTCACTCTGTGTGGGCAGTTGTGTTCCATGTGTAGAGTGACCTGTCATCCTCTCTCTTTGTGGACAGCGGTGTGCTGTGTGTAGTTTGACCTGTTACCCTCACTCTGTGTGGTCATTGGTGTCCGGTGTGATGTGTGACCTGTGACCCTCACACTGTGTGGACAGCGGTGTGCGGTTTGTAGTGTGCCCTGTTACCCACACTCTATGTGGTCATTAGTCTACGGTGTGTAGAGTGACCTGTGACCCTCACTCTGTGTGGGCAGTTGTGTTCCATGTGTAGAGTGACCTGTCATCCTCTCTCTTTGTGGACAGCGGTGTGCTGTGTGTAGTTTGACCTGTTACCCTCACTCTGTGTGGTCATTGGTGTCCGGTGTGATGTGTGACCTGTGACCCTCACTCTGTGTGGACAGTGGTGTCTGGTGTGTAGAGTTCCCTGTGATCCTCCCTCTATGTGGACAGTGGTGCCCAGTGCATCAAGTGACCTGTGATTCTCACTCTCTGTGAATAGTGGTTTCCTCTGTTCAGAATGACCTGTGAGCCACACACGCTGTGGACAGTGGTGTAGATAGTTTAGAGTGACCTGTGATCCTCACTCTGTGTGGAAAGTGGTGTCCGATGTCTAGTGTGACCTGTGACCCTCACTATCTGTGTACAGGGGTGTTGAGTTTGTAGAGTGACCTGTCATCCTTACTCTGTGTGGACAGTGGTGTCCGGTGTGAAGAGTGACCTGTGTTCCTCACTCTGTGTGGACAGTGGTTTCCAGTGTGTAGAGTGGCCTGTCACCCTCACTCTCTGTGGACATTGTTTCTGATGTTTAGAGTGACCTGTGACCCTCACTCTGTCTGAGAAGTGGTGCCTGGTGTGTAGAGTGACCTGAGATCTTCACTTTGTGTGGACAGTGATGTCTGGTGTGTAGAGTAACCTGTGATCCTCACTCTGTGTGAATAGTTGTTTCCACTTTTTAGAGTGACCTGTGACCCTAACTGTCTGTGGACAGTGGTGTTGAGTGTGGAGAGTGACCTGTGATCCTCACTCTATGTGGACAGCGGTGTGCTGTGTGTAGTTTGACCTGTTACCCTCAATCTGTGTGGACAGTGGTGTCCATTGTGTAGAGTGAGCTGTGATCCTCACTCTGTGTGGACATTGTTTCTGTTGTTTAGAGTGAACGGTGATCCTCAATCTGTGTGGACAGTGTTGCCGGTGTGTAGAGTGACCTGTGGTTGCCACTCTGTGTGAACAGTGGTATCCAGTGTGATGAGTGAGCTGTGATCCTCACTCTGTGTGGACAGTGGTGCCTGGTGTGTAGACTGAGCTGAGATATTCACTCTGTGTAGTCAGTGGTGTCCACTGTGTAGAATGACCTGTGACCCACACTCTCTTGGACAGTGTTGTAGATTGTGTAGAGTGACTGTTATCCTCACTCTGTGTGGACAGTGGTGTCCGATGTATTGAGTGACCTCTGACCCTCACTCTCTGTGTACAGTGGTGTTGAGTGTGTAGAGTGACCTGTCATCCTCAGTCTGTGTGGACTGTGGTGTCCAGTGTGTAGAATGATCTGTGATCCTCACTCTGTGTGGACAGTAGTGCACGGTTAAACACTCTGCATGAGTGACCTGTGGCGCTGCAGAATGCTTGTTGGTGGATGTGGACTCTACATTTCTAATCAAGGCCAGAGTGGGGAAACAGTTCCGCCTAGATCTTTCGCACAAAGTTAGTGAGAATTACAGGGTTGGAGTCAATGAAGGGTAGGGTTTGTCCTGAACAGACCCATCCCTGATAGGGCTGGCTTCTTCCCTGGTTGATGGTCATCTGACACATGATGAAGTAAAGCTAGGGCCCAACAGCTGAAATAATGATATGCTGCTTACCTCACTGACCCCCTCTCCAGCAGAGGGTGACCAATGGGGTTCAGACATGGGGGGACCTGATTCCCAGATGTCCCCTGGAGCCCAGTCAAACACACATTCTTACTGAATATGCATAGGAACTATGGGGCACTAGGACTAGGTGGTTCCCATCGTAACTTGCCTTGCTTCGGGCTGCAAACAGCCACACTGACTGTGCATGGGGAGAACTGTTTGAAGTAGGCAGTATGAAAACTCACAACCTCCAGATGCCTGGACTCCTGGGAATGCAGGAGAGGAAAGGATTTATTTCCAGGAAGAGAGAGGATTAGTTTGTAATGATTATTACTCCATGTATTAAGGCACAGAGGGAATGTTCTAATTAGCCTGCTGCATGCCATAGGTTTTAATTAATCAGGAAACCTCTGTATTAAACACAAAGCTCCACTTCACCATACACTCCAGCATCATTCATCAGCAGGGCCTGTGCTTTAACTTCCCGATGAATGAGCAATGTGCAGTGTGGACATGTGTGTCTTGTTACCAAGGGTTAGCAAGTGGGAGCTCAGGATCGACCCATCACTGGAATCCCACAAGCCGAGTCTCTCCCTGATCACAAGGATCCCGCAAGATGTTTTCTAGTGAACATCAGCACTCCCAACCCTGGCCCATCCCCACCACTAGTGGACACGTCCACACTGCACATTGCTCATTCATCGGGAAGTTAAAGCACAGGCCCTGCTGATGAATGCTGCTGGGGTGTATGGTGAAGTGCTGCTTCATTTGGCTTGGAAAGGGGAGGTTAGCTTTTGCTCCTCTTACAGTTTCAGAGTATCTGCACATCCCTGTTGAACAGTCACTGAACACAGAGATAAAGACAAAACAAAACTGCGGATGCTGGAAATCCAAAACAAAAACAGAATTACCTGGAAAAACTCAGCAGGTCTGGCAGCATCGGCGGAGAAGAAAAGAGTTGACGTTTCGAGTCTTCATGACCCTTCGACAGAACTTGATTTCGAGTCCAGGAAAGAGTTGAAATATAAGCTGGTTTAAGGTGTGTGGGGGGGGGGGGGTGGGGGCGGAGAGAGAGAGAGAGAGACAGAGGTGCTTGTGTAGACAAACAAGCAGTGATAGAAGCAGATCATCAAAAGATGTCAGTGACAATGGGACAAAAGAACACATAGGTGTTAAAGTTAAAGTTGGTGATATTATCTAAACGAATGTGCTAATTAAGAATGGATGGTAGGGCACTCAAGGTACAGCTCTAGTGGGGGTGGGGGGAGCATAAAAGATTTTAAAATATTTAAAAATAATGGAAATAGGTGGGAAAAGAAAAATCTATAAAATTTATAGGGAAAAAAAAGGGGGAAAAAAAGGGGAAACAGAAAGGGGGTGGGGATAGGGGAGGGAGCTTACGACCTAAAGTTATTGAATTCAATATTCAGACCGGAAGGCTGTAAGGGGCCTAGTCGGAAGATGAGGTGTTGTTCCTCCAGTTTGCGTTGGGCTTCACTGGAACAATGCAGTAAGCCAAGGACAGACATGTGGGCAAGAGAGCAGGGTGGAGTGTTAAAATGGCAAGCGACAGGGAGGTTTGGGTCATTCTTGCGGACAGACCGCAGGTGTTCTGCAAAGCGGTCGCCCAGTTTACGTTTGGTCTCTCCAATGTAGAGGAGACCACATTGGGAGCAACGAATGCAGTAGACTAAGTTGGGGGAAATGCAAGTGAAATGCTGCTTCACTTGAAAGGAGTGTTTGGGCCCTTGGACGGTGAGGAGAGAGGAAGTGAAGGGGCAGGTGTTACATCTTTTGCGTGGGCATGGGGTGGTGCCATAGGAGGGGGTTGAGGAGTAGGGGGTGATGGAGGAGTGGACCAGGGTGTCCCGGAGGGAGCGATCCCTACGGAATGCCGATAAGGGGGGTGAAGGGAAGATGTGTTTGGTGGTGGCATCATGCTGGAGTTGGCGGAAATGGCGGAGGATGATCCTTTGAATGCGGAGGCTGGTGGGGTGATAAGTGAGGACAAGGGGGACCCTATCATGTTTCTGGGAGGGAGGAGAAGGCGTTCTCCTCCCTCCCAGAAACATGATAGGGTCCCCCTTGTCCTCACTTATCACCCCACCAGCCTCCGCATTCAAAGGATCATCCTCCGCCATTTCCGCCAACTCCAGCATGATGCCACCACCAAACACATCTTCCCTTCACCCCCCTTATCGGCATTCCGTAGGGATCGCTCCCTCCGGGACACCCTGGTCCACTCCTCCATCACCCCCTACTCCTCAACCCCCTCCTATGGCACCACCCCATGCCCACGCAAAAGATGTAACACACCTGCCCCTTCACTTCCTCTCTCCTCACCGTCCAAGGGCCCAAACACTCCTTTCAAGTGAAGCAGCATTTCACTTGCATTTCCCCCAACTTAGTCTACTGCATTCGTTGCTCCCAATGTGGTCTCCTCTACATTGGAGAGACCAAACGTAAACTGGGCGACCGCTTTGCAGAACACCTGCGGTCTGTCCGCAAGAATGACCCAAACCTCCCTGTCGCTTGCCATTTTAACACTCCACCCTGCTCTCTTGCCCACATGTCTGTCCTTGGCTTACTGCATTGTTCCAGTGAAGCCCAACGCAAACTGGAGGAACAACACCTCATCTTCCGACTAGGCCCCTTACAGCCTTCCGGTCTGAATATTGAATTCAATAACTTTAGGTCGTAAGCTCCCTCCCCTATCCCCACCCCCTTTCTGTTTCCCCCTTTTTTTCCCCTTTTTTTTCCCTATAAATTTTATAGATTTTTCTTTTCCCACCTATTTCCATTATTTTTAAATATTTTAAAATCTTTTATGCTCCCCCCACCCCCACTAGAGCTGTACCTTGAGTGCCCTACCATCCATTCTTAATTAGCACATTCGTTTAGATAATATCACCAACTTTAACTTTAACACCTATGTGTTCTTTTGTCCCATTGTCACTGACATCTTTTGATGATCTGCTTCTATCACTGCTTGTTTGTCTACACAAGCACCTCTGTCTCTCTCTCTCTCTCTCCGCCCCCACCCCCCCCCCCCCCCCCCCACACACCTTAAACCAGCTTATATTTCAACTCTTTCCTGGACTCGAAATCAAGTTCTGTCGAAGGGTCATGAAGACTCGAAACGTCAACTCTTTTCTTCTCCGCCGATGCTGCCAGACCTGCTGAGTTTTTCCAGGTAATTCTGTTTTAGTCACTGAACACAGTTCAACTTGGAAGATTGTATATTGCCATTGAGTACAGTGTTTGATGTGACCTCCAGTGGAACAGCAATGGTGTGAGGGGATAAAAACAACAAATTGCGAATGCTGGAAATCCAAAACAAAAACAGAATTACCTGGAAAAACTCAGCAAATCTGGCAGCATCGGCGGAGAAGAAAAGAGTTGACGTTTTGAGTCCTCATGACCCTTCAACAGAACTAGGTGAATCCAAGGAAGGGGTGAAATATAAGCTGGTTTAAGGTGTGTGTGGGGGGGGGGGGGGGGGGGTGGGGGTGTGGGTTTGGGTGGGGGGAGAGAAGTGGAGGGGGGTGGTGTGGTTGTAGGGACAAGCAAGCAGTGATAGAAGCAGATCATCAAAAGATGTCACAGACAGAAGAACAAAAGAACACATAGGTGTTGAAGTTGGTGATATATATCTAAATGAATGTGCTAATTAAAAATGGATGGTAGGGCACTCAAGGTATAGCTCTAGTGGGGGTGGAGGGAGCATAAAAGATTTAAAAATATTTAAAAATGATGGAAATAGGTGGGAAAAGAAAAATCTATTTAATTTATTGGAAAAAACAAAAGGAAGAGGGAAACAGAAAGGGGGTGGGGTTGGAGGAGAGAACTCAAGACCTAAAGTTGTTGAATTCAATATTCAGTCCGGAAGGCTGTAAAGTGCCTAGTTGGAAGATGAGGTGCTGTTCCTCCAGTTTGCGTTGGGCTTCACTGGAACAATGCAGCAAGCCAAGGACAGACATGTGGGCAAGAGAGCAGGGTGGAGTGTTAAAATGGCAAGCGACAGGGAGGTTTGGGTCATTCTTGCGGACAGACCGCAGGTGTTCTGCAAAGTGGTTGCCCAGTTTACGTTTGGTCTCTCCAATGTAGAGGAGACCGCATTGGGAGCAACGAATACAGTAGACTAAGTTGGGGGAAATGCAAGTGAAATGCTGCTTCACTTGAAAGGAATGTTTGGGCCCTTGGACGGTGAAGAGAGAGGAAGTGAAGGGGCAGGTGTTACATCTTTTGCGTGGGCATGGGGAGGTGCCATATGTGGGGGTTGAGGAGTAGGGGGTGATGGAGGAGTGGACCAGGGTGTCCAGGAGGGAATGATCCCTGTGGAATGCCGACAGGGGGTGGTGAAGGGAAGATGTGTTTGGTGGTGGCATCAAGCTGGAGTTGGCGGAAATGGCGGAGGATGATCATTTGAATGCGGAGGCTGGTGGAGTGATAAATGAGGACAGGGGGCACCCCCTTCCTTTTGTTTTTTCCAATAAATTATATAGATTTTTCTTTTCCCACTTATTTCCATTATTTTAAAATATTTTTAAATCTTTTATGCTCCCCCCCACCCCCAGTAGAGCTATACCTTGAGTGCCCTACCATCCATTCTTAATTAGCACATTCATTTAGATATATATCACCAACTTCAACACCTATGTGTTCTTTTGTTCTTTTGTCTGTGACATCTTTTGATGATCTGCTTCTATCACTGCTTGTTTGTCCCTACAACCACACCACCCCCTCCACTTCTCTCCCCCCACCCAACCCCCACCACCCGCCCCCCACACACACCTTAAACCAGCTTATATTTCACCCCTTCCTTGGATTCACCTAGTTCTGTTGAAGGGTCATGAGGACTCGAAACGTCAACTCTTTTCTTCTCCGCCGATGCTGCCAGACATGGTGTGAGGGGAACTCTGTTTAAAGATCAATTGGCTGGGGCACTGGAGAGTGTTGCCCTGCTCTTAGTAGTGCCGGGGGATCTTTGACATCTACCGGAGAGGGCAGAGAGGGCCTCAGTAAAATGTTTCATCTGAAAGCCAGCATCTCTGAGAGTGCAGCACTCCCTCAATACTGCACTGGGAGTTTCAACCTGGATTCTGTGTTGAAGTCTTGTGGATTGGGGCTGAACACACACCTGCTGTTTCACAATGAAAGGTGGCTGACACTTAGCTCTCTCTCTCTCTCTCTCTTTTTGATAAATCCTATCCCACATCCAGAGTGGATCCCCTCCTGGTTTTGCTCCCAGAATGAGTGCTTTGCATTGGCCTGCACTGAGTTCCATTTGGTCCAGAACAGATCAGTGTGTTACAGGAATTACTGTAAAAACACTGAATAACTTAAAACAATGGAAGGTGCATGTATCCAGACTTGCATTAATATTATATCTGATGATTGAGGAGGTGAGCAGATGCATACTGTTGAAGTTCTGAAAGTCTGAGATGATGAAATAATTCTTGGTTTGAACAGAGTGTGGGTGCCACCTCTCCGGAAGGATGTAAATAACAGGGGATGTGCAGCAGGAGTGAGCAGAGGGACAGACAAAATAATTTTTTTTATTCATCCAGGGATGCAGGCTTCACTGGCTGGGCCAGCATTTATTGCCCATCCCTAATTGCCCTTGAGAAGGTGGTGATGAGCTGCCTTCTTGAACCACTGCAGTCCATGTGGTATAGGTACACCCACAGTGCTGTTAGGGAGGGAGTTCCAGGATTTTGACCCAGCGACAGTGAAGGAACGACGATATATTTCCAAGTGATGATGGCAAGTGACTTGGAGGGGAACTTCCAGGTGGCTATGTTTCCATCTATCTGCTGCCCTTGTCCTTCTAGATGATAGTGGTTGTGAGTTTGGAAGGTGCTGTCAAAGGAGCCTTGGTGAATTCCTACAGTGCATCTTGTGGATGGTACACACTGCTGCTGCAGTGCGTCGATGGTGGAGGGAGTGAATGTTTGTGGATGTGGTGCCAATCAAGCGGGCTGCTTTGTCCTGGATGGTGTCAGGCCTTTCTTGAGTACTGTGGGAGCTGCACTCATCCAGGCAAGTGGGGAGTATTCCATCACATTCCTGACTTGTGCCTTGTAGATGGTGGACAGGCTTTGGGGAGTCAGGAGGTGAGTTACTCCGCAGGATTCCTAGCCTCTGACCTGCTCTTGAAGCCACAGTATTTTCATTATTCAGTTTCTGGTCAATGGTAACCCCCAGGATGTTGATAGTGGGGGATTCAGTGATGTTAATGTCATTGAACATCAAGGGGTGATGGTTTGATTCTCACTTTTTGGAGATGGTCATTGCCTGACACTTGTGCGGCGTGAATGTTACTTGCCATTTGTCCAAGTCTTGCTGCATTTGGACATGGACTGCTTTAGTATGTGGGGACTCGCGATGGTGCTGAACATTGTGCAATCATCAGTGAACATCCCCACTTCTGACCTTAAGATGGAAGGAAGGTCATTGATGAAGCAGCTGAAGATGGTTGGGCTGAGGACACTATTCTGAGGAACTCCTGCAGCGATGCAGTGGGACTGAGATAACTGACCTCCAACAGCCACAACCATCTTCCTTTGTGATAGGTATGATGCCAACTTCCAACATTGCCAGGTAGATGCCAGTGTTGTAGCTGTACTGGAACAGCTTGGCTAGGGGTGCAGCAAGTCCTTGAGTGCAGGGCTTCAGTACTATTGCTGGAATATTGCCAGGGCCCATAACCTTTGACACTTCCAGTGTCTTCGGCCATTTCTTGATATCAAGTTTATGGTGCCTAGGTTGATGCTGGGTGGGCCATCCTATTTTATTAGGGCATGTTAGAGACAACCACGTTGCTGTGGACCTGGAATCACATGTAGGCCAGACCAGGTAAGGACGGCAGATTTCCTTCCCTAAAGGACATTAGTGATCCAGGTGAGTTTTTACAACAGTCAACACTCTGAAGCATTCTCTGACTTTAGAAGTTTCAATTATACAAATAAAACAGGATAGAATTTTGAGCTTGATTTGGGGGAATAATTGAAAAGCAGAAAATTCTGGCCTTGGCATCTAAACCGTTCTTCCAGTGTCACCCAAAATAGTGCAAAATTCTCAACAATTCATTCTGTGAATTAATAATCGATATAACAGACTATTCTCAGTCTGTCTCCCATCGATATAACAGATTATACGCAGTCCATCTCCCATCCATATAACAGATTATTCGCAGTCTATTTCCCATTGATGTAACAAATTATTCTCAGTCTAACTGCCATCAATATAACAGGTTGTTCTCAGTCTAACTGCCATCAGTATAACAGAGTATTCTCACTCTAACTCCCATGAATAAACAGATTATTCTCACTTTAACTCCCATCGATATAACAGGTTATTCTCACTCAAATGCCCATCAATAAACGGATTATTCTCACTCTAAATCCCATCATTATAACAGATTATTCTGTCTTTGTCTCCTGTCAATATAACAGATTATTCTCACTCCAACTCCCATCGATATAATGGACTATTCTCAATCTGGCTTCCATCAATGTAACAGTTTAATCTCACTCTAACTCCCAGCAATATAACAGATTATTCTCTCTCTAACTCCCATCGATGCAACAGATTATTCTCATTCTAACTCCCAATGACATTATGGATTATTCTCAATCTAACTCCCATTGATCTAACAGACTATTCTCACTCTAACTCTCATTGATATTATGGATTATTCTCACTCTAATTCCCATCAGTATAACAGACTATTCTCATGCTAACTCCCATCAATATTACAAATTGTTCTCAGTCTGACTCCCATTGATTTAACTGACTCCTCTTGTGTGGCTGTCTCACCTTCCAGTAATTTTCTTTTCGCCATCAATATTTTTGTGTGAGCACAATTTATTAAAAGGTCACCAGTGTATGGAAATGTTAGAAAATAAAAGCATTTGTATTGATATTGTCCTTTTTGTGGTATCAGTTCTTCCATGGTGCTTTGCAGCAATGAGGTTTTCCTGATTATTCATCTCTCTGACAGAAGCATGAATGAGATTTTGAGCAGCCGTTGGCCTCGGGCTCCGAATGTACAGATTCAAGCTCCGGCTGCACAGTTCCAGCAGCAATCCCTAGGGCAATTGTACTAGCTGCACCTGTCTACCATTTATTAATTTTCCATTGCCTGGCTTAGGCAATTGAATTTCTAAGAGTTGAATTGTGATGTCTGAGGAATATACTTGGATTATGGCATGTCTTTTCTACCCATGTCTGTCCTCCTGTGATTTTGTCACGAGTTCACGTTGGGTTTGTTCCCTAGTACCTGAGATAATGGCCAGTTCCTACCCTTGTCACTTGATGTGCACTGAGTAGACTTGTTTGAATGGGGAGTTTGCACATATCGATTGGAAGGAGTCTGCCCTACCACCTTAAATTGCTGATGGTAATATCATCAGCAATGCATTCCTAACAAGAGCCTCTCACTAACCTGCGCAGCTAGCATTTCAAGACCTCTTAATATTCTCTGGCCTTAAGCCCTGTTGTGATCCCAAACACACATTGTATTACTTTCAAGGAGTTGCAGTAGTTTAAAATGCGTTGTTATTACATGTGTTAAGCCTTGCAGAGTTCAGGTGTGATTGAGTGGCTATATTCTCACTGCTATTTCTTCCTGTGTGAGTCCGAGCTGTATCCTTTACTCTGTTCCTTCCCTCCAACTGGCTGACAGGATCAGTAACTTCAATATATTTGTTTAGCTGTAGAGTGAAAGGAGGGGGGAGGATGAAGTTCGCTCAGTTGGCTAAATGGTTAGTGTGTGGGTCAGATTAAGGCCAACAGCATGTGGTTCAGTTTCCCCGTTCTGGCTGAGGTAGCCACCAGGCCTGCCTTCACATCTTACCCCTAGTTTAAAACTACAGCACTCTGAAGTGGCTCAGTGAATAATCACCAAAGACCTGCCTTTAGGGAGACAACTCGTGCAGAATGAGAGAACCATCTGTCATGCACACCAACTGCAGAAAACTCTCCCAATATAATTCAGACAAGTTCAGCTATTACTGATACCATAGTCCCTGGCACATGTTCTGACTTTGGGTCCTTCTGTCCTGGACTCTAGATGTTGGACTTGGTTCTTAGACTGTAGATATACTCTGGTATCTGCTTAACACTTGTTTATTAGTACTACATCTAAACAGGTCACTGAGTAGGCATGTAGCTCTTAAGCATGATTCCAACCTCTCTCTTGAGAGTCTAACACATGACTGACTAGTGTCAGTGGGTTAGTGATACATCATCATCTACATCATACATTAGCATATCCCAGCTGTCAACACCTTATACTACACCTCACCCCCCACCCCCCAAGTATGCTATCCTATTTTCAACAACATAAAACTATGGTTTTAATGATTTACATTGCATTTCTGTACCTCCCTTTTCACAACTACAATTCTACCCAACTCCAACTCCTACTCTTCCCCTCCCCAAGTCACAGTCCTGGGGGATTCAATCTCCTTCAGGATTCTCCACCCTTTGTGAAGACATCTTGGTGACTTGAGGGCTTTTCCCAGCATCTGGTAGGACATCATGATCTGCAGAATAGGACAGCAGTTTATCAGCATTGCTGTCAGCATAGCTGGGAAGCTGAGAATAGGTTGTAGGATGTCTGAACTACAAGGACAACAAAGACTTTACAACAAAAGACTGACCCAAAAGAGAAGACTGAAGAGAAGCGACCTTTAGACTCTTTGGGACTGGAAGAAAAGAATCAGGAAACTTGTTGCTCCCTCGAAGGACTCTGGGAAGAAGCTTCAGAAGAGGAATGATCTTCAACTCCAGGGAAGACTTTCACGGCTGTGTCATCGACTGCTGTTTTGAAGACTGAAAAGGCATTGAAGATCTGAGATTTCAATTAACTTGCGGTTCTATGTTGGTCTGAAGTAACATCTATAGATTTTATTTTAACCATTTTTAAAATAGTTCAGTTTGAATTTCTGCTAATGAGACACTTTACAGTTAAGGCAGGGAACAGGAAGGCTGTTACTTGTGAGAAACTACACATAGTGAATTTTATGACTTCAAAGGTGCAATTAAGAGCTTTTATGTCAGCTTTGAAGGAATAATTAAAAGGGTTGAACTTAATAGGATGACATCTTATCTTTAAACAAAACCATGGGCAAAATTTTGCCCTTGATGGGCAGGCGGACTCCAACGGCTCATCGGTGGGCGGGCAGCCAATCGCCACTGCCGAAACAGGCCCCACTGCCATTTTGAGTGTGCGGGCCAATTAAGGCCTGCCCAGCGGGCTGCCCGACAGGAAGCACTATGCGCTCCCTGTGTGAGGAGGGGAGGGATTCCCCAACTGTCAGAGTGCGCTCTTTCGCATATGTGCACAAAAGAGCACAAATCTCTCTGAGGCAAAGTGTTGCCTCAGAGAGATCACGGAAAGGCTGTGAAACTCTAGAAATAGAGAAATTAAAAAATCATTAACATGTCACACGAGATGGGACATGTTAGTGAAGAACGCAAACACTTTAGTAAACGTTTTTAAAAACGCTATCAAACCTCATCCCGCCACTGGTTATGGTTTGTAAAAAAATCACTTACCCACCTGCCCATTGAGCCTGTGCACCGACCTGAAGTTCACACTGGCCTCTCAAAACCCTGGTCAAGGCTTTTAATTAATGACGGGCGCGGGTCCCGCTACATAGCATACCCGCCAACTTAAATAGTGCAATGCCACGTGCTGACATTGGGACGCTTGCGCGACGTCAACACGTGACATTTTAAGCACTGGTATGCGGGCACCTCCACTCGCGTGAGAGCCAGAAGATTCAGCCCCATCTATTAGTTTAATTGAATAACCATATCTGCAGGGCACATCATCTGTATTAGAGGAAAACATTCCTTTTTTAACATTATGGTAGAAAGTGTTTTTAGCATTTGTTCTTAATCACAGAATCACAGAATTACAGTGCAGAAGAGGCCCTTCGGCCCATCGAGTCTGCAACGACACATGAGAAACACCTTACCTACCTGCCTAATCCCATTTACCAGCACTTGGCCCATAGCCTTGAATGTTGCGACATGTCAAGTGATCATCAAGGTACTTTTTAAAGGATGTGAGGCAACCCGCCTCCATCACCCTCCCAGGCAGCGCATTCCAGACCGTCACCACCCTCTCGGTAAAAAAGTTTTTCCTCACATCCCCCCTAAACTTCCTGCCCCTCACTTTGATCTTATACCCCCTTGTGACTGACTTTTCAACTAAGGGGAACAGCCGCTCCCTATCCACCCTGTCCATGCCCCTCATAATCTTGTACACCTCGATCAGGTCGCCCCTCAGTCTTCTCTGCTCCAAAGAAAACAACCCAAGTCTATCCAACCTCTCTTCAAAACTTAAATGTTTCATCCCAGGCAACATCCTGGTGAATCACTTCTGCATCCCCTCCAGTGCAATCACATCCTTCCTATAATGTGGTGACTAGAACTGCACACAGTACTCCAGCTGTGACCTCACCAAGGTTCTATACAACTCCAACATGATTTCCCTACTTTTGTAATCTATGCCTCGATTGATAAAGGCAAGTGTCCCATATGCCTTTGTCACCACCCTACTAACATGCCCCTCCTCCTTCAGGGATCTATGGACACACACGCCAAGGTCCCTTTGTTCCTCAGAACTTCCTAGTGTCATGCCGTTCATTGAATACTTCCTTACCAAATTACTCCTTCCAAAGTGTATCACCTCACACTCTTCAGGGTTAAATTCCATCTGCCACTTATTTGCCCAATTGACCATCTCATCTATATCTTCCTGTAGCCCATGACACTCAACCTCACGGTTAACCACCCAGCCAATCTTTGTGTCATCCGCAAACTTACTAATTCTACCCCCTACATAGTTATCTATGTCATTTATATAAATGACAAATAACAGGGGACGCAGCACAGATCCCTGTGGTACGCCACTGGACACTGGCTTCCAGTCATTAAAGCATCCTTCTGTCATCGCCCTCTGCCTCCTAACAACTAAGCCAATTTTGAATCCACCTTATCAAATTACACTGTATCCCATGTGCCTTTGCCTTCTTTATAAGTCTCCCATGTGGGACCTTGTCAAAGGCTTTGCTGAAATCCAAATAAACTACATCAACTGCACTACCCTCATCTACACACCTGGTTACCTCCTCAAAAAATTCACTCAAATTTGTTAGGCATGACCTCCCTCTGACAAAGCCATGCTGACTATCCCTGATCAAACCTTGCCTCTCCAAGTGGAGATAGATGCTCTCCTTCAGAAATTTCTCCAATAGTTTTCCTACCACTGACATGAGACTCACTGGCCTGTAGTTCCTGGCTTATCTCTACAACCCTTCTTAAATAGCGGAACCACATTAGCTGTTCTCCAGTCCTCTGGCACCTCCCCCGTGGCCAGAGAGGAATAAAAAATTTGGTTCAGAGCCCCTGTGATCTTCTCCCTTGCCTCCATCAGCAGTCTGGGACACAAATCATCCAGACCTGGAGATTTGTCCACTTTTAAGCCTGCCAACACCTCCAATACCTTGTCAATCCCTATATCAATTTGCTTAAGAACCTCACAGTCTCTCTCCCCGAGTTCAACACCTTCATCCTCATTCTCTTGGGTGAAGATGGACGTGAAGTATTCATTCAACACTCTAGCAATGTCCTCTGGCTCCACACATAGATTGCCCCCTTGGTCCCTTATGGGCCCTACTCTTTCCCTGGTTATCCTCTTCCCATTGATATACTTATAAAATATCTTGGGATTTTCCCTATGTTTACCAGCCAGAGCTTTCTCATATCCCCTCTTTGCTCTCCTAATTGCTTTCTTAAGCTCAACCCTGCACTGTCTGTGCTCCACTAATGCCTCTGCTGATTTACTTCCCTTGTACCTGCTAAAAGCCTCTCTTTTCCTCTGATTGTAACCTGAATATCTCTGGTTATCCATGGTTCTCTGGGCTTGTTACTCCTTCCTGTCACCCTAGAGGGAACATGTTGAGCCTGGACCCTCCCCATTTCCTTTTTGAGCACGCCCCACTTTTCCTCTGTAGATTTCCCCACAAGTAGCTGTTCCCAGTCTACCTTGGCCAGATCCTGCCTTATTTTATTAAAATCCACTCTCCCCAATCCAAAACAATTTTTTGTAACTTGTTGATTTCTTTGTCCATAACAAACTTAAACTGTACCATGTGGTCGCTAGCACTAAAATGCTCCCCCACCACCACCTCAGCTACCTGACCGGCTTCATTCCCCAGAATTAGGTCCAGCACTGCACCGTCCCTTGTTGGACCCTCTACATATTGACCTAAAAGGTTCTCCTGTACCCATTTCAAGAAATCCACTCCATCCAAGTCCTTAACACTATGTCTATTCCAATTAATGTTGGGAAATTTGAAATCGCCTAATATAATTACTCTATTGTTCTTGTTTATACACACCTCCACAAATTGTGCACATATATGCTCCTCAATTTCCTGCTGACTATCTGGGGGTCTATAATAAACACCTAATAATGTGGATGCCCCTTTTTTATTCCTAAGCTCTACCCACAAAGTTTCATTCGATGCCCCCTCCAAGATATCATCTCTCCTTACTGCAGTAACTGACTTCTTAACTAATAATGCAATGCCTCCTCCTCTTTTACCCCCTCCCCTGTTTCGCCTGAAGATTCTATATTCCAGAATGTTGAGCTGCCAATCCTGCCCCTCCTTCAACCACGTCTCTGTGATGGCTACTATATCACAATTCCACATGTAAATCCTCACCCTTAACTCATCTGTTTTACTTGTAATACTCCTGGCATTAAAGTAGAGGCCATCCAGCCTTTCCTTACTCCCTTGAAGCTTAATGCAGCTGTTTTCTCTCTTACTTGATTTTTTTACTATATTATGATATGTCCCTATTCTGCTAACATTCTGTGTCCCCTCCCCTGCCGAATTAGTTTTAAACTCCTCCCAACAGCACTAGCAAACCTGCCCGCAAGGATGTTAGTCCCACTCTGGTTCAGATGTAGACTGCCCCACTTGTACAGGTCCCACCTTCCCCAGAAACATTCCCAGTGATCCAGGAATCTAAAACCCTCCCTCCTGCACCAACTGTTAAGCCACATATTCATCTGCGCTATTCTCCTATTTCTGAGCTGGCTAGCACTTGGCACTGGGAGTAATCCAGAGATTACAACACGAAAGGTCTTGCTTTTTAGTCTACTGCCTAAGTCCCTGAATTCTTGATGCAAGACCTCATCCCTCTTTCTACCTTTGTCATTGGTATCAACATGTACCATGACCTCTGCCATATCACCCTCCCCCTTCAGGATGCCCTGCAGCCGTTCAGTGACATCCCAGACCCTGGCACCAGGGAGGCAACATACCATCCTGGAGTCACGTTGACAGCCACAATAGCGCCCATCTGTTCCACTGACTATAGAATCCCCTATTACTATTGCTCTTCCTCTCTTCTTCCCCTCCTGTACAGACAGGCTGCTTGTGCTGCCAGAAGCTTGGCTCTGTCTGCACTCCCTGGAGGAACCAGCGCCCTCATCAGCCTCCAAAATGGAATACCGATTTGTGACCAGGATCCCAGGGGACTCCTGAACTACCTGCCTGTTTCTCTTGGGCTGCCTGGTGGTCACCCGTTCCCTTCCTTCCTCAAGTATCCCTGGGATTTGGGTTTAAAATACAGTGAAGAGCATGTAACTTTGTAACTGTTCTGCATCTACAAGTATATGTCATTTGTTCACAATGGAATGTAAACTCTGAGAGGCCAGGGAACAAAGGATGGACATTTGTCTTCAGTCTACATGGCCAGAAATATCCCCCTGTCGGGGGAATTGTGCAGGGGCGGGCAGGGGCGGGGTGGGTGCGGGCGCGAACCTGATCGGCACCCCCGCTCGAGGTTGCACCGCCATTTTATGAGTCAGTGAGTAAGCCCAGCCCCCTGCTCACCGACGGGAAAATGCTTCCCCATGACTATAGTTACAGAGGCTGGATGACACCAGATGATCTGTACCCTAAGCCAACGGAAGAGATGAATTTGGACTATTTCCAAATAAGGGATTCCAGAATAATGAGAAGTAGGGATAAAAGTTGGAAAGCCAGTGTCTTTGTTGGCACAGTTTTACCCACTTGTGCCCACCCACCTGACAGGCAGAAAATTCTGTCCATGTGTAAATAACTGTGGTCAGTACCTCATGATTAACCCACTCTCCTGATGATTTGCTGAGTTGTGAATGTTGATGCCTTGTATAGTTATGAATGAGAGGAAATGTCCTGTTCAATAGAGGGATTGGTGGCACCATTCACTGGACAAATATTATATGACTATTAATTACCATGTGTTGACCTTAAGTTACAAATACCCGGCCTGACACATAATTACATTACAAGTTGTGACAAAACAAAATTCAGGTAGCTTCCAATCATGGAGTGTGAAGGGGTAACTCAGCATGATAAAAACAAAAAACTGCGGATGCTGGAAATCCAAAACAAAAACTGAAACAGGTATTTCTGTTTCGGTTTTTGTTTTGGTGATTCAGCATGATTTTGCGAATTTAAGAGGGGTGGGAGCGGTGCGGGGTGAAGGGGTTTAAGAGGTTTCTCCAAAAGATTTTTCAAGCTGAAGGGTAAATTCTCAGAGAATTGTTCCCCCAATGTTTTGGATTGGGGGAGAGTGGATTTTAGTAAAACAAGGCAGGATCTGGCCAAGCTAGACTGGGAACGGTTACTGTGGGGAAATCTACAGAGGAACAGTAGGGGGTGTTCAAAAAGGAAATGAGGAGAGTGCAGGCTCAACGTGTTCCCATGGGGTGATAGGAAGGAGTAACAAGCCCAGACAACTGGATGACCAGAGATATTCAGGATACGATGAGAAGGAAAAGAGAGGTTTTTAGCAGGTACAAGGGAAGCAAATCAGCAGAGGCATTAGTGGCCAATTAGTCTCATGTCAGTGGTAAGGAAACTATTGGAGAAAACTTTGAAGGAGAGAATCTATCTCCACTTGGAGATGCAAGGTTTGATCAAGGATAGTCAGCATGGTTTTGAATTTGACCTGGAGTATAGATGAGGGTCGTGCAGCTGATGTAGTTTCTATGGATTTCAGCATAGGCTTGGACAAGGTCCCACATGGGAGACTTATAAAGAAGGAAAATGCACATGGGATACAGTGTAATTTGATAAGGTGGATTCAAAATTGGCTTAGTTGTAGGCAGCAGAGGCGATGACAGAAGGATGCTTTAGTGACTGGAAGCCAGTGTCCAGTGGCGTACCACAGGGATCTGTGCTCAGTCCCCTATTATTTGTCATTCATATAAATGACATAGATGACTATGTGGGGAGTAGGATTAGTAAGTTTGCAGATGACACAAAAATTGGCTGGGTGGTTAACAGTGAGGTTGAGTGTCTTGGACAACAGGAAGATATAGATGGGATGGTCAAATGGGCAGATAAGTGGCAGATGAAATTTAACCCTGAAAAGTGTGAGGGAGTACACTTTGGAAGGAGTAATTTGACAAGGATGTATTCAATGAGCGGTATGGCACTAGGAAGTTCTGAGGAACAAAGGGACCTTGGCGTATGTGTCCATAGATCTCTGAAGGCGGAGGGGCATGTTAGTCAGGTGGTGAAAAAGGCATATGGGACACTTGCCTTTATCAATCGAGACATAGCTTACAAAAGTAGGGAGATCATGTTGGAGTTGTATAGAACCTTGGTGAGGCCACAACTGGAGTACTGTATGCAGTTCTGGTCACCACATTATAGGAAGGATGTGATTGCACTGGAGTGGGTGCAGAGGAGATTCACCAGGATGTTGCCTGGGATTAAACATTTAAGTTATGAAGAGAGGTTGAATAGATCTGGGTTATTTTCATTGGAGCAGAGAAGACTGAGGGGTGACATGATCGAGGTGTACAAGATTATGAAGGGCATAGACAGGGTGGATTGGAGCAGCTGTTCCACTTAGTTGAAGGGTCAGTCACAAGGGGACATAAGTTCCAAGTGAGGGGCAGGAAGTTTAGGGGGGATGTGAGGAAAAACGTTTTTACCCAGAGGGTGGTGACGGTCTGGAATGCACTGTCTGGGTGGGTGGTTGAGGCGGGTTGCCTCACATCCTTTAAAAAGTACCTTGATGAGCACTTGGCACATCATAGCATTCAAGGCTACGGGCCAAGTGCTGGTAAATGGGATTAGGTAGGTAGGTCAGTTGTTTCTCATGTGTCGGTGCAGACTCAATGGGCCGGAAGGCCTCTTCTGCACTGTATCATTCTGTGATTCTGAAGCTGCTCTCATTTAAGCTATGAATAATTATTCTCCCATGAAACATTCGTTCACTGACATGGCCAACTACTCACAGCACACTGATCAGCGCCAGTTATGGTTTGGTTCCAGGGACAAAGATTGCTTCACGAGTATGGATTATTTTCCCCCAAAAAGGATTGAAAATGCAATTAAAATGCTCTGTAAACCATCTTTGATCATTAAAGCAACATTTTAATTGAAACAAGGACATAACGTGAACATAGTTGCTAGACTGGATCTGTGGCACGTGGTGAGGGAACCAGCAAGAGGGAAAAATATAATTGACCTCATCCTCGCCAATCTGCCTGTCATAGATGTATCGATTGGAGTGCCCACCGCATCTGTGGAGATGAAGTCCTGCCTTCACATTGAGGACACCCTCCACCATGTTGTGTGGCACTACCACCGTGCTAAATGGGTTAGATTTCAAACAGGCCATTCAACTCAAAACTGGGCATCCATGAGGCGCTGAGGGCCATCAGCAGCAGCAGAATTGTAATTGAACATAATCTGTAACCTCATGGCCTGGCATATCCACTCTACCAATACCATCAAGCCAGGGGATCAACCCTGATTCAATGAAGAGTGCAGGAGGGCATGCCAGGAACAGCACCAGGCATACCTAAAAATGAGATGTCAACCTGGTGAAACTATAACACAGGGCTACTTGCGTGTCAAACAGCATAAGCAGCAAGTAATAGACAAAACTAAGCCATTCCACAACCACCAGATCTAAACTCTGCAGTCCTGCCACATCCAGTCATGAATGGTGGTGGACAATTAAGCAACTCACTGGAGGAGGAGGCTCCACAAATACCCCCATCCTCAATAATGGAGGACCCCAGCACATCAATGCAACAGATAAGGCTGAATCACTCGCAACAATCTTCAGACAGAAGTGGCGAATGGATGATCCATCTCGGCCTCCTCCAGAGATTCCAGCATCACAGATGTTGAGGAATGGGTTAATGGATAAGTCAATGAGACCATGGTGGTGGTAATGATGTAACTGTGACATCAGGAGTCAGATGATGACTGAGAGGCTCCGAGAGAGATAGACACAGCACAGGCTGTGTCCAGAATATTATGTGCTTACCCTGAGGACTTTGTATATCTTTTTCAATAAATTGTTTGAAGTTAAACTATACCAACTATCTTAAGTCTGTCTGAAGGGAACAAAGCCTCATCAAGGCTCAGTAAGATGAGAAAGCATGGTAATAGTGAAACCTCACTGAAGCTCGGCAACACATCAAAACATGGTGACAGTGCTGGAAGCCACAGCCTAGCAAACTGCGGCTGCAGATCAACAACCTGTAAGTGACAACCAGTGAACAAATTGAATTTGTGGTGATGAAGATCAAAACCAAAAAGTATTGCAATGAGGGAACTGTGAGAGAAATGATGTCGATAGGCACTGAGCAGCCACCACTACTTGCACTGCCTTTTCAACACACCGAGGGTCTGTAGCAAGGATAGCAATGGGAGCTCTGGAAAAGACAGTTCAAAAGGTACCTAACGACTTCGGGTCTACAAGGGAAAATTCAAAAACACCAGGTCTCTACACTTTTATATGCTGTGGGAAATATACCAGATGATATCCTTGATCAGCAAGGTATTGAGGAAGCCTTGGCATCATACAATGAAGTAATTGGAGCCTTTGAGAAATATTTCATCCCCAAAAAGAATTTGGTTGTAGAAAGAGCAAATTTCAATCTAAGGAGCCAAAGCCGGGGGAGCCCAATGATTTCTTTATTAATGATTTATATTAATTGGCAAGTACCTGCAGTTACAGAGCCTTAAAACACAAATTCATTCACGATCACAGTATTGATAGCATGCTCGATGATACACTGTTGGAACATTTGCAATTAAAATGGGATTTGACCCTACAGAAGGTGGAACAGATTGCCAGGTAGGTCAAGTTGAGATGCCAGAATTGGGGTATAATTCGAGGCAACGTTGAGGCTTGGGAGGGGTTGGTGCAATGTGTAGGCCCAAGGTCAGGAACGCGGCCCATCAAAAAGTCTGTGAAAAAGCCCACCAAAACCATTGAAGGGGCAGGGAGAACATTTCCATCTATGTACAAGTGTTTCAGATGTGATGGCAACAGATAACACTGCTGCAAAGACTGCTCAGCAGGGGGAGCTGAATGCTTTCTCTGTGGCAGTTTTGTGAATCAAAAACATCATTGAAGGGAAAGAAGCTAGAATATGTTCCCAGTTCCAAAATTAGGAGATACACATTTCCAGCCTGATGATTTCCTAGGACAGATCAAAGAAGCCAATAAACAGTTACAGTCTGTACAACTGGAAGTTCAAGGCTACAGAATGGAGGTTAAACTCAATGCAGGAGTTTCTGAATTATTGGACAGATTGGGCTGGCTTCAAAATTGGCTTAAAGAAGTCAAAATGCAACCATCTGATTTAAAGCTACAGGGCCTAGAGGCAGAGATCTCCAAGTGAAGGGAAGGTTCACCATCATCCTTCAACGTGAAGAGAAAGAAATGAACAAAACCCTTTAGATTTTACCGAATCAGCCAATTTCTCCGCTTAGCAGATCAATATGTTAGCCTTCTACAGAAACTCGATAAGGTGTCGGTAGAGTGCACCAAGATACTACTTAAGTAAGAATTTCCAAAGTTGGTTAAAGAAGAGATAAAAACAAAAAACTGCGGATGCTGGAAATCCAAAACAAAAACAGAATTACCTGGAAAAACTCAACAGGTCTGGCAGCATCGGTGGAGAAGAAAAGAGTTGACATTTCGAGTCCTCATGACACTTCAACAGAATTAGTTCTGTTGAAGGGTCATGAGGACTCAAAACGTCAACTCTTTTCTTCTCCACCGATGCTGCCAGACCTGCTGAGTTTTTCCAGGTAATTCTGTTTTTGTTTTGGTTAAAGAAATGTTGGGCTTCAGTTCCACAGCAATATTTGAAGTTGTTCATTATGCAGTGAGTCATTTTTTATTGTAGAAGCACCATCCACTGGACCACAGGAAGATATCACAAATCTCACTGCTTTTGCAAACAGGCTAGAAGGCAAAGAAATAGAAGACACTGAATAAGATGATGACCATCTGCTGGAGCAGCCTCTAGACCTGAGTTGACTCTTTCCTGACGAAATTCATAAGAAGGAGGCAGAAACAGTTGATCCATTGAAAGACAAGCTTCTAGATCTCATTACATTCTTTGACTCCACTGTTGATCCAGATGAGTTCTCTTGTTGTCTTTTTTGAGGAGTCAGTTGAAGAAGCTGCTGAAGGCCTGAGTTTGTCTATTTCTTCCACTGGACCCATCAATCACATGCATTGTAAATTGTTGACTGATCACTGTGAGCTATCCAGAGAGAATGAAATGCTTGATTCTAAGTTGGATCATACCATTAGAGATAGTGCAGAGCTCACTTTCTGGAGGACAAGTAAATTGATGTCCTCTCTTCAACCTCATTAGCAACTCCTGCTTACACCTCAGTTGTCTTTCAGTGACAAAATAGAGACCCAAGCAGCAGAATCTCTACAGTTAAAGAATCCTATAAAGGAAGTTTGGAGGTTTATTCCATTGTTGAAGATGGTGTAGTTGTATCTTTTCATTGACATTGTCATCCCATTGTCGACAGCGGAACAGTCTCATACTGAAACAATTATGGAAATGATACTACTGCCTACAGAAAGCGCAAGGAGTACCCTAGATGTAATAGGAAAGTCATTCTTTTCTTCATAACCTGCAATGTCTTCAGGGTGTTTGACATTCATCTTCTCGTCTTCCAGATTTATTCAAATCTCAGGTATTGAATATTTCTTTTGTTGACCATACAGCAGTGAATGATACGTCAAATTTGATGACACTTCATCTTCTCAGGCTTTTCCTCAGTGAACAAAAAAGGGAACAGAAGATTCCAGAAAGAATGTTGGCTTGTTCTCTTCCTATTCAAGAGAGGACGCTCGTCCATGTCCTGAAGCTTTGTCTTTTCGATCAGCTTTTTCTTGAATGGGTTTCATAACTTTTACAGCCAAGTCGCCATAGAGATCACAGCCCATTTACCAACTGCCATCCCACTCTGCCAATGTGCTTATCTTCCAGTAGAAAGACAAGTGGTTGCATCCTCTGAGAGAGCTGAGAATATTGTTCGAGGTTGAAGCATTCTATGATAGTGACTTGGAGATGGGGGAAAGGTAGGGGTTGAATGGACACTGTAAACAGTACAGAAGGGTTACAGGCATTGGGAAATGTAATGTAAATAGTTTAACAAGTGAAAGTAACAGTTTGAGATTATACTTGGAGGGAGAGGTCGAGTAATGGGTTAATGGATATGTTAATGAGACCCTGACAATGGCAATGATGTAACTGACAGCAGAGATCAGATGATGACTAGAGGTTCCAAAAGAGATAGGCTCAGCGCAGACTTTGTCTGGAATAGACTTGGTGTACTGGACAGGTTTCTTGTTAGAAACAGTAAACTTTATTTACAGAGCCCCTCATGAAGTTACATGCTTGAACCAGGTCCTTGACGAGAAAACTCCACTGTTAAGATTACCTGTGCTTAGGGCTGATTCGCCTGTACAGTCACGTGATCCTCAAAACAGTATGAAAGGTTTTACTTACAATCACTACACTCCTCCCCTTTTATTATGTTTCACCCTTTTTAAAAAATTGTTCATGGGATGTGGGCATCACTGGCTAGGCTAGCATTTATTGCCCATCCCTAATTGCGCTTGTTCAGAGGGCATTTAAGAATCAACCACACTGCTGTGGGTGTGGAGTTACATGTAGCCAGACCAGGTAAGGACGACAGATTTCCTTCCCAAAAGGACATCAACCTAGATGGGTTTTTATAACAATCGGCAAGAATATTTACAAGAATATCTTAACCCATTACATATACAAATATATACAGTTCATGCAATTATAGATTAAGTCTTTGAGGTGGTTTTCTGATTCGGGTAGAGCAACGTAACTCTACAACTTGAGGTTCTTCCATTGGATTGACTGGATCAGGAACTGCAGCATCAGAGACATCCTTAGTCAATGGCAGTTCAGAGTTATTTACTTCAACAGAGACATCAGCTTTGTCTATTCTTTGTCGATCTGGCACCTCTTGGATCAAAGGCTCGATTTCAATTTCAGGTGGAGTAACTTTGTTGGAATGTGTCTCGACTTCTGAGTTGATCTATGTGTTTCTTAACAATCCGGTTTTCCACTTCTGCTTGGTATGACAAAGATCCTGTTTCAGAGACAATTATACCAGGGATCCATCTTGGTCCATTTCCAAAATTTCGCACAAAAACTGTCTCTCTCAGAGTGAATTTTCAAACTTTACTGCGAGCATCCTGTTTCACTTTCTGACCATTCAGGTTATTCTTCACCTTCCCCTCTAAGTTAGGGGATACTAGACTTAACCTTAACCTTGTCATTAATAATTCAAATGGTGTTGAACCCATAGTCACAAGAGGAGCCATGCGATAACAAATTGTGAAATTCATGTTTCTAACGTTCCTTAGGATAATTTCTTCATGTCTGAGTTTGTACTGCTCTTTCTGCTAACCCATTGGATGACGAAGGGTATGGTGCTGTTTTGACATGTTTAATCCCATTTAAGTTCATGAATTTCTGGAATTTTGTACTAGTGAAAGCAGTACCATTATCTGAAATGATGATTTCTGGTAGGCCATGTACATTAAACCATTGGCACAGCTTTTCAGTAGTTGCACATAATTTTGTGATCTCACTTTATACACATTCATCCACTTAGAAAACACGTCGATGATCACTGAAGACATGGTATCTAGAAAAGGACCAATATAGTCTCTATGTAATCTAACCCAGGGTCAACTAGGCCACTGCCAGGGGTGCAGTGGAGCTGAAACGAGCAACTTCTGTTGTTGCTGACACTGGAGACAGTGCTTGACCGTTTTTTTCTTTATCACTGTCTATGCCTGGTCACCAGATATAACTTTGTGTGAGCATCTTCATTTTGAAATGCCTGGATGCGCACTGTGAAGCTCTGTCAATAGTGGTTCTGTTCCTTGCATAGGGATGATGACTCTTGCTCCCCACAACAAGATTCCATCTTAATAACTTAATTCAGATTTACAAGCATAGAATGGTTTTAATACTTCAGAGGCTTGGGCATTTGACCATCCTTGCACTGCCTGCCTCAGACTCTTGATAAAATTAGATCTCAGTTTGTCCAATTCTATATTTGCTTTGCGCAGACTGGCAAGGAGTCCAAGAAATTCTGGCAAAGGAATATGACTGAGGGCATCTGCATTTGCCATATGCACACCTGGACGGTGCAAAAAGTGTGCTCATATTCTGACAAAATAAAAGCCCATCGTTGAATTCTGGCAGAGGCTATTGGCTGCATTGCCTTATCTTCACTAAACAAACCTGTTTGTAATTTGTGATCTGACACGAGGGTGAAATATCCACCATGCAAAAGATTGATGGTACATCTTTACTCCAAATATAACGGATAAACCTTCTTTTTCAATTTGTGAGTAACTCTTCTCGGCTACAGCGAGGGCTCTGGAGACACAGTCTATTGGTCTTTCAGATCCATCCTCCATCCTGTGTGAGAATACCGCCCGCACTCTGTAGGGAGATGCATCACAAGTGCGTATTAATTCATTTGATGGGTCATAGTGCACTAGCAGACTTGACAAGTGTAAAAGCTTCTTGACTTTTATGAAGATTTTCTCTTGCTGTGCCTTCCAGGACCATCTGTGGTTCTTCTTAGATAATAAATGTAAAGGGGCTAACACTGTAGATAAATTATACAAGAAGCAACCGTAATAATTTACCATGACTAAAAAAGACTTGAGCTCTGTGACATTGGTAAGACAGGGAGCTTCCTTGATTGCCCTGACTTTCTCCTCTAATGGATGCAGTCCCTGGGCATCCACTTGATGACCCAAATACATGACTTCAGCCGCTTGGAAAGTACACTCCTCTTTTTTCAAACGTACACCAGTCTCCAAAAATCTCCCTAAAACCTCTTCTAGGTTCAGCTTCCATTGATCCTGTGATGAGGACATCATCCAGGTACACAATAACTAGGGGAAGTCCATGTAGTAGGCTTTCCATGGTTCTTTGGAAAATCACACAGGCAGATGACACACCAAAAGGTAGGCGTGTATATTGGTACAGGCCCTTGTGCATGTGGATGGTTAAATACCCTCTAGCTGTGCTGTCCAGCTCTAGCTGTTGGTATGCATGGCTCATGTTCAGTTTGGTGTAGGATTTTCCTCCTGCAGGTTTAACGTACAGATTTTCAATCCTTGGAATTGGGTATTTGCCTAATTTCACAGCCTTGTTCACAGTTAATTGGTAATCTCCACAGATGCAAATGGTTTGATCTGGTTTCATCACAGGGACTATGGGTGCTGCCCATTCTGAAAATTGGACTAGCTGGATTATTCCTAACGTTTCTAAACAGCACAATTCCAATCCACCTTCTCCTTCAGGGCATATGACACAGGTCTGGCCTTAAAAACTGGGGTGATGCCTCCGAATCCATGTGTATTTTAGCTTGTAGGCCTTTTATTTTCCCCAACTCAGCTCGGAATACTCTGTCATACTTTTTTTAACAACTCAGGAATTCCTCCAGTTCTGACTTGAAAAATTTCTGACCAGTTGAGTTTAATTTCTTTCATCCAATCACGGCCTAGAAAGCTAGGTCCTTCACCTGTTACATAGCTCACTGGCAGCTGGGCTGCCTGTTGCCTGGAGGATACAGGTACAGAGGCAATGCCTTTCACCTGTGTTCCCTCTCCAGTGTACATTTTCAGCTGAGCTGTGGTTTGCTCCAGATTCAATGGCTCTGAGGTATTTAAAGGTGTGTTCCCCCACCACTGTGGTCAATGCTCCTGTGTCAACCTCCATGACTTCCCATTTACTTGAAGGGTAACAGTGATTGGGTCAGTTTTCCTGGCCTTGAGATTGTATAGGGAATAGATCATTATCAGCAGCTTCTGGTTCATTTATATTGTGCACTTCATTCAACTTAGCCTGCTGTCTGATTGGCTGTCTTGATTTCACCCTGCATTGTTTTATAACATGTCCCTTTTTGTGACAGTGGTGGCATTCTGCCTCTTTAAATCTGGAGGTTTCTGATACAGGTTTACTCCCACATCGGTGACAAATTAATTTCTGAATCACTGGTGAGCTGCTTCCATTATTTCTTTTTATGTTTTGAGTGGTAGGGACTGTGTCCCATTTTGCAGTTGTTTCCCTGGTTTTTTGCACCACGCCCGACAGTAGGTTCCCACCACAACTGGAGAAAAGTGCCATGTTGCACACTCTGCAAAGCCTGCAAGTCCCTCTCACCACTCTCCATTGCTAGTGCTATTTCCATGGCACTCTTCAAGTCACTATTAACTTCTGCAAGTAACCAGCGCTGAATAGCACCATCGTGTACACCGCAAAACAACCGATCTTGCAACACGTCATTGAGAGTATCTCCGAAGTCACAGTGCTCCATTAGCTGTTTTAAATTCACAGTTTTCATTGTGATTGACTCACCCAGGGCCCTTACTCTAGAGTTAAACTTGAATCTTGATATGATCACCAATGGCTTAGGCTGAAAATGTACCTTCATGAGGTTTACTAGCTCATTAAAGGATCTGGGATTTGGTGTGTTCAGGGCTGGCAGACCACGGATGAGGTTATTTGCGTTGCTGCCACAGACACTTAGAAGAATTGCTTTCTGTTTCTCCTCCACCGTTATTTCGTTTGCCACAAAGTAGAAACCTAGGCATTCTATGTACTGCCTCCAGTTTTCCATGGATGAGTCATATGGGTCGATTCTGCTGAAGAGTGGCATGACTGGTGCGCATACTTTTCTTTTTTCCTTTAAGAATCAAAATACTCACTTCATGAGGTGAGGTACAGCTTCAGAGCTATTTATCCTCATCGCCAATTGTAATAAACTTGGAGTACTGGGCAGGTTTCTTGTTAGAAATAGTAAACTTTAATTACAGAGCTCCTGATGAAGATACATACTTAAACCAAGACCAAGGTTAGAAAGCTCCACCCCTAATGTTACCTGCACTTAGGGCTGATTCGTCTGTATAGTCACATAATCTCCAAAACAGTATGAAAGGTTTTACTTACAACTTACAATCACTACAGTGTCCTGAATACTGTGTGTTTACCCTGAGGTCTTTGTATATTATTCTCAATAAATTGTTTGAAGATAAACTATACTGACAATCTCAAGTCTGTCCGAAGGGAACAAAGCTTCCTCAAGGCTCGGGAAGATGAGAAAGCATGGTAATAGTGAAACCTCACTGAAGCTCAGGTGCCAGTCTTTAGCCAATTTGATTCACTCCACGTAATATCAAGAAGCAGCTGAAGACATCGGTCACTGCAAAGGCTACGGGCCCTGACTGTGGTACTGGGGGCTTGTCTTCCACAACTTGCTGCACTCCTAGACAAGTTGTTCCAGTACAGCTACAACACTGGCATCTACCCAGACATTTGGGAAATTGCCCAGATATGTCCTGTACACAAAAAGCAGGACAATTCGAACCCGGCCAATCACCACCCCATCTGTCTACTCTCGATCATCAGTGAAATAATGGAAGGGGTCATCAACAGTGCTATCAAGTGGCATTTGCTTAGAAATAACCTGCTCACTGATGCTCAGTTTGGGTTCCACCAGGGTCACTCAACTCCTGACCTCATTGCAGCCTTGGTTCAAACATGGACAGAGGTTGAGGTGAGAGTGACTGTCCTTGACAGAAAGGCAGCATTTCACCGAGCAGAACACCAAGGACCCTAAGCAAAACTGGAGTGAATAGGAATCATATCCTAAGCTTGGAGAGGTCGGGGTCTGGGAATGTTGGAGAGGGAGGGTTTAGGGAGTGTTAGAGAAGGAGGGCCCAAGGAGTGTTGAAGAGGGAGGTCTCAGGGAGTGTTGGACAGGGAGGGGTCAGGGTCAGGGAATGTTGGAGAGGGAGGGTTTAGGGAGTGTTAGAGAAGGAGGGCCCAAGGAGTGTTGGAGAGGAAGAGCTCAGGGAGTGTTGGTGAGGGAGGGGTCAGGGACTGTTGAAGAGGGAGGTCTCAGGGAGTGTTGGACAGGGAGGGGTCAGGGTCAGGGAATGTTGGAGAGGGAGGGGTCAGGGTCAGGGAGTGTTGGAGAGGGAGGGGTCAGTCAGGGAGTATTGATGAGGGAGGCTCAGGGAGTGTTGGAGAGGAAGGGGTCAGGGAGTGTTGGTGAGGGAGTGGTCAGGGATTGTTGGAGAGGGAGGTCTCAGGGAGTGTTGGACAGGGAGGGGTTAGGGTCAGGAAGTGTTGGAGAGGGAGGGCTCAGAAAGTGTTGGAGAATTGGAGAAGGAGCGGTCAGGACAGGGAGTGTTGGAGAGGGAAGGGCCAGGGAGAGATGGAGAGGGAGGGGTCAGGGTCAGGGATTGTTGGAGAGGGAGGGTTCAGGGTCAGCAATTGTTTGTGTGGATTTTCTTAGTTTATAGGAGAGCTGCAATGTGAGGTTCTAATGTCTTGGAGAGTTGGAGAGGGACATTGAGATCCTGTGAGATGTAGGGCCCATTCTAGATTTGTTGAGCACTGGGAATATGGTCTGGGAGAGTATGAAGTGGTCTCGCAAACCTAAGCCAAGGTAGACTGACAAGGGGAATTGGAAATTTGGAACAGGAACCTGTTAGAATTGGATATCGATCGACCTTATGAATTAGGGACCCCTTCACGACATCATGTGGGGTAGAGAGTCAATAACATGAAATTTAAACTGCTGTTTCAGAAAATATTTTTTCATTCTTTCATTGGATAACAACATCGTTGGCAAGCCCATTCCTAATTGCCCTTGAGAAGGTGGTGATGAGCTGCCTTCTTGAGCCGCTGCAGTCCATGTGCTGTAGGTACACCCACAGTGCTGTTAGGGAGGGAGTTCCAGGATTTTGACCCAGCGACAGTGAAGGACCGGTGATATGTTTCCAAGTCAGGATGGTGAGTGACTTGGAGGGGAACTTCCGGGTGGTTGTGTTCCCATCTATCGGCTGCCCTTGTCTTTCTAGATGATAGTGGTTGTGAGTTTGGAAGGCACTATCTGAGGAGCCTTGGTGAACTCCTGCAGTGCATCCTGTAGATAGTACACACTGCTGCCACTGTGCGTCGGTGGTGGAGGGAGTGAAGGTTTATGGATGTGGTGCCAATCAAGTGGCTGCTTCGTCCTGGATGATGCTGAACTTCTTAAGTGTTGTTGGAGCTGCACTCATCCAGATAAATGGAGAGTATTCCATCACACTTGTGCCTTGTAGATGGTGGACAGGCTTTGGGGAGTCAGGAGGTGAGTTTCACATCGCAGGATTCCCAGCCTCTGACCTGCTCTTGTAGCCATAGTATTTATATGGCTAGTTCAGTTCAGTTTCAGGTCAATGGTAACCCCCAGGATGTTGATAGTGGGGGATTCAGTGATGGTAATGCCATTGAATGTCAAGGGGCGGTGGTTGGATTCTGTCTTGTTGGAGATGGTCATTGCCTGACACTTGTGTGACGTGATGTTATTTTTTGAGAAAGGAAGACTTGTAATTCTATTGCATCTTTCACAAACTCAGGACGCCCCAAAGTGCTTGACAGACAAAGATGTTCTATTTGGAAATGAAAACAGAAAATTGAAAATACTCAGCAGGTCTAACAGCATCTGTGGGGAGAGAAACAAATAAAGTCAGCATTGTAATACATGCCAGGCAATTTGTGCACTGCAAGTTCCCACATCCCAGACCATCTGATTTTTGTGATGTTGATTTAGGGATTAAATATTGGTCAGTACAGTAAGGAGAACTCCCTGCTCTTCTTCAAAATCGTGCCATGGGATCTTTTCTTTCCACCTGAGAATGCAGGTGGGTCCTTGGTTTAACACCTCATCTATGAGGTCAGCTCCTCCAGCAGTGCAGCGCTCCCTCAGCACTGCACTGGAATGTTAGCCTAGATTTTTGTGCTCAAGTTCTAGAGTGGGACTTGAATCCACAACATTATGTTTGTGGAAGTGTGTGTGTGTGAACATACCTGTTTGTGTGCGTCTAGGTTTGTGCGTGTGCATTTCTCTGTGTATGTGTGTGTGTGTGTGTGTGTGTGTGTGTGCGTGTGTGTGCATCTCTGCATGGGTGGGTGTGTTTGTGCCTATCTGTGTGTGTAGGTGTATGTGTGTGTGCGTGAATGTCTATGTGTGCATCTCTGTGTGTGTGGGTACGTGTGCGCGTGTGTGTGCATGTCTGTGTGTGCATCTCTGTGTGTGTGGGTACGTGTGCGTGTGTGTGTGTGCATCTCTGTGTGTGTGGGTATGTGTGTGTGCGTGCATGCGTGTGTGTGTGTGCGTGTGTGTGTGCGTGTATGCGCGCGCAAGTGTGTGTGTGCCTATGTATGTGTGCATGTATGTCTTTGATATATTCCAATACTGTTAACATGGCTGCTGTTTTTTTTTGTGACAGTTGAAATCCTGTAGTATTGAGGAAGTTGACACTGCCTCTGTGCATTGTGCCTTCGTGTTTAATTGAGGGTTGATGGTTGTGGATGATAATTTCTTTAATTTCTATTTCTCTATTTGTCTCTGATCTCAATATGTCATCCAGGTGTCTGCATTGAGACATATTTTAAACATGTTTTTTCCAGTTTGCTATGATTGTTTTACTTGTGTTTTACTGCTGTTCTCATCGCTCCCTGAGCATGCAGGGCCTCCTGCTCTCCTGTGGATGCAGGACCTCTCCTCCTCATCCCTTACATCAGAAGCTCCAGTGTATCTTCTCTTATACACGTGTTCAGCCATTCCTCAAAAATGGCACACCACACATTCAATGTTCAAAACATACTCACCATCTTTTGTTGCCATAAAGTATCTCCCCTTTAAGTGGGGCATGTTGCTTTTAATTACAGCTAGCCACGAGCAATATCGTGTGCCCTTGCTGATGAATACAGCCAATGAACAGCGTGTGAAGTGGCACTTCCAAATACTGCTCAACTTTAGATACAAATCATACAGCAACTTCAGGCAGATATGTAGTTATAGACAAAAAATTGTAAAGTTGCATCTGAGCTATGCAAAATCAACATCTGGCTGTCTGTTTCACTGTTCCATTTGGAGCAGAGTGAAGTTACTGTACTTGCAAAGTAGATGCAAACTCAGCTTAGCACAGAAAGTTGTCATTTCAGGTCAAAGTACTTTTAATATGATATGTGTTAATTATTGCCAATCAACCTCTCTGACACTGAAAATTAATCATTATAATTGTGGAATCCCATGTTTTCAAGTTTCAATTGTTCATGGAGATTTTAAAAATGTCATTTTTGTCCTACTTTTCCTTTCAGTCTCTTTTGTCTCTCAATCCAATCTTTCTTTCTCTTTATTTCTCCTTCTGTCAGATTTGACGTTGAGTTCGTCCACTCTAATTTACACTTCCTATTCAATACGTCACAATGCTTCAGCCTGATTGCTTAAACAGGCACATATGTTTATTTATTCAGAACCCAGATACTCCTCAGAAGCCACTGTGCATTTTCCATCTCTCACAGCAACTTGCTATAGTGTTGCTATAAAACCGGCAGGGCTGAGTCTAACTAAACTGATGGTTGGTCTGCCACAGCAAATTCCTGGCCAGGAAGTCTTCAGTCACCTCATGAATTGGTTTTGTTAGCATGATGTACCATTTCCAAACAACAGTTGTCCGTGTTTTTCCAATACTGTTGCCTGTCCAAGAGATTTCGGCTGCGAGTTAACTGCTAGTTATTTGATGATGACTGGCCTGCCTCTTAGTTCAAACAATTGCTGGCTTTCTTTTCTGGGGTGGTTTTAATGTTTCCTGGCTTGAAGTGGTTGACCTATGAGGAAAGGCTGAGCAGATCAGGCCTGTGCTTATTGGAGTTTAGAAGAACGAGAGGTGATCTTATTGAAACATATTGGATTTTGAGAGGGCTCGTCAGGGTGGATGCTGAGAGGATGTTTCTCCTTGGGGGGAAATCTAGAACTGGGGGACACAGTTTCTTTTAAGACTAAGAGGAGGAGAAATGTTTTCTTTCAGAGGGTTGTTAGCCTGTGGAGTTCTCTTCCACAGAGAGCAGTGGGGGCTGGGTCATTGAATATATTCAAGGGCAAGTTAGACAGATTTTTGATCGACAGGGGAGTTGACGGCTATGGGGGGCAGACAGGAAAGTGGAGTTAAGGCCACAAACAGATCAGCCATAATGTTATAGAATGGCAAAGCAGGATCGATGGGCTCAATAGCCTACTCCTGCTTCTATTTCTTCTATTCTCATGTTTTATGTTGGGGTTAGTATTATTGATGTTGGGGTTAATATTATTGATGTTGGGGTTGGTATTATTGATGTTGGGGTTAATATTATTGATGTTGGGGTTGGTATTATTGATGTTGGGGTTAATATTATTGATGTTGTGGTTGGTATTATTGATGTTGGGGTTGGTATTATTGATGTTGGGGTTGGTATTATTGATGTTGGAGTTAATATTATTGATGTTGGGGTTGGTATTATTGTTGTTGGGGTTAATATTATTGATGGCAGCATCGGCGGAGAAGAAAAGAGTTGACGTTTCGAGTCCTCATGACCCTTCGACAGAACTCTTTTCTTCTCCGCCGATGCTGCCAGACCTGCTGAGTTTTTCCAGGTAATTCTGTTTTTGTTTTGGATTTCCAGCATCCGCAGTTTTGTTTTGTCTTTAATATTATTGATGTTGGGGTTGGTATTATTGATGTTGGGGTTGGTATTATTGATGTTGGGGTTGGTATTATTGATGTTGGAGTTAATATTATTGATGTTGGAGTTAATATTATTGATGTTGGAGTTGGTATTATTGATGTTGAAGTTGGTATTATTGATGTTGGGGTTAATATTATAGATGTTGGGGTTAATATTATAGATGTTGGGGTTGGTATTATTGATGTTGGGGTTGGTATTATTGATGTTGGAGTTAATATTATTGATGTTGGAGTTGGTATTATTGATGTTGGGGTTGGTATTATTGATGTTCGGGTTGGTATTATTGATGTTGGGGTTAATATTATTGATGTTGGAGTTGGTATTATTGATGTTGGGGTTGGTATTATTGCTGTTGGAGTTAATATTATTGATGTTGGGGTTGGTATTATTGATGTTGGGGTTAATATTATTGATGTTGGAGTTGGTATTATTGATGTTGGGGTTGGTATTATTGATGTTGGAGTTAATATTATTGATGTTGGAGTTGGTATTATTGATGTTGAGGTTGGTATTATTGATGTTGGGGTTAATATTATAGATGTTGGGGTTAATATTATAGATGTTGGGGTTGGTATTATTGATGTTGGGGTTGGTATTATTGATGTTGGAGTTAATATTATTGATGTTGGAGTTGGTATTATTGATGTTGGGGTTGGTATTATTGATGTTGGGGTTGGTATTATTGATGTTGGGGTTGATATTATTGATGTTGGAGTTGGTATTATTGATGTTGGGGTTGGTATTATTGATGTTGGAGTTAATATTATTGATGTTGGGGTTGGTATTATTGATAAAGACAAAACAAAACTGCGGATGCTGGAAATCCAAAACAAAAACAGAATTACCTGGAAAAACTCAGCAGGTCTGGCAGCATCGAAGGGTCATGAGGACTCGAAACGTCAACTCTTTTCTTCTCCGCCGATGCTGCCAGACCTGCTGAGTTTTTCCAGGTAATTCTGTTTTTGTTTTGGTATTATTGATGTTGGGGTTAATATTATTGATGTTGGAAATGGTATTATTGATGTTGGGGTTGGTATTATTGATGTTGGAGTTAATATTATTGATGTTGGGGTTGGTATTATTGATGTTGGGGTTAATATTATTGATGTTGGGGTTGGTATTATTGATGTTGGGGTTGGTATTATTGATGTTGGGGTTGGTATTATTGATGTTGGAGTTAATATTATTGATGTTGGGGTTGGTATTATTGATGTTGGGGTTGGTATTATTGATGTTGGGTTTAGTATTATTGATGTTGGGGTTGGTATTATTGATGTTGGGGTTGATATTATTGATGTTGGGGTTGGTATTATTGATGTTGGAGTTAATATTATTGATGTTGGGGTTGGTATTATTGATGTTGGAGTTGGTATTATTGATGTTCTGATTAGGGTTAGTATTACTGTTGTTGGAGTTAATATTGCTGATGTTGGAGTTGGTATTATTGATGTTGGAGTTGGTATTATTGATGTTCGGGTTGGTATTATTGATGTTGGAGTTAATATTATTGATGTTGGAGTTTGTATTATTGATGTTGGAGTTAATATTATTGATGTTGGGGTTGGTATTATTGATGTTGGGGTTAATATTATTGATGTTGGAGTTGGTATTATTGATGTTGGGGTTGGTATTATTGATGTTGGAGTTAATATTATTGATGTTGGAGTTGGTATTATTGATGTTGAGGTTGGTATTATTGATGTTGGGGTTAATATTATAGATGTTGGGGTTAATATTATAGATGTTGGGGTTGGTATTATTGATGTTGGGGTTGGTATTATTGATGTTGGAGTTAATATTATTGATGTTGGAGTTGGTATTATTGATGCTGGGGTTGGTATTATTGATGTTGGGGTTGGTATTATTGATGTTCTGATTAGGGTTAGTATTACTGTTGTTGGAGTTAATATTGCTGATGTTGGAGTTGGTATTATTGATGTTGGAGTTGGTATTATTGATGTTGGGGTTGGTATTATTGATGTTGGAGTTAATATTATTGATGTTGCGGTTGGTATTATTGATTTTGGAGTTAATATTATTGATGTTGCGGTTATTATTATTGATGTTCTGATTAGGGTCAGTATTACTGTTGTTGGAGTTAGTATTGCTGATGTTGGGGTTGGTATTATTGATGTTGGGGTTGATATTATTGATGTTGGGGTTGATATTATTGATGTTGGGGTTGATATTATAGATGTTGGGGTTTGTATTATTGGTACAAAAACAGAACAGAAACACCTGGAAAAACTCAGCAGGTCTGACAACATCGGTGGAGAAGAGTACAGTTGATGTTTCGAGTCCTCATGACCCTTAAACAGAACTAAGTAAAAATAGGAGAGGGGTGAAATATAAGCTGGTTTAAGACAGGTGGGTGTTGGGATGTGGGGAGAAGGGGGCGGGGTGGTTGTTGGGACAAGCAAGCAGTGACAGGAGGAGATAACCAAAAGATCACAGACAAAAGAAAAAAGAGGTGTTGAAGGTAGTGTAGGATTTCCAGCATCCGCAGTTTTTTTGTTTTTATATTTTTGTTTTTATCTTAGTATTATTGATGTTGGGGTTGCTATTATTGATGTTGGGGTTGGTATTATTGATGTTGGAGTTAGTATTATTGATGTTGGGCTTAGTATTATTGATGTTGGGGTTAGTATTATTGATGTTGGGGTTGGTATTATTGATGTTGGAATTAGTATCATTGATGTTGGATTTGGTATTATTGATGTTCTGATTATGGTTAGTATTCCAAAATAAATTACCTCACATTTGTCCGGATTAAACTCCATCTGCCATTTCTCCACCCAAGTCTCCAACCAATCTATATCCAGCTGTATCCTTTGACAATCCTCTTCACTATCTGCAACTCCTCCAACCTTAATGTCGTCTGCAAACTTATTAATTAGTCCAGTTACATTTTCCTCCAAATCACTTACGTATGCTACAAACAGCACAGGTCCCAGCACTGATCCCTGCAGAACACCACTAGTCACAACTCTCCATTCAGAAAAGCACCCTTCCACTGCTACCCTCTGTCTTCTATGACCAAGCCAATTCTTTATCCATCTTGCCAGCTCACCTCTGATCCTGTGCGACTTTACCTTCTGTACCAGTCTGCCATGAGGAACCTTGTCAAACGTCTTACTGAAATCCACGTGGTTAAAAGCCACTGCCCTTCCATCGTCGATCATCTTTGTCACTTCCTTGCACATCTCGTCTAAAGTTTTCCTGTAATAGCAATAACATCATAGTCCCAAGTACTAATCCAAGCTGGGATATTAGTGTTGGTATACAGTAAATGGCAGAACCCTTAAGTGCATCGACGGGCAGAGGGATCTGGGTGTGCAGGTCCACAGGTCACTGAAAGGTGGCTAAGGTAGTCAGGAAGGCATATGGCATGCTTGCCTTCATTGGCAGGGGTATTGAGTATAAAAGCTGGGAAGTCATGCTGCAGCTGTATAGAACCTTGGTTAGGCCACACTTGGAATATTGCGTGCAATTCTGGTTGCTACATTACCAGAAGGATATGGAGGCATTGGAGAGGGTGCAGAGGAGGTTTACCAGGATGTGGCTTGGTCTGGAGATTATTAGCTACGAGGAGAGGTTGAAGAAACCCGAATTGTTCTCACTAGAGCGACGGGGATTGAGGGGCGACTTGATAGAAGTTTACAAAATTATGAGTGGCATGGACAGAGTAGATAGAAGCTTTTTCCCAGGGTGGAAGAGTCAATTACTAGGGAACAGAGATTTAAGGTGAGAGGAGAAATCTTTAGAGGAGATGTGTGGGGCAAGTTTTTTACGCAGAAGGTAGTGAGTGTCTAGAATTCACTGCCAGAGGAGGTGGTGGGAGCAGGTACGATAGTGGTGTTTAAGAGACAGCTTGACAAATACATGAATAGGATGGGAATAGAGGGATACGGACCCCAGGAGTGCACAATGTTTTAGTTTGACAGGCAATATGATCGGCGCAGGCTTGGAGGGCTGAAGGGCCTGTTCCTGTGCTGTACTTTTCTTTGTTCTTTGTTGTTCTTGTACTGATATTGGGGTTAGTTACTGCATTGAGATGGAGCTAGTATCAGCTTAATTTTAAAACACAAACATTGCAACATTTTTCTTCCCCATTTACAATTCAGTTGATCACTCTCCCTCTATGTAGGTGAAGTACCATTGTTTATCAAACCTTATATCAACGTACAGCTTATTTTAACACAAGAACTAAAATGCCTCCTACTCTATAACCATAAAAATCACCAGAAAGAACGACCCAAACAAGGATATGGAACATCCTGTTCCCATGACAACTCTGGATTAACGCAGCAGTGGGTTTTCCAGTACAATGGTCAGGGTTATTGATGATAATTTCAGTCTGTCTAGTCAATTGTTCAGTAAGTGTAGAAGTCAGAGCTGTTATTTAGCATTTGTGAAGATGTTATAATGGAGTTTTCTCCACTGACTTCCACCCACATCCTGCAGCTGTGAATGTGCAGGAGACTTTGAGAGAAACGTCTGTCAGCATCCAGTTAAACCTCTCTAGACAGCAGTGTGAAATCAACACAGATTCTGTTCTCAATATGAATGGCCCGCAGGGGGTCCGGGTGAAGGTTCAAACGTGTAACACAGGACCATATGCATCACATGATCACGTACTCACTGGCACTTTTAGGTGGTGGATGTTGGGCTATTCCAGGGGTTTGGAAAAATGGAAACAAAGGGGAAAGCGGAGTAGCCTTTCTCAAGGTTAGTGCCCTTCCCCAGCACCAGTTGTCCACCATGAGGAGGGGTATTCTACCCAGACACCTCCAACAAATTATTCATCACTCACCATCATTCCAGTGGTTACAAAAACCCCAGATGTTGCTACACCCACCTTTAGATAACTGACCCGCTATAAACACTGCTCATCATAAACACTGCCCATTGTATACCTGCTGTCCAAAATATATGATATATATATCTCTCCCATTAAATGCCCCACCCATTATAAACACTGCCTTACATATACCTGCCTCTAATACCCCTGCTCATTTTAAAATTTACCTGTTAAACACCCCATCCATCTACAAAGCTCCTTTACACACACCCTCCCGTACACACTTGCCCCTTACACACCCACCCATGACACCACATCTGTTATACAGCTGGCAATTTCACACCCACCCATACACACCTGTTCATCACACACCCATTACAAACCAATTTGTTACACACCCACCTGGCACACACCTGCCCATTACACACTTGTCTATTCAGCACCCATCTGTTGCATATACCTGTAATGCACCTGCTTGTTACACACCAGAACTTTCCACTCCAGCCTGTTCCACATCCGCCCATTCAACAGCAGCCCAATACTCACGTGCCTGTAGCAGAACTGAGAATTACACAACTGCTGGTTCCAAACCACCAAAGACACAACAGCCCAGGTCAAACCCATGTATAACAGCAAACTCCCAATTTACATACACCAGAGGCAAACATCGGGTTGGGGTGGGTGTAAAGATGACATCTCCATGAGTGGCATAAGAGGGTGACTGGGATCTCAGTGAGAGCATGAGGCTAGGATTTCAGTGAGAAGGTGGGACTGAGATCTCAGTGAACAGATGGGGCTGGGATCTCAGTGAGAGTGTGTGAGACTGGGATCTCCGTGAGAGTGTGTGAGATTGGGGATCTCAGTGAGAGAGTGAGACAGATCTCAGTGAGAGTGTGTGAGATTGGGGATCTCAGTGGGAGTGTGTGAGACTGGGATCTCAGTGAGGAAGTGAGACTGTGATCTCTGTGAGAGAGTGAGACTGGGATATCAGTGAGAGTATGATACTGGGACCTCAGTGAGAGTGTGTAAGACAGGAATCTCAGTGTGAGTGTGAGACTGGGGTTATCAGTGAGAGTGAGATCACAGTGAGAGAGTGAGACCTCAGTGAGAGAGTGAGACTGGGATCAGAGTGAGACTGTGTGACTGAGGCCTCGTTAGATGATGAAACTGGGATCTGAATGAGAGAGTGAGACTGGGGACTCAGTGAGAGGGAGAGATTGGTATTTCTGTGAGAGTGTGAGACTGGGATATCAGTAAGAGTGTGAGACTGGGATCTCATTGAGAGGATGAGACTGTGATCTCAGTGAGAGAGTGTGAGATTGGGTTCTCAATGAGAGAGCGTGAGACTGTGATCTCAGTGAGAGAGTGTGAGACTGGGATCTCAGTGTGAGTGTGAGACTGGGTTATCAGTGAGAGTGCGAGAGTGAGATCACAGAGCGAGAGTGAGATCACAGTGAGAGAGTGAGACCTCAGTGAGAGAGTGAGACTGGGATCAGAGTGAGACTGTGTGACTGGGGCCTCGTTAGATGATGAAACTGGGATCTGAGTGAGAGAGTGAGACTGGGGACTCAGTGAGAGGGAGAGATTGGTATTTCTGTGAGAGTGTGAGACTGGGATATCAGTAAGAGTGTGAGACTGGGATCTCATTGAGAGGATGAGACTGTGATCTCAGTGAGAGAGTGTGAGACTGGATTCTCAGTGAGAGAGCGTGAGACTGTGATCTCAGTGAGAGAGCGTGAGACTGGGATCTCAGTGAGAGGGTGAGATTGGTATCTCTGTGAGAGTGTGAGAATGGGATCTCAGTGAGAGTGTGTGAGACTGGGATCTCAGTGAGGAAGTGAGACTGTGATATCTGTGAGAGAGTGAGACTGGGATATCAGTGAGAGTATGATACTGGGACCTCAGTGAGAGTGTGTGAGTCAGGAATCTCAGTGTGAGTGTGAGACTAGGTTATCAGTGAGAGTGCGAGAGTGAGATCACAGAGCGAGAGTGAGATCACAGTGAGAGAGTGAGACGTCAGTGAGACAGTGAGACTGGGATCAGAGTGAGACTGTGTGACTGGGGCCTCGTTAGATGATGAAACTGGGATCTGAGTGAGAGGGTGGGGACTCAGTGAGAGGGAGAGATTGGTATTTCTGTGAGAGTGTGAGACTGAGATCTCATGGAGAGAATGAGACTGTGATCTCAGTGAGAGAGTGTGAGACTGGGTTCTCAGTGAGAGAGTGTGAAACTGGGTTCTCAGTGAGAGAGTGTGAGACTGTGATCTCAGTGAGAGAGTGTGAGACTGGTATCTCAGTGAAGGGATGAAACTGGGATCTGAGTGAGAGAGTGAGACTGGGGATCAGTGAGAGGGTGAGATTAGTATCTCTGTGAGAGTGTGAGAATGGAATATCAGTGAGAGAAAGTGAGACTGGGATCTCACTGAGAGAGTGCAACTGTGACCTCAGTCAGAGTGTGAGAATGGGACGTCAGTGAGAGAGTGCGACTGGGATCTCAGTGTGAGTGTGTTACTGGGGTCTCAATTAGGGAGTGAGACTGAGGTCTCAGTGAGAGATTGAGACTGGGATTTCAGTGAAAGCGTGAGAGTGGGATCTTAGTGAAAGTGAGACTGGGAGCTCAGTGAGAGGATGCGACTGGGATCTCAGTGAAAGAGTGAGACTAAGATTTGTGTGTAAATCAGTTACTGGGATCTCACTGAGAGAGTGCGAACGTGATTTCTGTGAGAGTGTGAGAATGGAATATCAGTGAGAGAATGAGACTGGGATCTCAGTGTGAATGTGTTACTGGGGTCTCAATGAGAGAGTGAGAAAGGGATCTCAGTGTGAGTGAGACTGGGATCTCAGTGAGAGATTGAGACTGGGATCTCAGTGTGAGAGTTTTACTGAGATCTCACTGAGCGGGTGAGACTGGGATCTCAGTATGAGTGAGACTGGGATTTCAGTGGGCGTGTGAGACTGGGATCTCAGTAAATGTGTGAGAATGGGATCTCAGTGAGAATATTGGACTGGGATCCCAGTGAGCTTGAGAGATCGGTATATCAGTGAGGGAGTGAAACTGGCCTCTCAGTGAGAGAGTGAGACTGGGATCTCACTGAGAATGAGACTGTGATCTCTGTGAGATTGTGAGAATGGGATATCAGTGAGAGAGTGAGACTGGGATCTCACTGAGAGACTGCGAATGTGATCTCTGTGAGAGTTTGAGAATGGGATATCAGTGAGTGAGTGAGTCTCAGATCTCAGTGTGAATGTGTTACTGGGGTATAAATGAGAGAGTGAGACTGGGATCTCAATGTGAGTGTTTTACTTGTATCGCAGTGAGAATGTGCAGTTGTGATCTCTGTAAGAGGGTTAGACTGGGAGCTCAGTGTGAGGAAGACTTGGATCTCAGTGAGTATGTGAGAGTGGGATCTCAGTGAATGTGTGTGACTGGGATCTCAATGAGAATGTTGGACAGGAATTCCAGTGAGTGTGGGAATGGGACATAAGTGTGCGAGTGAGCTTGGCATCTCAATGAGAGAGTGAGACTGTGATCTCTGTGAGAGTGTGAGATTGGAATATCAGTGAGATAGAGTGAGACTGGGTTCTTACTGACAGAGTGCGACTGTGACCTTAGTCAGAGGGTGAGAATGGGATGTCAGTGAGAGAGTGCGACTGGGATCTCAGTGTGAATGTGTTACTGGGGTATCAATGAGGAGTGAGACTGAGATCTCAGTGAGAGATTGAGACTGGGATTTCAGTGAGAGAGTGAGAGTGGGATCTTAGTGAAAGTGAGACTGGGAGCTCAGTGAGGGTGAGACTGGGAGCTCAGTGAGGGTGAGACTGGGATCTCAGTGTGAGTGAGACTGGGATCTCAGTGTGAGTGAGACTGGGATCTCAGTGTGAATGAGACTGGGAACTCAGTGTGATTGAGACTGGGAGCTCAGTGAGAGGATGAGACTGGGATCTCAGTGTGATTGAGACTGGGATCTCAGTGAGAGGGTGAGACTGGGATCTCACTGAGAGAGTGCAAATGTGATCTCTGTGAGAGTGTGAGAATGGAATATTGGTGAGAGAATGAGACTGGGATCTCAGTGTGAATGTGTTACTGGGATCTCAATGAGAGAGTGAGACTAGATTCTCAGTGTGAGTGAGACTGGGATCTCAGTGTTAGAGTTTTACTAGGATCTCTGAGCGGGTGAGACTGGGATCTCAGTGTGTGTGTGTTACTGGGATTTCACTGAGCGGCTGAGGCTGGTATCTCAGTGAAAGGGTATTACTATGATCTGACTGTGAGTGTGTTACTTGGATATCACTGAACGGGGGAGACTGGAATCTCAGTGAGAGCGTGAGACTGGGATCTCAGTGCGAATGTTGGATTGGTATCCCAGTGCGAGTATGAGAATGGGCTACCGGTGGGAGAGTGAGACTGTGATCTCTATGAGAGTGTGACAATGGGATGTCAGTGAGAGGTGGAGGCGGGGATCTCAGTGTGAATCTGTTATTGGGGATTCAATGTGAGAATGAGACAGGGATTTCAGTGTGAGTGAGACTGGTATCTCAGTGTGAGTGAGACTGGGATCTCAGTGTGAGTGAGACTGGGATCTCAGTGTGAGTGAGACTGGGATCTCAGTGTGAGTGAGACTGGGATCTCAGTGTGAGTGAGACTGGGCTCTCAGTGTTAGAGTTTTACTGGGATCTCAGTGAGAGGTTGAGACTGGGGTCTCAGTGAGAGGGTGAGACTGGGATCTCAGTGAATGTATGAGAATGGGATCTCAGTGAGAATGTTGGACTGGGATCCCAGTGAGAGTGTGAGATCGGTATATCAGTGAGGGAATGAGACTGGCATCTGAGTGAGAGACTGAGACTGGGATCTCACTGAGAGAGTGCGACTGTGATCTCTGTGAGATTGTGAAAATAGGATATCAGTGAGAGAGTGAGACTGGGATCTCAGTGTGTGTGTGTTACTGGGATTTCACTGAGCGGCTGAGGCTGGTATCTCAGTGAAAGGGTATTACTGTGATCTGACTGTGAGTGTGTTACTAGGATATCACTGAGCGGGGGAGACTGGGATCTCAGTGAGAGCGTGAGACTGGGATCTCAGTGCAAATGTTGGATTGGTATCCCAGTGCGAGTATGAGAATGGGCTACCAGTGGGAGAGTGAGACTATGATCTCACTGAGAGAGTGCGACAGTGATCTCTATGAGAGTGTGACAATGGGATGTCAGTGAGAGGTGGAGGCGGGGATCTCAGTGTGAATCTGTTACTGGGGATTCAATGTAATAATGAGACTGGGATTTCAGTGTGAGTGAGACTGGAAACTTAGTGAGAACTTGAGACTGGGATTTCAGTGAGAGAGTGAGACTGGTATCTCAGTGTGAGTGAGACTGGGATCTCAGTGTGAGTGAGACTGGGATCTCAGTGTGAGTGAGACTGGGCTCTCAGTGTTAGAGTTTTACTGGGATCTCAGTGAGAGGTTGAGACTGGGATCTCAGTGAGAGGGTGAGACTGGGATCTCAGTGAATGAATGAGAATGGGATCTCAGTGAGAATGTTGGACTGGGATCCCAGTGAGAGTCTGAGATCGGTATATCAGTGAGGGAATGAGACTGGCATCTGAGTAAGAGACTGAGACTGGGATCTCACTGAGAGAGTGCTACTGTGATCTCTGTGAGATTGTGAAAATAGGATATCAGTGAGAGAGTGAGACTGGGATCTCAGTGTAAATATGTTACTGGGGTCGCAATGCGAGATTGAGACTGGAATCTCAGTGTGAGTGAGACTGGGTTCTCAGTGAGAGAGTGAGACTGGGATCTCAGTGCGTGTGTGTTACTGGGAGTTCACTGAGTGGCTGAGGCTGGTATCTCAGTGAAAGGGTATTACTGTGATCTGACTGTGAGTGTGTTACTAGGATATCACTGAATGGGTGAGACTGGGATCTCAGTGAGAGCGTGAGACTGGGATCTCAGTGCGAATGTTGGACTGATATCCCAGTGCGAGTATGAGAATGGGCTACCAGTGGGAGAGTGAGACTGTGATCTCACTGAGAGAGTGCGACTGTGATCTCTATGAGAGTGTGACAATGGGATGTCAGTGAGAGGTGGAGGCGGGGATCTCAGTGTGAATCTGTTACTGGGGATTCAATGTGAGAATGAGACGGGGATTTCAGTGTGAGTGAGACTGGAATCTTAGTGAGAACTTGAGACTGGGATTTCAGTGAAAGAGTGAGACTGGTATCTCAGTGTGAGTGAGACTGGGATCTCAGTGTGAGTGAGACTGGGATCTCAGTGTGAGTGAGACTGGTATCTCAGTGTGAGTGATACTGGGCTTTCAGTGTTAGAGTTTTACTGGGATCTCTGAGAGGGTGAGACTGGGATCTCAGTGAATGTGTGAAAATGGGATCTCAGTGAGAATGTTGGACTGGGATCCCAGTCAGAGTGTGAGATCGGTATATCAGTGAGTGAGTGAGACTGGCATCTCAGTGACAGACTGAGACTGGGATCTTACTGAGAGAGTGTGACTGTGATTTCTGAGAGATTGTGAGAATAGGATATCAGTGAGAGAGTGAGACTGGGATCTCACTGAGAGAGTGCGACTGTGATCTCTATGAGAGTTTGAGAATGGGATATCAGTGAGTGAGTGAGACTGGGATCTCAGTGTGAATATGTTACTGGGGTCTCAATGAGAGAGTGAGACTGGAATCTCAGTGTGAGTGAGACTGGGATCTCAGTGAGTGTGTAAGACTGGGATCTCAGTGAATGTGTGAGACTGGGATCTCAGTGAGAATGTTGGACTGTGATCCCAGTGAGAGTGTGAGAATGATATCTCACTGAGACAGTGCGACTGTGATCTCTGTGAGAGTTTGAGAATGGGATATCAGTGAGTGAGTGAGTCTCAGAGTTCAGTGTGAATGTGTTACTGGGGTATAAATTAGAGTGAGACTGGGATTTCAATGTGAGTGAGACTGGGATCTCAGTGTGAGTGTTTTACTGGTATCGCAGTGAGGAAGTGCAACTGAGATCTCTGTGAGAGGGTTAGACTGGGACCTCAGTGAGAGGAAAACTTGGAACTCAGTGAGTATGTGAGAGTGGGATCTCAATGAGAATGTTGGACAGGGATCCCACTGTGAGTGTGAGAATGGGATATCAGTGTGCAAGTGAGCTTGGCATCTCAGTGAGAGAGTGAGACCGGAATCTCACTGAGAGAGTGAGACTGTGATCTCTGTGAGAGTGTGAGATTGGAATATCAGTGAGAGAGAGTGAGACTGGGATTTCACTGAGAGAGTGCGACTGTGACATCAGTCAGAGGGTGAGAATGGGTTTTCAGTGAAAGAGTGCGACTGGGATCTCAGTGTGAATGTATTACTGGGGTCTCAATGAGAGAGTGAGACTGAGATCTCAGTGAGAGATTGAGACTGCGATTTCTGTGAAAGAATGAGAGTGGGATCTTAGTGAAAGTGAGACTGGGAGCTCAGTGAGAGGGTGAGACTGGTCTCTCAGTGTGAGTAAGACTGGGATCTCAATGACAGGGTGAGATTGGATCTCAGTGAGAAAGTGAGACTGGGATTTCAGTGTGAGTAAGCTACTGGGATCTCAGTGAGAGAGTGCGACTGGGATCTCTTTGACTGAGTAAGAGTGAAATCTCAGTGTGAGAGTGTTATAGGGATCTCACTGAACGGATGAGACTGGGATCTCTTTGTGAGTGAGACAGGGATCTCAGTTAATGTGTGAGAATGGGATCTCAGTGAGAATGTTGGACTGGGATCCCAGTGAGTGTGTGAGAATGGGATATTAGTGAGAGAGTGAGACTGGCATCTCAGTGAGAGTGTGAGACTGGGATCTCACTGAGAGAGTGTGGCTGTGATATCTGTGAGAGTGAGAGAATGGGATATCATGAGTGAGTGAGACTGGGATGTCAGTGTGAATGTGTTACTGGGGTCTCAATGAGAGAGTGAGACTGGAATCTCAGTGACAGAGTGAGACTGGAATATCAATCAGAGGGTGAGAGTGGGATCTCTGTGAGACTGAGGCTGGGAGCTCAGTGAGAGGTGGTGACTGAGATCTCAGTGTGAGTGAGACTGGGATGTCAGTGTGACAATGAAACTGGGATCTTAGTATGAGAGTGATACTGGGATCTCAGTGTGAGTGTGTTACTGGGATGTCATTAATGGGTGGGGCAGGGATCTTATTGAGAGGGTGAGACTAGGATCTCAAGGTGAGTGTGTCTTGTATCTCAGTGACTGTGTGAGACTGTTAACTCAGTGAGAATGTTGGACTGGGATCCCAGTGAGAGTTTGAGACTGGGATCTCAGTGCGTGTGTGTTACTGGAATTTCACTGAGCGGCTGAGGCTGGTATCTCAGTGAAAGGGTGTGATTGGGATCTCAGTGTGAGTGTGTTACTAGGATATCACTGAACGGGTGAGACTGGGATCTCAGTGAGTGAGTGAGACTGGGAACTCAGTGAGAATGTTGGACAGGTATCCCAGTGCGAGTGTGAGAATGGGCTACCAGTGAGAGAGTGAGACTGCGATCTCACTGAGAGAGTGCAACTGTGATTTCTGTGAGAGTGTGACAATGGGATGTCAGTGAGAGAGTGAGGCCAGGATCTCATTGTGAATTTGTTACCGGGGTCTCAATGTGAGAATGAGACTGGGATCTCAGTGTGAGTGACACTGGGAACTTAGTGAGAGATTGAGACTGGGATTGCAGTGTGAAAGTGAGACTGGGATCTCAGTGTGACAGTGAGACTGGGATCACAGTGAGAGTGAAACTGGGAGCTCAGTGAATGTGTGAGATTGGAATTTCATTGAGAGAGTGTGACTGGGAGCTCAGTGAGAGTGAGACTGGTATCTCACTGTTAGTGTGTTACTGGTATTGCTGGGAAAGTGTGCAACAGTGATCTATGTGAGAGGGTGAGACAGGGACCTCAGTGTGAGGGAGACTGGGATCTCAATGAGAGAGTGAGACTGGGATATCAGTGAGAGAGTGAGACTGGGATCTCAGTGCGTGTGTGTTACTGGGATTTCACTGAGCAGCTGAGGCTGGTATCTCAGTGAAAGGGTGTGACTGGGATCTCAGTGTGTGTTACTAGTATATCACTGAACGGGTGAGACTGGAATCTCAGTGAGAGGGTGACACTGGGATCTCAGTGACAGAGTGAGAACTGGTATCCCAGAGCGAGTATGAGAATGGGCTACCAGTGAGAGAGTGAGAGTGCGATTTCACTGAGAGAGTGCGAATGTGATCTCTGTGAATGTGTGACAATGAGATGTAAGTGAAAGAGTGAGGCAGGGATCTCAGTGTGAATCTGTTACCGGGGTTTCAGTACGAGAATGAGACTGGGATCTCAGTGTGAGTGAGACTGGGATCTTAGTGAGAGATTGAGAATGGGATTTCAGTGAGAGAGTGAGATTGGGATTTCAGTGAGAGTGAGATTGGGAGCTTAGTTAAAGGGTGAGACTGGGCTCTCGGTGTGAGTGAAACTGGGCTCTCGGTGTGAGTGAGACTGGGCTCTCGGTGTGAGTGAGACTGGGCTCTCGGTGTGAGTGAAGGGCTCTCGGTGTGAGTGAGACTGGGCTCTCGGTGTGAGTGAGACTGGGCTCTCGGTGTGAGTGAGACTGGGCTCTCGGTGTGAGTGAGACTGGGCTCTCGGTGTGAGTGAGACTGGGCTCTCGGTGTGAGTGAGACTGGGCTCTCGGTGTGATTGAGACTGGGCTCTCAGTGAGAGAGTGAGACTGCTATCTCAGTGAGAGTGAGATTGGGAGTTTAGTGAGAGGGTGAGACTGGGATCTCGGTGTGAGTGCGACTGGGCTCTCAGTGTGAGTGAGACTGCGATCTCAGTAAGAGAGTGAGACTGGGATCTCAGTGAGAGGGTGAGTCTGGGGATCTCAGTGAGAGAGTGAGACTGGGATCTCAGTGAGAGAGTGAAACTGGGATCTCAGTGAGAGAGTGAGACTGGAATCTCAGTGAGAGAGTGAGACTGGGATCTCAGTGAGAGAGTGAGACTGGGATCTCAGTGTCATTCAGTTATTGGGATCTCAGTGACAGTGTGTGACTGTGTTCTCTGTGAGTGGGCGAAACTGACATCTCAAAGCGAGTGAGACTGGGATCTTAGTGCAACAGTAAGACTGTGATCTCAGTGAGACAGTGAGACTTTGATTTCTGTGAGAGTGAGAATGGGGTATCATTGCGATTGTGAGACTGCGATCTCAATTTGAGTGCTTTACTGGGATATCATAGAGAGATTGAGACTGGGATCTCAGTTTGAATTAGTCTGGGATCTCAGTGGGAGTGTGAGATTGGATTTTCACTGTGGGAGTGTGACTAGGACCTCAGTGAGAGTGACACTGGAATGTCAGTGTGTGTGTCACTGGAATCACTGTGAGAGAGTGCACCTGTGATCTCTGTGAGAGGGTGAGACTGGGACATCAGTTTGTCGGAGACTGTGATCTCAGCGTGAGTGAGACTGGGTTCTCAATGTTAGAGTGCAACTGGGATCTCAGTGAGAGAGTGAGACTGGGATCTCAGTGCGTGTGTGTTACTGGGATTTCACTGAGCGGCTGAGACAGGTATCTCAGTGAAAGGGTGTGACTGGGATCTCAGTGTGAGTGTGTTACTAGGATATCACTGAACAGGTGAGACAGGGATCTCAGTAAGCGGGTGACACTGGGATCTCAGTGAGAATGTTGCACTGGTATCCCAGTGCGAGTATGAGAGTGGGCTATCAGTGAGAGAGTGAGACTGTGATCTCACTGAGAGAGTGTGACTGTGATCTCTGTGAGAGTGTGACAATGGGATGTAATTGAAAGAGTGAGGCGGGGATCTCAGTGTGAGTCTGTTACCGGTTTTTCAATATGAGAATGAGACTGGGATCTCAGTGTGAGTGAGACTGGGATCTTAGTGAGAGGTTGAGACAGGGATTTCAGTGAGAGAGTGACATTGGGATATCAGTGAGAGTTAGATTGGGAGCTTAGTGAGAGGGTGAGACTGGGATCTCGGTGTGAGTGAGACTGGGATCTCGGTGTGAGTGAGACTGGGCTCTCGGTGTGAGTGAGACTGGGCTCTCGGTGTGAGTGAGACTGGGCTCTCGGTGTGAGGGAGACTGGGCTCTCGGTGTGAGTGAGACTGGGCTCTCGGTGTGAGTGAGACTGGGCTCTCAGTGTTAGAGTGCAACTGGGATCTCAGTTTAAGAGTGAGACTGGGATCTCAGTGTGTGTGTGTTACTGGGATTTCACTGAGCGGCTGAGACAGGTATCTCAGTGAAAGGGTGTGACTGGGATCTCAGTGTAAGTCTGAGACTGGGATCTAAGTATGGTGAGACTTGGCTCACAGTGAGAGTGTGAGAATGGCCTATCAGTAAGAGAGTGAGACTGGGATCTCACTGAGAGAGTGCGACTGTGATCTCTGTGAGAGTTTGAGAATGGGATATCAGTGAGAGAGTGAGACTGGGATCCCACTGAGAGAGTGCGACTGTGATCTGGATGAGAGGGTGAGAAAAGGATGTCAGTGATAGTGATACTGGTATCTCAGTGAGAGGCTGAGACAATGATTGCAGTGTGAAAGTGAGACTGGGATCTCAGTGCGACAGAGAGACTGTGATCTCTGGGATACAGTGAGACTTTTCTCTCTGTGAGAGAGTGAGAATGGCTATCATTGCGATTGTGAGACTGGGATCTCAATGAGAGAGTGAGACTGGGATCTTAGTGAGAGTGTGAGAACGGGACATCAGTGTGTGAGTGAGCTTGGCATCTCAGTGAGAAAGTGAGACTGGGATCTCTGTGAGAGTATGAGATTGGAATATCAGATAGAGAGTGAGACTGGGATCTCACTGAGAGAGTGCGACTCTGACCTCAGTCAGAGGATGAGAATGGGATGTCAGTGAGAGAGTGTGATTGGGATCCCAGTGTGAATGTGTTACTGGGGTCTCAATCAGGGAGTGAGACTGAGATCTCACTGAGAGATTGAGACTGGGATATCAGTGAAATGGTGAGAGTGGGATCTTAGTGAAAGTGAGACTGGGGTTTCTGTGTGAGTCAGTTACTGTGATCTCACTGAGAGAGTGCGAATGTGATCTCTGTGAGAGTGTGAGAATGGAATTTCAGTGAGAGAATGTGACAGGGATCTCAGTGTGAATGTGTTACTGGGGTCTCAATGAGAGAGTGAGATTGGGATCTCAGTTTGAGTGAGTCTGGGATCTCAATGTGAGAGTTTTACGGGGATCTCACTGAGCAGGTGAGACTGGGATCTCAGTGAGAGGGTGAGACTGGGATCTCAGTGAGAGAGTGAGACTGGCATCTCAGTGAGAGAGTGAGACTGGGATCTCACTGAGAGAATGTGACTGTGATCTCTGTGAGAGTGTGAGAATGGAATATCGGTGAGAGAATGAGACTGGGATCTCACTGATGGATTGCGACTGTGATCTCTGTGAGAGTTTGAGAATAGGATATCACGTGAGTGAGTGAGACTGGGATCTCAGTGTGAATGTGTTACAGGGGTCTCAGTGAGAGAGTGAGAGTTGGATCTCAGTGTGAGTGAGACTGGGATCTCAATGTGAGAGATTTATGGGATTCTCACTGAGTGGGTGAGACTGGGATCTCAGTGAGACAGTGAGACTAGCATCTCAGTGAGAGAGTGAGACTGGCATCTCAGTTAGAGAGTGAGACTGGCATCTCAGTTAGAGAGTGAGACTGGCATCTCAGTGAGAGAGTGAGACTGGGATCTCAGTGAGAGAGTGAGACTGGGATCTCAGTGAGAGGGTGAGACTGGGATCTCAGTGTGGGAGTGAGACTGGGATCTCAATGTGAGAGTGTTACAGGGATCTCACTGAGCATGCGAGACTTGGAAACAAAAACAGAATTACCTGGAAAAACTCAGAAGGTCTACCAGCATCGGTGGAGAATAAAAGAGTTGACGATTCGATTCCTAATGACCCTTCCACAGATTGTGAGACTTGGACCTCAGTGAAGGGGTGAGACTCTGATCTCAGTGTGAGTGAGACAGGCATATGAGTTAATGTATGAGAATGGGTTCTCAGTGAGAACGTTGGACTGGGATCCCAGTGAGTGTGTGAGAATGGGATATCAGTGAGAGAGTGAAACTGGCATCTCAGTGAGAGTGTGAAACTGGGATCTCACTGACAGAGTGTGACTTTGATCTCTGTGAGAGTGAGAGAATGGGATATCAGTGAATGAGTGAGATTGGGATGTCAGTGTGAATGTTTTACTGGTGTCTCAATGCGAGAGTGAGACTGGAATCTCAGTGACAGAGTGAGACTGGAATATCAATCAGAGGGTGAGAGTGGGATCTCTGTGAGACTGAGACTGGGAGCTCAGTGAGAGGGTGTGACTGAGATCTCAGTGTGAGTGAGACTGTGATCGCAGTGTGAGTGAGACTGGGATCTCAGTGTGAGTGTGTTACTGGGATCTCATTAATGGGTGGGACAGGAATCTTATTGAGAGGGTGAGACTAGGATCTCAAAGGGAGTGTGTCTTTTATCTCAGTGACTGTGTGAAACTGGGAACTCAGTGAGAATGCTGGACTGGGATACCAGTGAGTGTGTGAGAATGGGATATCAGTGCGAGAGTGAGACTCAGATCTCAGTTCGAGAGTGAGACTGGGATCACAGTGAGAGTGAGACTGGGAACTCAGTGAGAATGAGACTGGTATCTCACTTTTAGTGTGTTACTGGTATTGCTGTGAGAGTGTGCAACTGTGATCTATGTGAGAGGGTGAGACCTGGACCTCAGTGTGAGGGACACTGGGATCTCAGTGAGAGAGTGAGACTGGGATATCAGTGAGAGAGTGAGACTGGGATCTCATTGCGTGTGTGTTACTGGGATTTCACTGAGCGGCTGAGGCTGGTATCTCTGTGAAATGGTGTGACTGGTATCTCAGTGTGAGTGTGTTACTAGGATATCACTGAACGGGTGAGACTAGGATCTCAGTGAGAGTGTGACACTGGGATCTCAGTGAGAGAGTGAGAACTGGTATCCCAGTGCGAGTATGAGAATGGGCTACCAGTGAGAGAGTGAGACTGTGATCTCACTGAGAGAGTGCGACTGTGATCTCTGTGAGAGTGTGACAATGGGATGTAAGTGAAAGAGAGAGGCGGGAATCTCAGTGTGAATCTGTTACCGGGGTTTCAATATGAGAATGAGACTGGGATCTCAGTGTGAGTGAGACTGGGATCTTAGTGAGAGATTGAGAATGGGATTTCAGTGAGAGAGTGAGATTGGGATCTCAGTGAGAGTGAGATTGGGAGCTTAGTTAAAGGGTGAGACTGGGCTCTCGGTGTGAGTGAGACTGGGCTCTCGGTGTGAGTGAGACTGGGCTCTCGGTGTGATTGAGACTGCGATCTCAGTGAGAGAGTGAGACTGCGATCTCTAAAGAATGAGATTGGGAGCTTAGTGAGAGGGTGAAAGTGGGATCTCGGTGTGAGTGAACTGGGCTCTCAGTTTGAGTGAGACTGCGATCACAGTGAGAGAGTGAGACTGCGATCTCAGTGAGAGAGTGAGACTGCGATCTCAGTGAGAGAGTGAGACTGCAATCTCAGTGAGAGAGTGAGACGGCGATCTCAGTGAGAGAGTGAGACTGCGATCTCAGTGAGAGATTGAGACTGGGATCTCAGTTTGAGTGAGTCTGGGATCTCAGTGAGAGTGTGAGATTGGAATTTCACTGTGAGAGTGGAATTTCACTGTGAGAGTGTGACTGTGATCTCAGTGAGAGTGACACTGGAATCTCAGTGTGAGTGTGTCACTGGTATCACTGTGAGAGAGTGCACCTGTGATCTCTGTGAGAGGGTGAGACTGGGACATCAGTTTGACGGAGACTGTGATCTCAGCGTGAGTGAGACTGGGATCTCAGTGAGAGAGTGAGACTGGGATCTCAGTGAGAGAGTGTGACAGGGATCTCAGTGAGAGAGTGAGACTGGGATCTCAGTGATTGAGTGAGACTGGGATCTCAGTGAGAGAGTGAGACTGGGATCTCAGTGAGTGAGTGAGACTGGGATCTCAGTGAGAAAGTGATACTGGTGTTGCTGGTATTGCTGGGAGAGTGTGCAACTGTGATCTATGTGAGAGGGTGAGACTGGGACCTCAGTGAGAGAGTGAGACTGGGATCTCAGTGCATGTGTGTTACTGGGATTTCAGTGAGCGGCTGAGGCTAGTATCTCAGTGAAAGGGTGTGACTGGGATATCAGTGTGTGTGTGTTACTGGGATATCACTGAACAGGTGAGACAGGTATCTCAGTGAAAGGGTGTGACTGGGATATCAGTGTGAGTGTGTTACTAGGATATCACTGAACAGGTGAGACAGGGATCTCAGTGAGAGGGTGACACTGGGATCTCAGTGAGAATGTTGGACTGGTATCCCAGTGCGTGTATGAGAATGGGCTATCAGTGAGAGAGTGAGACTGTGATCTCACTGAGAGAGTGTGACTGTGATCTCTGTGAGAGTGTGACAATGGGATGTAAGTGAAAGAGTGAGGCGGGAATGTCAGTGTGAATCTGTTACCGGGGTTTCAAAATGTGAATGAGACTGGGATCTCCATGTGAGTGTGACAGGGACCTTAGTGAGAGATTGAGAATGGGATTTCAGTGAGAGAGTGAGATTGGGATCTCAGTGAGAGTGAGATTGGGAGCTTAGTGAGAGGGTGAGACTGGGCTCTCAGTGTGATTCACTTACTGGGATCTCAGTGAGAGTATGTGACTGTGATCTCTGTGAGTGGGCGAAACTGACATCTCAATGCGAGTGAGACTGGGATCTTAGTGCGACAGTGAGACTGTGATCTCAGTGAGACAGTGAGACTTTGATTTCTGTGAGAGTGAGAATGGGGTATCATTGAAATTGTGAGACTGGGATCTAAATTTGAGTGTTTTGCTGGGACATCATAGAGAGATTGAGACTGGGATCTCAGTTTGAGTGTGACTGGGATCTCAGTGAGAGTGACACTGGAATGTCAGTGTGTGTGTGTCACTGGTATAACTGTGAGAGAGTGCACCTGTGATCTTTGTGAGAGGGTGCGACTGGGACATCAGTTTGACGGAGACTGTGATCTCAGCATGAGCTAGACTGGATTCTCAGTGTTAGAGTGCAACTGGGATCTCAGCGTGTGTGGGTTACTGGGATTTCACTGAGCGGCTGAGACTGGTATCTCAGTGAAAGGGTGTGACTGGGATCTCAGTGTGAGTGTGTTGCTAGGATATCACTGAATGGGTGAGACAGTGATCTCAGTGAGAGGGTGACACTGGGATCTCAGTGAGAATGTTAGACTCGTATCCCAGTGCGAGTATGAGAATGGGCTACCAGTGAGAGAGTGAGAGTGCGAATTCACTGACAGAGTGCGACTGTGATCTCTGTGAGAGTGTGACAATGGGATGTAAGTAAAAGAGTGGGGCGGGGATCTCAGTGCGAATCTGTTACCGGTGTTTCAATATGAGAATGAGACTGGGATCTCAGTGTGAGTGAGACTTGGATCTTAGTGAGAGGTTGAGACTGGGATTTCAGTGAGAGAGTGAGACTGGGATCTCAGTGTGATTCAGTTACTGGGATTTCAGTGAGAATGTGTGACTGTGATCTCTGTGAGTGGGTGAAACTGACATCTCAATGCGAGTGAGACTGGGATCTTAGTGCGACAGTGTAACTGTGATCTCAGTGAGACAGTGAGAATTTGATTTCTGTGAGAGTGAGAATGGGGTATATTTGCGATTGTGAGACTGGGATCTCAATGAGAGAGTGAGACTGAGATCTCAGTGGGAGAGTGAGACTGAGATCTCAGTGGGAGAGTGAGACTGGGATCTCAGTGAGAGTGTGAGACTGGGATCTCAGTGATAGGGTAAGACTGGGATCTCAGTGATAGGGTAAGACTGTGACATCAGTGTGGAGTGAGACTGAGATCTCAGTGCGAGTGTGTTATAGGGATCTCATTGAGTGGACTGGGTTGTCAGTGAGAGTGTGAGATTGGGATCTCAGTGAGAGTGAGATTCAGAGCATAGTGAGAGTGTGAGACTGGGATCTCAGTGTGAGTGAGACTAGGCTCTCAGTGTGAGTGAGACTGCGATCTCAGTGAGATAGTGAGATGGCAATCTCAGTGAGAGAGTGAGATTGGGATGTCAGTGAGAGAGTGAGACTGGGATCTCAGTGTGATTCAGTTACTGGGATCTCAGTGAGAGTGTGTGACTGTGATCTCTGTGAGTGGGTGAAACTGACATCTCAATGCGAGTGAGACTGGGATCTTATTGCGACATTGAGACTGTGATCTCAGTGAGACAGTGAGACTTTGATATTTGTGAGAGTGAGAACGGGGTATCATTGCAATTGTGAGACTGGGATCTCAATTTGAGTGTTTTACTGGGATATCATAGAGAGATTGAGACTGGGATCTCAGTTTGAGTGAGTCTGGGATCTCAGTGAGAGTGTGAGATTGGAATTTCACTGTGAGAGTGTGACTGGGATCTCAGTGAGAGTGACACTGGGATGTCAGTGTGAGTGTGTCAGTGGTATCACTGTGAGAGAGTGCACCTGTGATCTTTGTGAGAGGGTGAGACTGGGACATCAGTTTGACGGAGACTGTGATCTCAGCGTGAGTGAGACTGGGTGTTCAGTGTTAGAGTGCAACTGGGATCTCAGTTTAAGAGTGAGACTGGGATCTCAGTGAGAGAGTGAGACTGGGATCTCAGTGAGAGTGTGAGACTGGGATCTCAGTGAGAGAGTGAGACTGGGATCTTAGAGTGATTCAGTTACTGGGATCTCAGTGAGAGTGTGTGACTGTGATCTCTGTGACTGGGCGATGGAGAGACTGGGATCTTAGTGAAAGGCTGAGATTGGTATCTCAGGGAGAATATTGGACTGGTAATCCAGTGCAAGTGCGAGAATGGGCTACCAGTGAGAGAGTGCGACTGTGATCTCTATGAGTGTTTGACAATGGGATGTCAGTGAGCGAGTGAGGCAGGATCTCAGTGTGAATCTGTTACCGGGGTTTCAATGTGAGAATGAGACTGGGATCTCAGTGTAAGTGAGACTGGGATCTTAGTGAGAACTTGAGACTGGGATTTCAGTGAGAGAGTGGGTGTGGGATCTCAGTGAGAATGAGATTGGGTGCTTAGTGAGAGGGTGAGACTGGTATCTCAGTGTGAGTGAGACTGGGCTCTCACTGTGAGTTAGCCTGCGATCTCAGTGAGAGAGTGAGTGCGATTTCAGTGAGTGAGTGAGACTGGGATCTCAGTGTGATTCAGTTACTGGGATCTCAGTGAGAGTGTGTGACTGTGATCTCTTTGAGTTGGCGAAACTGACATCTCAATGCGAGTGAGACTGGGATCTTAGTGCGACAGTGAGACTGTGATCTCAGTGAGATAGTGAGACTTTGAATTCTGTGAGTGACTGAGAATGGGGTATCATTGCGATTGTGAGATCGGGATCTCAATTTGAGTGATTTACTGGGATGTCATGGAGAAATTGAGACAGAGATCTCAGATTGAGAGAGACTGGGATCTCAGTGAGAGGCTGTGACAGTGATTGCAGTGCGAATGTTAGACTGGGATCTCAGTACGACAGAGAGACTGTGATCTCTGTGATACAGTGAGTCTTTTTTCTATGTGAGAGAGTGAGAATGGGATATCATTGCAATTGTGAGACTGGGATGTCAATGAGAGAGTGAGACTGGGATCTCAGTGAGAGTGTGAGACTGGGATCTCAGTGACAGGGTAAGACTGGGACCTCAGTGTGGGAGTGAGACTGAGATCACAGTGTGATAGTGGTGTAGGGAACTCACTGAGCATGTGAGACTGGGATCTCAGTGACAGTGTAAGACTGGGACCTCAGTGAGAAAGTGAGACTGGTCTCTCAGTGGGAGAATGGGACTGGGATCTCAGTGAATTTATGAGAATGGAATCTCAGTGAGAGATTGAGACTGGGAGGTCAGGGAGAGAGTGAGACTGGGATCTCAGTGAGAGTGTGAGAATGGGATCTCAGTGACAGTGTAAGACTGGGACCTCAGTGAGAGAGTGAGACTGGGATCTCAGTGCGTGTGTGCTACTGGGATTTCACTGAGTGGCTGAGGTTGCTATTTCAGTGAAAGGGTGTGACTGGGATCTCAGTGTAAGTGTGTTACTAGGATATCACTGAACGGGTGAGACTGGGATCTCAGTGAGAGGGTGAGACTGGGATCTCGGTGAATGTACAAGACTGGGACCTCAGTGAGAGCGTGAGACTGGGATCTCAGTGTGAGAGTGAGACTGGGATCTCAGTGAGAGCCTGAGACAGGGACCGCAGTGCGAAATGAGACTGGGATCTCAGTGCGACAGTGAGGCTGTGATTTCAGTGATACAGTGAGACTTTGATCTCTGTGAGAGAGTGAGAATAGGGTATCATTGCGATTGTGAGACTGGGATCACAATGTGAGTGTGTTACTGGGATCACAATGAGAGAGTGAGACTGGGATCTCAGTGTGAGTGTTACTGGGATCTCAGTGTGTGTGATTCTGGGATCTGAGTGAGAGAGTGAGACTGGGATCTCAGTGAGAGTGTGAGAATGGGATCTAAGCGACAGCATAAGACTGGGACCTCAGTGTGGGACTAAGAGGGGGATCTCAGTGTGAGAGTGAGAGTGGGATCTCAGTGCGAGAGTGAGAGAAGGATCTCAGTGCGAGAGTGAGAGAGGGATCTCAATGCGTGTGTGTTACTGGAATTTCACTGAGCAGCTGAGTCTGGTATCTCAGTGAAAGGGTGTGACTGGGATCTCAGTGTGAGGGTGATACTGGGATTTCAGTGAGACAGTGAGACTGTGACCTCACTGAGTGAGTGCGACTGTGATATCTATGACAGTGTGACAATGGGATGTCAGTGAGAGAGTGAGTCGGGGATCTCAGTGTGAATCATTTACCGGGGTTTCAATGTGAAAATGAGACTGGGATCTCATTGTGAGTGAGACTAGGATTTCAGTGAGAGAGTGAGTGTGGGATCTCAGTGAGAGCGAGATTGGGAGTTTAGTGAGAGGGTGAGCCTGGGATCTCTGTGAGAGGGTGAGACTGGGATCTCTGTGAGAGGGTGAGACTGGGATCTCAGTGTGAGTGAGACTGGGCTCTCAGTGTGAGTGAGCCTGGGATCTCAGTGATAGCGTTAGACAGGGATCTCAGTGTGATTCAGATCCTGGGATCTCAGTGAGAGTGTGAGACTGGGATCTCAGTGTGATTCAGTTACTGGGATCTCAGTGAGAGTGTGTGACTGTGATCTCTGTGAGTAGGCGAAACTAACATCTCAATGCGAATGATTCTGGGATCCCAGTGCAACAGGGAGACTGTGATCTCAGTGAGACAGTAAGACTTTGATTTCTATATGAGAGTGAGAATGGAGTATCATTGCGATTGTGAGACTGGGATCTCAATTTGAGTGTTTTACTGAGATATCATAGAGAGATTGAGACTGGGATCTCAGATTGAGTGAGCCTGGGATCTCAGTGAGAGGTTGAGACAGTGATTGCAGTGCGAATGTGAGACAGTGATCCCAGTGCGACAGAGAGACTGTGATCTCTGTGATACAGTGAGACTTTTATTTCTGTGAGAGAGTGAGAATGGGGTATCATTGCGATTGTGAGACTGGGATGTCAATGAGAGAGTGAGACTGGGATCTCAGTGAGTGAATGAGACTGGGATCAGTGAGCGAGTGAGACTGGCATTTCAGTGACAGGGTAAGACTGGGACCTCAGTGTGGGAGTGAGACTGAGATCTCAGTGTGATAGTGTTAAAGGGATCTCACTGAACTTGTGAGACTGGGATCTCAGTGAGAGTGTGAGAATTGGATCTCAGTGAAAGTTTAAGACTAGGACCTCAGTGAGAGAGTGAGACTGGAATCTCAGTGGGAGAGTGAGACTGGGATCTCAGTGAGTGGGTGAGACTGGGGTGTCAGTGTGAGAGAGACTGGGATCTCAGTGAATATATGTGAATGGGATCTCAGTGAGAGAGTGAGAGTGGGATCTCAGTGGGAGAGTGAGACTGGGATCTCAGTGTGAGTCAGTTACTGGGATCTCAGTGAGATAGTGTGACTAAGATCTCTGTGAGTGGGTGAGACTAGGATCTCAGTGTGAGTGATACTGGGATCTCAGTGAGAGGCTGAGACTGGGACCGCAGTGTGAAATGAGACTAGGACTCAGTGCGACAATGAGTCTGTGATCTCAGGGATACAGTGAGACTTTGATCTCTGTGAGAGAATGAGAATAGGGTATCATTGCGATTGTGAGACTGGGTTCGCAATGTGAATGTGTTACTGGGATCTCAATGAGAGAGTGAGACTGGGAACAGAGTCTGCGTGATACTGGGATTCAATGATAGGGTGAGACTGAGATCTCAGTGAGAGAATGTTACTGGGATCTCAATGAGAGAGTGAGACTGGGATCTTAGTGAGAGAGTGAGACTGGGATCTCAGTGAGGGTGTGAGAATGCGATCTCAGTGAGAATGTGTTACTGGGATCTGAATAAGAGAGTGAGACTGGGATCTCAGTGTGAGTGTTACTGGGATCTCAGTGTGTGATTCTGGGATCTCAGTGAGAGAGTGAGACTGGGATCTCAGTGGGAGTGTGAGAATGGGATCTCAGTGAATGTGTAAGACTGGGACCTCAGTGGGAGAGTGAGACTGGGATCTCAGTGGGAAAATGAGTCTGGAAATCAGTGAGAGGGTGAGACTGGGGTCTCAGTGTGAGAGATATTGGGATCTCAGTGAATTTATGAGAATGGGATCTCAGTGAGAGTTTGAGACTGTGATCTCAGTGAGAGAGTGAGAGTGGGATCTCAGGGGGAGAGTGAGACTGGGATCTCAGTGAGACAGTAAGACTTTGATTTCTGTGAGAGAGTGACAATGGAATATCATTGCAGTTGTGAGACTGGGATCTCAATTTGAGTGTTTTACTGGGATATCATAGAGAGATTGAGACTGGGATCTCAGGTTGAGTGAGCCTGGGATCTCAGTGAGAGACTGAGACAGTGATTGCAGTGCGAATGTGAGACTGGGATCTCAGTGCGACAGTGAGTCTGTGAACTCAGTGATACAGTGAGACTTTGATCTCTGTGAAAGAGTGAGAATAGCGTATCATTGCGATTGTGAGACTGGGATCGCAATGTGAGTGTGTAACTGGGATCTCAAAGAGAGATTGAGACTGGGAACTCAGTCTGAGTGATACTGGGATTCAGTGAGAGGGTGAGACTGAGATCTCAGTGAGAGAGTGTTACTGGGATCTCAATGAGAGATTGAGACTAGGATCTCAGTGTGAGAGAGACTGGGATCTGAGTGTATGTGAGACTGGGATATTAGTGAGAGAGTGAGACTGGGATCTCAGTGAGGGTATGAGAATGGGATCTCAGTGAGAATGTGTTACTGGGATCTCAGTGAGAGAGTGAGACGGCGATCTCAGTGAGAGAGTGAGACAGAAATCTCAGTGAGAGTGTTACTGGGATCTTACTGAGAGAGTGAGACTGGGATCACAGTGTGAGTGAGACTGGGATCTCAGTTTGTGTGAGACTGGGATCTTAGTGAAAGAGTCTGGGATCTCAGTGAGGGTGTGAGACTGGGATCTCAGTGAGAATGTGTTATTGGGATCTCAATGAGAGCGTGAGACTGGGCTCTCTGTCAGTGATCTCTGTGAGTGGGTGAAAATGACATTCAATGCGAGTGAGACTGGGATCTCAGTGCGACAGTGTGTCTTTGATTTCTCTGAGAGAGTGAGAATGGGGTATCATTGCGATTGTGAGACTGGGATCTCAATTTGAGTGTTTTACTGGGATATCATAGAGAGATTGAGCCTGGGATCTCAGACTGATTGAGCCTGGGATCGCAGTGAGAGGCTGCGACAGTGATTGCAGTGCGACAGAGAGACTGTGATCTCTGCGATACACTGAGACATTTTTCTCTGTGAGAGAGTGAGACTGGGATGTCAATAAGAGAGTGAGACTGGGATGTCAATAAGAGAGTGAGACTGGGATCTCAGTGAGAGAGTGAGACTGGGATCTCAGTGAGAGAGTGAGACTGGGATCTCAGTGAGAGAGTGAGACTGGGATCTCAGTGAGAGAGTGAGACTGGGATCTCAGAAAGAGAGTGAGACTAGGATCTCAGTGAGAGAGTGAGACTGGAATCTCCAAGAGAGAGTGAGACTGGGATCTCGGTGAATGTACAAGACTGGGACCTCAGTGAGAATGTTGACTGGTATCCCAGTGCGAGTGTGAGAATGGGCTACCAGTGAGAAAGTGAGACTGTGATCTCACTGAGAGAGTGCGACTGTGATCTCTATGAGAGTGTGACATTGGGATGTCAGTGAGCGAGTGAGGCGGGGATATCAGTGTGAATCTGTTACCTGGGTTTCAATGTGAGAAAGAGACTGGGATCTCAGTGTCAGTGAGTCTGGGATCTTAGTGAGAATTTGAGACTGGGATTTCAGTTAGAGAGTGGGAGTGGGATCTCAGTGAGAGAGTGAGACTGGGATCTCAGTGAGAGTGTGAGACTGGGATCTCAGTGACAGGGTAAGACTGGGACCTCAGTGTTTGAGTGAGACTGAGATCTCAGTGTGATAGTGTTATAGGGATCTCATTGAGCGTGTGAGACTGGTATCTCTGTGAGAGTGTGAGAATGGGATCTCAGTGACAGTGTAAGAATGGGACCTCAGTGAGAGAGTGAGACTGGGATCTCAGTGTGAGAGTGAGACTGGGATCTCAGTGTGAGTGAGCCTGCAATCTCAGTGAGAGAGTGAGACTGGGATCTCAGTGTGAGAGTGAGACTGGGATCTCAGTGTGAATCAATTACTAGGATCTCAGTGAGAGTGTGTGACTGTGATCTCTGTGAGTGGGCAAAACTGACATCTCAATGCGAGTGAGACTAGGATCTCAGTGCGACAGTGAGACTGTGATCTCAGTAAGACAGTGTGTCTTTGATTTCTGTGAGAGAGTGAGAATGGGGTATCATTGCGATTGTGAGACTGGGATCTCAATTTGAGTGTTTTACTGGGATATCATAGAGAGATTGAGACTGGGATCTCAGATTGAGTGAGCCCCGGATCTCAGTGAGAAGCTGCGACAGTGTTTGCAGTGCGAATGTGAGACGGGGATCTAAGGGCGACAGAGAGACTGTGATCTCTGTGATACACTGAGACATTTTTCTCTGTGAGAGAGTGAGACTGGGATGTCAATAAGAGAATGAGACTGGAATGTCAATAAGACAGTGAGACTGGGATCTCAGTGAGAGAGAGAGACTGGGTTCTCAGTGAGAGAGAGACTGGGAACCCAGTGAGGGTGTGAGACTGGGAAATTAGTGACAGGGTAAGACTGGGACCTCATTGTGGGAGTGAGAAGGAGATCTCTGTGTTATAGTGTTATAGGGATCTCACTGAGCATGTAAGACTGGGATCTCAGTGAGAGTCTGAGAATGGGATCTCAGTGTGTATGAGACTGGGATCTTAGTGAGAGAGTGAGACTAGAATCTCAGTGAGGGTTTGAGAATGGGATCTCAGTGAGAATGTGTTACTGGGATCTCAGTGAGAGAGTGAGACTGGGATCACAGTGAGAGAGTGAGACTGGGATCTCAGCGAGAGTGTGAGAATGTGATCTCAGTGAGTGTGTAAGACTGGGATCTCAGTGGGAGAGTGAGACTGTGATCTCAGTGGGAGAGTGAGACTGGGATCTCAGTGAGAGGGTGAGACTGGGGTGTCAGTGTGAGAGAGACTGGGATCTCAGTGAGAATGTTGGACTGGAATTCTAGTGCGAGTGTGAGAATGGGCTACCAGTGAGAGAGTGAGACTGTGATCTCACGGATAGAATGCGACTGTGAACTCTATGAGAGTGTGACAATGGGATGTAAGTGAACGGGTGAGGCGGGGATCTCAGTGTGAATCTGTTACCGGGGTTTCAATGTGAGGATGAGACTGGCATCTCAGTGTGAGTGAGCCTGGGATCTTAGTGTGAACTTGAGACTGGGATTTCAGTGAGAGAGTTGGAGTGGCATCTCAGTGAGAGTGAGATTGGGAGCTTAGTGAGAGGGTGAGACTGGGATCTCTTTGTGAGTGAGACTGGGCTCTCAGTGTAAGTGAGACTGCGAGCTAAGTGAGAGAGTGAGACTAGGATCTCAGTGAGAGAGTGTGTGACTGTGATCTCTGTGAGTGGGCGAAACTGACATCTCAAAGCGATTGAGACTGGGATCTTAGTGCGACAGTGAGACTGTGATGTCAGTGAGACAGTGAGACTTTTATTTCTGTGAGAGAGTGAGAATGGGGTATCATTGCGATTGTGAGACTGGGATCTCAATTTGAGTGTTTTATGGGGATATCATAGAGAGATTGAGACTGGGATCTCAGATTGATTGAGCCTGGGATCGCAGTGAGAGGCTGAGACAGTGATTGCAGTGAGAGTGTGAGACTGGGATCTCAGTGAATGTTTAAGAATGGGACCTCAGTGATAGAGTGAGACTGGGATCTCAGTGGGCGATTGAGACTGGGATCTCAGTGAAAGGGTGAGATTGGAATCTCAGTGAGGGTGTGTGAATGGGATCTCAGCGAGAATGTGTTACTGGTATCTCAGTGAGAGAGTGAGACTGGGATCTCAGCGAGAGTGTGAGAATGGGATCTCAGTGAATGTGTAAGACAGGGACCTCAGTGAGAGTGTGAGACAGGGATCTCAGTGTGAGAGTGAGACTGCCATCTCAGTGAGAGGGTGAGACTGGGTCTCAGTGTGACAGAGACTGGGATCTCAGGGAAATAGTGAGAGTGGGATCTCAGTGGGAGAGTGAGACTGGGATCTCAGTGAGAGTCTGAGACAGAGACCGCAGTGAGAGAGTGAGTCTGGGATCTCAGTGGGAGAGAGAGACTGGGATATCAGTGAGATAGTGAGAGTGGGCTCTCAGTGAGAGAGTGAGACTGGGATCTCAGCGAGAGTGTGAGAATGGGATCTCAGTGAATGTGTAAGACTGGGACGTCAGTGAGAGGGTGAGACTGAGATCTCAGTGAGAGATTCAGAATGGGATCTCAGTGACAGTGTAAGACTGGGACCTCAGTGAGAGAGTGAGACTTGGGTCTCAGTGAGAGTGTGAGAATGGGATCTCAGTGAGAGTGTGAGAATGGGATCTCACTGACAGTGTAAGACTGGGACCTCCGTAAGAGATTGAGACTGGGATCTCAGTGAGCGAGTGATAGTGGGATTTCAGTGGGAGAGTGAGACTGGGATTTCAGTGAGAGAGTGAGACTGGGATTTCAATGAGAGAGTGAGACGGGGATCTCAGTGAGAAATTTGGATTGGAATCCCAGTGCAACTGTCAGAATGGGCTACCAGTGAGAGAGTGAAACTGTGATCTTACTGATAGTGTGAGACTGGGATCTCAGTGACAGGGTAAGACTGGAACCTCAGTTTGGGAGTGAGACTGAAATCTCAGTATGATAGTGTTATAGGGATCTCACTGAGCATGTGAGACTGGGATCTCTGTGAGTGTGTGAGAATGTGATCACAGTGACAGTGTAAGACTGGGATCTCAGTGAGAGAGTGAGACTGGGATCTCATTGCGATAGTGAGACTGGGATCTCAGTGAGAGGGTGAGACTGGGGTGTCAGTGTGAGATAGACAGGGATCTCAGTGAATTTATGAGAATGGGATCTCAGTGAGAGATTGAGACTGGGATATCAGTGAGAGAGTGAGAGTGGGATTTCCGTGGGAAAGTGAGACTGGGATCTCAGTGGGAGAGTGAGACTGGGATCTCAGTGAGAGAGTGAGACTGGGATCTCAGTGAGAGAGTGAGACTGGTATCTCAGTGAGAGTGTGAGACTGGGAGCTCAGTGACAGGGTAAGACTGGGACCTCAGTGTGGGAGCAAGACTGAGATCTCAGTGTGATAGTATTATAGGGATCTCACTGAGCGTGTGAGACTGGGACCTCCATGCGGCTGTGAGAATGGGAACTCAGTGACAGTGAAAACTGGGACCTCAGTGGGAGAGTGAGACTGGGATCTCACTGCGATAGTGAGACTGGGATCTCAGTGAGAGGGTGAGACTGGGGTATCAGTGTGAGATAGACAGGGATCTCAGTGAATTTATGAGAATGGGATCTCAGTGAGAGATTGAGACTGGGATATCAGTGAGAGAGTGAGAGTGGGATTTCAGTGGGAGAGTGAGACTGGGATCTCAGTGAGAGAGTGAGACTGGGATCTCAGTGAGAGTGTGAGACTGGGATTTCAGTGACAGGGTAAGACTGGGACCTCAGTTTGGAAGTGAGACTGAGATCTCAGTGTGGTAGTGTTATAGGGATCTCACTGAGCATGTGAGACTGGGATCTCTGTGAGTGTGTGAGAATGTGATCACAGTGACAGTGTAAGACTGGGACCTCAGTGAGAGAGTGAGACTGGGATCTCACTGAGATAGTGAGACTGGGATCTCAGTGAGAGGGTGAGACTGGGGTGTCAGTGTGAGATAGACAGGGATCTCAGTGAATTTATGAGAATGGGATCTCAGTGAGAGATTGAGACTGGGATATCAGTGAGAGAGTGAGAGTGGGATTTCAGTGGCAGAGTGAGACTGGGATTTCAGTGGGAGAGTGAGACTGGGATCTCAGTGAGAGAGTGAGACTGGGATCTCCGTGAGAGTGTGAGACTGGGATCTCAGTGACAGGGTAAGACTGGAACCTCAGTGTGGGAGTGAGACTGAGATCTCAGTGTGATTGTATTATAGGCATCTCGCTGAGTGTGTGAGACTGGGATCTCCCTGCGGCTGTGAGAATGGGAACTCAGTGACAGTGAAAACTGGGACCTCAGTGGGAGAGTGAGACTGGGATCTCAGTGGGAGAGTGAGACTGGGATCTCAGTGGGAGAGTGAGACTGGGATCTCAGTGGGAGAGTGAGACTGGGATCTCAGTGAGAGGGTGGGACTGGTGTCTCAGTGTGAGAGTCACTGGGATCTCAGTGAATTTATGAGAATGGGATCTCAGTGAGAGAGTGTTACTGGGATCTCAATGAGAGAGTGAGACTGGGATCTCAGTGTGATTGAGACTGGGATCTCAGTGTGAGTGAGACTGGGATCTCAATCTGTGTGAGATTGGGATCATAGTGAGAGAGTGAGACTAGGATCTCAGTGAGGGTTGAGAATGGGATCTCAGTGCGAATATGTTACTGGGATCTCAATGAGAGATTGAGACTGGGATCTCAGTGTGAGTGTTACTGGGAGCTCAGCGTGTCTGATTCTGGGTCTCAGTGAGAGAGTGAGACTGGGATCTCAGCGAGAGTGTGAGAATGGGATCTCAGTGAATGTGTAAGACTGGGACCTCAGATGGAGAGTAAGACTGGGTTCTCAGTGGGAGAGTGAGACTGGGATCTCAGTGGGAGAGTGAGACTGGTATCTCAGTGGGAGAGTGAGACTGGTATCTCAGTGGGAGAGTGAGACTGAGATCTCAGTGAGTGGGTGAGACTGGGGTCTCAGTGTGAGAGAGACTGGGATCTCAGTGAATTTATGAGAATGGAATCTCAGTGAGAGTTTGAGACTGGCATCTCAGTGAGAGAGTGAGAGTGGGATCTCGGTGGGAGAGTGATACTGGGATCTCCGTGTGAATGAGACTGGGATCTCAGTGAGAGTCTGAGACAGGGACCGCAGTGAGAGAGTGAGACTGGGATCTCAGTGAGAGTGTGAGAATGGGATCTCAGTGAATGTGTAAGACTAGGACGTCAGTGAGAGGGTGAGACTTGGGTCTCAGTGAGAGTGTGAGAATGGGATCTCAGTGAGAGTGTGAGAATGGGATCTCACTGACAGTGTAAGACTGGGACCTCCGTGAGGGATTGAGACTGGGATCTCAGTGAGAGAGTGATAGTGGGATTTCAGTGGGAGAGTGAGACTGGGATCTCAATGAAAGAGTGAGACTGGGATTTCAGTGAGAGAGTGAGACTGGGATTTCAGTGAGAGAGTGAGACGGGGATCTCAGTGAGAAATTTGGATTGGAATCCCACTGCAACTGTCAGAATGGGCTACCAGTGAGAGAGTGAAACTGTGATCTCACTGATAGTGTGAGACTGGGATCTCAGTGACAGGGTAAGACTAGCACCTCAGTTTGGGAGTGAGACTGAGATCTCAGTGTGATAGTGTTATAGGGATCTCACTGAGCATGTGAGACTGGGATCTCTGTGAGTGTGTGAAAATGTGATCACAGTGACAGTGTAAGACTGGGATCTCAGTGAGAGAGTGAGACTGGGATCTCACTGCGATAGTGAGACTGGGATCTCAGTGAGAGGGTGAGACTGGGGTGTCAGTGTGAGATAGACAGGGATCTCAGTGAATTTATGAGAATGGGATCTCAGTGAGAGATTGAGACTGGGATATCAGTGAGAGAGTGAGAGTGGGATTTCAGTGGGAAAGTGAGACTGGGATCTCAGTGGGAGAGTGAGACTGGGATCTCAGTGAGAGAGTGAGACTGGTATCTTAGTGAGAGAGTGAGATTGGTATCTCAGTGAGAGTGTGAGACTGGGAGCTCAGTGACAGGGTAAGACTGGGACCTCAGTGTTTGAGTGAGACTGAGATCTCAGTGTGATAGTATTATAGGGATCTCACTGAGTGTGTGAGACTGGGATCTCCATGCGGCTGTGAGAATGGGAACTCAGTGACAGTGAAAACTGGGGCCTCAGTGGGAGAGTGAGACTGGGATCTCAGTGAGAGAGTGAGAGTGGGATCTCGGTGGGAGAGTGAGACTGGGATCTCAGTGGGAGAGTGAGACTGGGATCTCAATGAGAGATTGAGACTGGGATCTCAGTGTGTGTGATTCTGGGTCTCAGTGAGAGAGTGAGACTGGGATCTCAGCGAGAGTGTGAAAATGCGATCTCAGTGAATGTGTAAGACTGGGACCTCAGAGGGAGAGTAAGACTGGGTTCTCAGTGGGAGAGTGAGACTGGGATCTCAGTGTGAGTGGGCCTGCGATCTCAGTGAGAGAGTGAGACTGCGATCTCTGTGAGAGTGTGTGACTGTGATCTCTGTGAGTGGGCGAAACTGACATCTCAATGCGAGTGAGACTGGGATCTCAGAGCGACAGTGAGACTCTGATCTCAGTGAGACAGTGAGACTTTTATTTATGTGAGAGAGTGAGAATGGGGTATCATTGTGACTCTGAGACTGGGATCTCAGTTTGAGTGTTTTACTGGGATATCATAGAGAGATTGAGACAGGGATCTCAGATTGATTGAGCCTGGGATTGCAGTGAGAGGTTGAGACAGTGATTGCAGTGCGAATGTGAGACTGGGATCTCAGTACGACATAGAGATTGTGATCTCTGTGACACAATGAGACTTTTTTCTCTGTGAGAGAGTGAGACTGAGATGTCAATAAGAAAGTGAGACTGGGATCTCAGTGAAAGAGTGAGACTGGGATCTAAGTGAGAGAGTTAGACTGGGTTCTCAGTGAGAGAGTGAGACTGGGAGCTCAGTGAGAGTGTAAGATTGGGATCTCAGTATGGGAGTGAGACTGAGATCTCATTGTGATAGTGTTATAGGGATCTCAATGAGCATGTGAGACTGGGAACTGAGTGAGAGAGTGAGACTGGGATCTCAGTGGGAGAGTGAGACTGGGATCTCAGTGGGAGAGTGACACTGGGATCTCAATGAAAGAGTGAGACTGGGATTTCAGTGGGAGAGTGAGACTGGGATCTAAGTTAGAGAGTGAGACTGGGACCTCAGTGTGGGAGTGAGACTGAGATCTCAGTGTGATAGTATTATAGGGATCTCACTGAGCGTGTGAGACTGGGATCTCCCTGCGGCTGTGAGAATGGGAACTCAGTGACAGTGAAAACTGGGACCTCAGTGGGAGAGTGAGACTGGGATCTCAGTGGGAGAGTGAGACTGGGATCTCAGTGGGAGAGTGAGACTGGGATCTCAGTGGGAGAGTGAGACTGGGATCTCAATGAGAGATTGAGACTGGGATCTCAGTGTGAGTGTTACTGGGATCTTAGTATGTGTGATTCTGGGTCTCAGTGAGAGATTGAGACTGGGATCTCAGCGAGAGTGTGAGAATGGGATCTCAGTGAATGTGTAAGACTGGGACCTCAGAGGGAGAGTAAGACTGGGTTCTCAGTGGGAGAGTGAGACTGGGATCTCAGTGGGAGAATGAGACTGGTATCTCAGTTGGAGAGTGAGACTGGGATCTCAGTGAGACGGTGAGACTGGGGTCTCAGTGTGAGAGAGACTGGGATCTCAGTGAATTTATGAGAATGGAATCTCAGTGAGAGTTTGAGACTGGGATATCAGTGAGAGAGTGAGAGTGGGATCTCGGTGGGAGAGTGAGACTGGGATCTCAGTGTGAATGAGACTGGGAACTCTCTGTGAATGAGACTGGGATCTCAGTGTGTGTGATTGTAGGATCTCGGTGAGAGAGTGATTCTGGGATCTCAGTGAGTGTGTGAGAATGGAATCTAAGTGACAGTGTAAGACTGGAACCCCAGTGTGGGACTAAGAGTGGGATCTCAGTGTGAGATTGTTATTGGGATCTCACTGAGCTTGTGAGATGGGGATTTCTGTGAGAGGGAAAGACTGGGATCTCAGTTTGAGTGAGACTGGGATCTCAGTGAGAGAGTGAGAGTGGGATCTCAGTGCGTGTGTGTTACTGGAATTTCACTGAGCGGCTGAGGCTGGTATCTCAGTGAAAGGGTGTGACTTGGATCTCAGTGTGAGTGTGTTACTAGGATATCACTGAACGGGTGAGACTGGATTCTCAGTGAGATGGTGAGACTGGGATCTCGGTGAGAAAGTTGGCTGGTATCCCAGTGCGAGTGTGAGAATGGGCTACCAGTGAGAGAGTGAGACTGTGATCTCACTGAGAGCGTGCGACTGTGATCTCTATGAGAGTGTGACCATGGGATGACAGTGAGCGAGTGAGGCGGGGATCTCAGTGTGAATCTGTTACCGGGATTTCAATGTGAGAATGAGACTGGGATCTCAGTGTGAGTGAGACTGGGATCTTAGTGTGAACTTGAGACTGGGATTTCAGTGAGAGAGTGGGAGTGGGATCTCAGTGAGAGTGAGATTGGGAGCTTAGTGAGAGGGTGAGATGGGTATCTCAGTGTGTGTGAGACTGGGATCTCAGTGAGAGGGTGAGACTGGGATCTCAGTGTGAGTGAGACTGAGCTCTCAGTGTGAGTGAGACTGCGATCTCTGTGAGAGTGTGTGACTGTGATCTCTGTGAGTGGGCAAAACTGACATCTCAATGCGAGTGAGACTGGGATCTCAGTGCGACAGTGAGACTGTGATCTCAGTGAGACAGTGAGACTTTTATTTATGTGAGAGAGTGAGAATGGGGTATCATTGTGACTGTGAGACTGGGATCTCAGTTTGAGTGTTTTACTGGGATATCATAGAGAGATTGAGACAGGGATCTCAGATTGATTGACTCTGGGATCGCAGTGAGAGACTACGACAGTGATTGCAGTGCGAATGTGAGACTGGGATCTCAGTACGACAGAGAGATTTTGATCTCTGTGACACAATGAGACTTTTTTCTCTGTGAGAGAGTGAGACTGGGATGTCAATAAGAAAGTGAGACTGGGATCTCAGTGAAAGAGTGAGACTGGGATCTCAGTGAGAGAGTTAGACTGGGTTCTCAGTGAGAGAGTGAGACTAGGATCTCAGTGAAAGTGTAAGTTTGGGATCTCAGTGTGGGTGTGAGACTGAGATCTCAGTGTGATAGTGTTATAGGGATCTCACTGAGCGTGTGAGACTGGGAACTGAGTGAGAGAGTGAGACTGGGCTCTCAGTGGGAGAGTGAGACTGGGATCTCAGTGGGAGAGTGAGACTGGGATCTCAGTGGGAGAGTGAGACTGGGATCTCAGTGGGAGAGTGAGACTGGGATCTCAGTGGGAGAGTGAGACTGGGATCTCAGTGAGAGGATGAGACTGGGGTCTCAGTGTGAGAGAGACTGGGATCTCAGTGAATTTATGAGAATGGAATCTCAGTGAGAGTTTGAGACTGGCATCTCAGTGAGAGAGTGAGAGTGGGATCTCGGTGGGAGAGTGAGACTGGGATCTCAGTGTGAATGAGACTGGGATCTCAGTGTGAATGAGACTGGGATCTCAGTGTGTGTGATTATGGGATCTCGGTGAGAGAGTGAGTCTGGGATCTCAGTGAGTGTGTGAGAATGGATTAGAATGGACAGTGTAAGACTGGGTCCTCGGTGTGGGACTAAGTGTGGGATCTCATTGTGAGATTATTATTGGTATCTCACTGAGCTTGTGAGATGGGGATTTCTGTGAGTGAGACTGGGATCTCAGTGAGAGAGAGAGAGTGGGATCTCAGTGCGTGTGTGTTACTGGTATTTCACTGAGCGGCTGAGGCTGGTATCTCAGTGAAAGGGTGTGACTTGGATCTCAGTGTGAGTGTGTTACTAGGATATCACTGAATGGGTGAGACTGGAATCTCAGTGAAAGGGTGAGACTGGGATCTCAGTGAGAATGTTGGACTGGTATCCCAGTGCGAGTGTGAGAATGGGCTACCAGTGAGAGAGTGACACTGTGATCTCACTGAGAGAGTGCGACTGTGATCTCTATGAGACTGTGACAATGCAATGTCAGTGAGCGAGAGAGGTGGGGATCTCAGTGTGAATATGTTACCGGGATTTCAATGTGAGAATGAGACTGGGATCTCAGTGTGAATGAGACTGGGATCTTAGTGTGAACTTGAGACTGGGATTTCAGTGAGAGATTAGGAGTGGGATCTCAGTGAGAGTGAGATTGGGAGCTTAGTGAGAGGGTGAGATGCGTATCTCAGTGTGTGTGAGACTGGGATCTCAGTGAGAGGGTGAGACTCGGATCTCAGTGTGAGTGAGACTGGGCTGTCAGTGTGAGTGGGCCTGCGATCTCAGTGAGAGAGTGAGACTACGATCTCAGTGAGAGTGTGTGACTGTGATCTCTGTGAGTGGGCAAAACTGACATCTCAATGCGAGTGAGACTGGGATCTCAGTGCAACAGTGAGACTGGGATCTCAGTGAGACAGTGAGACTTTTATTTATGTGAGAGAGTGAGAATGGGGTATCATTTTGACTGTGAGACTGGGATCCTAGTTTGAGTGTTTCACTGGGATATCATAGAGAGATTGAGACAGGAATCTCAGATTGATTGAGACTGGGATTGCAGTGAGAGTCTGAGACAGTGATTGCAGTGCGAATGTGAGACTGGGATCTCAGTAGGACATAGAGATTGTGATCTCTGTGACACAATGAGACTTTTTTCTCTGTGAGAGAGTGAGACTGGGATGTCAATAAGAGAGTGAGACTGGGATCTCAGTGAAAGAGTGAGACTGGGATCTCAGTGAGAGAGTTAGATTGGGATCTCAGTGTGGGAGTGAGACTGAGATCTCAGTGTGATAGTGTTATAGGGATCTCACTGAGCGTGTGAGACTGGGAACTGAGTGAGAGAGTGAGACTGGGATCTCAGTGGGAGAGTGAGACTGGGATCTCAGTGGGCGAGTGAGACTGGGATCTCAGTGGGAGAGTGAGACTGGGATCTCAGTGGGAGAGTGAGACTGGGATCTCAGTGAGAGGGTGAGACTGGGGTCTCAGTGTGAGAGAGACTGGGATCTCAGTGAATTTATGAGAATGGAATCTCAGTGAGAGTTTGAGACTGGCATCTCAGTGAGAGAGTGAGAGTGGGATCTCAGTGGGAGAGTGAGACTGGGATCTCAGTGTGAATGAGACTGGGATCTCAGTGTGTGTGATTCTGGGATCTCAGTGAGAGAGTGAGTCTGGGATCTCAGTGAGTGTGTGAGAATGGATTCTAAGGGACAGTGTGAGACTGGGTCCTCGGTGTGGGACTAAGTGTGGGATCTCATTGTGAGATTATTATTGGGATCTCACTGAGCTTGTGAGATGGGGATTTCTGTGAGCGGGAAAGACTGGGATCTCAGTGTGAGTGAGACTGGGATCTCAGTGAGAGAGAGAGAGTGGGATCTCAGTGCGTGTGTGTTACTGGTATTTCACTGAGCGGCTGAGGCTGGTATCTCAGTGAAAGGGTGTGACTTGGATCTCAGTGTGAGTGTGTTACTAGGATATCACTGAACGGGTGAGACTGGAATCTCAGTGAAAGGGTGAGACTGGGATCTCAGTGAGAATGTTGGACTGGTATCCCAGTGCGAGTGTGAGAATGGGCTACCAGTGAGAGAGTGAGACTGTGATCTCACGGAGAGAGTGCGACTGTGATCTCTATGAGAGTGTGACAATGCAATGTCAGTGAGCGAGAGAGTTGGGGATCTCAGTGTGAATCTGTTACCGGGATTTCAATGTGAGAATGAGACTGGGATCTCAGTGAGAGTGAGATTGGGAGCTTAGTGAGAGGGTGAGATGCGTATCTCAGTGTGTGTGAGACTGGGATCTCAGTGAGAGGGTGAGAATGGGATCTCACTGACAGTGTAAGACTGGGACCTCCGTGAGGGATTGAGACTGGGATCTCAGTGACAGAGTGATAGTGGGATTTCAGTGGGAGAGTGAGACTGGGATCTCAATGAAAGAGTGAGACTGGGATTTCAGTGAGAGAGTGAGACTGGGATTTCAGTGAGAGAGTGAGACGGGGATCTCAGTGAGAAATTTGGATTGGAATCCCACTGCAACTGTCAGAATGGGCTACCAGTGAGAGAGTGAAACTGTGATCTCACTGATAGTGTGAGACTGGGATCTCAGTGACAGGGTAAGACTAGCACCTCAGTTTGGGAGTGAGACTGAGATCTCAGTGTGATAGTGTTATAGGGATCTCACTGAGCATGTGAGACTGGGATCTCTGTGAGTGTGTGAAAATGTGATCACAGTGACAGTGTAAGACTGGGATCTCAGTGAGAGAGTGAGACTGGGATCTCACTGCGATAGTGAGACTGGGATCTCAGTGAGAGGGTGAGACTGGGGTGTCAGTGTGAGATAGACAGGGATCTCAGTGAATTTATGAGAATGGGATCTCAGTGAGAGATTGAGACTGGGATATCAGTGAGAGAGTGAGAGTGGGATTTCAGTGGGAAAGTGAGACTGGGATCTCAGTGAGACGGTGAGACTGGGGTCTCAGTGGGAGAATGAGACTGGTATCTCAGTTGGAGAGTGAGACTGGGATCTCAGTGAGACGGTGAGACTGGGGTCTCAGTGTGAGAGAGACTGGGATCTCAGAGAATTTATGAGAATGGGATCTCAGTGAGAGATTGAGACTGTGATATCAGTGAGAGATTGAGAGTGGGATCTCAGTGGGAGGGTGAGACTGGGATCTCTGTGAGAATGTGAGAATGGGATCTCAGTGACAGTGTAAGAATGGGACCTCATTGAGAGAGTGAGACTGGGATCTCAGTTTGTGTGAGACTGGGATCTCAGTGTGAGTGAGACTGCGATCTCAGTGAGATCTTGAGACTGGGATCTCAGTGTGAGTGAGATTGGGCTCTCAGTGTGAGTGAGCTTGCGATCTCAGTGAGAGCTTGAGACTGGGATCTCAGTGTGAGTGAGATTGGTCTCTCAGTGTGAGTGATCTTGCAATCTCAGTGAGAGAGTGAGACTGGGATGTCAGTGAGAGAGTGAGACTGGGATCTCAGTGTGATTCAGTTACTGGGATCTCAGTGAGAGTGTGTGACTGTGATCTCTGTGACTGGGCGAAAATGACATCTCAATGCGAGTGAGACTGGGATCTCAGTGCGACAGTGTGTCTTTGATTTCTCTGAGAGAGTGAGAATGGGGTATCATTGCGATTGTGAGACTGGGATCTCAATTTGAGTGTTTTACTGGGATATCATAGAGAGATTGAGACTGGGATCTCAGATTGATTGAGCCTGGGATCGCAGTGAGAGTCTGCGACAGTGATTGCAGTGAGAGTGTGAGACTGGGATCTCAGTGAATGTTTAAGAATGGGACCTCAGTGATAGAGTGAGACTGGGATCTCAGTGGGCGATTGAGACTGGGATCTCAGTGAAAGGGTGAGATTGGAATCTCAGTGAGGGTGTGTGAATGGGATCTCAGCGAGAATGTGTTACTGGTATCTCAGTGAGAGAGTGAGACTGGGATCTCAGCGAGAGTGTGAGAATGGGATCTCAGTGAATGTGTAAGACAGGGACCTCAGTGAGAGTGTGAGACAGGGATCTCAGTGTGAGAGTGAGACTGCCATCTCAGTGAGAGGGTGAGACTGGGTCTCAGTGTGACAGAGACTGGGATCTCAGGGAAATAGTGAGAGTGGGATCTCAGTGGGAGAGTGAGACTGGGATCTCAGTGAGAGTCTGAGACAGAGACCGCAGTGAGAGAGTGAGTCTGGGATCTCAGTGGGAGAGAGAGACTGGGATATCAGTGAGATAGTGAGAGTGGGCTCTCAGTGAGAGAGTGAGACTGGGATCTCAGCGAGAGTGTGAGAATGGGATCTCAGTGAATGTGTAAGACTGGGACGTCAGTGAGAGGGTGAGACTGAGATCTCAGTGAGAGATTCAGAATGGGATCTCAGTGACAGTGTAAGACTGGGACCTCAGTGAGAGAGTGAGACTTGGGTCTCAGTGAGAGTGTGAGAATGGGATCTCAGTGAGAGTGTGAGAATGGGATCTCACTGACAGTGTAAGACTGGGACCTCCGTAAGAGATTGAGACTGGGATCTCAGTGAGCGAGTGATAGTGGGATTTCAGTGGGAGAGTGAGACTGGGATTTCAGTGAGAGAGTGAGACTGGGATTTCAATGAGAGAGTGAGATGGGGATCTCAGTGAGAAATTTGGATTGGAATCCCAGTGCAACTGTCAGAATGGGCTACCAGTGAGAGAGTGAAACTGTGATCTTACTGATAGTGTGAGACTGGGATCTCAGTGACAGGGTAAGACTGGAACCTCAGTTTGGGAGTGAGACTGAAATCTCAGTATGATAGTGTTATAGGGATCTCACTGAGCATGTGAGACTGGGATCTCTGTGAGTGTGTGAGAATGTGATCACAGTGACAGTGTAAGACTGGGATCTCAGTGAGAGAGTGAGACTGGGATCTCATTGCGATAGTGAGACTGGGATCTCAGTGAGAGGGTGAGACTGGGGTGTCAGTGTGAGATAGACAGGGATCTCAGTGAATTTATGAGAATGGGATCTCAGTGAGAGATTGAGACTGGGATATCAGTGAGAGAGTGAGAGTGGGATTTCCATGGGAAAGTGAGACAGGGATCTCAGTGGGAGAGTGAGACTGGGATCTCAGTGAGAGAGTGAGACTGGGATCTCAGTGAGAGAGTGAGACTGGTATCTCAGTGAGAGTGTGAGACTGGGAGCTCAGTGACAGGGTAAGACTGGGACCTCAGTGTGGGAGCAAGACTGAGATCTCAGTGTGATAGTATTATAGGGATCTCACTGAGCGTGTGAGACTGGGACCTCCATGCGGCTGTGAGAATGGGAACTCAGTGACAGTGAAAACTGGGACCTCAGTGGGAGAGTGAGACTGGGATCTCACTGCGATAGTGAGACTGGGATCTCAGTGAGAGGGTGAGACTGGGGTATCAGTGTGAGATAGACAGGGATCTCAGTGAATTTATGAGAATGGGATCTCAGTGAGAGATTGAGACTGGGATATCAGTGAGAGAGTGAGAGTGGGATTTCAGTGGGAGAGTGAGACTGGGATCTCAGTGAGAGAGTGAGACTGGGATCTCAGTGAGAGTGTGAGACTGGGATTTCAGTGACAGGGTAAGACTGGGACCTCAGTTTGGAAGTGAGACTGAGATCTCAGTGTGGTAGTGTTATAGGGATCTCACTGAGCATGTGAGACTGGGATCTCTGTGAGTGTGTGAGAATGTGATCACAGTGACAGTGTAAGACTGGGACCTCAGTGAGAGAGTGAGACTGGGATCTCACTGAGATAGTGAGACTGGGATCTCAGTGAGAGGGTGAGACTGGGGTGTCAGTGTGAGATAGACAGGGATCTCAGTGAATTTATGAGAATGGGATCTCAGTGAGAGATTGAGACTGGGATATCAGTGAGAGAGTGAGAGTGGGATTTCAGTGGCAGAGTGAGACTGGGATTTCAGTGGGAGAGTGAGACTGGGATCTCAGTGAGAGAGTGAGACTGGGATCTCCGTGAGAGTGTGAGACTGGGATCTCAGTGACAGGGTAAGACTGGAACCTCAGTGTGGGAGTGAGACTGAGATCTCAGTGTGATTGTATTATAGGCATCTCGCTGAGTGTGTGAGACTGGGATCTCCCTGCGGCTGTGAGAATGGGAACTCAGTGACAGTGAAAACTGGGACCTCAGTGGGAGAGTGAGACTGGGATCTCAGTGGGAGAGTGAGACTGGGATCTCAGTGGGAGAGTGAGACTGGGATCTCAGTGGGAGAGTGAGACTGGGATCTCAGTGAGAGGGTGGGACTGGTGTCTCAGTGTGAGAGTCACTGGGATCTCAGTGAATTTATGAGAATGGGATCTCAGTGAGAGAGTGTTACTGGGATCTCAATGAGAGAGTGAGACTGGGATCTCAGTGTGATTGAGACTGGGATCTCAGTGTGAGTGAGACTGGGATCTCAATCTGTGTGAGATTGGGATCATAGTGAGAGAGTGAGACTAGGATCTCAGTGAGGGTTGAGAATGGGATCTCAGTGCGAATATGTTACTGGGATCTCAATGAGAGATTGAGACTGGGATCTCAGTGTGAGTGTTACTGGGAGCTCAGCGTGTCTGATTCTGGGTCTCAGTGAGAGAGTGAGACTGGGATCTCAGCGAGAGTGTGAGAATGGGATCTCAGTGAATGTGTAAGACTGGGACCTCAGATGGAGAGTAAGACTGGGTTCTCAGTGGGAGAGTGAGACTGGGATCTCAGTGGGAGAGTGAGACTGGTATCTCAGTGGGAGAGTGAGACTGGTATCTCAGTGGGAGAGTGAGACTGAGATCTCAGTGAGTGGGTGAGACTGGGGTCTCAGTGTGAGAGAGACTGGGATCTCAGTGAATTTATGAGAATGGAATCTCAGTGAGAGTTTGAGACTGGCATCTCAGTGAGAGAGTGAGAGTGGGATCTCGGTGGGAGAGTGATACTGGGATCTCCGTGTGAATGAGACTGGGATCTCAGTGAGAGTCTGAGACAGGGACCGCAGTGAGAGAGTGAGACTGGGATCTCAGTGAGAGTGTGAGAATGGGATCTCAGTGAATGTGTAAGACTAGGACGTCAGTGAGAGGGTGAGACTTGGGTCTCAGTGAGAGTGTGAGAATGGGATCTCAGTGAGAGTGTGAGAATGGGATCTCACTGACAGTGTAAGACTGGGACCTCCGTGAGGGATTGAGACTGGGATCTCAGTGAGAGAGTGATAGTGGGATTTCAGTGGGAGAGTGAGACTGGGATCTCAATGAAAGAGTGAGACTGGGATTTCAGTGAGAGAGTGAGACTGGGATTTCAGTGAGAGAGTGAGACGGGGATCTCAGTGAGAAATTTGGATTGGAATCCCACTGCAACTGTCAGAATGGGCTACCAGTGAGAGAGTGAAACTGTGATCTCACTGATAGTGTGAGACTGGGATCTCAGTGACAGGGTAAGACTAGCACCTCAGTTTGGGAGTGAGACTGAGATCTCAGTGTGATAGTGTTATAGGGATCTCACTGAGCATGTGAGACTGGGATCTCTGTGAGTGTGTGAAAATGTGATCACAGTGACAGTGTAAGACTGGGATCTCAGTGAGAGAGTGAGACTGGGATCTCACTGCGATAGTGAGACTGGGATCTCAGTGAGAGGGTGAGACTGGGGTGTCAGTGTGAGATAGACAGGGATCTCAGTGAATTTATGAGAATGGGATCTCAGTGAGAGATTGAGACTGGGATATCAGTGAGAGAGTGAGAGTGGGATTTCCGTGGGAAAGTGAGACTGGGATCTCAGTGGGAGAGTGAGACTGGGATCTCAGTGAGAGAGTGAGACTGGTATCTCAGTGAGAGAGTGAGATTGGTATCTCAGTGAGAGTGTGAGACTGGGAGCTCAGTGACAGGGTAAGACTGGGACCTCAGTGTTTGAGTGAGACTGAGATCTCAGTGTGATAGTATTATAGGGATCTCACTGAGTGTGTGAGACTGGGATCTCCATGCGGCTGTGAGAATGGGAACTCAGTGACAGTGAAAACTGGGGCCTCAGTGGGAGAGTGAGACTGGGATCTCAGTGAGAGAGTGAGAGTGGGATCTCGGTGGGAGAGTGAGACTGGGATCTCAGTGGGAGAGTGAGACTGGGATCTCAATGAGAGATTGAGACTGGGATCTCAGTGTGTGTGATTCTGGGTCTCAGTGAGAGAGTGAGACTGGGATCTCAGCGAGAGTGTGAAAATGCGATCTCAGTGAATGTGTAAGACTGGGACCTCAGAGGGAGAGTAAGACTGGGTTCTCAGTGGGAGAGTGAGACTGGGATCTCAGTGTGAGTGGGCCTGCGATCTCAGTGAGAGAGTGAGACTGCGATCTCTGTGAGAGTGTGTGACTGTGATCTCTGTGAGTGGGCGAAACTGACATCTCAATGCGAGTGAGACTGGGATCTCAGAGCGACAGTGAGACTCTGATCTCAGTGAGACAGTGAGACTTTTATTTATGTGAGAGAATGAGAATGGGGTATCATTGTGACTGTGAGACTGGGATCTCAGTTTGAGTGTTTTACTGGGATATCATAGAGAGATTGAGACAGGGATCTCAGATTGATTGAGCCTGGGATTGCAGTGAGAGGTTGAGACAGTGATTGCAGTGCGAATGTGAGACTGGGATCTCAGTACGACATAGAGATTGTGATCTCTGTGACACAATGAGACTTTTTTCTCTGTGAGAGAGTGAGACTGAGATGTCAATAAGAAAGTGAGACTGGGATCTCAGTGAAAGAGTGAGACTGGGATCTAAGTGAGAGAGTTAGACTGGGTTCTCAGTGAGAGAGTGAGACTGGGAGCTCAGTGAGAGTGTAAGATTGGGATCTCAGTATGGGAGTGAGACTGAGATCTCATTGTGATAGTGTTATAGGGATCTCAATGAGCATGTGAGACTGGGAACTGAGTGAGAGAGTGAGACTGGGATCTCAGTGGGAGAGTGAGACTGGGATCTCAGTGGGAGAGTGACACTGGGATCTCAATGAAAGAGTGAGACTGGGATTTCAGTGGGAGGGTGAGACTGGGATCTAAGTTAGAGAGTGAGACTGGGACCTCAGTGTGGGAGTGAGACTGAGATCTCAGTGTGATAGTATTATAGGGATCTCACTGAGCGTGTGAGACTGGGATCTCCCTGCGGCTGTGAGAATGGGAACTCAGTGACAGTGAAAACTGGGACCTCAGTGGGAGAGTGAGACTGGGATCTCAGTGGGAGAGTGAGACTGGGATCTCAGTGGGAGAGTGAGACTGGGATCTCAGTGGGAGAGTGAGACTGGGATCTCAATGAGAGATTGAGACTGGGATCTCAGTGTGAGTGTTACTGGGATCTTAGTATGTGTGATTCTGGGTCTCAGTGAGAGATTGAGACTGGGATCTCAGTGAGAGTGTGAGAATGGGATCTCAGTGAATGTGTAAGACTGGGACCTCAGAGGGAGAGTAAGACTGGGTTCTCAGTGGGAGAGTGAGACTGGGATCTCAGTGGGAGAATGAGACTGGTATCTCAGTTGGAGAGTGAGACTGGGATCTCAGTGAGACGGTGAGACTGGGGTCTCAGTGTGAGAGAGACTGGGATCTCAGTGAATTTATGAGAATGGAATCTCAGTGAGAGTTTGAGACTGGGATATCAGTGAGAGAGTGAGAGTGGGATCTCGGTGGGAGAGTGAGACTGGGATCTCAGTGTGAATGAGACTGGGAACTCTCTGTGAATGAGACTGGGATCTCAGTGTGTGTGATTGTAGGATCTCGGTGAGAGAGTGAGTCTGGGATCTCAGTGAGTGTGTGAGAATGGAATCTAAGTGACAGTGTAAGACTGGAACCCCAGTGTGGGACTAAGAGTGGGATCTCAGTGTGAGATTGTTATTGGGATCTCACTGAGCTTGTGAGATGGGGATTTCTGTGAGAGGGAAAGACTGGGATCTCAGTTTGAGTGAGACTGGGATCTCAGTGAGAGAGTGAGAGTGGGATCTCAGTGCGTGTGTGTTACTGGAATTTCACTGAGCGGCTGAGGCTGGTATCTCAGTGAAAGGGTGTGACTTGGATCTCAGTGTGAGTGTGTTACTAGGATATCACTGAACGGGTGAGACTGGATTCTCAGTGAGATGGTGAGACTGGGATCTCGGTGAGAAAGTTGGCTGGTATCCCAGTGCGAGTGTGAGAATGGGCTACCAGTGAGAGAGTGAGACTGTGATCTCACTGAGAGCGTGCGACTGTGATCTCTATGAGAGTGTGACCATGGGATGACAGTGAGCGAGTGAGGCGGGGATCTCAGTGTGAATCTGTTACCGGGATTTCAATGTGAGAATGAGACTGGGATCTCAGTGTGAGTGAGACTGGGATCTTAGTGTGAACTTGAGACTGGGATTTCAGTGAGAGAGTGGGAGTGGGATCTCAGTGAGAGTGAGATTGGGAGCTTAGTGAGAGGGTGAGATGGGTATCTCAGTGTGTGTGAGACTGGGATCTCAATGAGAGGGTGAGACTGGGATCTCAGTGTGAGTGAGACTGAGCTCTCAGTGTGAGTGAGACTGCGATCTCTGTGAGAGTGTGTGACTGTGATCTCTGTGAGTGGGCAAAACTGACATCTCAATGCGAGTGAGACTGGGATCTCAGTGCGACAGTGAGACTGTGATCTCAGTGAGACAGTGAGACTTTTATTTATGTGAGAGAGTGAGAATGGGGTATCATTGTGACTGTGAGACTGGGATCTCAGTTTGAGTGTTTTACTGGGATATCATAGAGAGATTGAGACAGGGATCTCAGATTGATTGACTCTGGGATCGCAGTGAGAGACTACGACAGTGATTGCAGTGCGAATGTGAGACTGGGATCTCAGTACGACAGAGAGATTTTGATCTCTGTGACACAATGAGACTTTTTTCTCTGTGAGAGAGTGAGACTGGGATGTCAATAAGAAAGTGAGACTGGGATCTCAGTGAAAGAGTGAGACTGGGATCTCAGTGAGAGAGTTAGACTGGGTTCTCAGTGAGAGAGTGAGACTAGGATCTCAGTGAAAGTGTAAGTTTGGGATCTCAGTGTGGGTGTGAGACTGAGATCTCAGTGTGATAGTGTTATAGGGATCTCACTGAGCGTGTGAGACTGGGAACTGAGTGAGAGAGTGAGACTGGGCTCTCAGTGGGAGAGTGAGACTGGGATCTCAGTGGGAGAGTGAGACTGGGATCTCAGTGGGAGAGTGAGACTGGGATCTCAGTGGGAGAGTGAGACTGGGATCTCAGTGGGAGAGTGAGACTGGGATCTCAGTGAGAGGATGAGACTGGGGTCTCAGTGTGAGAGAGACTGGGATCTCAGTGAATTTATGAGAATGGAATCTCAGTGAGAGTTTGAGACTGGCATCTCAGTGAGAGAGTGAGAGTGGGATCTCGGTGGGAGAGTGAGACTGGGATCTCAGTGTGAATGAGACTGGGATCTCAGTGTGAATGAGACTGGGATCTCAGTGTGTGTGATTATGGGATCTCGGTGAGAGAGTGAGTCTGGGATCTCAGTGAGTGTGTGAGAATGGATTAGAATGGACAGTGTAAGACTGGGTCCTCGGTGTGGGACTAAGTGTGGGATCTCATTGTGAGATTATTATTGGTATCTCACTGAGCTTGTGAGATGGGGATTTCTGTGAGCGGGAAAGACTGGGATCTCAGTGTGAGTGAGACTGGGATCTCAGTGAGAGAGAGAGAGTGGGATCTCAGTGCGTGTGTGTTACTGGTATTTCACTGAGCGGCTGAGGCTGGTATCTCAGTGAAAGGGTGTGACTTGGATCTCAGTGTGAGTGTGTTACTAGGATATCACTGAACGGGTGAGACTGGATTCTCAGTGAGATGGTGAGACTGGGATCTCGGTGAGAAAGTTGGCTGGTATCCCAGTGCGAGTGTGAGAATGGGCTACCAGTGAGAGAGTGAGACTGTGATCTCACTGAGAGCGTGCGACTGTGATCTCTATGAGAGTGTGACCATGGGATGACAGTGAGCGAGTGAGGCGGGGATCTCAGTGTGAATCTGTTACCGGGATTTCAATGTGAGAATGAGACTGGGATCTCAGTGTGAGTGAGACTGGGATCTTAGTGTGAACTTGAGACTGGGATTTCAGTGAGAGAGTGGGAGTGGGATCTCAGTGAGAGTGAGATTGGGAGCTTAGTGAGAGGGTGAGATGGGTATCTCAGTGTGTGTGAGACTGGGATCTCAGTGAGAGGGTGAGACTGGGATCTCAGTGTGAGTGAGACTGAGCTCTCAGTGTGAGTGAGACTGCGATCTCTGTGAGAGTGTGTGACTGTGATCTCTGTGAGTGGGCAAAACTGACATCTCAATGCGAGTGAGACTGGGATCTCAGTGCGACAGTGAGACTGTGATCTCAGTGAGACAGTGAGACTTTTATTTATGTGAGAGAGTGAGAATGGGGTATCATTGTGACTGTGAGACTGGGATCTCAGTTTAAGTGTTTTACTGGGATATCATAGAGAGATTGAGACAGGGATCTCAGATTGATTGACTCTGGGATCGCAGTGAGAGACTACGACAGTGATTGCAGTGCGAATGTGAGACTGGGATCTCAGTACGACAGAGAGATTTTGATCTCTGTGACACAATGAGACTTTTTTCTCTGTGAGAGAGTGAGACTGGGATGTCAATAAGAAAGTGAGACTGGGATCTCAGTGAAAGAGTGAGACTGGGATCTCAGTGAGAGAGTTAGACTGGGTTCTCAGTGAGAGAGTGAGACTAGGATCTCAGTGAAAGTGTAAGTTTGGGATCTCAGTGTGGGTGTGAGACTGAGATCTCAGTGTGATAGTGTTATAGGGATCTCACTGAGCGTGTGAGACTGGGAACTGAGTGAGAGAGTGAGACTGGGCTCTCAGTGGGAGAGTGAGACTGGGATCTCAGTGGGAGAGTGAGACTGGGATCTCAGTGGGAGAGTGAGACTGGGATCTCAGTGGGAGAGTGAGACTGGGATCTCAGTGGGAGAGTGAGACTGGGATCTCAGTGAGAGGATGAGACTGGGGTCTCAGTGTGAGAGAGACTGGGATCTCAGTGAATTTATGAGAATGGAATCTCAGTGAGAGTTTGAGACTGGCATCTCAGTGAGAGAGTGAGAGTGGGATCTCGGTGGGAGAGTGAGACTGGGATCTCAGTGTGAATGAGACTGGGATCTCAGTGTGAATGAGACTGGGATCTCAGTGTGTGTGATTATGGGATCTCGGTGAGAGAGTGAGTCTGGGATCTCAGTGAGTGTGTGAGAATGGATTAGAATGGACAGTGTAAGACTGGGTCCTCGGTGTGGGACTAAGTGTGGGATCTCATTGTGAGATTATTATTGGTATCTCACTGAGCTTGTGAGATGGGGATTTCTGTGAGCGGGAAAGACTGGGATCTCAGTGTGAGTGAGACTGGGATCTCAGTGAGAGAGAGAGAGTGGGATCTCAGTGCGTGTGTGTTACTGGTATTTCACTGAGCGGCTGAGGCTGGTATCTCAGTGAAAGGGTGTGACTTGGATCTCAGTGTGAGTGTGTTACTAGGATATCACTGAATGGGTGAGACTGGAATCTCAGTGAAAGGGTGAGACTGGGATCTCAGTGAGAATGTTGGACTGGTATCCCAGTGCGAGTGTGAGAATGGGCTACCAGTGAGAGAGTGACACTGTGATCTCACTGAGAGAGTGCGACTGTGATCTCTATGAGACTGTGACAATGCAATGTCAGTGAGCGAGAGAGGTGGGGATCTCAGTGTGAATATGTTACCGGGATTTCAATGTGAGAATGAGACTGGGATCTCAGTGTGAATGAGACTGGGATCTTAGTGTGAACTTGAGACTGGGATTTCAGTGAGAGATTAGGAGTGGGATCTCAGTGAGAGTGAGATTGGGAGCTTAGTGAGAGGGTGAGATGCGTATCTCAGTGTGTGTGAGACTGGGATCTCAGTGAGAGGGTGAGACTCGGATCTCAGTGTGAGTGAGACTGGGCTGTCAGTGTGAGTGGGCCTGCGATCTCAGTGAGAGAGTGAGACTACGATCTCAGTGAGAGTGTGTGACTGTGATCTCTGTGAGTGGGCAAAACTGACATCTCAATGCGAGTGAGACTGGGATCTCAGTGCAACAGTGAGACTGGGATCTCAGTGAGACAGTGAGACTTTTATTTATGTGAGAGAGTGAGAATGGGGTATCATTTTGACTGTGAGACTGGGATCCTAGTTTGAGTGTTTCACTGGGATATCATAGAGAGATTGAGACAGGAATCTCAGATTGATTGAGACTGGGATTGCAGTGAGAGTCTGAGACAGTGATTGCAGTGCGAATGTGAGACTGGGATCTCAGTAGGACATAGAGATTGTGATCTCTGTGACACAATGAGACTTTTTTCTCTGTGAGAGAGTGAGACTGGGATGTCAATAAGAGAGTGAGACTGGGATCTCAGTGAAAGAGTGAGACTGGGATCTCAGTGAGAGAGTTAGATTGGGATCTCAGTGTGGGAGTGAGACTGAGATCTCAGTGTGATAGTGTTATAGGGATCTCACTGAGCGTGTGAGACTGGGAACTGAGTGAGAGAGTGAGACTGGGATCTCAGTGGGAGAGTGAGACTGGGATCTCAGTGGGCGAGTGAGACTGGGATCTCAGTGGGAGAGTGAGACTGGGATCTCAGTGGGAGAGTGAGACTGGGATCTCAGTGAGAGGGTGAGACTGGGGTCTCAGTGTGAGAGAGACTGGGATCTCAGTGAATTTATGAGAATGGAATCTCAGTGAGAGTTTGAGACTGGCATCTCAGTGAGAGAGTGAGAGTGGGATCTCAGTGGGAGAGTGAGACTGGGATCTCAGTGTGAATGAGACTGGGATCTCAGTGTGTGTGATTCTGGGATCTCAGTGAGAGAGTGAGTCTGGGATCTCAGTGAGTGTGTGAGAATGGATTCTAAGGGACAGTGTGAGACTGGGTCCTCGGTGTGGGACTAAGTGTGGGATCTCATTGTGAGATTATTATTGGGATCTCACTGAGCTTGTGAGATGGGGATTTCTGTGAGCGGGAAAGACTGGGATCTCAGTGTGAGTGAGACTGGGATCTCAGTGAGAGAGAGAGAGTGGGATCTCAGTGCGTGTGTGTTACTGGTATTTCACTGAGCGGCTGAGGCTGGTATCTCAGTGAAAGGGTGTGACTTGGATCTCAGTGTGAGTGTGTTACTAGGATATCACTGAACGGGTGAGACTGGAATCTCAGTGAAAGGGTGAGACTGGGATCTCAGTGAGAATGTTGGACTGGTATCCCAGTGCGAGTGTGAGAATGGGCTACCAGTGAGAGAGTGAGACTGTGATCTCACGGAGAGAGTGCGACTGTGATCTCTATGAGAGTGTGACAATGCAATGTCAGTGAGCGAGAGAGTTGGGGATCTCAGTGTGAATCTGTTACCGGGATTTCAATGTGAGAATGAGACTGGGATCTCAGTGAGAGTGAGATTGGGAGCTTAGTGAGAGGGTGAGATGCGTATCTCAGTGTGTGTGAGACTGGGATCTCAGTGAGAGGGTGAGAATGGGATCTCACTGACAGTGTAAGACTGGGACCTCCGTGAGGGATTGAGACTGGGATCTCAGTGAGAGAGTGATAGTGGGATTTCAGTGGGAGAGTGAGACTGGGATCTCAATGAAAGAGTGAGACTGGGATTTCAGTGAGAGAGTGAGACTGGGATTTCAGTGAGAGAGTGAGACGGGGATCTCAGTGAGAAATTTGGATTGGAATCCCACTGCAACTGTCAGAATGGGCTACCAGTGAGAGAGTGAAACTGTGATCTCACTGATAGTGTGAGACTGGGATCTCAGTGACAGGGTAAGACTAGCACCTCAGTTTGGGAGTGAGACTGAGATCTCAGTGTGATAGTGTTATAGGGATCTCACTGAGCATGTGAGACTGGGATCTCTGTGAGTGTGTGAAAATGTGATCACAGTGACAGTGTAAGACTGGGATCTCAGTGAGAGAGTGAGACTGGGATCTCACTGCGATAGTGAGACTGGGATCTCAGTGAGAGGGTGAGACTGGGGTGTCAGTGTGAGATAGACAGGGATCTCAGTGAATTTATGAGAATGGGATCTCAGTGAGAGATTGAGACTGGGATATCAGTGAGAGAGTGAGAGTGGGATTTCAGTGGGAAAGTGAGACTGGGATCTCAGTGGGAGAGTGAGACTGGGATCTCAGTGAGAGAGTGAGACTGGTATCTCAGTGAGAGAGTGAGATTGGTATCTCAGTGAGAGTGTGAGACTGGGAGCTCAGTGACAGGGTAAGACTGGGACCTCAGTGTTTGAGTGAGACTGAGATCTCAGTGTGATAGTATTATAGGGATCTCACTGAGTGTGTGAGACTGGAATCTCCATGCGGCTGTGAGAATGGGAACTCAGTGACAGTGAAAACTGGGGCCTCAGTGGGAGAGTGAGACTGGGATCTCAGTGAGAGAGTGAGAGTGGGATCTCGGTGGGAGAGTGAGACTGGGATCTCAGTGGGAGAGTGAGACTGGGATCTCAATGAGAGATTGAGACTGGGATCTCAGTGTGTGTGATTCTGGGTCTCAGTGAGAGAGTGAGACTGGGATCTCAGCGAGAGTGTGAAAATGCGATCTCAGTGAATGTGTAAGACTGGGACCTCAGAGGGAGAGTAAGACTGGGTTCTCAGTGGGAGAGTGAGACTGGGATCTCAGTGTGAGTGGGCCTGCGATCTCAGTGAGAGAGTGAGACTGCGATCTCTGTGAGAGTGTGTGACTGTGATCTCTGTGAGTGGGCGAAACTGACATCTCAATGCGAGTGAGACTGGGATCTCAGAGCGACAGTGAGACTCTGATCTCAGTGAGACAGTGAGACTTTTATTTATGTGAGAGAATGAGAATGGGGTATCATTGTGACTGTGAGACTGGGATCTCAGTTTGAGTGTTTTACTGGGATATCATAGAGAGATTGAGACAGGGATCTCAGATTGATTGAGCCTGGGATTGCAGTGAGAGGTTGAGACAGTGATTGCAGTGCGAATGTGAGACTGGGATCTCAGTACGACATAGAGATTGTGATCTCTGTGACACAATGAGACTTTTTTCTCTGTGAGAGAGTGAGACTGAGATGTCAATAAGAAAGTGAGACTGGGATCTCAGTGAAAGAGTGAGACTGGGATCTAAGTGAGAGAGTTAGACTGGGTTCTCAGTGAGAGAGTGAGACTGGGAGCTCAGTGAGAGTGTAAGATTGGGATCTCAGTATGGGAGTTAGACTGAGATCTCATTGTGATAGTGTTATAGGGATCTCAATGAGCATGTGAGACTGGGAACTGAGTGAGAGAGTGAGACTGGGATCTCAGTGGGAGAGTGAGACTGGGATCTCAGTGGGAGAGTGACACTGGGATCTCAATGAAAGAGTGAGACTGGGATTTCAGTGGGAGGGTGAGACTGGGATCTAAGTTAGAGAGTGAGACTGGGACCTCAGTGTGGGAGTGAGACTGAGATCTCAGTGTGATAGTATTATAGGGATCTCACTGAGCGTGTGAGACTGGGATCTCCCTGCGGCTGTGAGAATGGGAACTCAGTGACAGTGAAAACTGGGACCTCAGTGGGAGAGTGAGACTGGGATCTCAGTGGGAGAGTGAGACTGGGATCTCAGTGGGAGAGTGAGACTGGGATCTCAGTGGGAGAGTGAGACTGGGATCTCAATGAGAGATTGAGACTGGGATCTCAGTGTGAGTGTTACTGGGATCTTAGTATGTGTGATTCTGGGTCTCAGTGAGAGATTGAGACTGGGATCTCAGTGAGAGTGTGAGAATGGGATCTCAGTGAATGTGTAAGACTGGGACCTCAGAGGGAGAGTAAGACTGGGTTCTCAGTGGGAGAGTGAGACTGGGATCTCAGTGGGAGAATGAGACTGGTATCTCAGTTGGAGAGTGAGACTGGGATCTCAGTGAGACGGTGAGACTGGGGTCTCAGTGTGAGAGAGACTGGGATCTCAGTGAATTTATGAGAATGGAATCTCAGTGAGAGTTTGAGACTGGGATATCAGTGAGAGAGTGAGAGTGGGATCTCGGTGGGAGAGTGAGACTGGGATCTCAGTGTGAATGAGACTGGGAACTCTCTGTGAATGAGACTGGGATCTCAGTGTGTGTGATTGTAGGATCTCGGTGAGAGAGTGATTCTGGGATCTCAGTGAGTGTGTGAGAATGGAATCTAAGTGACAGTGTAAGACTGGAACCCCAGTGTGGGACTAAGAGTGGGATCTCAGTGTGAGATTGTTATTGGGATCTCACTGAGCTTGTGAGATGGGGATTTCTGTGAGAGGGAAAGACTGGGATCTCAGTTTGAGTGAGACTGGGATCTCAGTGAGAGAGTGAGAGTGGGATCTCAGTGCGTGTGTGTTACTGGAATTTCACTGAGCGGCTGAGGCTGGTATCTCAGTGAAAGGGTGTGACTTGGATCTCAGTGTGAGTGTGTTACTAGGATATCACTGAACGGGTGAGACTGGATTCTCAGTGAGATGGTGAGACTGGGATCTCGGTGAGAAAGTTGGCTGGTATCCCAGTGCGAGTGTGAGAATGGGCTACCAGTGAGAGAGTGAGACTGTGATCTCACTGAGAGCGTGCGACTGTGATCTCTATGAGAGTGTGACCATGGGATGACAGTGAGCGAGTGAGGCGGGGATCTCAGTGTGAATCTGTTACCGGGATTTCAATGTGAGAATGAGACTGGGATCTCAGTGTGAGTGAGACTGGGATCTTAGTGTGAACTTGAGACTGGGATTTCAGTGAGAGAGTGGGAGTGGGATCTCAGTGAGAGTGAGATTGGGAGCTTAGTGAGAGGGTGAGATGGGTATCTCAGTGTGTGTGAGACTGGGATCTCAGTGAGAGGGTGAGACTGGGATCTCAGTGTGAGTGAGACTGAGCTCTCAGTGTGAGTGAGACTGCGATCTCTGTGAGAGTGTGTGACTGTGATCTCTGTGAGTGGGCAAAACTGACATCTCAATGCGAGTGAGACTGGGATCTCAGTGCGACAGTGAGACTGTGATCTCAGTGAGACAGTGAGACTTTTATTTATGTGAGAGAGTGAGAATGGGGTATCATTGTGACTGTGAGACTGGGATCTCAGTTTGAGTGTTTTACTGGGATATCATAGAGAGATTGAGACAGGGATCTCAGATTGATTGACTCTGGGATCGCAGTGAGAGACTACGACAGTGATTGCAGTGCGAATGTGAGACTGGGATCTCAGTACGACAGAGAGATTTTGATCTCTGTGACACAATGAGACTTTTTTCTCTGTGAGAGAGTGAGACTGGGATGTCAATAAGAAAGTGAGACTGGGATCTCAGTGAAAGAGTGAGACTGGGATCTCAGTGAGAGAGTTAGACTGGGTTCTCAGTGAGAGAGTGAGACTAGGATCTCAGTGAAAGTGTAAGTTTGGGATCTCAGTGTGGGTGTGAGACTGAGATCTCAGTGTGATAGTGTTATAGGGATCTCACTGAGCGTGTGAGACTGGGAACTGAGTGAGAGAGTGAGACTGGGCTCTCAGTGGGAGAGTGAGACTGGGATCTCAGTGGGAGAGTGAGACTGGGATCTCAGTGGGAGAGTGAGACTGGGATCTCAGTGGGAGAGTGAGACTGGGATCTCAGTGGGAGAGTGAGACTGGGATCTCAGTGAGAGGATGAGACTGGGGTCTCAGTGTGAGAGAGACTGGGATCTCAGTGAATTTATGAGAATGGAATCTCAGTGAGAGTTTGAGACTGGCATCTCAGTGAGAGAGTGAGAGTGGGATCTCGGTGGGAGAGTGAGACTGGGATCTCAGTGTGAATGAGACTGGGATCTCAGTGTGAATGAGACTGGGATCTCAGTGTGTGTGATTATGGGATCTCGGTGAGAGAGTGAGTCTGGGATCTCAGTGAGTGTGTGAGAATGGATTAGAATGGACAGTGTAAGACTGGGTCCTCGGTGTGGGACTAAGTGTGGGATCTCATTGTGAGATTATTATTGGTATCTCACTGAGCTTGTGAGATGGGGATTTCTGTGAGCGGGAAAGACTGGGATCTCAGTGTGAGTGAGACTGGGATCTCAGTGAGAGAGAGAGAGTGGGATCTCAGTGCGTGTGTGTTACTGGTATTTCACTGAGCGGCTGAGGCTGGTATCTCAGTGAAAGGGTGTGACTTGGATCTCAGTGTGAGTGTGTTACTAGGATATCACTGAACGGGTGAGACTGGATTCTCAGTGAGATGGTGAGACTGGGATCTCGGTGAGAAAGTTGGCTGGTATCCCAGTGCGAGTGTGAGAATGGGCTACCAGTGAGAGAGTGAGACTGTGATCTCACTGAGAGCGTGCGACTGTGATCTCTATGAGAGTGTGACCATGGGATGACAGTGAGCGAGTGAGGCGGGGATCTCAGTGTGAATCTGTTACCGGGATTTCAATGTGAGAATGAGACTGGGATCTCAGTGTGAGTGAGACTGGGATCTTAGTGTGAACTTGAGACTGGGATTTCAGTGAGAGAGTGGGAGTGGGATCTCAGTGAGAGTGAGATTGGGAGCTTAGTGAGAGGGTGAGATGGGTATCTCAGTGTGTGTGAGACTGGGATCTCAGTGAGAGGGTGAGACTGGGATCTCAGTGTGAGTGAGACTGAGCTCTCAGTGTGAGTGAGACTGCGATCTCTGTGAGAGTGTGTGACTGTGATCTCTGTGAGTGGGCAAAACTGACATCTCAATGCGAGTGAGACTGGGATCTCAGTGCGACAGTGAGACTGTGATCTCAGTGAGACAGTGAGACTTTTATTTATGTGAGAGAGTGAGAATGGGGTATCATTGTGACTGTGAGACTGGGATCTCAGTTTGAGTGTTTTACTGGGATATCATAGAGAGATTGAGACAGGGATCTCAGATTGATTGACTCTGGGATCGCAGTGAGAGACTACGACAGTGATTGCAGTGCGAATGTGAGACTGGGATCTCAGTACGACAGAGAGATTTTGATCTCTGTGACACAATGAGACTTTTTTCTCTGTGAGAGAGTGAGACTGGGATGTCAATAAGAAAGTGAGACTGGGATCTCAGTGAAAGAGTGAGACTGGGATCTCAGTGAGAGAGTTAGACTGGGTTCTCAGTGAGAGAGTGAGACTAGGATCTCAGTGAAAGTGTAAGTTTGGGATCTCAGTGTGGGTGTGAGACTGAGATCTCAGTGTGATAGTGTTATAGGGATCTCACTGAGCGTGTGAGACTGGGAACTGAGTGAGAGAGTGAGACTGGGCTCTCAGTGGGAGAGTGAGACTGGGATCTCAGTGGGAGAGTGAGACTGGGATCTCAGTGGGAGAGTGAGACTGGGATCTCAGTGGGAGAGTGAGACTGGGATCTCAGTGGGAGAGTGAGACTGGGATCTCAGTGAGAGGATGAGACTGGGGTCTCAGTGTGAGAGAGACTGGGATCTCAGTGAATTTATGAGAATGGAATCTCAGTGAGAGTTTGAGACTGGCATCTCAGTGAGAGAGTGAGAGTGGGATCTCGGTGGGAGAGTGAGACTGGGATCTCAGTGTGAATGAGACTGGGATCTCAGTGTGAATGAGACTGGGATCTCAGTGTGTGTGATTATGGGATCTCGGTGAGAGAGTGAGTCTGGGATCTCAGTGAGTGTGTGAGAATGGATTAGAATGGACAGTGTAAGACTGGGTCCTCGGTGTGGGACTAAGTGTGGGATCTCATTGTGAGATTATTATTGGTATCTCACTGAGCTTGTGAGATGGGGATTTCTGTGAGCGGGAAAGACTGGGATCTCAGTGTGAGTGAGACTGGGATCTCAGTGAGAGAGAGAGAGTGGGATCTCAGTGCGTGTGTGTTACTGGTATTTCACTGAGCGGCTGAGGCTGGTATCTCAGTGAAAGGGTGTGACTTGGATCTCAGTGTGAGTGTGTTACTAGGATATCACTGAATGGGTGAGACTGGAATCTCAGTGAAAGGGTGAGACTGGGATCTCAGTGAGAATGTTGGACTGGTATCCCAGTGCGAGTGTGAGAATGGGCTACCAGTGAGAGAGTGACACTGTGATCTCACTGAGAGAGTGCGACTGTGATCTCTATGAGACTGTGACAATGCAATGTCAGTGAGCGAGAGAGGTGGGGATCTCAGTGTGAATATGTTACCGGGATTTCAATGTGAGAATGAGACTGGGATCTCAGTGTGAATGAGACTGGGATCTTAGTGTGAACTTGAGACTGGGATTTCAGTGAGAGATTAGGAGTGGGATCTCAGTGAGAGTGAGATTGGGAGCTTAGTGAGAGGGTGAGATGCGTATCTCAGTGTGTGTGAGACTGGGATCTCAGTGAGAGGGTGAGACTCGGATCTCAGTGTGAGTGAGACTGGGCTGTCAGTGTGAGTGGGCCTGCGATCTCAGTGAGAGAGTGAGACTACGATCTCAGTGAGAGTGTGTGACTGTGATCTCTGTGAGTGGGCAAAACTGACATCTCAATGCGAGTGAGACTGGGATCTCAGTGCAACAGTGAGACTGGGATCTCAGTGAGACAGTGAGACTTTTATTTATGTGAGAGAGTGAGAATGGGGTATCATTTTGACTGTGAGACTGGGATCCTAGTTTGAGTGTTTCACTGGGATATCATAGAGAGATTGAGACAGGAATCTCAGATTGATTGAGACTGGGATTGCAGTGAGAGTCTGAGACAGTGATTGCAGTGCGAATGTGAGACTGGGATCTCAGTAGGACATAGAGATTGTGATCTCTGTGACACAATGAGACTTTTTTCTCTGTGAGAGAGTGAGACTGGGATGTCAATAAGAGAGTGAGACTGGGATCTCAGTGAAAGAGTGAGACTGGGATCTCAGTGAGAGAGTTAGATTGGGATCTCAGTGTGGGAGTGAGACTGAGATCTCAGTGTGATAGTGTTATAGGGATCTCACTGAGCGTGTGAGACTGGGAACTGAGTGAGAGAGTGAGACTGGGATCTCAGTGGGAGAGTGAGACTGGGATCTCAGTGGGCGAGTGAGACTGGGATCTCAGTGGGAGAGTGAGACTGGGATCTCAGTGGGAGAGTGAGACTGGGATCTCAGTGAGAGGGTGAGACTGGGGTCTCAGTGTGAGAGAGACTGGGATCTCAGTGAATTTATGAGAATGGAATCTCAGTGAGAGTTTGAGACTGGCATCTCAGTGAGAGAGTGAGAGTGGGATCTCAGTGGGAGAGTGAGACTGGGATCTCAGTGTGAATGAGACTGGGATCTCAGTGTGTGTGATTCTGGGATCTCAGTGAGAGAGTGAGTCTGGGATCTCAGTGAGTGTGTGAGAATGGATTCTAAGGGACAGTGTGAGACTGGGTCCTCGGTGTGGGACTAAGTGTGGGATCTCATTGTGAGATTATTATTGGGATCTCACTGAGCTTGTGAGATGGGGATTTCTGTGAGCGGGAAAGACTGGGATCTCAGTGTGAGTGAGACTGGGATCTCAGTGAGAGAGAGAGAGTGGGATCTCAGTGCGTGTGTGTTACTGGTATTTCACTGAGCGGCTGAGGCTGGTATCTCAGTGAAAGGGTGTGACTTGGATCTCAGTGTGAGTGTGTTACTAGGATATCACTGAACGGGTGAGACTGGAATCTCAGTGAAAGGGTGAGACTGGGATCTCAGTGAGAATGTTGGACTGGTATCCCAGTGCGAGTGTGAGAATGGGCTACCAGTGAGAGTGTGTGACTGTGATCTCTGTGAGTGGGCAAAACTGACATCTCAATGCGAGTGAGACTGGGATCTCAGTGCAACAGTGAGACTGGGATCTCAGTGAGACAGTGAGACTTTTATTTATGTGAGAGAGTGAGAATGGGGTATCATTTTGACTGTGAGACTGGGATCCTAGTTTGAGTGTTTCACTGGGATATCATAGAGAGATTGAGACAGGAATCTCAGATTGATTGAGACTGGGATTGCAGTGAGAGTCTGAGACAGTGATTGCAGTGCGAATGTGAGACTGGGATCTCAGTAGGACATAGAGATTGTGATCTCTGTGACACAATGAGACTTTTTTCTCTGTGAGAGAGTGAGACTGGGATGTCAATAAGAGAGTGAGACTGGGATCTCAGTGAAAGAGTGAGACTGGGATCTCAGTGAGAGAGTTAGATTGGGATCTCAGTGTGGGAGTGAGACTGAGATCTCAGTGTGATAGTGTTATAGGGATCTCACTGAGCGTGTGAGACTGGGAACTGAGTGAGAGAGTGAGACTGGGATCTCAGTGGGAGAGTGAGACTGGGATCTCAGTGGGCGAGTGAGACTGGGATCTCAGTGGGAGAGTGAGACTGGGATCTCAGTGGGAGAGTGAGACTGGGATCTCAGTGAGAGGGTGAGACTGGGGTCTCAGTGTGAGAGAGACTGGGATCTCAGTGAATTTATGAGAATGGAATCTCAGTGAGAGTTTGAGACTGGCATCTCAGTGAGAGAGTGAGAGTGGGATCTCAGTGGGAGAGTGAGACTGGGATCTCAGTGTGAATGAGACTGGGATCTCAGTGTGTGTGATTCTGGGATCTCAGTGAGAGAGTGAGTCTGGGATCTCAGTGAGTGTGTGAGAATGGATTCTAAGGGACAGTGTGAGACTGGGTCCTCGGTGTGGGACTAAGTGTGGGATCTCATTGTGAGATTATTATTGGGATCTCACTGAGCTTGTGAGATGGGGATTTCTGTGAGCGGGAAAGACTGGGATCTCAGTGTGAGTGAGACTGGGATCTCAGTGAGAGAGAGAGAGTGGGATCTCAGTGCGTGTGTGTTACTGGTATTTCACTGAGCGGCTGAGGCTGGTATCTCAGTGAAAGGGTGTGACTTGGATCTCAGTGTGAGTGTGTTACTAGGATATCACTGAACGGGTGAGACTGGAATCTCAGTGAAAGGGTGAGACTGGGATCTCAGTGAGAATGTTGGACTGGTATCCCAGTGTGAGTGTGAGAATGGGCTACCAGTGAGAGAGTGAGACTGTGATCTCACGGAGAGAGTGCGACTGTGATCTCTATGAGAGTGTGACAATGCAATGTCAGTGAGCGAGAGAGTTGGGGATCTCAGTGTGAATCTGTTACCGGGATTTCAATGTGAGAATGAGACTGGGATCTCAGTGAGAGTGAGATTGGGAGCTTAGTGAGAGGGTGAGATGCGTATCTCAGTGTGTGTGAGACTGGGATCTCAGTGAGAGGGTGAGAATGGGATCTCACTGACAGTGTAAGACTGGGACCTCCGTGAGGGATTGAGACTGGGATCTCAGTGAGAGAGTGATAGTGGGATTTCAGTGGGAGAGTGAGACTGGGATCTCAATGAAAGAGTGAGACTGGGATTTCAGTGAGAGAGTGAGACTGGGATTTCAGTGAGAGAGTGAGACGGGGATCTCAGTGAGAAATTTGGATTGGAATCCCACTGCAACTGTCAGAATGGGCTACCAGTGAGAGAGTGAAACTGTGATCTCACTGATAGTGTGAGACTGGGATCTCAGTGACAGGGTAAGACTAGCACCTCAGTTTGGGAGTGAGACTGAGATCTCAGTGTGATAGTGTTATAGGGATCTCACTGAGCATGTGAGACTGGGATCTCTGTGAGTGTGTGAAAATGTGATCACAGTGACAGTGTAAGACTGGGATCTCAGTGAGAGAGTGAGACTGGGATCTCACTGCGATAGTGAGACTGGGATCTCAGTGAGAGGGTGAGACTGGGGTGTCAGTGTGAGATAGACAGGGATCTCAGTGAATTTATGAGAATGGGATCTCAGTGAGAGATTGAGACTGGGATATCAGTGAGAGAGTGAGAGTGGGATTTCAGTGGGAAAGTGAGACTGGGATCTCAGTGGGAGAGTGAGACTGGGATCTCAGTGAGAGAGTGAGACTGGTATCTCAGTGAGAGAGTGAGATTGGTATCTCAGTGAGAGTGTGAGACTGGGAGCTCAGTGACAGGGTAAGACTGGGACCTCAGTGTTTGAGTGAGACTGAGATCTCAGTGTGATAGTATTATAGGGATCTCACTGAGTGTGTGAGACTGGGATCTCCATGCGGCTGTGAGAATGGGAACTCAGTGACAGTGAAAACTGGGGCCTCAGTGGGAGAGTGAGACTGGGATCTCAGTGAGAGAGTGAGAGTGGGATCTCGGTGGGAGAGTGAGACTGGGATCTCAGTGGGAGAGTGAGACTGGGATCTCAATGAGAGATTGAGACTGGGATCTCAGTGTGTGTGATTCTGGGTCTCAGTGAGAGAGTGAGACTGGGATCTCAGCGAGAGTGTGAAAATGCGATCTCAGTGAATGTGTAAGACTGGGACCTCAGAGGGAGAGTAAGACTGGGTTCTCAGTGGGAGAGTGAGACTGGGATCTCAGTGTGAGTGGGCCTGCGATCTCAGTGAGAGAGTGAGACTGCGATCTCTGTGAGAGTGTGTGACTGTGATCTCTGTGAGTGGGCGAAACTGACATCTCAATGCGAGTGAGACTGGGATCTCAGAGCGACAGTGAGACTCTGATCTCAGTGAGACAGTGAGACTTTTATTTATGTGAGAGAATGAGAATGGGGTATCATTGTGACTGTGAGACTGGGATCTCAGTTTGAGTGTTTTACTGGGATATCATAGAGAGATTGAGACAGGGATCTCAGATTGATTGAGCCTGGGATTGCAGTGAGAGGTTGAGACAGTGATTGCAGTGCGAATGTGAGACTGGGATCTCAGTACGACATAGAGATTGTGATCTCTGTGACACAATGAGACTTTTTTCTCTGTGAGAGAGTGAGACTGAGATGTCAATAAGAAAGTGAGACTGGGATCTCAGTGAAAGAGTGAGACTGGGATCTAAGTGAGAGAGTTAGACTGGGTTCTCAGTGAGAGAGTGAGACTGGGAGCTCAGTGAGAGTGTAAGATTGGGATCTCAGTATGGGAGTGAGACTGAGATCTCATTGTGATAGTGTTATAGGGATCTCAATGAGCATGTGAGACTGGGAACTGAGTGAGAGAGTGAGACTGGGATCTCAGTGGGAGAGTGAGACTGGGATCTCAGTGGGAGAGTGACACTGGGATCTCAATGAAAGAGTGAGACTGGGATTTCAGTGGGAGGGTGAGACTGGGATCTAAGTTAGAGAGTGAGACTGGGACCTCAGTGTGGGAGTGAGACTGAGATCTCAGTGTGATAGTATTATAGGGATCTCACTGAGCGTGTGAGACTGGGATCTCCCTGCGGCTGTGAGAATGGGAACTCAGTGACAGTGAAAACTGGGACCTCAGTGGGAGAGTGAGACTGGGATCTCAGTGGGAGAGTGAGACTGGGATCTCAGTGGGAGAGTGAGACTGGGATCTCAGTGGGAGAGTGAGACTGGGATCTCAATGAGAGATTGAGACTGGGATCTCAGTGTGAGTGTTACTGGGATCTTAGTATGTGTGATTCTGGGTCTCAGTGAGAGATTGAGACTGGGATCTCAGTGAGAGTGTGAGAATGGGATCTCAGTGAATGTGTAAGACTGGGACCTCAGAGGGAGAGTAAGACTGGGTTCTCAGTGGGAGAGTGAGACTGGGATCTCAGTGGGAGAATGAGACTGGTATCTCAGTTGGAGAGTGAGACTGGGATCTCAGTGAGACGGTGAGACTGGGGTCTCAGTGTGAGAGAGACTGGGATCTCAGTGAATTTATGAGAATGGAATCTCAGTGAGAGTTTGAGACTGGGATATCAGTGAGAGAGTGAGAGTGGGATCTCGGTGGGAGAGTGAGACTGGGATCTCAGTGTGAATGAGACTGGGAACTCTCTGTGAATGAGACTGGGATCTCAGTGTGTGTGATTGTAGGATCTCGGTGAGAGAGTGAGTCTGGGATCTCAGTGAGTGTGTGAGAATGGAATCTAAGTGACAGTGTAAGACTGGAACCCCAGTGTGGGACTAAGAGTGGGATCTCAGTGTGAGATTGTTATTGGGATCTCACTGAGCTTGTGAGATGGGGATTTCTGTGAGAGGGAAAGACTGGGATCTCAGTTTGAGTGAGACTGGGATCTCAGTGAGAGAGTGAGAGTGGGATCTCAGTGCGTGTGTGTTACTGGAATTTCACTGAGCGGCTGAGGCTGGTATCTCAGTGAAAGGGTGTGACTTGGATCTCAGTGTGAGTGTGTTACTAGGATATCACTGAACGGGTGAGACTGGATTCTCAGTGAGATGGTGAGACTGGGATCTCGGTGAGAAAGTTGGCTGGTATCCCAGTGCGAGTGTGAGAATGGGCTACCAGTGAGAGAGTGAGACTGTGATCTCACTGAGAGCGTGCGACTGTGATCTCTATGAGAGTGTGACCATGGGATGACAGTGAGCGAGTGAGGCGGGGATCTCAGTGTGAATCTGTTACCGGGATTTCAATGTGAGAATGAGACTGGGATCTCAGTGTGAGTGAGACTGGGATCTTAGTGTGAACTTGAGACTGGGATTTCAGTGAGAGAGTGGGAGTGGGATCTCAGTGAGAGTGAGATTGGGAGCTTAGTGAGAGGGTGAGATGGGTATCTCAGTGTGTGTGAGACTGGGATCTCAATGAGAGGGTGAGACTGGGATCTCAGTGTGAGTGAGACTGAGCTCTCAGTGTGAGTGAGACTGCGATCTCTGTGAGAGTGTGTGACTGTGATCTCTGTGAGTGGGCAAAACTGACATCTCAATGCGAGTGAGACTGGGATCTCAGTGCGACAGTGAGACTGTGATCTCAGTGAGACAGTGAGACTTTTATTTATGTGAGAGAGTGAGAATGGGGTATCATTGTGACTGTGAGACTGGGATCTCAGTTTGAGTGTTTTACTGGGATATCATAGAGAGATTGAGACAGGGATCTCAGATTGATTGACTCTGGGATCGCAGTGAGAGACTACGACAGTGATTGCAGTGCGAATGTGAGACTGGGATCTCAGTACGACAGAGAGATTTTGATCTCTGTGACACAATGAGACTTTTTTCTCTGTGAGAGAGTGAGACTGGGATGTCAATAAGAAAGTGAGACTGGGATCTCAGTGAAAGAGTGAGACTGGGATCTCAGTGAGAGAGTTAGACTGGGTTCTCAGTGAGAGAGTGAGACTAGGATCTCAGTGAAAGTGTAAGTTTGGGATCTCAGTGTGGGTGTGAGACTGAGATCTCAGTGTGATAGTGTTATAGGGATCTCACTGAGCGTGTGAGACTGGGAACTGAGTGAGAGAGTGAGACTGGGCTCTCAGTGGGAGAGTGAGACTGGGATCTCAGTGGGAGAGTGAGACTGGGATCTCAGTGGGAGAGTGAGACTGGGATCTCAGTGGGAGAGTGAGACTGGGATCTCAGTGGGAGAGTGAGACTGGGATCTCAGTGAGAGGATGAGACTGGGGTCTCAGTGTGAGAGAGACTGGGATCTCAGTGAATTTATGAGAATGGAATCTCAGTGAGAGTTTGAGACTGGCATCTCAGTGAGAGAGTGAGAGTGGGATCTCGGTGGGAGAGTGAGACTGGGATCTCAGTGTGAATGAGACTGGGATCTCAGTGTGAATGAGACTGGGATCTCAGTGTGTGTGATTATGGGATCTCGGTGAGAGAGTGAGTCTGGGATCTCAGTGAGTGTGTGAGAATGGATTAGAATGGACAGTGTAAGACTGGGTCCTCGGTGTGGGACTAAGTGTGGGATCTCATTGTGAGATTATTATTGGTATCTCACTGAGCTTGTGAGATGGGGATTTCTGTGAGCGGGAAAGACTGGGATCTCAGTGTGAGTGAGACTGGGATCTCAGTGAGAGAGAGAGAGTGGGATCTCAGTGCGTGTGTGTTACTGGTATTTCACTGAGCGGCTGAGGCTGGTATCTCAGTGAAAGGGTGTGACTTGGATCTCAGTGTGAGTGTGTTACTAGGATATCACTGAACGGGTGAGACTGGATTCTCAGTGAGATGGTGAGACTGGGATCTCGGTGAGAAAGTTGGCTGGTATCCCAGTGCGAGTGTGAGAATGGGCTACCAGTGAGAGAGTGAGACTGTGATCTCACTGAGAGCGTGCGACTGTGATCTCTATGAGAGTGTGACCATGGGATGACAGTGAGCGAGTGAGGCGGGGATCTCAGTGTGAATCTGTTACCGGGATTTCAATGTGAGAATGAGACTGGGATCTCAGTGTGAGTGAGACTGGGATCTTAGTGTGAACTTGAGACTGGGATTTCAGTGAGAGAGTGGGAGTGGGATCTCAGTGAGAGTGAGATTGGGAGCTTAGTGAGAGGGTGAGATGGGTATCTCAGTGTGTGTGAGACTGGGATCTCAGTGAGAGGGTGAGACTGGGATCTCAGTGTGAGTGAGACTGAGCTCTCAGTGTGAGTGAGACTGCGATCTCTGTGAGAGTGTGTGACTGTGATCTCTGTGAGTGGGCAAAACTGACATCTCAATGCGAGTGAGACTGGGATCTCAGTGCGACAGTGAGACTGTGATCTCAGTGAGACAGTGAGACTTTTATTTATGTGAGAGAGTGAGAATGGGGTATCATTGTGACTGTGAGACTGGGATCTCAGTTTAAGTGTTTTACTGGGATATCATAGAGAGATTGAGACAGGGATCTCAGATTGATTGACTCTGGGATCGCAGTGAGAGACTACGACAGTGATTGCAGTGCGAATGTGAGACTGGGATCTCAGTACGACAGAGAGATTTTGATCTCTGTGACACAATGAGACTTTTTTCTCTGTGAGAGAGTGAGACTGGGATGTCAATAAGAAAGTGAGACTGGGATCTCAGTGAAAGAGTGAGACTGGGATCTCAGTGAGAGAGTTAGACTGGGTTCTCAGTGAGAGAGTGAGACTAGGATCTCAGTGAAAGTGTAAGTTTGGGATCTCAGTGTGGGTGTGAGACTGAGATCTCAGTGTGATAGTGTTATAGGGATCTCACTGAGCGTGTGAGACTGGGAACTGAGTGAGAGAGTGAGACTGGGCTCTCAGTGGGAGAGTGAGACTGGGATCTCAGTGGGAGAGTGAGACTGGGATCTCAGTGGGAGAGTGAGACTGGGATCTCAGTGGGAGAGTGAGACTGGGATCTCAGTGGGAGAGTGAGACTGGGATCTCAGTGAGAGGATGAGACTGGGGTCTCAGTGTGAGAGAGACTGGGATCTCAGTGAATTTATGAGAATGGAATCTCAGTGAGAGTTTGAGACTGGCATCTCAGTGAGAGAGTGAGAGTGGGATCTCGGTGGGAGAGTGAGACTGGGATCTCAGTGTGAATGAGACTGGGATCTCAGTGTGAATGAGACTGGGATCTCAGTGTGTGTGATTATGGGATCTCGGTGAGAGAGTGAGTCTGGGATCTCAGTGAGTGTGTGAGAATGGATTAGAATGGACAGTGTAAGACTGGGTCCTCGGTGTGGGACTAAGTGTGGGATCTCATTGTGAGATTATTATTGGTATCTCACTGAGCTTGTGAGATGGGGATTTCTGTGAGCGGGAAAGACTGGGATCTCAGTGTGAGTGAGACTGGGATCTCAGTGAGAGAGAGAGAGTGGGATCTCAGTGCGTGTGTGTTACTGGTATTTCACTGAGCGGCTGAGGCTGGTATCTCAGTGAAAGGGTGTGACTTGGATCTCAGTGTGAGTGTGTTACTAGGATATCACTGAATGGGTGAGACTGGAATCTCAGTGAAAGGGTGAGACTGGGATCTCAGTGAGAATGTTGGACTGGTATCCCAGTGCGAGTGTGAGAATGGGCTACCAGTGAGAGAGTGACACTGTGATCTCACTGAGAGAGTGCGACTGTGATCTCTATGAGACTGTGACAATGCAATGTCAGTGAGCGAGAGAGGTGGGGATCTCAGTGTGAATATGTTACCGGGATTTCAATGTGAGAATGAGACTGGGATCTCAGTGTGAATGAGACTGGGATCTTAGTGTGAACTTGAGACTGGGATTTCAGTGAGAGATTAGGAGTGGGATCTCAGTGAGAGTGAGATTGGGAGCTTAGTGAGAGGGTGAGATGCGTATCTCAGTGTGTGTGAGACTGGGATCTCAGTGAGAGGGTGAGACTCGGATCTCAGTGTGAGTGAGACTGGGCTGTCAGTGTGAGTGGGCCTGCGATCTCAGTGAGAGAGTGAGACTACGATCTCAGTGAGAGTGTGTGACTGTGATCTCTGTGAGTGGGCAAAACTGACATCTCAATGCGAGTGAGACTGGGATCTCAGTGCAACAGTGAGACTGGGATCTCAGTGAGACAGTGAGACTTTTATTTATGTGAGAGAGTGAGAATGGGGTATCATTTTGACTGTGAGACTGGGATCCTAGTTTGAGTGTTTCACTGGGATATCATAGAGAGATTGAGACAGGAATCTCAGATTGATTGAGACTGGGATTGCAGTGAGAGTCTGAGACAGTGATTGCAGTGCGAATGTGAGACTGGGATCTCAGTAGGACATAGAGATTGTGATCTCTGTGACACAATGAGACTTTTTTCTCTGTGAGAGAGTGAGACTGGGATGTCAATAAGAGAGTGAGACTGGGATCTCAGTGAAAGAGTGAGACTGGGATCTCAGTGAGAGAGTTAGATTGGGATCTCAGTGTGGGAGTGAGACTGAGATCTCAGTGTGATAGTGTTATAGGGATCTCACTGAGCGTGTGAGACTGGGAACTGAGTGAGAGAGTGAGACTGGGATCTCAGTGGGAGAGTGAGACTGGGATCTCAGTGGGCGAGTGAGACTGGGATCTCAGTGGGAGAGTGAGACTGGGATCTCAGTGGGAGAGTGAGACTGGGATCTCAGTGAGAGGGTGAGACTGGGGTCTCAGTGTGAGAGAGACTGGGATCTCAGTGAATTTATGAGAATGGAATCTCAGTGAGAGTTTGAGACTGGCATCTCAGTGAGAGAGTGAGAGTGGGATCTCAGTGGGAGAGTGAGACTGGGATCTCAGTGTGAATGAGACTGGGATCTCAGTGTGTGTGATTCTGGGATCTCAGTGAGAGAGTGAGTCTGGGATCTCAGTGAGTGTGTGAGAATGGATTCTAAGGGACAGTGTGAGACTGGGTCCTCGGTGTGGGACTAAGTGTGGGATCTCATTGTGAGATTATTATTGGGATCTCACTGAGCTTGTGAGATGGGGATTTCTGTGAGCGGGAAAGACTGGGATCTCAGTGTGAGTGAGACTGGGATCTCAGTGAGAGAGAGAGAGTGGGATCTCAGTGCGTGTGTGTTACTGGTATTTCACTGAGCGGCTGAGGCTGGTATCTCAGTGAAAGGGTGTGACTTGGATCTCAGTGTGAGTGTGTTACTAGGATATCACTGAACGGGTGAGACTGGAATCTCAGTGAAAGGGTGAGACTGGGATCTCAGTGAGAATGTTGGACTGGTATCCCAGTGTGAGTGTGAGAATGGGCTACCAGTGAGAGAGTGAGACTGTGATCTCACGGAGAGAGTGCGACTGTGATCTCTATGAGAGTGTGACAATGCAATGTCAGTGAGCGAGAGAGTTGGGGATCTCAGTGTGAATCTGTTACCGGGATTTCAATGTGAGAATGAGACTGGGATCTCAGTGAGAGTGAGATTGGGAGCTTAGTGAGAGGGTGAGATGCGTATCTCAGTGTGTGTGAGACTGGGATCTCAGTGAGAGGGTGAGAATGGGATCTCACTGACAGTGTAAGACTGGGACCTCCGTGAGGGATTGAGACTGGGATCTCAGTGAGAGAGTGATAGTGGGATTTCAGTGGGAGAGTGAGACTGGGATCTCAATGAAAGAGTGAGACTGGGATTTCAGTGAGAGAGTGAGACTGGGATTTCAGTGAGAGAGTGAGACGGGGATCTCAGTGAGAAATTTGGATTGGAATCCCACTGCAACTGTCAGAATGGGCTACCAGTGAGAGAGTGAAACTGTGATCTCACTGATAGTGTGAGACTGGGATCTCAGTGACAGGGTAAGACTAGCACCTCAGTTTGGGAGTGAGACTGAGATCTCAGTGTGATAGTGTTATAGGGATCTCACTGAGCATGTGAGACTGGGATCTCTGTGAGTGTGTGAAAATGTGATCACAGTGACAGTGTAAGACTGGGATCTCAGTGAGAGAGTGAGACTGGGATCTCACTGCGATAGTGAGACTGGGATCTCAGTGAGAGGGTGAGACTGGGGTGTCAGTGTGAGATAGACAGGGATCTCAGTGAATTTATGAGAATGGGATCTCAGTGAGAGATTGAGACTGGGATATCAGTGAGAGAGTGAGAGTGGGATTTCAGTGGGAAAGTGAGACTGGGATCTCAGTGGGAGAGTGAGACTGGGATCTCAGTGAGAGAGTGAGACTGGTATCTCAGTGAGAGAGTGAGATTGGTATCTCAGTGAGAGTGTGAGACTGGGAGCTCAGTGACAGGGTAAGACTGGGACCTCAGTGTTTGAGTGAGACTGAGATCTCAGTGTGATAGTATTATAGGGATCTCACTGAGTGTGTGAGACTGGGATCTCCATGCGGCTGTGAGAATGGGAACTCAGTGACAGTGAAAACTGGGGCCTCAGTGGGAGAGTGAGACTGGGATCTCAGTGAGAGAGTGAGAGTGGGATCTCGGTGGGAGAGTGAGACTGGGATCTCAGTGGGAGAGTGAGACTGGGATCTCAATGAGAGATTGAGACTGGGATCTCAGTGTGTGTGATTCTGGGTCTCAGTGAGAGAGTGAGACTGGGATCTCAGCGAGAGTGTGAAAATGCGATCTCAGTGAATGTGTAAGACTGGGACCTCAGAGGGAGAGTAAGACTGGGTTCTCAGTGGGAGAGTGAGACTGGGATCTCAGTGTGAGTGGGCCTGCGATCTCAGTGAGAGAGTGAGACTGCGATCTCTGTGAGAGTGTGTGACTGTGATCTCTGTGAGTGGGCGAAACTGACATCTCAATGCGAGTGAGACTGGGATCTCAGAGCGACAGTGAGACTCTGATCTCAGTGAGACAGTGAGACTTTTATTTATGTGAGAGAGTGAGAATGGGGTATCATTGTGACTGTGAGACTGGGATCTCAGTTTGAGTGTTTCACTGGGATATCATAGAGAGATTGAGACAGGGATCTCAGATTGATTGAGCCTGGGATTGCAGTGAGAGGTTGAGACAGTGATTGCAGTGCGAATGTGAGACTGGGATCTCAGTACGACATAGAGATTGTGATCTCTGTGACACAATGAGACTTTTTTCTCTGTGAGAGAGTGAGACTGGGATGTCAATAAGAAAGTGAGACTGGGATCTCAGTGAAAGAGTGAGACTGGGATCTAAGTGAGAGAGTTAGACTGGGTTCTCAGTGAGAGAGTGAGACTGGGAGCTCAGTGAGAGTGTAAGATTGGGATCTCAGTATGGGAGTGAGACTGAGATCTCATTGTGATAGTGTTATAGGGATCTCAATGAGCATGTGAGACTGGGAACTGAGTGAGAGAGTGAGACTGGGATCTCAGTGGGAGAGTGAGACTGGGATCTCAGTGGGAGAGTGACACTGGGATCTCAATGAAAGAGTGAGACTGGGATTTCAGTGGGAGAGTGAGACTGGGATCCAAGTTAGAGAGTGAGACTGGGACCTCAGTGTGGGAGTGAGACTGAGATCTCAGTGTGATAGTATTATAGGGATCTCACTGAGCGTGTGAGACTGGGATCTCCCTGCGGCTGTGAGAATGGGAACTCAGTGACAGTGAAAACTGGGACCTCAGTGGGAGAGTGAGACTGGGATCTCAGTGGGAGAGTGAGACTGGGATCTCAGTGGGAGAGTGAGACTGGGATCTCAGTGGGAGAGTGAGACTGGGATCTCAGTGGGAGAGTGAGACTGGGATCTCAGTGAGAGGATGAGACTGGGGTCTCAGTGTGAGAGAGACTGGGATCTCAGTGAATTTATGAGAATGGAATCTCAGTGAGAGTTTGAGACTGGCATCTCAGTGAGAGAGTGAGAGTGGGATCTCGGTGGGAGAGTGAGACTGGGATCTCAGTGTGAATGAGACTGGGATCTCAGTGTGAATGAGACTGGGATCTCAGTGTGTGTGATTATGGGATCTCGGTGAGAGAGTGAGTCTGGGATCTCAGTGAGTGTGTGAGAATGGATTAGAATGGACAGTGTAAGACTGGGTCCTCGGTGTGGGACTAAGTGTGGGATCTCATTGTGAGATTATTATTGGTATCTCACTGAGCTTGTGAGATGGGGATTTCTGTGAGCGGGAAAGACTGGGATCTCAGTGTGAGTGAGACTGGGATCTCAGTGAGAGAGAGAGAGTGGGATCTCAGTGCGTGTGTGTTACTGGTATTTCACTGAGCGGCTGAGGCTGGTATCTCAGTGAAAGGGTGTGACTTGGATCTCAGTGTGAGTGTGTTACTAGGATATCACTGAATGGGTGAGACTGGAATCTCAGTGAAAGGGTGAGACTGGGATCTCAGTGAGAATGTTGGACTGGTATCCCAGTGCGAGTGTGAGAATGGGCTACCAGTGAGAGAGTGACACTGTGATCTCACTGAGAGAGTGCGACTGTGATCTCTATGAGACTGTGACAATGCAATGTCAGTGAGCGAGAGAGGTGGGGATCTCAGTGTGAATATGTTACCGGGATTTCAATGTGAGAATGAGACTGGGATCTCAGTGTGAATGAGACTGGGATCTTAGTGTGAACTTGAGACTGGGATTTCAGTGAGAGATTAGGAGTGGGATCTCAGTGAGAGTGAGATTGGGAGCTTAGTGAGAGGGTGAGATGCGTATCTCAGTGTGTGTGAGACTGGGATCTCAGTGAGAGGGTGAGACTCGGATCTCAGTGTGAGTGAGACTGGGCTGTCAGTGTGAGTGGGCCTGCGATCTCAGTGAGAGAGTGAGACTACGATCTCAGTGAGAGTGTGTGACTGTGATCTCTGTGAGTGGGCAAAACTGACATCTCAATGCGAGTGAGACTGGGATCTCAGTGCAACAGTGAGACTGGGATCTCAGTGAGACAGTGAGACTTTTATTTATGTGAGAGAGTGAGAATGGGGTATCATTTTGACTGTGAGACTGGGATCCTAGTTTGAGTGTTTCACTGGGATATCATAGAGAGATTGAGACAGGAATCTCAGATTGATTGAGACTGGGATTGCAGTGAGAGTCTGAGACAGTGATTGCAGTGCGAATGTGAGACTGGGATCTCAGTAGGACATAGAGATTGTGATCTCTGTGACACAATGAGACTTTTTTCTCTGTGAGAGAGTGAGACTGGGATGTCAATAAGAGAGTGAGACTGGGATCTCAGTGAAAGAGTGAGACTGGGATCTCAGTGAGAGAGTTAGATTGGGATCTCAGTGTGGGAGTGAGACTGAGATCTCAGTGTGATAGTGTTATAGGGATCTCACTGAGCGTGTGAGACTGGGAACTGAGTGAGAGAGTGAGACTGGGATCTCAGTGGGAGAGTGAGACTGGGATCTCAGTGGGCGAGTGAGACTGGGATCTCAGTGGGAGAGTGAGACTGGGATCTCAGTGGGAGAGTGAGACTGGGATCTCAGTGAGAGGGTGAGACTGGGGTCTCAGTGTGAGAGAGACTGGGATCTCAGTGAATTTATGAGAATGGAATCTCAGTGAGAGTTTGAGACTGGCATCTCAGTGAGAGAGTGAGAGTGGGATCTCAGTGGGAGAGTGAGACTGGGATCTCAGTGTGAATGAGACTGGGATCTCAGTGTGTGTGATTCTGGGATCTCAGTGAGAGAGTGAGTCTGGGATCTCAGTGAGTGTGTGAGAATGGATTCTAAGGGACAGTGTGAGACTGGGTCCTCGGTGTGGGACTAAGTGTGGGATCTCATTGTGAGATTATTATTGGGATCTCACTGAGCTTGTGAGATGGGGATTTCTGTGAGCGGGAAAGACTGGGATCTCAGTGTGAGTGAGACTGGGATCTCAGTGAGAGAGAGAGAGTGGGATCTCAGTGCGTGTGTGTTACTGGTATTTCACTGATCGGCTGAGGCTGGTATCTCAGTGAAAGGGTGTGACTTGGATCTCAGTGTGAGTGTGTTACTAGGATATCACTGAACGGGTGAGACTGGAATCTCAGTGAAAGGGTGAGACTGGGATCTCAGTGAGAATGTTGGACTGGTATCCCAGTGCGAGTGTGAGAATGGGCTACCAGTGAGAGAGTGAGACTGTGATCTCACGGAGAGAGTGCGACTGTGATCTCTATGAGAGTGTGACAATGCAATGTCAGTGAGCGAGAGAGTTGGGGATCTCAGTGTGAATCTGTTACCGGGATTTCAATGTGAGAATGAGACTGGGATCTCAGTGAGAGTGAGATTGGGAGCTTAGTGAGAGGGTGAGATGCGTATCTCAGTGTGTGTGAGACTGGGATCTCAGTGAGAGGGTGAGAATGGGATCTCACTGACAGTGTAAGACTGGGACCTCCGTGAGGGATTGAGACTGGGATCTCAGTGAGAGAGTGATAGTGGGATTTCAGTGGGAGAGTGAGACTGGGATCTCAATGAAAGAGTGAGACTGGGATTTCAGTGAGAGAGTGAGACTGGGATTTCAGTGAGAGAGTGAGACGGGGATCTCAGTGAGAAATTTGGATTGGAATCCCACTGCAACTGTCAGAATGGGCTACCAGTGAGAGAGTGAAACTGTGATCTCACTGATAGTGTGAGACTGGGATCTCAGTGACAGGGTAAGACTAGCACCTCAGTTTGGGAGTGAGACTGAGATCTCAGTGTGATAGTGTTATAGGGATCTCACTGAGCATGTGAGACTGGGATCTCTGTGAGTGTGTGAAAATGTGATCACAGTGACAGTGTAAGACTGGGATCTCAGTGAGAGAGTGAGACTGGGATCTCACTGCGATAGTGAGACTGGGATCTCAGTGAGAGGGTGAGACTGGGGTGTCAGTGTGAGATAGACAGGGATCTCAGTGAATTTATGAGAATGGGATCTCAGTGAGAGATTGAGACTGGGATATCAGTGAGAGAGTGAGAGTGGGATTTCAGTGGGAAAGTGAGACTGGGATCTCAGTGGGAGAGTGAGACTGGGATCTCAGTGAGAGAGTGAGACTGGTATCTCAGTGAGAGAGTGAGATTGGTATCTCAGTGAGAGTTTGAGACTGGGAGCTCAGTGACAGGGTAAGACTGGGACCTCAGTGTTTGAGTGAGACTGAGATCTCAGTGTGATAGTATTATAGGGATCTCACTGAGTGTGTGAGACTGGGATCTCCATGCGGCTGTGAGAATGGGAACTCAGTGACAGTGAAAACTGGGGCCTCAGTGGGAGAGTGAGACTGGGATCTCAGTGAGAGAGTGAGAGTGGGATCTCGGTGGGAGAGTGAGACTGGGATCTCAGTGGGAGAGTGAGACTGGGATCTCAATGAGAGATTGAGACTGGGATCTCAGTGTGTGTGATTCTGGGTCTCAGTGAGAGAGTGAGACTGGGATCTCAGCGAGAGTGTGAAAATGCGATCTCAGTGAATGTGTAAGACTGGGACCTCAGAGGGAGAGTAAGACTGGGTTCTCAGTGGGAGAGTGAGACTGGGATCTCAGTGTGAGTGGGCCTGCGATCTCAGTGAGAGAGTGAGACTGCGATCTCTGTGAGAGTGTGTGACTGTGATCTCTGTGAGTGGGCGAAACTGACATCTCAATGCGAGTGAGACTGGGATCTCAGAGCGACAGTGAGACTCTGATCTCAGTGAGACAGTGAGACTTTTATTTATGTGAGAGAGTGAGAATGGGGTATCATTGTGACTGTGAGACTGGGATCTCAGTTTGAGTGTTTCACTGGGATATCATAGAGAGATTGAGACAGGGATCTCAGATTGATTGAGCCTGGGATTGCAGTGAGAGGTTGAGACAGTGATTGCAGTGCGAATGTGAGACTGGGATCTCAGTACGACATAGAGATTGTGATCTCTGTGACACAATGAGACTTTTTTCTCTGTGAGAGAGTGAGACTGGGATGTCAATAAGAAAGTGAGACTGGGATCTCAGTGAAAGAGTGAGACTGGGATCTAAGTGAGAGAGTTAGACTGGGTTCTCAGTGAGAGAGTGAGACTGGGAGCTCAGTGAGAGTGTAAGATTGGGATCTCAGTATGGGAGTGAGACTGAGATCTCATTGTGATAGTGTTATAGGGATCTCAATGAGCATGTGAGACTGGGAACTGAGTGAGAGAGTGAGACTGGGATCTCAGTGGGAGAGTGAGACTGGGATCTCAGTGGGAGAGTGACACTGGGATCTCAATGAAAGAGTGAGACTGGGATTTCAGTGGGAGAGTGAGACTGGGATCCAAGTTAGAGAGTGAGACTGGGACCTCAGTGTGGGAGTGAGACTGAGATCTCAGTGTGATAGTATTATAGGGATCTCACTGAGCGTGTGAGACTGGGATCTCCCTGCGGCTGTGAGAATGGGAACTCAGTGACAGTGAAAACTGGGACCTCAGTGGGAGAGTGAGACTGGGATCTCAGTGGGAGAGTGAGACTGGGATCTCAGTGGGAGAGTGAGACTGGGATCTCAGTGGGAGAGTGAGACTGGGATCTCAATGAGAGATTGAGACTGGGATCTCAGTGTGAGTGTTACTGGGATCTTAGTATGTGTGATTCTGGGTCTCAGTGAGAGATTGAGACTGGGATCTCAGCGAGAGTGTGAGAATGGGATCTCAGTGAATGTGTAAGACTGGGACCTCAGAGGGAGAGTAAGACTGGGTTCTCAGTGGGAGAGTGAGACTGGGATCTCAGTGGGAGAATGAGACTGGTATCTCAGTTGGAGAGTGAGACTGGGATCTCAGTGAGACGGTGAGACTGGGGTCTCAGTGTGAGAGAGACTGGGATCTCAGTGAATTTATGAGAATGGAATCTCAGTGAGAGTTTGAGACTGGGATATCAGTGAGAGAGTGAGAGTGAGATCTCGGTGGGAGAGTGAGACTGGGATCTCAGTGTGAATGAGACTGGGAACTCTCTGTGTGTGATTGTAGGATCTCGGTGAGAGAGTGAGTCTGGGATCTCAGTGAGTGTGTGAGAATGGAATCTAAGTGACAGTGTAAGACTGGAACCCCAGTGTGGGACTAAGAGTGGGATCTCAGTGTGAGATTGTTATTGGGATCTCACTGAGCTTGTGAGATGGGGATTTCTGTGAGAGGGAAAGACTGGGATCTCAGTTTGAGTGAGACTGGGATCTCAGTGAGAGAGTGAGAGTGGGATCTCAGTGCGTGTGTGTTACTGGAATTTCACTGAGCGGCTGAGGCTGGTATCTCAGTGAAAGGGTGTGACTTGGATCTCAGTGTGAGTGTGTTACTAGGATATCACTGAACGGGTGAGACTGGATTCTCAGTGAGATGGTGAGACTGGGATCTCGGTGAGAAAGTTGGCTGGTATCCCAGTGCGAGTGTGAGAATGGGCTACCAGTGAGAGAGTGAGACTGTGATCTCACTGAGAGCGTGCGACTGTGATCTCTATGAGAGTGTGACCATGGGATGTCAGTGAGCGAGTGAGGCGGGGATCTCAGTGTGAATCTGTTACCGGGATTTCAATGTGAGAATGAGACTGGGATCTCAGTGTGAGTGAGACTGGGATCTTAGTGTGAACTTGAGACTGGGATTTCAGTGAGAGAGTGGGAGTGGGATCTCAGTGAGAGTGAGATTGGGAGCTTAGTGAGAGGGTGAGATGGGTATCTCAGTGTGTGTGAGACTGGGATCTCAGTGAGAGGGTGAGACTGGGATCTCAGTGTGAGTGAGACTGAGCTCTCAGTGTGAGTGAGACTGCGATCTCTGTGAGAGTGTGTGACTGTGATCTCTGTGAGTGGGCAAAACTGACATCTCAATGCGAGTGAGACTGGGATCTCAGTGCGACAGTGAGACTGTGATCTCAGTGAGACAGTGAGACTTTTATTTATGTGAGAGAGTGAGAATGGGGTATCATTGTGACTGTGAGACTGGGATCTCAATTTGAGTGTTTTACTGGGATATCATAGAGAGATTGAGACTGGGATCTCAGATTGATTGACTCTGGGATCGCAGTGAGAGACTACGACAGTGATTGCAGTGCGAATGTGAGACTGGGATCTCAGTACGACAGAGAGATTTTGATCTCTGTGACACAATGAGACTTTTTTCTCTGTGAGAGAGTGAGACTGGGATGTCAATAAGAAAGTGAGACTGGGATCTCAGTGAAAGAGTGAGACTGGGATCTCAGTGAGAGAGTTAGACTGGGTTCTCAGTGAGAGAGTGAGACTAGGATCTCAGTGAAAGTGTAAGTTTGGGATCTCAGTGTGGGTGTGAGACTGAGATCTCAGTGTGATAGTGTTATAGGGATCTCACTGAGCGTGTGAGACTGGGAACTGAGTGAGAGAGTGAGACTGGGCTCTCAGTGGGAGAGTGAGACTGGGATCTCAGTGGGAGAGTGAGACTGGGATCTCAGTGGGAGAGTGAGACTGGGATCTCAGTGGGAGAGTGAGACTGGGATCTCAGTGGGAGAGTGAGACTGGGATCTCAGTGAGAGGATGAGACTGGGGTCTCAGTGTGAGAGAGACTGGGATCTCAGTGAATTTATGAGAATGGAATCTCAGTGAGAGTGTGAGAGTGGGATCTCGGTGGGAGAGTGAGACTGGGATCTCAGTGTGAATGAGACTGGGATCTCAGTGTGAATGAGACTGGGATCTCAGTGTGTGTGATTATGGGATCTCGGTGAGAGAGTGAGTCTGGGATCTCAGTGAGTGTGTGAGAATGGATTAGAATGGACAGTGTAAGACTGGGTCCTCGGTGTGGGACTAAGTGTGGGATCTCATTGTGAGATTATTATTGGGATCTCACTGAGCTTGTGAGATGGGGATTTCTGTGAGCGGGAAAGACTGGGATCTCAGTGTGAGTGAGACTGGGATCTCAGTGAGAGAGAGAGAGTGGGATCTCAGTGCGTGTGTGTTACTGGTATTTCACTGAGCGGCTGAGGCTGGTATCTCAGTGAAAGGGTGTGACTTGGATCTCAGTGTGAGTGTGTTACTAGGATATCACTGAATGGGTGAGACTGGAATCTCAGTGAAAGGGTGAGACTGGGATCTCAGTGAGAATGTTGGACTGGTATCCCAGTGCGAGTGTGAGAATGGGCTACCAGTGAGAGAGTGACACTGTGATCTCACTGAGAGAGTGCGACTGTGATCTCTATGAGACTGTGACAATGCAATGTCAGTGAGCGAGAGAGGTGGGGATCTCAGTGTGAATATGTTACCGGGATTTCAATGTGCGAATGAGACTGGGATCTCAGTGTGAATGAGACTGGGATCTTAGTGTGAACTTGAGACTGGGATTTCAGTGAGAGATTAGGAGTGGGATCTCAGTGAGAGTGAGATTGGGAGCTTAGTGAGAGGGTGAGATGCGTATCTCAGTGTGTGTGAGACTGGGATCTCAGTGAGAGGGTGAGACTCGGATCTCAGTGTGAGTGAGACTGGGCTGTCAGTGTGAGTGGGCCTGCGATCTCAGTGAGAGAGTGAGACTACGATCTCAGTGAGAGTGTGTGACTGTGATCTCTGTAAGTGGGCAAAACTGACATCTCAATGCGAGTGAGACTGGGATCTCAGTGCAACAGTGAGACTGGGATCTCAGTGAGACAGTGAGACTTTTATTTATGTGAGAGAGTGAGAATGGGGTATCATTTTGACTGTGAGACTGGGATCCTAGTTTGAGTGTTTCACTGGGATATCATAGAGAGATTGAGACAGGAATCTCAGATTGATTGAGGCTGGGATTGCAGTGAGAGTCTGAGACAGTGATTGCAGTGCGAATGTGAGACTGGGATCTCAGTAGGACATAGAGATTGTGATCTCTGTGACACAATGAGACTTTTTTCTCTGTGAGAGAGTGAGACTGGGATGTCAATAAGAGAGTGAGACTGGGATCTCAGTGAAAGAGTGAGACTGGGATCTCAGTGAGAGAGTTAGATTGGGATCTCAGTGTGGGAGTGAGACTGAGATCTCAGTGTGATAGTGTTATAGGGATCTCACTGAGCGTGTGAGACTGGGAACTGAGTGAGAGAGTGAGACTGGGATCTCAGTGGGAGAGTGAGACTGGGATCTCAGTGGGCGAGTGAGACTGGGATCTCAGTGGGAGAGTGAGACTGGGATCTCAGTGGGAGAGTGAGACTGGGATCTCAGTGAGAGGGTGAGACTGGGGTCTCAGTGTGAGAGAGACTGGGATCTCAGTGAATTTATGAGAATGGAATCTCAGTGAGAGTTTGAGACTGGCATCTCTGTGAGAGAGTGAGAGTGGGATCTCAGTGGGAGAGTGAGACTGGGATCTCAGTGTGAATGAGACTGGGATCTCAGTGTGTGTGATTCTGGGATCTCGGTGAGAGAGTGAGTCTGGGATCTCAGTGAGTGTGTGAGAATGGATTCTAAGGGACAGTGTGAGACTGGGTCCTCGGTGTGGGACTAAGTGTGGGATCTCATTGTGAGATTATTATTGGGATCTCACTGAGCTTGTGAGATGGGGATTTCTGTGAGCGGGAAAGACTGGGATCTCAGTGTGAGTGAGACTGGGATCTCAGTGAGAGAGAGAGAGTGGGATCTCAGTGCGTGTGTGTTACTGGTATTTCACTGAGCGGCTGAGGCTGGTATCTCAGTGAAAGGGTGTGACTTGGATCTCAGTGTGAGTGTGTTACTAGGATATCACTGAACGGGTGAGACTGGAATCTCAGTGAAAGGGTGAGACTGGGATCTCAGTGAGAATGTTGGACTGGTATCCCAGTGCGAGTGTGAGAATGGGCTACCAGTGAGAGAGTGAGACTGTGAACTCACGGAGAGAGTGCGACTGTGATCTCTATGAGAGTGTGACAATGCAATGTCAGTGAGCGAGAGAGTTGGGGATCTCAGTGTGAATCTGTTACCGGGATTTCAATGTGAGAATGAGACTGGGATCTCAGTGAGAGTGAGATTGGGAGCTTAGTGAGAGGGTGAGATGCGTGTCTCAGTGTGTGTGAGACTGGGATCTCAGTGAGAGGGTGAGACTCGGATCTCAGTGTGAGTGAGACTGGGCTGTCAGTGTGAGTGGGCCTGCGATCTCAGTGAGAGAGTGAGACTACGATCTCAGTGAGAGTGTGTGACTGTGATCTCTGTGAGTGGGCAAAACTGACATCTCAATGCGAGTGAGACTGGGATCTCAGTGCAACAGTGAGACTGGGATCTCAGTGAGACAGTGAGACTTTTATTTATGTGAGAGAGTGAGAATGGGGTATCATTTTGACTGTGAGACTGGGATCCTAGTTTGAGTGTTTCACTGGGATATCATAGAGAGATTGAGACAGGAATCTCAGATTGATTGAGACTGGGATTGCAGTGAGAGGCTGAGACAGTGATTGCAGTGTGAATGTGAGACTGGGATCTCAGTAGGACATAGAGATTGTGATCTCTGTGACACAATGAGACTTTTTTCTCTGTGAGAGAGTGAGACTGGGATGTCAATAAGAGAGTGAGACTGGGATCTCAGTGAAAGAGTGAGACTGGGATCTCAGTGAGAGAGTTAGACTGGGATCTCAGTGAGAGTGTAAGATTGGGATCTCAGTGTGGGAGTGAGACTGAGATCTCAGTGTGATAGTGTTATAGGGATCTCCCTGAGCGTGTGAGACTGGGAACTGAGTGAGAGAGTGAGACTGGGATCTCAGTGGGAGAGTGAGACTGGGATCTCAGTGGGAGAGTGAGACTGGGATCTCAGTGGGAGAGTGAGACTGGGATCTCAGTGGGAGAGTGAGACTGGGATCTCAGTGGGAGAGTGAGACTGGGATCTCAATGAGAGATTGAGACTGGGATCTCAGTGTGAGTGTTACTGGGATCTTAGTATGTGTGATTCTGGGTCTCAGTGAGAGATTGAGACTGGGATCTCAGCGAGAGTGTGAGAATGGGATCTCAGTGAATGTGTAAGACTGGGACCTCAGAGGGAGAGTAAGACTGGGTTCTCAGTGGGAGAGTGAGACTGGGATCTCAGTGGGAGAATGAGACTGGTATCTCAGTTGGAGAGTGAGACTGGGATCTCAGTGAGACGGTGAGACTGGGGTCTCAGTGTGAGAGAGACTGGGATCTCAGTGAATTTATGAGAATGGAATCTCAGTGAGAGTTTGAGACTGGGATATCAGTGAGAGAGTGAGAGTGGGATCTCGGTGGGAGAGTGAGACTGGGATCTCAGTGTGAATGAGACTGGGAACTCTCTGTGTGTGATTGTAGGATCTCGGTGAGAGAGTGAGTCTGGGATCTCAGTGAGTGTGTGAGAATGGAATCTAAGTGACAGTGTAAGACTGGACCCCCAGTGTGGGACTAAGAGTGGGATCTCAGTGTGAGATTGTTATTGGGATCTCACTGAGCTTGTGAGACGGGGATTTCTGTGAGAGGGAAAGACTGGGATCTCAGTTTGAGTGAGACTGGGATCTCAGTGAGAGAGTGAGAGTGGGATCTCAGTGCGTGTGTGTTACTGGAATTTCACTGAGCGGCTGAGGCTGGTATCTCAGTGAAAGGGTGTGACTTGGATCTCAGTGTGAGTGTGTTACTAGGATATCACTGAACGGGTGAGACTGGATTCTCAGTGAGATGGTGAGACTGGGATCTCGGTGAGAAAGTTGGCTGGTATCCCAGTGCGAGTGTGAGAATGGGCTACCAGTGAGAGAGTGAGACTGTGATCTCACTGAGAGCGTGCGACTGTGATCTCTATGAGAGTGTGACCATGGGATGTCAGTGAGCGAGTGAGGCGGGGATCTCAGTGTGAATCTGTTACCGGGATTTCAATGTGAGAATGAGACTGGGATCTCAGTGTGAGTGAGACTGGGATCTTAGTGTGAACTTGAGACTGGGATTTCAGTGAGAGAGTGGGAGTGGGATCTCAGTGAGAGTGAGATTGGGAGCTTAGTGAGAGGGTGAGATGGGTATCTCAGTGTGTGTGAGACTGGGATCTCAGTGAGAGGGTGAGACTGGGATCTCAGTGTGAGTGAGACTGAGCTCTCAGTGTGAGTGAGACTGCGATCTCTGTGAGAGTGTGTGACTGTGATCTCTGTGAGTGGGCAAAACTGACATCTCAATGCGAGTGAGACTGGGATCTCAGTGCGACAGTGAGACTGTGATCTCAGTGAGACAGTGAGACTTTTATTTATGTGAGAGAGTGAGAATGGGGTATCATTGTGACTGTGAGACTGGGATCTCAGTTTGAGTGTTTTACTGGGATATCATAGAGAGATTGAGACAGGGATCTCAGATTGATTGACTCTGGGATTGCAGTGAGAGACTACGACAGTGATTGCAGTGCGAATGTGAGACTGGGATCTCAGTACGACAGAGAGATTTTGATCTCTGTGACACAATGAGACTTTTTTCTCTGTGAGAGAGTGAGACTGGGATGTCAATAAGAAAGTGAGACTGGGATCTCAGTGAAAGAGTGAGACTGGGATCTCAGTGAGAGAGTTAGACTGGGTTCTCAGTGAGAGAGTGAGACTAGGATCTCAGTGAAAGTGTAAGTTTGGGATCTCAGTGTGGGTGTGAGACTGAGATCTCAGTGTGATAGTGTTATAGGGATCTCACTGAGCGTGTGAGACTGGGAACTGAGTGAGAGAGTGAGACTGGGCTCTCAGTGGGAGAGTGAGACTGGGATCTCAGTGGGAGAGTGAGACTGGGATCTCAGTGGGAGAGTGAGACTGGGATCTCAGTGGGAGAGTGAGACTGGGATCTCAGTGAGAGGATGAGACTGGGGTCTCAGTGTGAGAGAGACTGGGATCTCAGTGAATTTATGAGAATGGAATCTCAGTGAGAGTTTGAGACTGGCATCTCAGTGAGAGAGTGAGAGTGGGATCTCGGTGGGAGAGTGAGACTGGGATCTCAGTGTGAATGAGACTGGGATCTCAGTGTGAATGAGACTGGGATCTCAGTGTGTGTGATTATGGGATCTCGGTGAGAGAGTGAGTCTGGGATCTCAGTGAGTGTGTGAGAATGGATTAGAATGGACAGTGTAAGACTGGGTCCTCGGTGTGGGACTAAGTGTGGGATCTCATTGTGAGATTATTATTGGTATCTCACTGAGCTTGTGAGATGGGGATTTCTGTGAGCGGGAAAGACTGGGATCTCAGTGTGAGTGAGACTGGGATCTCAGTGAGAGAGAGAGAGTGGGATCTCAGTGCGTGTGTGTTACTGGTATTTCACTGAGCGGCTGAGGCTGGTATCTCAGTGAAAGGGTGTGACTTGGATCTCAGTGTGAGTGTGTTACTAGGATATCACTGAATGGGTGAGACTGGAATCTCAGTGAAAGGGTGAGACTGGGATCTCAGTGAGAATGTTGGACTGGTATCCCAGTGCGAGTGTGAGAATGGGCTACCAGTGAGAGAGTGACACTGTGATCTCACTGAGAGAGTGCGACTGTGATCTCTATGAGACTGTGACAATGCAATGTCAGTGAGCGAGAGAGGTGGGGATCTCAGTGTGAATATGTTACCGGGATTTCAATGTGAGAATGAGACTGGGATCTCAGTGTGAATGAGACTGGGATCTTAGTGTGAACTTGAGACTGGGATTTCAGTGAGAGATTAGGAGTGGGATCTCAGTGAGAGTGAGATTGGGAGCTTAGTGAGAGGGTGAGATGCGTATCTCAGTGTGTGTGAGACTGGGATCTCAGTGAGAGGGTGAGACTCGGATCTCAGTGTGAGTGAGACTGGGCTGTCAGTGTGAGTGGGCCTGCGATCTCAGTGAGAGAGTGAGACTACGATCTCAGTGAGAGTGTGTGACTGTGATCTCTGTGAGTGGGCAAAACTGACATCTCAATGCGAGTGAGACTGGGATCTCAGTGCAACAGTGAGACTGGGATCTCAGTGAGACAGTGAGACTTTTATTTATGTGAGAGAGTGAGAATGGGGTATCATTTTGACTGTGAGACTGGGATCCTAGTTTGAGTGTTTCACTGGGATATCATAGAGAGATTGAGACAGGAATCTCAGATTGATTGAGACTGGGATTGCAGTGAGAGTCTGAGACAGTGATTGCAGTGCGAATGTGAGACTGGGATCTCAGTAGGACATAGAGATTGTGATCTCTGTGACACAATGAGACTTTTTTCTCTGTGAGAGAGTGAGACTGGGATGTCAATAAGAGAGTGAGACTGGGATCTCAGTGAAAGAGTGAGACTGGGATCTCAGTGAGAGAGTTAGATTGGGATCTCAGTGTGGGAGTGAGACTGAGATCTCAGTGTGATAGTGTTATAGGGATCTCACTGAGCGTGTGAGACTGGGAACTGAGTGAGAGAGTGAGACTGGGATCTCAGTGGGAGAGTGAGACTGGGATCTCAGTGGGCGAGTGAGACTGGGATCTCAGTGGGAGAGTGAGACTGGGATCTCAGTGGGAGAGTGAGACTGGGATCTCAGTGAGAGGGTGAGACTGGGGTCTCAGTGTGAGAGAGACTGGGATCTCAGTGAATTTATGAGAATGGAATCTCAGTGAGAGTTTGAGACTGGCATCTCAGTGAGAGAGTGAGAGTGGGATCTCAGTGGGAGAGTGAGACTGGGATCTCAGTGTGAATGAGACTGGAATCTCAGTGTGTGTGATTCTGGGATCTCGGTGAGAGAGTGAGTCTGGGATCTCAGTGAGTGTGTGAGAATGGATTCTAAGGGACAGTGTGAGACTGGGTCCTCGGTGTGGGACTAAGTGTGGGATTTCATTGTGAGATTATTATTGGGATCTCACTGAGCTTGTGAGATGGGGATTTCTGTGAGCGGGAAAGACTGGGATCTCAGTGTGAGTGAGACTGGGATCTCAGTGAGAGAGAGAGAGTGGGATCTCAGTGCGTGTGTGTTACTGGTATTTCACTGAGCGGCTGAGGCTGGTATCTCAGTGAAAGGGTGTGACTTGGATCTCAGTGTGAGTGTGTTACTAGGATATCACTGAACGGGTGAGACTGGAATCTCAGTGAAAGGGTGAGACTGGGATCTCAGTGAGAATGTTGGACTGGTATCCCAGTGCGAGTGTGAGAATGGGCTACCAGTGAGAGAGTGAGACTGTGATCTCACGGAGAGAGTGCGACTGTGATCTCTATGAGAGTGTGACAATGCAATGTCAGTGAGCGAGAGAGTTGGGGATCTCAGTGTGAATCTGTTACCGGGATTTCAATGTGAGAATGAGACTGGGATCTCAGTGAGAGTGAGATTGGGAGCTTAGTGAGAGGGTGAGATGCGTATCTCAGTGTGTGTGAGACTGGGATCTCAGTGAGAGGGTGAGACTCGGATCTCAGTGTGAGTGAGACTGGGCTGTCAGTGTGAGTGGGCCTGCGATCTCAGTGAGAGAGTGAGACTACGATCTCAGTGAGAGTGTGTGACTGTGATCTCTGTGAGTGGGCAAAACTGACATCTCAATGCGAGTGAGACTGGGATCTCAGTGCAACAGTGAGACTGGGATCTCAGTGAGACAGTGAGACTTTTATTTATGTGAGAGAGTGAGAATGGGGTATCATTTTGACTGTGAGACTGGGATCCTAGTTTGAGTGTTTCACTGGGATATCATAGAGAGATTGAGACAGGAATCTCAGATTGATTGAGACTGGGATTGCAGTGAGAGGCTGAGACAGTGATTGCAGTGTGAATGTGAGACTGGGATCTCAGTAGGACATAGAGATTGTGATCTCTGTGACACAATGAGACTTTTTTCTCTGTGAGAGAGTGAGACTGGGATGTCAATAAGAGAGTGAGACTGGGATCTCAGTGAAAGAGTGAGACTGGGATCTCAGTGAGAGAGTTAGACTGGGATCTCAGTGAGAGTGTAAGATTGGGATCTCAGTGTGGGAGTGAGACTGAGATCTCAGTGTGATAGTGTTATAGGGATCTCCCTGAGCGTGTGAGACTGGGAACTGAGTGAGAGAGTGAGACTGGGATCTCAGTGGGAGAGTGAGACTGGGATCTCAGTGGGCGAGTGAGACTGGGATCTCAGTGGGAGAGTGAGACTGGGATCTCAGTGAGAGGGTGAGACTGGGATCTCAGTGTGAGAGAGACTGGGATCTCAGTGAATTTATGAGAATGGAATCTCAGTGAGAGTTTGAGACTGGGATATCAGTGAGAGAGTGAGAGTGGGATCTCGGTGGGAGAGTGAGACTGGGATCTCAGTGTGAATGAGAATGGGATCTCAGTGTGAATGAGACTGGGATCTCAGTGTGTGTGATTCTGGGATCTCGGTGAGAGAGTGAGTCTGTGATCTCAATGAGTGTGTGAGAATGGGATCTAAGGGACAGTGTAAGACTGGGACCTCGGTGTGGGATTAAGAGTGGGATCTCAGTGTGAGATTATTATTGGGATCTCACTGAGTTTGTGAGATGGGGATTTCTGTGAGAGGGAAAGACTGGGATCTCAGTGTGAGTGAGACTGGGATCTCAGTGAGTAAGTGAGAGTGGGATCTCAGTGCGTGTGTGTGTTACTGGAATTTCACTGAGCGGCTGAGGCTGGTATCTCAGTGAAAGGATGTGACTTGGATCTCAGTGTGAGTGCGTTACTAGGATATCACTGAACGGGTGAGACTGGACTCTCAGTGAGATGGTGAGACTGTGATCTCAGTGAGAAAGCTGGACTGGTATCCCAGTGCGAATGTGAGAATGGGCTACCACTGAGAGCGTGCGACTGTGATCTCTATGAGAGTGTGACCATGGTATGTCAGTGAGCGAGTGAGGCGGGGATCTCAGTGTGAATCTGTTACCGGGATTTCAATGTGAGAATGAGACTGGGATCTCAGTGTGAGTGAGACTGGGATCTTAGTGTGAACTTGAAACTGGCATTTCAGTGAGAGAGTGGGAGTGGGATCTCAGTGAGAGTGAGATTGGGAGCTTAGTGAGAGGGTGAGACTGGGATCTCAGTGTGAGTGAGACTGGGCTCTCACTGTGAGTGTGCCTGCGATCTCAGTGAGAGAGTGAGACTGCGATCTCTGTGAGAGTGTGTGACTGTGATCTCAGTGAGTGGGCGAAATCGACATCTCAATGCGAGTGAGACTGGGATCTCACTGCGACAGTGAGACTCTGATCTCAGTGAGACACTGAGACTTTTATTTTTGTGAGAGAGTGAGAATGGGGTATCATTGTGATTGTGAGACTGGGATCTCAATTTGAGTGTTTTACTGGGATATCATAGAGAGATTGAGACAGGGATATCAGATTGATTGAGACTGGGATTGCAGTGAGAGGCTGAGACAGTGATTGCAGTGCGAATGTGAGACTGGGATCTCAGTACGACAGATAGATTGTGATCTCTGTGACACAATGAGACTTTTTCTCTGTGAGAGAGTGAGAATGGGATATCATTGCGATTGTGACTGGGATGTCAATGAGAGAGTGAGACTGGGATGTCAATGAGAGAGTGAGAGTTTGAGACTAGGATCTCAGTGACAGTTTAAGACTGGGACCTCAGTGTGGGAGTGAGACTGAGATCACAGTGTGATAGTGTTATAAGGATCTCACTGAGCGTGTGAGACTGGGATCTCTGTGAAAGTTTGAGAATGGGATCTCAGTGACAGTGTAAGAATGGGACCTCAGCTAGAGAGTGAGATTGGGATCTCAGTGTGAGTGAGACTGGGATCTCAGTGAGAGGGTGAGACTGGGATCTCAATGAGAGGATGAGACTGGGATCTCAGTGAGAGGGTGAGACTGGGATCTCAGTGTGAGTGAGACTGGGTTCTCAGTGTGAGTGAGCCTGCGATCTCAATGAGAGATTGAGTCTGGGATCTCAGTGAGTGAATGAGACTGGGATCTCATTGTGATTCAGTTCCTGGGATCTCAGTGAGAGTGTGTGACTGTGATCTCTGTGAGGCAGTAAGACTTTGATTTCAGTGAGAGCGTGAGAATGCGGTGTCATTGCGATTGTGAGACTGGGATCTCAATTTGAGTGTTTTACTGGGATATCATAGAGAGATTGAGACTGGGATTTCAGATTGAATGAGCCTGGGATCTCAGTGAGAGGTTGAGACAGTGATTGCAGTGCGAATGTGAGACTGGGATCCCAGTGCAACAGAGAGACTGTGATCTCTGTGATACAGTGAGACTTTTATTTCTGTGAAAGAGTGAGAAAGGGGTATCATTGCGATTGTGAGACTGGGATGTCAATGAGAGAGTGAGGCTGGGATATCACTGCGAGAGTGAGACTCGGATCTCAGTGAGAGAGTGAGACTGGGATCTCAGTGAGAGAGTGAGACTGGGATCTCAGTGAGAGTTTGAGACTGGGATCTCAGTGAGATAGTGAGAGTGGGCTCTCAATGGGAGAGTGAGACTGGGATCTCAGTGTGAATGAGACTGAGATCTCAGTGTGTGTGATTCTGGGATCTCAGTGAGAGAGTGAGTCTGGGATCTCAGTGAGAGAGTGAGAATGGGATCTAAGTGACAGTGTAAGACTGGGACCTCAGTGTGGGACGAAGAGTGGGATCTCAGTGTGCGATTGTTATAGGGATCTCACTGAGCTTGTGAGAGGGGGATTTCTGTGAGAGGGAAAGACAGGGATCTCAGTCAGAGTGAGACTGGGATATCAGTGAGAGATTGAGAGTGGGAACTCAGTGAGGGTGTGAGAATGGGATCTCAGTGTGAGTGTTACTGAGATCTCAGTGTGTGTGATTCTGGGATCTCAGTGAGACTGGGATCTCAGTGAGAGTGTGAGAACGGGATCTAAGTGGCAGTGCAAGACTGGGAACACAGTGAGAGGGTGAGACTGGGATCTCAGAGAGAGTGTGAGAATGGGATCTCAGTGACAGTGTAAGACTGGGACCTCAGTGAGAGATTGAAACTGGGATCTCAATGAGAGAGTGACAGTGGGATTTCAGAGGGAGAGTGAGACTGGGATCTCAGTGAGAGAGTGAGACTGGGATCTCAGTGAGAGAGTGAGACTGGGATCTCAGTGACAGGGTAAGACTGGGACCTCAGTGTGGAAGTGAGACTGAGATCTCAGTGTGATAGTGTTAAAGGGATCTCACTGAGCGTGTGAGACTGGGATCTCCGTGAGATGGTGAGACGGGGATCTCAGTGAGAATGTTGGACTTGAATCCCAGTGCGAGTGTGAGAATGGTCTACCAAGAAGAGAGTGAGACTGTGATCTCACTGATAGTGTGAGACTGGGATCAAAGTGACAGGGTAAGAATGGCACCTCAGTGTGGGAGTGAGTCTGAAATCTCAGTGTGATAGTGTTATAGGGGTTCACTGAGCATGTGAGACTGGGATCTCTGTGAGAGTGTAAGAATGGGGTCTCAGTGACAGTGTAAGACTGGGACATCAGTGAGAGAGTGAGACTGGGATCTCAGTGAGAGAGTGAGACTGGGATCTCAGTGAGAGTTTGAGACTGGGATCTCAATGAGAGAGTGAGAGTGGGCTCTCAATGGGAGAGTGAGACTGGGATCTCAGTGTGAATGAGACTGTGATCTCAGTGTGTGTGATTTTGGGATCTCAGTGAGAGAGTGAGTCTGGGATCTCAGTGAGAGATTTAGAATGGGATCTAAGTGACAGTGTAAGACTGGGACCTCAGTGTGGGACGAAGAGTGGGATCTCAGTGTGAGATTGTTATAGGGAACTCACTGAGCGTGTGAGATGGGGATTTCTGTGGGAGGGAAAGACTGTGATCACAGTGTGAGTGAGACTGGGATATCAGTGAGAGAGTGATGGTGGGAACTCAGTGCGAGAGTGAGAGAGGGATCTCAGTCCGTATTTGTTACTGGAATTTCACTTAGCGGCTGAGGCTGGTATCTCAGTGAAAGGGTGAGACTGGGATCTCAGTGAGAATGTTGGACTGGTATCCCAGTGCGAGTGTGAGAATGGGCTACCAGTCAGAGAGTGAGACTGTGACCTCACGGAGAGAGTGCGACTGTGATCTCCATGAGAGTGTGACTTTGGGATGTCCGTGAGCGAGTGAGGCGGGGATCTCAGTGTGAATCTGTTACCGGGGTTTCAAAGTGAGAATGAGACTGCGATCTCAGTGTGAGTGAGACCGGGATCTTAGAGTGAACTTGAGACTGGCATTTCAGTGAGAGAGTGGGAGTGGGATCTCAGTGAGAGTGAGATTGGAGCTTAGTGAGAGGGTGAGACGGGTATCTCAGTGAGGGTGAGACAGGGATCACAGTGAGAGGGTGAGACTGGGATCTCAGTGTGAGTGAGACTGGGCTCTCAGTGTGAGTGGGCCTGCGATCTCAGTGAGAGAGTGAGACTGCGATCTCAGTGAGAGAGTGAGACTGGGATCTCAGTGATACAGTGAGACTTTTATTTCTGTGACAGAGTGAGAATGGGTTATCATTGCGATTGTGAGTCTGGGATCTCAATTTGAGTGTTTTAATGGGATATCATAGAGAGATTGAGAGAGGGATCTCAGATTGATTGTGCCTGGGATCGCAGTGAGAGGCTGAGACAGTGATTGCAGTGCGAATGTGAGACTGGGATCTCAGTGAGAGTGTGTGACTGTGATCTCTGTGAGACAGTAAGACTTTGATTTTAGTGAGAGAGTGAGAATGCGGTATCATTGCGATTGTGAGACTGGGATCTCAATTTGAGTGTTTTACTGGGATATCATAGAGAGATTGAGACTGGGATTTCAGATTGAGTGAGCCTGGGATCGCAGTGAGAGGCTCCGACAGTGATTGTAGTGCGAATGTGAGACTGGGATCTCAGTGCGACAGAGAGACTGTGATCTCTGTGATAGACTGAGACATTTTTCTCTGTGTGAGACAGTGAGTCTGGGATCTCGTGAGAGAGTGAGACTGGGATCTCAGTGAGAGAGTGAGACTGGTATCTCAGTGAGAGTGTGAGACTGGGATCTCAGTGAGAGAGTGAGACTGGGATCTCAGTGAGGGTGTGAGACTGGGATCTCAGTGTGAGTGTTACTGGGATCTCAGTGTGTGTGATTCTGGGATCTCAGTGAGAGAGTGAGACTGGGATCTCAGTGAGAGTGTGAGAACGGCATCTAAGTGGCAGTGTAAGACTGGGAACGCAGTGAGAGATTGAGACTGGGATCTCAGTGAGAGTGTAAGAATGGGATCTCCAGAGACAGTGTAAGCCTGGGACCTCAGTGAGAGATTGAAACTGGGATCTCAATAAGAGAGTGACAGTGGGATTTCAGAGGGAGAGTGAGACTGGGATCTCAGTGAGAGAGTGAGACTGGGATCTCAGTGTGGGTAAGACTGGGACCTCAGTGTAGGAGTGATACTGAGATCTCAGTGTGATAGTTTTAAAGGGATCTCACTGAGCGTGTGAGACTGGGATCTCCGTGAGAGGGTGAGGTGGGGATCTCAGTGAGAATGTTGGTCTTGAATCCCAGTGCGAGTGTGAGAATGGGCGACCAGTGAGAGAGTGAGACTGTGATCTCACTGATAGTGTGAGACTGGGATCAAAGTGACAGGGTAAGAATGGCATCTCAGTGTGGGAGTGAGACTGAGATCTCAGTGTGATAGTGTTATAGGGGTTCACTGAGCGTGTGAGACTGGGATCTCAGTGAGAGTGTAAGAATGGGCTCTCAGTGACAGGGTAAGACTGGGACCTCAGTGAGAGAGTGAGACTAGGATCTCAGTGAGAGTTTGAGACTGGGATCTCAGTGTGACTGAGACTGGGATCTCAATGTGTGTGAGACTGGGATCTCAGTGAGAGAGTGAGACTGTGATCTCTGAGGGTGTGAGAATGGGATCTCAGTGACAATGTTTTACTGGGATCTCAATGAGTGAGTAAGACTGGGATATCAGTGTGAGCGTTACTGGCATCTCAGTGTGTGTAATTCTGGGATCTCAGTGAGAGAGTGAGACTGGGATCTCAATAAGAGTGTGAGAATGGAAACTAAGTGACAGTGTAAGACTAGGAACTCAGTCAGAGAGTGAGACTGTGATCTCATTGAGAGTGTGAGAATGGGATCTCAGTGAAAGTGTAAGACTGGGACCTCAGTGAGAGATTGAGACTGGGATCTCAGTGAGAGAGTGACAGTGGGATTTCAGTAGGAGAGTGAGACTGGGATCTCACTGATAGTGTGAGACTGGGATCAAAGTGACAGGGTAAGAATGACATCTCAGTGTGGGAGTGAGACTGAGATCTCAGTGTGATAGTGTTATAGGGGTTCACTGAGCGTGTGAGACTGGGATCTCTGTGAGAGTGTAAGAATGGGCTCTCAGTGACAGTGTAAGACTGGGACCTCAGTGAGAGAGTGAGACTGGGATCTCAGTGAGAGAGTGAGACTGGGATCTCAGTGAGAGTTTGAGACTGGGATCTCAGTGAGAGAGTGAGACTGGGATCTCAGCTACAGTGTGAGAATGTGATCTCAGTGAATGTCTAAGACTGGGATCTCAGTGGCAGAGTGAGAGTGGTATCTCAGTGGCAGAGTGAGAATGGGATCGCAGTGGGAGAGTGAGACTGGGATCTCAGTGAGAGAGTGATACTGGGATCTCAGTGGGAGAGTGAGACTGGGGTCTCTGTGAGAGTTTGAGACTGGGGTTTCAGTGTGAGAGAGACTGGGATCTCAGTGAATGTATGAGAATTGAATCTCTGTGAGAGATTGAGAATGGAATCTCAGTGAGAGAGTGAGACTGGGGTCTCAGTGTAAGAGAGACTGGGATCTCAGTGAATTTTTGAGAATGGAATCTCAGTCAGAGTTTGAGACTGGGATCTCAGTGTGAATGAGACTGGGATCTCAGTGAGAGAGTGAGACTGGGATCTCAGTTAGAGTGTGAGAATGGGATCTTAGTGAATGTGTAAGACTGTGTCCTCATTGAAAGAGTGAGACTGGGATCTCAGTGGCAGAGTGAGACTGGGATCTCAGTGGGAGAGTGAGACTGGGATCTCAGTGGGAGAGTGAGACTGGGATCTCAGTGAGAGTGTGAGACTGGGGTCTCAGTGTAAGAGAGACTGGGATCTCAGTGAATTTTTGAGAATGGAATCTCAGTCAGAGTTTGAGACTGGGATCTCAGTGTGAATGAGACTGGGATCTCAGTGAGAGAGTGAGAATGGGATCAAAGTGACAGTGTAAGACTGGGACCTCAGTGTGGGACTAAGAGTGGGATCTCAGTGTGAGATTGTTATTGGGATCTCACTGAGCTTGTGAGATGGGGATTTCCGTGAGAGGGTAAGACTGGGGTCTCAGTGTGAGTGAGACTGGGATCTCAGTGAGAATGTTGGACTCGAATCCCAGTGTGAGTGTGAGAATGGGCTACCAGTGAGAGAGTGAGACTGTGATCACACGGAAAGAGTGCGACTGTGATCTCTATGAGAGTGTGACAATGGAATGTCAGTGAGAGAGTGAGACGGGGATCTCAGTGTGAATCTGTTACCGGAGTTTCAATGTGAGAATGAGACTGGGATCTCAGTGTGAGTGAGACTGGGATCTCAGTGAGAATGTTGGACTGGAATCCCAGTGTGAGTGTGAGAATGGGCTACCAGTGAGAGAGTGAGACTGTGATCACACGGAAAGAGTGCGACTGTGATCTCTATGAGAGTGTGACAATGGAATGTCAGTGAGAGAGTGAGATGGGGATCTCAGTGTGAATCTGTTACCGGAGTTTCAATGTGAGAATGAGACTGGGATCTCAGTGTGAGTGAGACTGGGACCTTAGTGTGAACTTGAGACTGGGATTTCAGTGAGAGAGTTGGAGTGGGATGTCAGTGAGAGTGAGATTGGGTTCTTAGTGAGAGGGTGAGACTTGTTTGTCAGTGTGAGTGAGACTGGGATCTCAGTGAGAGAGTGAGAGTGGGATCTCATTATAAGAGTGATACTGGGATCTCAATGTGATGAGACTGGGATCTAAATGTGTGTGAGACAGGGATCTCAGTGAGAGAGTGAGACTGTGATCTCAGTGTGAGTGAGACTGGGCTCTCAGTGAATGTATGAGACTGGGAACTCAGTGAGAGATTGAGACTGGGATCTCATTGAGAGAGTGAGAGTGGGATCTCAGTATGAGAGTGAGACTGGGATCTCAGTGTGATGAGACTGGGATCTAAATGTGTGTGAGACAGGGATCTCAGTGAGAGAGTGAGACTGTGATCTCAGTGGGGGTGTGAGAATGGGATCTCCGTGAGAATGTGTTACTGGGATCTCAATGAGAGAGTGAGACTGGGATCTCAGTGTGAGTGAGACTGGGATCTCAGTGAATGTATGAGACTGGGATCTCAGTGAGAGATTGAGACTGGGATCTCACTATGAGTGAGACTGGGATCTAAATGTGTGTGAGACAGGGATCTCAGTGAGAGAGTGAGACTGTGATCTCAGTCGGGGTGTGAGAATGGGATCTCAGTGAGAATGTGTTACTGGGGTCTCAATGAGAGAGTGAGACTGCGATCTCAGTGTGAGTGTTATTGGGATCTCAGTGTGTGTGATTCTGGGATCTCAGTGAAAGAGTTAGACTGGGATCTCAGTGAGAGTGTAAGAACGAGATCTAAGTGGCAGTTTAAGACTGGGATCTCAGTGTGGGACTAAGACTGAGATCACAGTGACAGAGTGAGAGTGGGACCTCAGTGTGGGAGTGAGACTGAGATCACAGTGAGAGAGTGAGAGTGGGATCTCAGTGCGTGTGTGTTACTGGAATTTCACTGAGCGGGTGAGGCTGGTATCTCAGTGAAAGGGAGTGACTTAGATCTCAGTCAGAGTGTCTTACTAGGATATCACTGTACGGGTGAGACTGGGATCTCACTGAGAAGGTGAGACTGGGATCTCAGTGAGAATGTTGGACTGGTATCCCAGTGCGAGTGTGAGAATGTGCTACCAGTGAGAGAGTGAGACTGTGATGCACTGAGAGAATGCGACTGAGATCTCTGAGAGTGTGAAAATGGGATGTCAGTGAGCGAGTGAGCCAGGGATCTCAGTGTGAATCTGTTACCGGTGTTTCAGTGTGAGAATGAGACTGGGATCTCAGTGGGAGTGAGACTGGGATTTAAGTGAGAATTTGAGACTGGCATTTCAGTGAGAGAGTGGGATGGGATCTCACTGAGAGTGAGATTGTGATCTTAGTGAGAGGGTGAGACTGGTATGTCAGTGTGAGTGAGACTAGGATCTCAGTGAGAGCATGAGACTGGGTTCTCAGTGTGAGTGAGACTGGGCTATCAGTGTGAGTGAGCCTGCAATCTCAGTGAGAGAGTGAGACTGGGATCTCAGTGTGATTCAGTTAGTGGGATCTCAGTGAGAGTGTGTGACTGTGATCTCTGTGAGTGGGCAAAACTGACATCTCAATGCGTTTGAGACTGGGATCTCAGGGCGACAGTGAGGCTGTGATCTCAGTGAGTCAGTGTATCTTTGATTTCTGTGAGAGAGTGAGAATGGCTATCATTGCGATTGTGAGACTGGGATCTCAATTTGAGTGTTTTACGGGGATATCATAGAGAGATTGAGACAGGGATCTCAGATTGAGTGAGCCTGGGATCTCAGTGAGAGACTGAGACAGTGATTGCAGTGCAAATGTGAGACTGGGATCTCAGTGCGACAGAGAGACTGTGATCTCTTTGATACACTGAGACTTTTTTCTCTGTGAGAGAGAGACTAGGATGTCAATAAGAGAGTGAGGCAGGGATCTCAGTGAGAGAGTGAGACTGGGATCTCAGTGAGAAAGTGAGGCTGGGATCTCAGTGAGAGAGTGAGACTGTGATCTCCGTGAGAGTTTGAGACTGGAATCTCAGTAACAGGGTAAGACTGGGAGCTCAGTGTGGGAGTGGCACTGAGATCTCAGTGTGATAGTGTTATAGGGAGCTCACTGAGCGTGTGAGACTGGGATCTCAGTGAGAGTGTGAGAATGGGATCTCAGTGGGAGAGCGAGACTGGGATCTCAGTGAGAGGGTGGGACTGGGGTCTAAGTGTGAGAGATACTGGGATCTCAGTGAATTTATGAGAATGGGATCTCAGTGAGAGATTGAGACTGGGATCTCAGTGAGAGAGTGAAACTGGGATCTCAGTTAGAATGTTGGACTGGTATCCCAGTGTGAGTGTGACAATGGGCTACCAGTGAGAGAGTGCGACTGTGATCTCACTGAGAGAGTTCGACTGTGATCACTATGAGAATGTGACAATGGGTTGTCAGTGAGCGAGTGAGGCGGGGATCTCAGTGCGAATCTGTTACCGGGGTTTCAATGTGAGAATGAGACCAGGATCTCAATGAGATTGAGACTGGGACCTTAGTGTGAACTTGAGACTGGGATTTCAGTCACAGAGTGGGAGTGGGATCTCAGTGAGAGTGAGATTGTGAGCTTAGTGAGAGGGTGAGACTGGTATCTCAGTGTGAGTGAGACTGCTCTCTCCGTGAGAGGGTTTGACTGGGATCTCATTGTGAGTGAGACTGGGCTTTCAGTGTGAGTGAGCCTGCGATCTCAGGGAGAGAGTGAGACTGCGATCGCCGGGAGAGAGTGAGACTAGGATCTCAGTGAGAGAGTGAGACTGGGATCTCAGGGTGAATATTGTACTGGTATCCCAGTGAGAGTGTGAGAATGGGCTACCAGTGAGAGAGTGAGACTGCGATCTCAGTGAGAGTGTGAGACTGAGATCTCAGTGGGAGAGTGAGACTGGGATCTCAGTGTGATTCAGTTACTGGGATCTCAGTGAGAGAGTGTAACTGTGATCATTGTGAGTGGGCGAAACTGACATTTCAATGCGAGTGAGACTGGGATCTCAGTGAGACAGTGAGACTGTGATTTCTGTGAGAGTGTGAGAATGGTGTATCATTGCGATTGTGAGACTGGGATATCAATTTGAGTGTTTTACGGCGTTATCCTAGAGAGATTAAGACTGGGATCTCAGATTGAGTGAGTCTGGGATCTCAGTGTGTGTGTGTTACTGGGATTTCACTGAGCGGCTGAGACTGGGATCTCAGTGTGAGATTGTGACTGGGATCTCAGTGTGAGTGAGACTGGGATCTCAGTGAGGGTGTGAGATTGGGATCACAGTGAGAATGTGTTACTGGGATCGCAATGAGAGAGTGAGACTGGGATCTCTGTTTGAGTGATACTTTGATCTCTGTGTGTGTGAATCTGGGATCTCAGTGAGAGAGTGAGACTGGGATCTCAGTGAGAGTGTGAGAATGGGATCTCAGTGACAGTGTAAGACTGGGACCACAGTGTGGGACTGAGACTGGGATCTCAGTGTGAGAGTGTTATAGGGATCTCACGGTGCGTGTGAGGCTGGGAATTCAGTGAGAGGGTAAGAATGGGATCTCAGTGCGTGTGTGTTACTGGGATTTCACTGAACGGGTGAGACTGGGATCTCAGTGAGAGGTTGAGACTGGGATCTCAGTGAGAATGTTGGACTGGTATCACAGTGTGAGCGTGAGCATGGGCTACCAGTGAGAAAGTTAGAGTGTGATGCACTGAGAGAATGCGACTGAGATCTCTATGCGAGTGTGACAATTGATGTCAGTGACAGAGTGAGGCGGGGATCTCAGTGTGAATCTGTTACCGGGGTTTCAATGTGAGAATGAGACTGGGATCTCAGTGTGAGTGAGACTGGAATCTTAGTGAGAACTTGAGACTGTGATTTCAGTCAGAGAATGAGAGTTGGATCTCAGTGAGAGTGAGATTGGGAGATTAGTGAGAGGGTGAGAGTGGGAACTCAGTGTGAGTGAGACTGGGATCTCAGTGAGAGAGTGAGATTGCGATCTCAGTGAGAGAGTGAGACTGGGATCTCAGTGTGATTCAGTTACTGAGATCTCAATGAGAGTGTGTGACTGTGATCTCTGTGAGTGGGCGAAACTGACATCTCAATGCGAATAAGACTGTGATCTCAGTGCAACAGTGAGACTGTGATCTCAGTGACACAGTGAGACTGTGATCTCAGTGAGACAGTGAGACCTCAATTTCTGTGAGAGAGTGAGAATGTGGTATCATTGCGATTGTGAGACTGGGATTTCAATTTGAGTGTTTTACGGGGATATCATAGAGAGATTGAGACTGGGATCTCAGATTGAGTGAGTCTGGCATCTCAGAGAGAGTGTGAGATTGGAATCTCAGTGTGAGTGTGTCACTGGTACATTGTGAGAGAGTGCACCTGTGATCTCTGTGAGAGGGTGGGTTTGGGACATCAGTTTGACAGAGACTGGCATCTCAGTGTGAGTGAGATTAGGTTCTCAGTGTTGGAGTGCAACTGGAATCTCAGTTTAAGAGTGAGACTGGGATCTCCGTGTGTGTGTTACTGGGATTTCACTGAGCGGCTGAGACTGGTATCTCAGTGAAAGGGTTTGACGGGATCTCAGTGTCAGATTGTGACTGGGATCTAAGTTTGAGTGAGACTGGGATCATAGTGAGGTTGTGAGAATGGCCTATCAGTATGAGTGTGAGACTGGGATCCCACTGAGAGAGTGCGATTGTGTTCCCTGTGAGAGGGTGAGAAAGGGATGTCAGTGAGAATGATACTGGTATCTCAGTGAGAGGGTGAGACTTGGATCTCAGTGTGAGTGAGACTGGGCTCTCAGTGTGAGTGAGCCTGCGATCTCAGTGAGAGAGTGAGACTGGGATCTCCGTGAGAGAGTGAGACTGGGATCTCAGTGTGATTCAGTTACTGGGATCTCAGTGAGAATGTGCGACTGTGATGTTTGTGAGTGGGCGAAAATGACATCTCAATGCGAATGAGACTGGGATCTCAGTGCGACAGTGAGACTGTGATCTCAGTGAGACAGTCAGACGTTGATTTCTTTAAGAGAGTGAGAATGGATTATCATGGCGATTGTGAGTCTGGGATCTCAATTTGAGTGTTTTACTGCGATATCATAGGGAGATTGAGACTGGGATCTCAGATTGAGTGAGCCGGGGATCTCAGTGAGAGGCTGAGACAGTGATTGCAGTGCGAATGTGAGACTGGGATCTCAGTGCGACAGAGACTGTGATCTCTGGGATACAGTGAGTCTTTTTTCTCTGTAAGTGAGTGAGAATGGGGTATCATTGTGATTGTGAGACTGGGATGTCAATGAGAGAGTGAGACTGGGATCTCAGTGAGAGAGTAAGACTGGGATCTCAGTGAGAGGGTGAGACTGGGATCTCACTGAGAGTGTGAGACTGTGATCTCAGTGACAGGTTCAGACTGCGAACTCAGTGTGGGAATGAGACTCAGATCTCAGTGTGATAGTGATATAGGGATCTCACTGATCGTGAGAGATTGGGATCTCAGTGAGAGTGTGAGAATGGGATGAGCGTGACAGTGTAAGACTGGGACCTCAGTGGGAAACTGGGACAGGGATCTCTGTGCGTGTGTGTTACTGGGATTTCACTGAGCGGCTGAGGCGTGTATCTCAGTGAAAGGGAGTAACTGGGACCTCAGTGTGAGTGTGTTACTAGGATATCACTGAATGGGTGAGACTGGGATCTCAGTGAGAGGGTGAGACTGGGATCTCAGTGAGAGGTGGAGACTGGGATCTCCGTGAGAATATTGTACTGGTATCCCAGTGCGAGTGTGAGAATGGGCTACCAGTGAGAGAGTGAGACTGCGATCTCAGTGAGAGCGTGAGACTGAGATCTCAGCGGGAGAGTGAGACTGGGATCTCAGTGTGATTCAGTTACTGGGATCTCAGTGAGAGAGTGTAACTGTGATCTCTGTGAGTGGGCGAAACTGACATCTCAATGCGAGTGAGACTGGGATCTCAGTGCGACAGTGAGTCTGTGATTTCTGTGAAAGTGTGAAAATGGTGTATCATTGTGATTGTGAGACTGGGATCTCAATTTGAGAGTTTTACGGCGTTATCATAGAGAGATTAAGACTGGGATCTCAGATTGAGTCAGACTGGGATCTCAGTGTGTGTGTGATACTGGGATTTCATTGAGCGGCTGACACTGGTATCTCAGTGAACGGTTGTGACTGGGATCTCAGTGTGAGACTGAGACTGGGATCTAAGTTTGAGCGAGACTGGGATCATGGCGAGTTTGTGAGAATGGCCTATCAGTATGAGTGTGAGACTGGGATCTCACAGAGAGAGTGCGACTGTGATCTCTGTGAGAGTTTGAGAATAGGATATCAGTGAGAGAGTGAGACTGGGATCCCACTGAGAGGGTGCAATTGTGTTCACTGTGAGAGGGTGAGAAAGGGATGTCAGTGAGAGTGATACTGGTGTCTCAGTGAGAGGTTGAGACATTGATTGCAGTGCGACAGTGAGACTGTGATCTCAGTGAGACAGTGAGACTTAGATTTCTGTGAGAGAGTGAGAATGGGGTATCATTGCGATTGTGAGACTGGGATCTCAATTGAGTGTGTTACTGGGATATCATAGAGAGATTGAGACTGGGATCTCAGATTGAGTGAGCCTGGGATCTCAGTGAGAGTGTGAGATTGGAATTTCACTGTGAGAGTGTGACTGGGATCTCAGTGAGAGTGACAATGGAATCTCAGTGTGAGTGTGTCACTGGTATCATTGTGAGAGAGTGCACCTATGATCTCTGTGAGAGGGTGAGACTGGGACATCAGTTTGAGGGAGACTGGGATCTCAGCATGAGTGAGACTGGGATCTCAGAGTGTGTGTGTTACTGGGATTTCACTGAGTGGCTGAGACTGGTATCTCAGTGAAAGGGTGTAACTGGGATCTCAGTGTGAGATTGTGACTGGGATCTCAGTGTGAGTGAGACTGGGATCTCAGTGAGAGTGTGAGAATGGGATCACAGTGAAAATGTGTTACTGGGATCTCAATGAGAGAGTGAGACTGGGATCTCTGTTTGAGTGATACTTTGATCTCTGTGTGTGAATCTGGGATCTCAGTGAGAGAGTGAGACTGGGATCTCAGTGAGAGTGTGAGAATGGGGTCTCAGTGACAGTGTAAGACTGGGACCACAGTGTGGGACTGAGACTGGGATCTCAGTGTGAGAGTGTTATAGGGATCTCACGGTGCGTGTGAGGCTGGGATTTCAGTGAGAGGGTAAGAATGGGATCTCAGTTAGAGAGTGAGACTGGGATCTCAGTGCGTGTGTGTTACTGGGATTTCACTGAGCGGCTGAGGCTTGTATCTCAGTGATATGGTGTAACTGAGAGGCCAGTTCTCAGTGTGAGTGTGTTACTAGGATATCACTGAACGGGTGAGACTGGGATCTCAGTGAGAGGTTGAGACTGGGATCTCAGTGAGAATGTTGGACTGGTATCACAGTGTGAGCGTGAGCATGGGCTACCAGTGAGAAAGTTAGAGTGTGATGCACTGAGAGAATGCGACTGAGATCTCTATGCGAGTGTGACAATTGATGTCAGTGAGAGAGTGAGGGGATCTCAGTGTGAATCTGTTACCGGGGTTTCAACGTGAGAATGAGACTGGGATCTCAGTGTGAGTGAGACTGGAATCTTAGTGAGAACTTGAGACTGGGATTTCAGTCAGAGAGTGAGAGTGGGAACTCAGTGTGAGTGAGACTGGGATCTCAGTGAGAGAGTGAGACTGCGATCTCAGTGAGAGAGTGAGACTGGGATCTCAGTGTGATTCAGTTACTGAGATCTCAATGAGAGTGTGTGACTGTGATCTCTGTGAGTGGGCGAAACTGACATCTCAATGCGAATAAGACTGTGATCTCAGTGCAACAGTGAGACTGTGATCTCAGTGAGACAGTGAGACCTCGATTTCTGTGAGAGAGTGAGAATGGGGTATCATTGCGATTGTGAGACTGGGATCTCAATTTGAGTGTTTTACGGGGATATCATAGAGAGATTGAGACTGGGATCTCAGATTGAGTGAGTCTGGCATCTCAGAGAGAGTGTGAGATTGGAATCTCAGTGTGAGTGTGTCACTGGTACATTGTGAGAGAGTGCACCTGTGATCTCTGTGAGTGGGTGAGACTGGGACATCAGTTTGAGGGAGACTGGGATCTCAGCGTGAGTGAGACTGGGATCTCAGAGTGTGTGTGTTACTGGGATTTCACTGAGTGGCTGAGACTGGTATCTCAGTGAAAGGGTGTAACTGGGATCTCAGTGTGAGATTGTGACTGGGATCTCAGATTGAGTGAGCCTGGGATCTCAGTGAGAGTGTGAGATTGGAATTTCACTGTGAGAGTGTGACTGGGATCTCAGTGAGAGTGACAATGGAATCTCAGTGTGAGTGTGTCACTGGTATCATTGTGAGAGAGTGCACCTATGATCTCTGTGAGAGGGTGAGACTGGGACATCAGTTTGAGGGAGACTGGGATCTCAGCATGAGTGAGACTGGGATCTCAGAGTGTGTGTGTTACTGGGATTTCACTGAGTGGCTGAGACTGGTATCTCAGTGAAAGGGTGTAACTGGGATCTCAGTGTGAGATTGTGACTGGGATCTCAGTGTGAGTGAGACTGGGATCTCAGTGAGAGTGTGAGAATGGGATCATAGTGAAAATGTGTTACTGGGATCTCAATGAGAGAGTGAGACTGGGATCTCTGTTTGAGTGATACTTTGATCTCTGTGTGTGAATCTGGGATCTCAGTGAGAGAGTGAGACTGGGATCTCAGTGAGAGTGTGAGAATGGGGTCTCAGTGACAGTGTAAGACTGGGACCACAGTGTGGGACTGAGACTGGGATCTCAGTGTGAGAGTGTTATAGGGATCTCACGGTGCGTGTGAGGCTGGGATTTCAGTGAGAGGGTAAGAATGGGATCTCAGTTAGAGAGTGAGACTGGGATCTCAGTGCGTGTGTGTTACTGGGATTTCACTGAGCGGCTGAGGCTTGTATCTCAGTGATATGGTGTAACTGAGAGGCCAGTTCTCAGTGTGAGTGTGTTACTAGGATATCACTGAACGGGTGAGACTGGGATCTCAGTGAGAGGTTGAGACTGGGATCTCAGTGAGAATGTTGGACTGGTATCACAGTGTGAGCGTGAGCATGGGCTACCAGTGAGAAAGTTAGAGTGTGATGCACTGAGAGAATGCGACTGAGATCTCTATGCGAGTGTGACAATTGATGTCAGTGAGAGAGTGAGGCGGGGATCTCAGTGTGAATCTGTTACCGGGGTTTCAACGTGAGAATGAGACTGGGATCTCAGTGTGAGTGAGACTGGAATCTTAGTGAGAACTTGAGACTGGGATTTCAGTCAGAGAGTGAGAGTGGGAACTCAGTGTGAGTGAGACTGGGATCTCAGTGAGAGAGTGAGACTGCGATCTCAGTGAGAGAGTGAGACTGGGATCTCAGTGTGATTCAGTTACTGAGATCTCAATGAGAGTGTGTGACTGTGATCTCTGTGAGTGGGCGAAACTGACATCTCAATGCGAATAAGACTGTGATCTCAGTGCAACAGTGAGACTGTGATCTCAGTGAGACAGTGAGACCTCGATTTCTGTGAGAGAGTGAGAATGGGGTATCATTGCGATTGTGAGACTGGGATCTCAATTTGAGTGTTTTACGGGGATATCATAGAGAGATTGAGACTGGGATCTCAGATTGAGTGAGTCTGGCATCTCAGAGAGAGTGTGAGATTGGAATCTCAGTGTGAGTGTGTCACTGGTACATTGTGAGAGAGTGCACCTGTGATCTCTGTGAGAGGGTGAGACTGGGACATCAGTTTGAGGGAGACTGGGATCTCAGCATGAGTGAGACTGGGATCTCAGAGTGTGTGTGTTACTGGGATTTCACTGAGTGGCTGAGACTGGTATCTCAGTGAAAGGGTGTAACTGGGATCTCAGTGTGAGATTGTGACTGGGATCTCAGATTGAGTGAGCCTGGGATCTCAGTGAGAGTGTGAGATTGGAATTTCACTGTGAGAGTGTGACTGGGATCTCAGTGAGAGTGACAATGGAATCTCAGTGTGAGTGTGTCACTGGTATCATTGTGAGAGAGTGCACCTATGATCTCTGTGAGAGGGTGAGACTGGGACATCAGTTTGAGGGAGACTGGGATCTCAGCATGAGTGAGACTGGGATCTCAGAGGGTGTGTGTTACTGGGATTTCACTGAGTGGCTGAGACTGGTATCTCAGTGAAAGGGTGTAACTGGGATCTCAGTGTGAGATTGTGACTGGGATCTCAGTGTGAGTGAGACTGGGATCTCAGTGAGAGTGTGAGAATGGGATCACAGTGAAAATGTGTTACTGGGATCTCAATGAGAGAGTGAGACTGGGATCTCTGTTTGAGTGATACTTTGATCTCTGTGTGTGAATCTGGGATCTCAGTGAGAGAGTGAGACTGGGATCTCAGTGAGAGTGTGAGACTGGGATCTCAGTGAGAGTGTGAGAATGGGGTCTCAGTGACAGTGTAAGACTGGGACCACAGTGTGGGACTGAGACTGGGATCTCAGTGTGAGAGTGTTATAGGGATCTCACGGTGCGTGTGAGGCTGGGATTTCAGTGAGAGGGTAAGAATGGGATCTCAGTTAGAGAGTGAGACTGGGATCTCAGTGCGTGTGTGTTACTGGGATTTCACTGAGCGGCTGAGGCTTGTATCTCACTGATATGGTGTAACTGAGAGGCCAGTTCTCAGTGTGAGTGTGTTACTAGGATATCACTGAACGGGTGAGACTGGGATCTCAGTGAGAGGTTGAGACTGGGATCTCAGTAAGAATGTTGGACTGGTATCACAGTGTGAGCGTGAGCATGGGCTACCAGTGAGAAAGTTAGAGTGTGATGCACTGAGAGAATGCGACTGAGATCTCTATGCGAGTGTGACAATTGATGTCAGTGAGAGAGTGAGGCGGGGATCTCAGTGTGAATCTGTTACCGGGGTTTCAATGTGAGAATGAGACTGGGATCTCAGTGTGAGTGAGATTAGGTTCTCAGTGTTGGAGTGCAACTGGAATCTCAGTTTAAGAGTGAGACTGGGATCTCCGTGTGTGTGTTACTGGGATTTCACTGAGCGGCTGAGACTGGTATCTCAGTGAAAGGGTTTGACGGGATCTCAGTGTCAGATTGTGACTGGGATCTAAGTTTGAGTGAGACTGGGATCATAGTGAGGTTGTGAGAATGGCCTATCAGTATGAGTGTGAGACTGGGATCCCACTGAGAGAGTGCGATTGTGTTCCCTGTGAGAGGGTGAGAAAGGGATGTCAGTGAGAATGATACTGGTATCTCAGTGAGAGGGTGAGACTTGGATCTCAGTGTGAGTGAGACTGGGCTCTCAGTGTGAGTGAGCCTGCGATCTCAGTGAGAGAGTGAGACTGGGATCTCCGTGAGAGAGTGAGACTGGGATCTCAGTGTGATTCAGTTACTGGGATCTCAGTGAGAATGTGCGACTGTGATGTTTGTGAGTGGGCGAAAATGACATCTCAATGCGAATGAGACTGGGATCTCAGTGCGACAGTGAGACTGTGATCTCAGTGAGACATTCAGACGTTGATTTCTTTAAGAGAGTGAGAATGGATTATCATGGCGATTGTGAGGCTGGGATCTCAATTTGAGTGTTTTACTGCGATATCATAGGGAGATTGAGACTGGGATCTCAGATTGAGTGAGCCGGGGATCTCAGTGAGAGGCTGAGACAGTGATTGCAGTGCGAATGTGAGACTGGGATCTCAGTGCGACAGAGACTGTGATCTCTGGGATACAGTGAGTCTTTTTTCTCTGTAAGTGAGTGAGAATGGGGTATCATTGTGATTGTGAGACTGGGATGTCAATGAGAGAGTGAGACTGGGATCTCAGTGAGAGAGTAAGACTGGGATCTCAGTGAGAGGGTGAGACTGGGATCTCACTGAGAGTGTGAGACTGTGATCTCAGTGACAGGTTAAGACTGTGAACTCAGTGTGGGAATGAGACTCAGATCTCAGTGTGATAGTGTTATAGGGATCTCACTGATCGTGAGAGATTGGGATCTCAGTGAGAGTGTGAGAATGGGATGAGCGTGACGGTGTAAGACTGGGACCTCAGTGGGAAAGTGAGACTGGGATCTCAGTGCGTGTGTGTTACTGGGATTTCACTGAGCGGCTGAGGCGTGTATCTCAGTGAAAGGGAGTAACTGGGACCTCAGTGTGAGTGTGTTACTAGGATATCACTGAATGGGTGAGACTGGGATCTCAGTGAGAGGGTGAGCCTGGGATCTCAGTGAGAATATTGTACTGGTATCCCAGTGCGAGTGTGAGAATGGGCTACCAGTGAGAGAGTGAGACTGCAATCTCAGTGAGAGAGTGAGACTGAGATCTCATTGGGAGAGTGAGACTGGGATCTCACTGAGAGTGTGAGACTGGGATCTCAGTGACAGGTTAAGACTGGGACCTCAGTGTGGGAGTGAGACTGAGATCTCAGTGTGATAGTGTTATAGGGATCTCACTGATCGTGTGAGATTGGGATCTCAGTGAGAGTGTGAGAATGGGATCTCAGTGACAGTGTAAGACTGGGACCTCAGTGGGAAAGTGTGACTGGGATCTCAGTGCGTGTGTGTTACTGGGATTTCACTGAGCGGCTGAGGCGTGTATCTCAGTGAAAGGGAGTAACTGGGACCTCAGTGTGAGTGTGTTACTAGGATATCACTGAATGGGTGAGACTGGGATCTCAGTGAGAGGTTGAGACTGGGATCTCAGTGAGAATGTTGGACTGGTATCACAGTGTGAGCGTGAGCATGGGCTACCAGTGAGAAAGTTAGAGTGTGATGCACTGAGAGAATGCGACTGAGATCTCTATGCGAGTGTGACAATTGATGTCAGTGAGAGAGTGAGGCGGGGATCTCAGTGTGAATCTGTTACCGGGGTTTCAATGTGAGAATGAGACTGGGATCTCAGTGTGAGTGAGACTGGAATCTTAGTGAGAACTTGAGACTGGGATTTCAGTCAGAGAGTGAGAGTGGGAACTCAGTGTGAGTGAGATTGGGCGCTTAGTGAGAGGGAGACTGGGATCTCTGTGAGAGAGTGAGACTGCGATCTCAGTGAGAGAGTGAGACTGGGATCTCAGTGTGATTCAGTTACTGAGATCTCAGTGAGAGTGTGTGACTGTGATCTCTGTGAGTGGGCGAAACTGACATCTCAATGCGAATAAGATTGTGATATCAGTGCAACAGTGAGACTGTGATCTCAGTGAGACAGTGAGACCTCGATTTCTGTGAGAGAGTGAGAATGGGGTATCATTGCGATTGTGAGACTGGGATCTCAATTTGAGTGTTTTACGGGGATATCATAGAGAGATTGAGACTGGGATCTCAGATTGAGTGAGTCTGGCATCTCAGAGAGAGTGTGAGATTGGAATCTCAGTGTGAGTGTGTCACTGGTACATTGTGAGAGAGTGCACCTGTGATCTCTGTGAGAGGGTGGGTTTGGGACATCAGTTTGACAGAGACTGGCATCTCAGTGTGCGTGAGATTAGGTCTCAGTGTTGGAGTGCAACTGGAATCTCAGTTTAAGAGTGAGACTGGGATCTCAGTGTGTGTGTTACTGGGATTTCACTGAGCGGCTGAGACTGGTATCTCAGTGAAAGGGTTTGACGGGATTTCAGTGTCAGATTGTGACTGGGATCTAAGTTTGAGTGAGACTGGGATCATAGTGAGGTTGTGAGAATGGCCTATCAGTATGAGTGTGAGACTGGGATCCCACTGAGAGAGTGCGATTGTGTTCCCTGTGAGAGGGTGAGAAAGGGATGTCAGTGAGAATGATACTGGTATCTCAGTGAGAGGGTGAGACTTGGATCTCAGTGTGAGTGAGACTGGGCTCTCAGTGTGAGTGAGCCTGCGATCTCAGTGAGAGAGTGAGACTGGGATCTCCGTGAGAGAGTGAGACTGGGATCTCAGTGTGATTCAGTTACTGGGATCTCAGTGAGAATGTGCGACTGTGATGTTTGTGAATGGGCGAAAATGACATCTCAATGCGAATGAGACTGGGATCTCAGTGCGACAGTGAGACTGTGATCTCAGTGAGACAGTCAGACGTTGATTTCTTTAAGAGAGTGAGAATGGATTATCATGGCGATTGTGAGGCTGGGATCTCAATTTGAGTGTTTTACTGCGATATCATAGGGAGATTGAGACTGGGATCTCAGATTGAGTGAGCCGGGGATCTCAGTGAGAGGCTGAGACAGTGATTGCAGTGCGAATGTGAGACTGGGATCTCAGTGCGACAGAGACTGTGATCTCTGGGATACAGTGAGTCTTTTTTCTCTGTAAGTGAGTGAGAATGGGGTATCATTGTGATTTTGAGACTGGGATGTCAATGAGAGAGTGAGACTGGGATCTCAGTGAGAGAGTAAGACGGGGATCTCAGTGAGAGGGTGAGACTGGGATCTCACTGAGAGTGTGAGACTGGGATCTCAGTGACAGGTTAAGACTGCGAACTCAGTGTGGGAATGAGACTCAGATCTCAGTGTGATAGTGTTATAGGGATCTCACTGATCGTGAGAGATTGGGATCTCAGTGAGAGTGTGAGAATGGGATGAGCGTGACGGTGTAAGACTGGGACCTCAGTGGGAAAGTGAGACTGGGATCTCAGTGCGTGTGTGTTACTGGGATTTCACTGAGCGGCTGAGGCGTGTATCTCAGTGAAAGGGAGTAACTGGGACCTCAGTGTGAGTGTGTTACTAGGATATCACTGAATGGGTGAGACTGGGATCTCAGTGAGAGGGTGAGACTGGGATCTCAGTGAGAATATTGTACTGGTATCCCAGTGCGAGTGTGAGAATGGGCTACCAGTGAGAGAGTGAGACTGCAATCTCAGTGAGAGAGTGAGACTGAGATCTCATTGGGAGAGTGAGACTGGGATCTCACTGAGAGTGTGAGACTGGGATCTCAGTGACAGGTTAAGACTGGGACCTCAGTGTGGGAGTGAGACTGAGATCTCAGTGTGATAGTGTTATAGGGATCTCACTGATCGTGTGAGATTGGGATCTCAGTGAGAGTGTGAGAATGGGATCTCAGTGACAGTGTAAGACTGGGACTTCAGTGGGAAAGTGTGACTGGGATCTCAGTGCGTGTGTGTTACTGGGATTTCACTGAGCGGCTGAGGCGTGTATCTCAGTGAAAGGGAGTAACTGGGACCTCAGTGTGAGTGTGTTACTAGGATATCACTGAATGGGTGAGACTGGGATCTCAGTGAGAGGGTGAGACTGGGATCTCAGTGAGAGGTGGAGACTCGGATCTCAGTGAGAATATTGTACTGGTATCCCAGTGCGAGTGTGAGAATGGGCTACCAGTGAGAGAGTGAGACTGCGATCTCAGTGAGAGCGTGAGACTGAGATCTCAGTGGGAGAGTGAGACTGGGATCTCACTGAGAGTGTGAGACTGGGATCTCAGTGACAGGTTAAGACTGGGACCTCAGTGTGGGAGTGAGACTGAGATCTCAGTGTGATAGTGTTATAGGGATCTCACTGATCATGTGAGATTGGGATCTCAGTGACAGTGTAAGACTGGGACCTCAGTGGGAAAGTGAGACTGGGATCTCAGTGCGTGTGTGTTACTGGGATTTCACTGAGCGGCTGAGGCGTGTATCTCAGTGAAAGGGAGTAACTGGGACCACAGTGTGAGTGTGTTACTAGGATATCACTGAATGGGTGAGACTGGGATCTCCGTGAGAATATTGTACTGGTATCCCAGTGCGAGTGTGAGAATGGGCTACCAGTGAGTGAGTGAGACTGCGATCTCAGTGAGAGCGTGAGACTGAGATCTCAGTGGGAGAGTGAGACTGGGATCTCACTGAGAGTGTGAGACTGGGATCTCCGTGAGACAGTGAGACTGGGATCTCAGTGTGATTCAGTTACTGGGATCTCAGTGAGAATGTGCGACTGTGATGTTTGTGAATGGGCGAAAATGACATCTCAATGCGAATGAGACTTCGATCTCAGTGCGACAGTGAGACTGTGATCTCAGTGAGACAGTCAGACGTTGATTTCTTTAAGAGAGTGAGAATGGATTATCATGGCGATTGTGAGGCTGGGATCTCAATTTGAGTGTTTTACTGCGATATCATAGGGAGATTGAGACTGGGATCTCAGATTGAGTGAGCCGGGGATCTCAGTGAGAGGCTGAGACAGTGATTGCAGTGCGAATGTGAGACTGGGATCTCAGTGCGACAGAGACTGTGATCTCTGGGATACAGTGAGTCTTTTTTCTCTGTAAGTGAGTGAGAATGGGGTATCATTGTGATTTTGAGACTGGGATGTCAATGAGAGAGTGAGACTGGGATCTCAGTGAGAGAGTAAGACGGGGATCTCAGTGAGAGGGTGAGACTGGGATCTCACTGAGAGTGTGAGACTGGGATCTCAGTGACAGGTTAAGACTGCGAACTCAGTGTGGGAATGAGACTCAGATCTCAGTGTGATAGTGTTATAGGGATCTCACTGATCGTGAGAGATTGGGATCTCAGTGAGAGTGTGAGAATGGGATGAGCATGACGGTGTAAGACTGGGACCTCAGTGGGAAAGTGAGACTGGGATCTCAGTGCGTGTGTGTTACTGGGATTTCACTGAGCGGCTGAGGCGTGTATCTCAGTGAAAGGGAGTAACTGGGACCTCAGTGTGAGTGTGTTACTAGGATATCACTGAATGGGTGAGACTGGGATCTCAGTGAGAGGGTGAGACTGGGATCTCAGTGAGAATATTGTACTAGTATCCCAGTGCGAGTGTGAGAATGGGCTACCAGTGAGAGAGTGAGACTGCAATCTCAGTGAGAGAGTGAGACTGAGATCTCATTGGGAGAGTGAGACTGGGATCTCACTGAGAGTGTGAGACTGGGATCTCAGTGACAGGTTAAGACTGGGACCTCAGTGTGGGAGTGAGACTGAGATCTCAGTGTGATAGTGTTATAGGGATCTCACTGATCGTGTGAGATTGGGATCTCAGTGAGAGTGTGAGAATGGGATCTCAGTGACAGTGTAAGACTGGGACTTCAGTGGGAAAGTGTGACTGGGATCTCAGTGCGTGTATGTTACTGGGATTTCACTGAGCGGCTGAGGCGTGTATCTCAGTGAAAGGGAGTAACTGGGACCTCAGTGTGAGTGTGTTACTAGGATATCACTGAATGGGTGAGACTGGGATCTCAGTGAGAGGGTGAGACTGGGATCTCAGTGAGAGGTGGAGACTCGGATCTCAGTGAGAATATTGTACTGGTATCCCAGTGCGAGTGTGAGAATGGGCTACCAGTGAGAGAGTGAGACTGCGATCTCAGTGAGAGCGTGAGACTGAGATCTCAGTGGGAGAGTGAGACTGGGATCTCACTGAGAGTGTGAGACTGGGATCTCAGTGACAGTGTAAGACTGGGACCTCAGTGGGAAAGTGAGACTGGGATCTCAGTGCGTGTGTGTTACTGGGATTTCACTGAGCGGCTGAGGCGTGTATCTCAGTGAAAGGGAGTAACTGGGACCACAGTGTGAGTGTGTTACTAGGATATCACTGAATGGGTGAGACTGGGATCTCAGTGAGAGGGTGAGACTGGGATCTCAGTGAGAGGTGGAGACTGGGATCTCAGTGAGAGGTGGAGACTGGGATCTCCGTGAGAATATTGTACTGGTATCCCAGTGCGAGTGTGAGAATGGGCTACCAGTGAGTGAGTGAGACTGCGATCTCAGTGAGAGCGTGAGACTGAGATCTCAGTGGGAGAGTGAGACTGGGATCTCAGTGTGATTCAGTTACTGGGATCTCAGTGAGAGAGTGTAACTGTGATCTCTGTGAGTGGGCGAAACTGACATCTCAATGCGAGTGAGACTGGGATCTCAGTGCGACAGTGAGTCTGTGATTTCTGTGAAAGTGTGAAAATGGTGTATCATTGTGATTGTGAAACTGGGATCTCAATTTGAGAGTTTTACGGCGTTATCATAGAGAGATTAAGACTGGGATCTCAGATTGAGTCAGACTGGGATCTCAGTGTGTGTGTGATACTGGGATTTCATTGAGCGGCTGACACTGGTATCTCAGTGAACGGTTGTGACTGGGATCTCAGTGTGAGACTGAGACTGGGATCTAAGTTTGAGCGAGACTGGGATCATAGCGAGTTTGTGAGAATGGCCTATCAGTAAGAGTGTGAGACTGGGATCTCACAGAGAGAGTGCGACTGTGATCTCTGTGAGAGTTTGAGAATAGGATATCAGTGAGAGAGTGAGACTGGGATCCCACTGAGAGGGTGCAATTGTGTTCACTGTGAGAGGGTGAGAAAGGGATGTCAGTGAGAGTGATACTGGTATCTCAGTGAGAGGTTGAGACATTGATTGCAGTGCGACAGTGAGACTGTGATCTCAGTGAGACAGTGAGACTTAGATTTCTGTGAGAGAGTGAGAATGGGGTATCATTGCGATTGTGAGACTGGGATCTCAATTGAGTGTGTTACTGGGATATCATAGAGAGATTGAGACTGGGATCTCAGATTGAGTGAGCCTGGGATCTCAGTGAGAGTGTGAGATTGGAATTTCACTGTGAGAGTGTGACTGGGATCTCAGTGAGAGTGACAATGGAATCTCAGTGTGTGTGTGTCACTGGTATCATTGTGAGAGAGTGCACATATGATCTCTGTGAGAGGGTGAGACTGGGACATCAGTTTGAGGGAGACTGGGATCTCAGCATGAGTGAGACTGGGATCTCAGAGTGTGTGTGTTACTGGGATTTCACTGAGTGGCTGAGACTGGTATCTCAGTGAAAGGGTGTAAATGGGATCTCAGTGTGAGATTGTGACTGGTATCTCAGTGTGAGTGAGACTGGGATCTCAGTGAGAGTGTGAGAATGGGATCACAGTGAAAATGTGTTACTGGGATCTCAATGAGAGAGTGAGACTGGGATCTCTGTTTGAGTGATACTTTGATCGCAGTGTGTGAATCTGGGATCTCAGTGAGAGAGTGAGACTGGGATCTCAGTGAGAGTGTGAGAATGGGGTCTCAGTGACAGTGTAAGACTGGGACCACAGTGTGGGACTGAGACTGGGATCTCAGTGTGAGAGTGTTATAGGGATCTCACGGTGCGTGTGAGGCTGGGATTTCAGTGAGAGGGTAAGAATGGGATCTCAGTTAGAGAGTGAGACTGGGATCTCAGTGCGTGTGTGTTACTGGGATTTCACTGAGCGGCTGAGGCTTGTATCTCAGTGATATGGTGTAACTGAGAGGCCAGTTCTCAGTGTGAGTGTGTTACTAGGATATCACTGAACGGGTGAGACTGGGATCTCAGTGAGAGGTTGAGACTGGGATCTCAGTGAGAATGTTGGACTGGTATCACAGTGTGAGCGTGAGCATGGGCTACCAGTGAGAAAGTTAGAGTGTGATGCACTGAGAGAATGCGACTGAGATCTCTATGCGAGTGTGACAATTGATGTCAGTGAGAGAGTGAGGCGGGGATCTCAGTGTGAATCTGTTACCGGGGTTTCAATGTGAGAATGAGACTGGGATCTCAGTGTGAGTGAGACTGGAATCTTAGTGAGAACTTGAGACTGGGATTTCAGTCAGAGAGTGAGAGTGGGAACTCAGTGTGAGTGAGATTGGGCGCTTAGTGAGAGGGAGACTGGGATCTCAGTGTGATTCAGTTACTGAGATCTCAGTGAGAGTGTGTGACTGTGATCTCTGTGAGTGGGCGAAACTGACATCTCAATGCGAATAAGATTGTGATATCAGTGCAACAGTGAGACTGTGATCTCAGTGAGACAGTGAGACCTCGATTTCTGTGAGAGAGTGAGAATGGGGTATCATTGCGATTGTGAGACTGGGATCTCAATTTGAGTGTTTTACGGGGATATCATAGAGAGATTGAGACTGGGATCTCAGATTGAGTGAGTCTGGCATCTCAGAGAGAGTGTGAGATTGGAATCTCAGTGTGAGTGTGTCACTGGTACATTGTGAGAGAGTGCACCTGTGATCTCTGTGAGAGGGTGGGTTTGGGACATCAGTTTGACAGAGACTGGCATCTCAGTGTGCGTGAGATTAGGTCTCAGTGTTGGAGTGCAACTGGAATCTCAGTTTAAGAGTGAGACTGGGATCTCAGTGTGTGTGTTACTGGGATTTCACTGAGCGGCTGAGACTGGTATCTCAGTGAAAGGGTTTGACGGGATTTCAGTGTCAGATTGTGACTGGGATCTAAGTTTGAGTGAGACTGGGATCATAGTGAGGTTGTGAGAATGGCCTATCAGTATGAGTGTGAGACTGGGATCCCACTGAGAGAGTGCGATTGTGTTCCCTGTGAGAGGGTGAGAAAGGGATGTCAGTGAGAATGATACTGGTATCTCAGTGAGAGGGTGAGACTTGGATCTCAGTGTGAGTGAGACTGGGCTCTCAGTGTGAGTGAGCCTGCGATCTCAGTGAGAGAGTGAGACTGGGATCTCCGTGAGAGAGTGAGACTGGGATCTCAGTGTGATTCAGTTACTGGGATCTCAGTGAGAATGTGCGACTGTGATGTTTGTGAATGGGCGAAAATGACATCTCAATGCGAATGAGACTGGGATCTCAGTGCGACAGTGAGACTGTGATCTCAGTGAGACAGTCAGACGTTGATTTCTTTAAGAGAGTGAGAATGGATTATCATGGCGATTGTGAGGCTGGGATCTCAATTTGAGTGTTTTACTGCGATATCATAGGGAGATTGAGACTGGGATCTCAGATTGAGTGAGCCGGGGATCTCAGTGAGAGGCTGAGACAGTGATTGCAGTGCGAATGTGAGACTGGGATCTCAGTGCGACAGAGACTGTGATCTCTGGGATACAGTGAGTCTTTTTTCTCTGTAAGTGAGTGAGAATGGGGTATCATTGTGATTTTGAGACTGGGATGTCAATGAGAGAGTGAGACTGGGATCTCAGTGAGAGAGTAAGACGGGGATCTCAGTGAGAGGGTGAGACTGGGATCTCACTGAGAGTGTGAGACTGTGATCTCAGTGACAGGTTAAGACTGCGAACTCAGTGTGGGAATGAGACTCAGATCTCAGTGTGATAGTGTTATAGGGATCTCACTGATCGTGAGAGATTGGGATCTCAGTGAGAGTGTGAGAATGGGATGAGCGTGACGGTGTAAGACTGGGACCTCAGTGGGAAAGTGAGACTGGGATCTCAGTGCGTGTGTGTTACTGGGATTTCACTGAGCGGCTGAGGCGTGTATCTCAGTGAAAGGGAGTAACTGGGACCTCAGTGTGAGTGTGTTACTAGGATATCACTGAATGGGTGAGACTGGGATCTCAGTGAGAGGGTGAGACTGGGATCTCAGTGAGAATATTGTACTGGTATCCCAGTGCGAGTGTGAGAATGGGCTACCAGTGAGAGAGTGAGACTGCAATCTCAGTGAGAGAGTGAGACTGAGATCTCATTGGGAGAGTGAGACTGGGATCTCACTGAGAGTGTGAGACTGGGATCTCAGTGACAGGTTAAGACTGGGACCTCAGTGTGGGAGTGAGACTGAGATCTCAGTGTGATAGTGTTATAGGGATCTCACTGATCATGTGAGATTGGGATCTCAGTGACAGTGTAAGACTGGGACCTCAGTGGGAAAGTGAGACTGGGATCTCAGTGCGTGTGTGTTACTGGGATTTCACTGAGCGGCTGAGGCGTGTATCTCAGTGAAAGGGAGTAACTGGGACCACAGTGTGAGTGTGTTACTAGGATATCACTGAATGGGTGAGACTGGGATCTCAGTGAGAGGGTGAGACTGGGATCTCAGTGAGAGGTGGAGACTGGGATTTCAGTGAGAGGTGGAGACTGGGATCTCCGTGAGAATATTGTACTGGTATCCCAGTGCGAGTGTGAGAATGGGCTACCAGTGAGTGAGTGAGACTGCGATCTCAGTGAGAGCGTGAGACTGAGATCTCAGTGGGAGAGTGAGACTGGGATCTCAGTGTGATTCAGTTACTGGGATCTCAGTGAGAGAGTGTAACTGTGATCTCTGTGAGTGGGCGAAACTGACATCTCAATGCGAGTGAGACTGGGATCTCAGTGCGACAGTGAGTCTGTGATTTCTGTGAAAGTGTGAAAATGGTGTATCATTGTGATTGTGAAACTGGGATCTCAATTTGAGAGTTTTACGGCGTTATCATAGAGAGATTAAGACTGGGATCTCAGATTGAGTCAGACTGGGATCTCAGTGTGTGTGTGATACTGGGATTTCATTGAGCGGCTGACACTGGTATCTCAGTGAACGGTTGTGACTGGGATCTCAGTGTGAGACTGAGACTGGGATCTAAGTTTGAGCGAGACTGGGATCATAGCGAGTTTGTGAGAATGGCCTATCAGTAAGAGTGTGAGACTGGGATCTCACAGAGAGAGTGCGACTGTGATCTCTGTGAGAGTTTGAGAATAGGATATCAGTGAGAGAGTGAGACTGGGATCCCACTGAGAGGGTGCAATTGTGTTCACTGTGAGAGGGTGAGAAAGGGATGTCAGTGAGAGTGATACTGGTATCTCAGTGAGAGGTTGAGACATTGATTGCAGTGCGACAGTGAGACTGTGATCTCAGTGAGACAGTGAGACTTAGATTTCTGTGAGAGAGTGAGAATGGGGTATCATTGCGATTGTGAGACTGGGATCTCAATTGAGTGTGTTACTGGGATATCATAGAGAGATTGAGACTGGGATCTCAGATTGAGTGAGCCTGGGATCTCAGTGAGAGTGTGAGATTGGAATTTCACTGTGAGAGTGTGACTGGGATCTCAGTGAGAGTGACAATGGAATCTCAGTGTGAGTGTGTCACTGGTATCATTGTGAGAGAGTGCACCTATGATCTCTGTGAGAGGGTGAGACTGGGACATCAGTTTGAGGGAGACTGGGATCTCAGCATGAGTGAGACTGGGATCTCAGAGTGTGTGTGTTACTGGGATTTCACTGAGTGGCTGAGACTGGTATCTCAGTGAAAGGGTGTAAATGGGATCTCAGTGTGAGATTGTGACTGGTATCTCAGTGTGAGTGAGACTGGGATCTCAGTGAGAGTGTGAGAATGGGATCACAGTGAAAATGTGTTACTGGGATCTCAATGAGAGAGTGAGACTGGGATCTCTGTTTGAGTGATACTTTGATCGCTGTGTGTGAATCTGGGATCTCAGTGAGAGAGTGAGACTGGGATCTCAGTGAGAGTGTGAGAATGGGGTCTCAGTGACAGTGTAAGACTGGGACCACAGTGTGGGACTGAGACTGGGATCTCAGTGTGAGAGTGTTATAGGGATCTCACGGTGCGTGTGAGGCTGGGATTTCAGTGAGAGGGTAAGAATGGGATCTCAGTTAGAGAGTGAGACTGGGATCTCAGTGCGTGTGTGTTACTGGGATTTCACTGAGCGGCTGAGGCTTGTATCTCAGTGATATGGTGTAACTGAGAGGCCAGTTCTCAGTGTGAGTGTGTTACTAGGATATCACTGAACGGGTGAGACTGGGATCTCAGTGAGAGGTTGAGACTGGGATCTCAGTGAGGATGTTGGACTGGTATCACAGTGTGAGCGTGAGCATGGGCTACCAGTGAGAAAGTTAGAGTGTGATACACTGAGAGAATGCGACTGAGATCTCTATGCGAGTGTGACAATTGATGTCAGTGAGAGAGTGAGGCGGGGATCTCAGTGTGAATCTGTTACCGGGGTTTCAATGTGAGAATGAGACTGGGATCTCAGTGTGAGTGAGACTGGAATCTTAGTGAGAACTTGAGACTGGGATTTCAGTCAGAGAGTGAGAGTGGGAACTCAGTGTGAGTGAGATTGGGAGCTTAGTGAGAGGGAGACTGGGATCTCAGTGAGAGAGTGAGACTGCGATCTCAGTGAGAGAGTGAGACTGGGATCTCAGTGTGATTCAGTTACTGAGATCTCAGTGAGAGTGTGTGACTGTGATCTCTGTGAGTGGGCGAAACTGACATCTCAATGCGAATAAGATTGTGATATCAGTGCAACAGTGAGACTGTGATCTCAGTGAGACAGTGAGACCTCGATTTCTGTGAGAGAGTGAGAATGGGGTATCATTGCGATTGTGAGACTGGGATCTCAATTTGAGTGTTTTACGGGGATATCATAGAGAGATTGAGACTGGGATCTCAGATTGAGTGAGTCTGGCATCTCAGAGAGAGTGTGAGATTGGAATCTCAGTGTGAGTGTGTCACTGGTACATTGTGAGAGAGTGCACCTGTGATCTCTGTGAGAGGGTGGGTTGGGACATCAGTTTGACAGAGACTGGCATCTCAGTGTGCGTGAGATTAGGTCTCAGTGTTGGAGTGCAACTGGAATCTCAGTTTAAGAGTGAGACTGGGATCTCAGTGTGTGTGTTACTGGGATTTCACTGAGCGGCTGAGACTGGTATCTCAGTGAAAGGGTTTGACGGGATTTCAGTGTCAGATTGTGACTGGGATCTAAGTTTGAGTGAGACTGGGATCATAGTGAGGTTGTGAGAATGGCCTATCAGTATGAGTGTGAGACTGGGATCCCACTGAGAGAGTGCGATTGTGTTCCCTGTGAGAGGGTGAGAAAGGGATGTCAGTGAGAATGATACTGGTATCTCAGTGAGAGGGTGAGACTTGGATCTCAGTGTGAGTGAGACTGGGCTCTCAGTTTGAGTGAGCCTGCGATCTCAGTGTGAGAGTGAGACTGGGATCTCCGTGAGAGAGTGAGACTGGGATCTCAGTGTGATTCAGTTACTGGGATCTCAGTGAGAATGTGCGACTGTGATGTTTGTGAGTGGGCGAAAATGACATCTCAATGCGAATGAGACTGGGATCTCAGTGCGACAGTGAGACTGTGATCTCAGTGAGACAGTCAGACGTTGATTACTTTAAGAGAGTGAGAATGGATTATCATGGCAAATGTGAGGCTGGGATCTCAATTTCAGTGTTTTACTGCGATATCATAGGGAGATTGAGACTGGGATCTCAGATTGAGTGAGCCGGGGATCTCAGTGAGAGGCTGAGACAGTGATTGCCGTGCGAATGTGAGACTGGGATCTCAGTGCGACAGAGACTGTGATCTCTGGGATACAGTGAGTCTTTTTTCTCTGTAAGTGAGTGAGAATGGGGTATCATTGTGATTTTGAGACTGGGATGTCAATGAGAGAGTGAGACTGGGATCTCAGTGAGAGAGTAAGACGGGGATCTCAGTGAGAGGGTGAGACTGGGATCTCACTGAGAGTGTGAGACTGGGATCTCAGTGACAGGTTAAGACTGCGAACTCAGTGTGGGAATGAGACTCAGATCTCAGTGTGATAGTGTTATAGGGATCTCACTGATCGTGAGAGATTGGGATCTCAGTGAGAGTGTGAGAATGGGATGAGCGTGACAGTGTAAGACTGGGACCTCAGTGGGAAAGTGAGACTGGGATCTCAGTGCGTGTGTGTTACTGGGATTTCACTGAGCGGCTGAGGCGTGTATCTCAGTGAAAGTGAGTAACTGGGACCTCAGTGTGAGTGTGTTACTAGGATATCACTGAATGGGTGAGACTGGGATCTCAGTGAGAGGGTGAGACTGGGATCTCAGTGAGAATATTGTACTGGTATCCCAGTGCGAGTGTGAGAATGGGCTACCAGTGAGAGAGTGAGACTGCAATCTCAGTGAGAGAGTGAGACTGAGATCTCATTGGGAGAGTGAGACTGGGATCTCACTGAGAGTGTGAGACTGGGATCTCAGTGACAGGTTAAGACTGGGACCTCAGTGTGGGAGTGAGACTGAGATCTCAGTGTGATAGTGTTATAGGGATCTCACTGATCGTGTGAGATTGGGATCTCAGTGAGAGTGTGAGAATGGGATCTCAGTGACAGTGTAAGACTGGGACCTCAGTGGGAAAGTGTGACTGGGATCTCAGTGCGTGTGTGTTACTGGGATTTCACTGAGCGGCTGAGGCGTGTATCTCAGTGAAAGGGAGTAACTGGGACCTCAGTGTGAGTGTGTTACTAGGATATCACTGAATGGGTGAGACTGGGATCTCAGTGAGAGGGTGAGACTGGGATCTCAGTGAGAGGTGGAGACTCGGATCTCAGTGAGAATATTGTACTGGTATGCCAGTGCGAGTGTGAGAATGGGCTACCAGTGAGAGAGTGAGACTGCGATCTCAGTGAGAGCGTGAGACTGAGATCTCAGTGGGAGAGTGAGACTGGGATCTCACTGAGAGTGTGAGACTGGGATCTCAGTGACAGGTTAAGACTGGGACCTCAGTGTGGGAGTGAGACTGAGATCTCAGTGTGATAGTGTTATAGGGATCTCACTGATCATGTGAGATTGGGATCTCAGTGACAGTGTAAGACTGGGACCTCAGTGGGAAAGTGAGACTGGGATCTCAGTGCGTGTGTGTTACTGGGATTTCACTGAGCGGCTGAGGCGTGTATCTCAGTGAAAGGGAGTAACTGGGACCACAGTGTGAGTGTGTTACTAGGATATCACTGAATGGGTGAGACTGGGATCTCAGTGAGAGGGTGAGACTGGGATCTCAGTGAGAGGTGGAGACTGGGATCTCAGTGAGAGGTGGAGACTGGGATCTCCGTGAGAATATTGTACTGGTATCCCAGTGCGAGTGTGAGAATGGGCTACCAGTGAGTGAGTGAGACTGCGATCTCAGTGAGAGCGTGAGACTGAGATCTCAGTGGGAGAGTGAGACTGGGATCTCAGTGTGATTCAGTTACTGGGATCTCAGTGAGAGAGTGTAACTGTGATCTCTGTGAGTGGGCGAAACTGACATCTCAATGCGAGTGAGACTGGGATCTCAGTGCGACAGTGAGTCTGTGATTTCTGTGAAAGTGTGAAAATGGTGTATCATTGTGATTGTGAGACTGGGATCTCAATTTGAGAGTTTTACGGCGTTATCATAGAGAGATTAAGACTGGGATCTCAGATTGAGTCAGACTGGGATCTCAGTGTGTGTGTGATACTGGGATTTCATTGAGCGGCTGACACTGGTATCTCAGTGAACGGTTGTGACTGGGATCTCAGTGTGAGACTGAGACTGGGATCTAAGTTTGAGCGAGACTGGGATCATAGCGAGTTTGTGAGAATGGCCTATCAGTATGAGTGTGAGACTGGGATCTCACAGAGAGAGTGCGACTGTGATCTCTGTGAGAGTTTGAGAATAGGATATCAGTGAGAGAGTGAGACTGGGATCCCACTGAGAGGGTGCAATTGTGTTCACTGTGAGAGGGTGAGAAAGGGATGTCAGTGAGAGTGATACTGGTATCTCAGTGAGAGGTTGAGACATTGATTGCAGTGCGACAGTGAGACTGTGATCTCAGTGAGACAGTGAGACTTAGATTTCTGTGAGAGAGTGAGAATGGGGTATCATTTCGATTGTGAGACTCGGATCTCAATTGAGTGTGTTACTGGGATATCATAGAGAGATTGAGACTGGGATCTCAGATTGAGTGAGCCTGGGATCTCAGTGAGAGTGTGAGATTGGAATTTCACTGTGAGAGTGTGACTGGGATCTCAGTGAGAGTGACAGTGGAATCTCAGTGTGAGTGTGTCACTGGTATCATTGTGAGAGAGTGCACCTATGATCTCTGTGAGAGGGTGAGACTGGGACATCAGTTTGAGGGAGACTGGGATCTCAGCATGAGTGAGACTGGGATCTCAGAGTGTGTGTGTTACTGGGATTTCACTGAGCGGCTGAGACTGGTATCTCAGTGAAAGGGTGTAACTGGGATCTCAGTGTGAGATTGTGACTGGTATCTCAGTGTGAGTGAGACTGGGATCTCAGTGAGGGTGTGAGAATGGGATCACAGTGAAAATGTGTTACTGGGATCTCAATGAGAGAGTGAGACTGGGATCTCTGTTTGAGTGAGACTTTGATCTCTGTGTGTGAATCTGGGATCTCAGTGAGAGAGTGAGATTGGGAGCTCAGTGAGAGTGTGAGAATGGGATCTCAGTGACAGTGTAAGACTGGGACCACAGTGTGGGACTGAGACTGGGATCTCAGTGTGAGAGTGTTACAGGGATCTCATGGTGCGTGTGAGGCTGGGATTTCAGTGAGAGGGTAAGAATGGGATCTCAGTTAGAGAGTGAGACTGGGATCTCAGTGCATGTGTGTTACTGGGATTTCACTGAGCGGCTGAGGCTTGTATCTCAGTGATATGGTGTAACTGAGAGGCCAGTTCTCAGTGTGAGTGTGTTACTAGGATATCACTGAACGGGTGAGACTGGGATCTCAGTGAGAGGTTGAGACTGGGATCTCAGTGAGAATGTTGGACTGGTATCACAGTGTGAATGTGAGCATGGGCTACCAGTGAGAAAGTTAGAGTGTGATGCACTGAGAGAATGTGACTGAGATCTCTATGTGAGTGTGACAATTGATGTCAGTGAGAGAGTGAGGCGGGGATCTCAGTGTGAATCTGTTACCGGGGTTTCAATGTGAGAATGAGACTGGGATCTCAGTGTGAGTGAGACTGGAATCTTAGTGAGAACTTGAGACTGGGATTTCAGTCAGAGAGTGAGAGTGGGATCTCAGTGAGAGTGAGATTGGGCGCTTAGTGAGAGGGAGAGTGGGAACTCAGTGTGAGTGAGATTGCGATCTCAGTGAGAGAGTGAGACTGGGATCTCAGTGTGATTCAGTTACTGAGATCTCAATGAGAGTGTGTGACTGTGATCTCTGTGAGTGGGCGAAACTGACATCTCAATGCGAATAAGACTGTGATCTCAGTGCAACAGTGAGACTGTGATCTCAGTGAGACAGTGAGACCTCGATTTCTGTGAGAGAGTGAGAATGGGGTATCATTGCGATTGTGAGACTGGGATTTCAATTTGAGTGTTTTACGGGGATATCATAGAGAGATTGAGACTGGGATCTCAGACTGAGTGAGTCTGGCATCTCAGAGAGAGTGTGAGATTGGAATCTCAGTGTGAGTGTGTCACTGGTACCTTGTGAGAGAGTGCACCTGTGATCTCTGTGAGTGGGTGGGTTTGGGACATCAGTTTGACAGAGACTGGCATCTCAGTGTGCGTGAGATTAGGTTCTCAGTGTTGGAGTGCAACTGGAATCTCAGTTTAAGAGTGAGACTGGGATCTCAGTGTGTGTGTTACTGGGATTTCACTGAGCGGCTGAGACTGGTATCTCAGTGAAAGGGTGTGACGGGATCTCAGTGTCAGATTGTGACTGGGATCTAAGTTTGAGTGAGACTGGGATCATTGTGAGGTTGTGAGAATGGCCTATCAGTATGAGTGTGAGACTGGGATCCCACTGAGAGAGTGCGATTGTGTTCCCTGTGAGAGGGTGAGAAAGGGATGTCAGTGAGAATGATACTGGTATCTCAGTGAGAGGGTGAGACTTGGATCTCAGTGTGAGTGAGACTGGGCTCTCAGTGTGAGTGAGCCTGCGATCTCAGTGAGAGAGTGAGACTGGGATCTCCGTGAGAGAGTGAGACTGGGATCTCAGTGTGATTCAGTTACTGGGATCTCAGTGAGAATGTGCGACTGTGATGTTTGTGAGTGGGCGAAAATGACATCTCAATGCGAATGAGACTGGGATCTCAGTGCGACAGTGAGACTGTGATCTCAGTGAGACATTCAGACGTTGATTTCTTTAAGAGAGTGAGAATGGATTATCATGGCGATTGTGAGGCTGGGATCTCAATTTGAGTGTTTTACTGCGATATCATAGGGAGATTGAGACTGGGATCTCAGTGAGAATATTGTACTGGTATCCCAGTGCGAGTGTGAGAATGGGCTACCAGTGAGAGAGTGAGACTGCGATCTCAGTGAGAGAGTGAGACTGAGATCTCATTGGGAGAGTGAGACTGGGATCTCACTGAGAGTGTGAGACTGGGATCTCAGTGACAGGTTAAGACTGGGACCTCAGTGTGGGAGTGAGACTGAGATCTCAGTGTGAAAGTGTTTTAGGGATCTCACTGATCATGTGAGATTGGGATCTCAGTGACAGTGTAAGACTGGGACCTCAGTGGGAAAGTGAGACTGGGATCTCAGTGCGTGTGTGTTACTGGGATTTCACTGAGCGGCTGAGGCGTGTATCTCAGTGAAAGGGAGTAACTGGGACCACAGTGTGAGTGTGTTACTAGGATATCACTGAATGGGTGAGACTGGGATCTCAGTGAGAGGGTGAGACTGGGATCTCAGTGAGAGGTGGAGACTGGGATCTCAGTGAGAGGTGGAGACTGGGATCTCCGTGAGAATATTGTACTGGTATCCCAGTGCGAGTGTGAGAATGGGCTACCAGTGAGTGAGTGAGACTGCGATCTCAGTGCGACAGTGAGACTGTGATCTCAGTGAAACAGTCAGACTTTGATTTCTTTAAGAGAGTGAGAATGGATTATCATGGCGATTGTGAGGCTGGGATCTCAATTTGAGTGTTTTACTGCGATATCATAGGGAGATTGAGACTGGGATCTCAGATTGAGTGAGCCGGGGATCTCAGTGAGAGGCTGAGACAGTGATTGCAGTGCGAATGAGAAACTGGGATCTCAGTGTGACAGGGACTGTGATCTCTGGGATACAGTGAGTCTTTTTTCTCTGTAAGTGAGTGAGAATGGGGTATCATTGTGATTGTGAGACTGGGATGTCAATGAGAGAGTGAGACTGGGATCTCAGTGAGAGAGTGAGACTGGGATCTCAGTGAGAGAGTGAGACTGGGATCTCAGTGAGAGAGTGAGACTGGGATCTCAGTGAGATTGGGATCTCAGTGAGAGGGTGAGACTGGAATCTCAGTGAGAGTGTGAGAATGGGATCTGAGTAATAGTGTAAGACTGGGACCTCAGTGAGAGAGTGAGACTGGGATCTCAGTGCATGTGTGTTACTGGGATTTCACTGAGCGGCTGAGGCTGGTATCTCAGTGAGAGAGTGAGACTGGGATCTCAGTGTGAGTGTGTTACTAAGATATCACTGAACGGTGAGGCTGGTATCTCAGTGAAAGGGTGTAACTGGCATCTCAGTGTGAGTGTTTTACTAGGATATCACTGAACGGGTGTGACTGTGATCTCTGTGAGAGTTTGAGAATGGCATATCAGTGAGAGAGTGAGACTGGGATCCCACTGAGAGAGTGCGATTTTGTTTGCTGTGAGAGGGTGAGAAAGGGATGTCAGTGAGAGTGATACTGGTATCTCAGTGAGAGGGTGAGACCGGTTTCTCAGTGTGAGTGAGACTGGGCTCTCAGTGTGAGTGAGCCTGCGATCTCGGTGAGAGAGTGAGACTGGAATCTCGGTGAGAGAGTGAGACTGGGATCTCAGTGTGATTCAGTTACTGGGATCTCAGTGAGAATGTGTGACTGTGATCATTGTGATTGGGCGAAACTCACATCTCAATGCGAATGAGACTGGGATCTCAGTGTGATAGTGAGACTGTGATCTCAGTGAGACAGTAAGTCTTTGATTTCTGTAAGAGAGTGAGAATGGAGTATCATGGCGATTGTGAGACTGGGATTTCAATTTGAGTGTTTTACTGGGATATCATAGCGAGATTGAGAGTCGGATCTCAGATTGAGTGAGCTGGGGATCTCAGTGAGAGGCTGAGACAATGATTGCAGTGAGAATGTGAGACTGGGATCTCAGTGCGACAGAGAGACTGTGATCTCTGGGATAGAGTGAATCTTCTTTCTCTGTAAGTGAGTGAGAATGGGGTATCATTGTGATTGTGAGACTGGGATGTCAATGAGAGAGTGAGACTGGGATCTCACTGAGAGAGTGCGACTGTGATCTCTATGCAAGTGTGACAATGGGATGTCAGTGAGAGTGAGCCGGGGATCTCAGTGTGAATCTATTACCGGGGTGTCAATGTGAGAATGAGACTGTGATCTCAGTGAGACAGTAACACTTTGATTTCTGTAAGAGAGTGAGAATGGAGTATCATTGCGATTGTGAGACTGGGATCTCAATTTGAGTATTTTACTGGGATATCGTAGAGAGATTGGGACTGGGATCTCAGATTGAGTGAGTTTGGGATCTCAGTGAGAGGCTGAGACAGTGATTGCAGTGCGAATGTGATACTGGGATCTCAGTGCGACAGAGAGACTGGGATCTCAGTGATACAGTGAGACTTTTTTCTCTGTGCGAGAGTGAGAATGGGGTATCATTGTGATTGTGAGACTGGAATGTCAATGAGAGAGTGATATTGGGATCTCAGTGAGAGAGTGAGACTGGGATCTCAGTGAGAGAGTGAGACTGGGATGTCAATGAGAGAGTGATATTGGGATCTCAGTGAGAGAGTGAGACTGGGATCTCAGTGAGAGAGTGAGACTGGGATCTCAGTGGTTTGTGAGACTGGGATCTCAGTGGGAGTGTGAGACTGGGATCTCAGTGACAGGGTAAGACTGGACATTAGTGTTGGAGTGAGACTGAGATCTCAGTGTGATAGTGTTATAGGGATCTCACTGAGCGTGTGAGACTAGGATCTCCGTGAGAGTGTGAGGCTGGGATCTCAGTGGGAGAGTGAGACTTGGATCTCAGTGAGAGAGTGATACTGGGATCTCAGTAAGAGGGAGAGACTAGGGTCTCAGTGTGAGAGAGACTGGGATCTCAGTGAATTTATGAGAATGGGATCTCAGTGGGAGATTGAGACTGGGATCTCAGTGAGAGAGTGAGAGTGGGATTTCAGTGGGAGAGTGATACTGGGATCTCAGTGAGAGGCTGAGACAGGGACCGCAGTGCGAAATGAGACTGAGATCTCAGTGCAACAGTGAGGCATTGATCTCAGTGATACAGTGAGACTTTGATCTCTGTGAGAGAGTGAGAATAGCAGATCATTGCGATTGTGAGACTGGGATCGCAATGTGAGTGTGTTACTGGGATCTCAATGAGAGAGTGAGACTGGGAACTCAGTCTGAGTGATACTGGGATTCAGTGAGAGGATGAGACTGAGATCTCAGTCAGAGAGTGTTACTGGGATCTCAATGAGAGAGAGAGACTGGGATATCAGTGTGAGTGAGACAGGGATCTCAGTGTGTGTGTGACTGGGATCTCAGTGAGAGAGTGAAACTGGGATCTCAGTGAGAGTGTGAGAATGGGATCACAGTGAGAATGTGTTACTGGGATCTCAATGAGAGAGTGAGACTGGGAAATCAGTCTGAGTGATACTGGGATTCAGTGAGAGGGTGAGACTGAGATCTCAGTGAGACAGTGTTACTGGGATCGCAATAAAAGAATGACACTGGGATCTCAGTGTGAGATTGTGACTGGGATCTCAGTGTGTGTGAGTCTGGGATCTCAGTGAGAGATTGAGACTGGGATCTCAGTGAGGGTGTGAGCATGGGATCACAGTGAGAATGTGTTACTGGGATCTCAATGAGAGAGTGAGACTGGGATGTCTGTTTGAGTGATAATTTGATCTCTGTGTGTGTGATTCTGGGATCTCAGTGAGAGAGTGAGACTAGGATCTCAGTGAGAGTGTGACAATGGGATCTCAGTGACAGTGTAAGACTGGGACCACAGTGTGGGACTGAGACTGGGATCTCAGTGTGAGAGTGTTTTAGGGATCTCATGGTGCGTGTGAGGCTGGGATTTCAGTGAGAGGGTAAGACTGGGATCTCAGTGAGAGAGTGAGAGTGGGATCTCAGTGCGTGTGGGTTACTGGGATTTCACTGAGCGGCTGAGGCTTGAATCTCAGTGATATGGTGTAACTGAGATGCCAGTTCTCAGTGTGAGTGTGTTACTAGGATATCACTGAACGGGTGAGACTGGGATCTCAGTGAGAGGTTGAGACTGGGATCTCAGTGAGAATGTTGGACTGGTATCACAGTGCGAGTGTGAGAATGGGCTACCAGTGAGAGAGTTAGAGTGTGATCTCACTGAGAGAGTGCGACTGTGATCTCTATGCGAGTGTGACAATGGGATGTCAGTGAGAGAGTGAGGTGGGGATCACAGTGTGAATCTGTTACCGGGGTTTCAATGTGAGAATGAGACTGGGATCTCAGTGTGAGTGAGACTGGGATCTTAGTGAGAACTTGAGACTGGGATTTCAGTGAGAGAGTGAGAGTGGGATCTCAGTGAGAGTGAGATTGGGAGCTTAGTGAGACGGTGAAAGTGGGAACTCAGTGTGAGTGAGACTGGGATCTCAGTGTGATTCAGTTACTGGGATCTCAGTGAGAGAGTGAGATTACGATCTCAGTGAGAGAGTGAGAATGGGATCTCAGTGAGAGAGTGAGACTGGGATCTCAGTGTGATTCAGTTACTGGGACCTCAGTGAGAGTGTGTGACTGTGATCTCTGTGAGTGGGCAAAACTGACATCTCAATGCGAGTGAGACTGTGATCTCAGTGCAACAGTGAGACTGTGATCTCAGTGAGACAGTGAGACTTTGATTTCTGTGAGAGAGTGAGAATGGGGTATCATTGCGATTGTGAGACTGGGATCTCAATTTGAGTGTTTTACGGGAATATTATAGAGAGTTTGAGACTGGGATCTCAGATTGAGTGAGTCTGGGATATGGAGAGAGTGTGAGATTGGAATTTCACTGTGAGAGTGTGACTGGGATCTCAGTAAGAGTGACATTGGAATCTCAGTGTGAGTGTGTCACGGGTACATTGTGAGAGAGTGCACCTATGATCCCTGTGAAAGGGTGGGTTTGGGACATCAGTTTGACAGAGACTGGGATCTCAGCGTGAGAGCAACTGGGTTCTCAGTTTGAGAGTGAGACTGGGATCTCAGTGTGTGTGTGTGTTACTGGGATTTTACTGAGCGGCTGAGACTGGGATCTCAGTGAAAGGGTGTGACTGGGATCCCAGTGTGAGACTGTGACTGGGATCTAAGTTTGAGTGAGACTGGGATCACAGTGAGATTGTGAGAATGGCCTATCAGTATGAGTGTGAGACTGGGATCCCACTGAGAGAGTGTGACTGTGATCTCTGTGAGAGTTTGAGAATGGCATATCAGTGAGAGAGTGAGACTGGGATCCCACTGAGAGAGTGCGATTTTGTTCGCTGTGAGAGGGTGAGAAAGGGACCTCAGTGAGAGTGATACTGGTATCTCAGTGTGAGTGAGACTGGGCTCTCAGGTGAGTGAGCCTGCGATCTCGGTTAGAGAGTGAGACTGGGATCTCGGTGAGAGAGTGAGACTGGGATTTCAGTGTGATTCAGTTACTGGGATCTCAGTGAGAATGTGTGACTGTGACCATTGTGAGTGGGCGAAACTCACATCTCAATGTGAATGAGACTGGGATCTCAGTGCGATAGTGAGACTGTGATCTCAGTGAGACAGTAAGTCTTTGATTTCTTTAAGAGAGCGAGAATGGAGTATCATGGCGATTGTGAGACTGGGATCTCAATTTGAGTGTTTTACTGGGATATCATAGCGAGATTGGGTGTCGGATCTCAGATTGAGTGAGCTGGGGATCTCAGTGAGAGGCTGAGACAATGATTGCAGTGCGAATGTGAGACTGGGATCTCAATGCGACAGAGAGACTGTGATCTCTGGGATACAGTAAGTCTTTTTTCTCTGTAAGTGAGTGAGAATGGGGTATCATTGTGATTGTGAGACTGGGATGTCAATGAGAGAGTAAGACTGGGATCTCAGTGAGATTGGGATCTCAGTGAGAGAGTGAAACTGGAATCTCAGTGAGAGTTTGGGAATGGGATCTCAGTGATAGTGTAAGACTGGGACCTCAGTGAGAGAGTGAGACTGGGATCTCAGTGCGTGTGTGTTACTGGGATTTCACTGAGCGGCTGAGGCTGGTATCTCAGTGAAAGGGTGTAACTGCGATCTCAGTGTGGGTGTGTTACTAGGATATCACTGAACGGGTGAGACTGTGATCTCAGTGAGAGGTTGAGACTGGGATTTCAGTGAGAATGTTGGACTGGTATCACAGTGTGAGTGTGAGAATGGGCTACCAGTGAGACAGTTAGAGTGTGATCTCACTGAGTGGGTGCGACTGTGATCTCTATGCGAGTGTGACAATAGGTTGTCAGTGAGAGAGTGAGCTGAGGATCTCAGTGTAAATCTGTTACCGGGGTTTCAATGTGAGAATGAGACTGGGATCTCATTGTGAGTGAAACTGGGATCTTAGTGAGAATGTTGGACTGGTATCACAGTGCGAGTGTGTGAATGGGCTATCAGTGAGAGAGTTAGAGTGTGATCTCACTGAGTGAGTGTGACTGTGATCTCTCAGCGAGTATGACAATGGGATGTCAGTGAGAGAGTGAGGCAGGCATCTCAGTGTGAATCTGTTACCGTGGTTTCAATGTGAAAATAAGACTGGGATCTCGGTGTGAGTGAGACTGGGATCTTAGTGAGAACGTGAGACTTGGATTTCAGTGAGAGAGTGAGAGTGGGATCTCAGTGAGAGTGAGATTGGGAGCTTAGTGAGAGGGTGAGAGTGGGAAATCAGTGTGAGTGAGACTGGGATCTCAGTGAGAGAGTGAGACTGCGATCTCAGTGAGAGAGTGAGATTGCGATCTCAGTGAGAGAGTGAGACTGGGATCTCAGTGTGATTCAGTTACTGGGATCTCAATGAGAGTGTGTGACTGTGATCTCTGTGAGTGGGCGAAACTGACATCTCAATGCGAATAAGACTGTGATCTCAGTGCAACAGTGAGACTGTGATCTCAGTGAGACAGTGAGACCTCGATTTCTGTGAGAGAGTTTGAATGGGGTATCATTGCGATTGTGAGACTGGGATTTCAATTTGAGTGTTTTACGGGGATATCATAGAGAGATTGAGACTGGGATCTCAGATTGAGTGAGTCTGGCATCTCAGAGAGAGTGTGAGATTGGAATCTCAGTGTGAGTGTGTCACTGGTACATTGTGAGAGAGTGCACCTGTGATCTCTGTGAGAGGGTGGGTTTGGGACATCAGTTTGACAGAGACTGGCATCTCAGTGTGCGTGAGATTAGGTTCTCAGTGTTGGAGTGCAACTGGAATCTCAGTTTAAGAGTGAGACTGGGATCTCAGTGTGTGTGTTACTGGGATTTCACTGAGCGGCTGAGACTGGTATCTCAGTGAAAGGGTGTGACGGGATCTCAATGTGAGATTGTGACAGGGATCTAAGTTTGAGTGAGACTGGGATCATAGTGAGGTTGTGAGAATGGCCTATCAGTATGAGTGTGAGACTGGGATCCCACTGAGAGAGTGCGATTGTGTTCCCTGTGAGAGGGTGAGAAAGGGATGTCAGTGAGAATGATACTGGTATCTCAATGAGAGGGTGAGACTTGGATCTCAGTGTGAGTGAGACTGGGCTCTCAGTTTGAGTGAGCCTGCGATCTCAGTGAGAGAGTGAGACTGGGATCTCCGTGAGAGAGTGAGACTGGGATTCAGTGTGATTCAGTTACTGGGATCTCAGTGAGAATGTGCAACTGTGATCTTTGTGAGTGGGCAAAAATGACATCTCAATGCGAATGAGACTGGGATCTCAGTGCGACAGTGAGACTGTGATCTCAGTGAAACAGTCAGACTTTGATTTCTTTAAGAGAGTGAGAATGGATTATCATGGCGATTGTGAGGCTGGGATCTCAATTTGAGTGTTTTACTGCGATATCATAGGGAGATTGAGACTGGGATCTCAGATTGAGTGAGCCGGGGATCTCAGTGAGAGGCTGAGACAGTGATTGCAGTGCGAATGAGAAACTGGGATCTCAGTGTGACAGAGACTGTGATCTCTGGGATACAGTGAGTCTTTTTTCTCTGTAAGTGAGTGAGAATGGGGTATCATTGTGATTGTGAGACTGGGATGTCAATGAGAGAGTGAGACTGGGATCTCAGTGAGAGAGTGAGACTGGGATCTCAGTGAGAGAGTGAGACTGGGATCTCAGTGAGAGAGTGAGACTGGGATCTCAGTGAGATTGGGATCTCAGTGAGAGGGTGAGACTGGAATCTCAGTGAGAGTGTGAGAATGGGATCTGAGTAATAGTGTAAGACTGGGACCTCAGTGAGAGAGTGAGACTGGGATCTCAGTGCATGTGTGTTACTGGGATTTCACTGAGCGGCTGAGGCTGGTATCTCAGTGAGAGAGTGAGACTGGGATCTCAGTGTGAGTGTGTTACTAAGATATCACTGAACGGTGAGGCTGGTATCTCAGTGAAAGGGTGTAACTGGCATCTCAGTGTGAGTGTTTTACTAGGATATCACTGAACGGGTGTGACTGTGATCTCTGTGAGAGTTTGAGAATGGCATATCAGTGAGAGAGTGAGACTGGGATCCCACTGAGAGAGTGCGATTTTGTTTGCTGTGAGAGGGTGAGAAAGGGATGTCAGTGAGAGTGATACTGGTATCTCAGTGAGAGGGTGAGACCGGTTTCTCAGTGAGTGAGACTGGGCTCTCAGTGTGAGTGAGCCTGCGATCTCGGTGAGAGAGTGAGACTGGAATCTCGGTGAGAGAGTGAGACTGGGATCTCAGTGTGATTCAGTTACTGGGATCTCAGTGAGAATGTGTGACTGTGATCATTGTGATTAGGCGAAACTCACATCTCAATGCGAATGAGACTGGGATCTCAGTGTGATAGTGAGACTGTGATCTCAGTGAGACAGTAAGTCTTTGATTTCTGTAAGAGAGTGAGAATGGAGTATCATGGCGATTGTGAGACTGGGATTTCAATTTGAGTGTTTTACTGGGATATCATAGCGAGATTGAGAGTCGGATCTCAGATTGAGTGAGCTAGGGATCTCAGTGAGAGGCTGAGACAATGATTGCAGTGAGAATGTGAGACTGGGATCTCAGTGCGATAGAGAGACTGTGATCTCTGGGATACAGTGAATCTTCTTTCTCTGTAAGTGAGTGAGAATGGGGTATCATTGTGATTGTGAGACTGGGATGTCAATGAGAGAGTGAGACTGGGATCTCACTGAGAGAGTGCGACTGTGATCTCTATGCAAGTGTGACAATGGGATGTCAGTGAGAGTGAGCCGGGGATCTCAGTGTGAATCTATTACCGGGGTGTCAATGTGAGAATGAGACTGTGATCTCAGTGAGACAGTAACACTTTGATTTCTGTAAGAGAGTGAGAATGGAGTATCATTGCGATTGTGAGACTGGGATCTCAATTTGAGTATTTTACTGGGATATCGTAGAGAGATTGGGACTGGGATCTCAGATTGAGTGAGTTTGGGATCTCAGTGAGAGGCTGAGACAGTGATTGCAGTGCGAATGTGATACTGGGATCTCAGTGCGACAGAGAGACTGGGATCTCAGTGATACAGTGAGACTTTTTTCTCTGTGCGAGAGTGAGAATGGGGTATCATTGTGATTGTGAGACTGGAATGTCAATGAGAGAGTGATATTGGGATCTCAGTGAGAGAGTGAGACTGGGATCTCAGTGAGAGAGTGAGACTGGGATGTCAATGAGAGAGTGATATTGGGATCTCAGTGAGAGAGTGAGACTGGGATCTCAGTGAGAGAGTGAGACTGGGATGTCAATGAGAGAGTGATATTGGGATCTCAGTGAGAGAGTGAGACTGGGATCTCAGTGAGAGAGTGAGACTGGGATCTCAGTGGTTTGTGAGACTGGGATCTCAGTGACAGGGTAAGACTGGACATTAGTGTTGGAGTGAGACTGAGATCTCAGTGTGATAGTGTTATAGGTTTTCTCACTGAGCGTGTGAGACTAGGATCTCCGTGAGAGTGTGAGGCTGGGATCTCAGTGGGAGAGTGAGACTTGGATCTCAGTGAGAGAGTGATACTGGGATCTCAGTAAGAGGGAGAGACTAGGGTCTCAGTGTGAGAGAGACTGGGATCTCAGTGAATTTATGAGAATGGGATCTCAGTGGGAGATTGAGACTGGGATCTCAGTGAGAGAGTGAGAGTGGGATTTCAGTGGGAGAGTGATACTGGGATCTCAGTGAGAGGCTGAGACAGGGACCGCAGTGCGAAATGAGACTGAGATCTCAGTGCAACAGTGAGGCATTGATCTCAGTGATACAGTGAGACTTTGATCTCTGTGAGAGAGTGAGAATAGCAGATCATTGCGATTGTGAGACTGGGATCGCAATGTGAGTGTGTTACTGGGATCTCAATGAGAGAGTGAGACTGGGAACTCAGTCTGAGTGATACTGGGATTCAGTGAGAGGATGAGACTGAGATCTCAGTCAGAGAGTGTTACTGGGATCTCAATGAGAGAGAGAGACTGGGATATCAGTGTGAGTGAGACAGGGATCTCAGTGTGTGTGTGACTGGGATCTCAGTGAGAGAGTGAAACTGGGATCTCAGTGAGAGTGTGAGAATGGGATCACAGTGAGAATGTGTTACTGGGATCTCAATGAGAGAGTGAGACTGGGAAATCAGTCTGAGTGATACTGGGATTCAGTGAGAGGGTGAGACTGAGATCTCAGTGAGACAGTGTTACTGGGATCGCAATAAAAGAATGACACTGGGATCTCAGTGTGAGATTGTGACTGGGATCTCAGTGTGTGTGAGTCTGGGATCTCAGTGAGAGATTGAGACTGGGATCTCAGTGAGGGTGTGAGCATGGGATCACAGTGAGAATGTGTTACTGGGATCTCAATGAGAGAGTGAGACTGGGATGTCTGTTTGAGTGATAATTTGATCTCTGTGTGTGTGATTCTGGGATCTCAGTGAGAGAGTGAGACTAGGATCTCAGTGAGAGTGTGACAATGGGATCTCAGTGACAGTGTAAGACTGGGACCACAGTGTGGGACTGAGACTGGGATCTCAGTGTGAGAGTGTTTTAGGGATCTCATGGTGCGTGTGAGGCTGGGATTTCAGTGAGAGGGTAAGACTGGGATCTCAGTGAGAGAGTGAGAGTGGGATCTCAGTGCGTGTGGGTTACTGGGATTTCACTGAGCGGCTGAGGCTTGAATCTCAGTGATATGGTGTAACTGAGATGCCAGTTCTCAGTGTGAGTGTGTTACTAGGATATCACTGAACGGGTGAGACTGGGATCTCAGTGAGAGGTTGAGACTGGGATCTCAGTGAGAATGTTGGACTGGTATCACAGTGCGAGTGTGAGAATGGGCTACCAGTGAGAGAGTTAGAGTGTGATCTCACTGAGAGAGTGCGACTGTGATCTCTATGCGAGTGTGACAATGGGATGTCAGTGAGAGAGTGAGGTGGGGATCACAGTGTGAATCTGTTACCGGGGTTTCAATGTGAGAATGAGACTGGGATCTCAGTGTGAGTGAGACTGGGATCTTAGTGAGAACTTGAGACTGGGATTTCAGTGAGAGAGTGAGAGTGGGATCTCAGTGAGAGTGAGATTGGGAGCTTAGTGAGACGGTGAAAGTGGGAACTCAGTGTGAGTGAGACTGGGATCTCAGTGTGATTCAGTTACTGGGATCTCAGTGAGAGAGTGAGATTACGATCTCAGTGAGAGAGTGAGAATGGGATCTCAGTGAGAGAGTGAGACTGGGATCTCAGTGTGATTCAGTTACTGGGACCTCAGTGAGAGTGTGTGACTGTGATCTCTGTGAGTGGGCAAAACTGACATCTCAATGCGAGTGAGACTGTGATCTCAGTGCAACAGTGAGACTGTGATCTCAGTGAGACAGTGAGACTTTGATTTCTGTGAGAGAGTGAGAATGGGGTATCATTGCGATTGTGAGACTGGGATCTCAATTTGAGTGTTTTACGGGAATATTATAGAGAGTTTGAGACTGGGATCTCAGATTGAGTGAGTCTGGGATATGGAGAGAGTGTGAGATTGGAATTTCACTGTGAGAGTGTGACTGGGATCTCAGTAAGAGTGACATTGGAATCTCAGTGTGAGTGTGTCACGGGTACATTGTGAGAGAGTGCACCTATGATCCCTGTGAAAGGGTGGGTTTGGCACATCAGTTTGACAGAGACTGGGATCTCAGCGTGAGAGCAACTGGGTTCTCAGTTTGAGAGTGAGACTGGGATCTCAGTGTGTGTGTGTGTTACTGGGATTTTACTGAGCGGCTGAGACTGGGATCTCAGTGAAAGGGTGTGACTGGGATCCCAGTGTGAGACTGTGACTGGGATCTAAGTTTGAGTGAGACTGGGATCACAGTGAGATTGTGAGAATGGCCTATCAGTATGAGTGTGAGACTGGGATCCCACTGAGAGAGTGTGACTGTGATCTCTGTGAAAGTTTGAGAATGGCATATCAGTGAGAGAGTGAGACTGGGATCCCACTGAGAGAGTGCGATTTTGTTCGCTGTGAGAGGGTGAGAAAGGGACCTCAGTGAGAGTGATACTGGTATCTCAGTGTGAGTGAGACTGGGCTCTCAGGTGAGTGAGCCTGCGATCTCGGTTAGAGAGTGAGACTGGGATCTCGGTGAGAGAGTGAGACTGGGATTTCAGTGTGATTCAGTTACTGGGATCTCAGTGAGAATGTGTGACTGTGACCATTGTGAGTGGGCGAAACTCACATCTCAATGTGAATGAGACTGGGATCTCAGTGCGATAGTGAGACTGTGATCTCAGTGAGACAGTAAGTCTTTGATTTCTTTAAGAGAGCGAGAATGGAGTATCATGGCGATTGTGAGACTGGGATCTCAATTTGAGTGTTTTACTGGGATATCATAGCGAGATTGGGTGTCGGATCTCAGATTGAGTGAGCTGGGGATCTCAGTGAGAGGCTGAGACAATGATTGCAGTGCGAATGTGAGACTGGGATCTCAATGCGACAGAGAGACTGTGATCTCTGGGATACAGTAAGTCTTTTTTCTCTGTAAGTGAGTGAGAATGGGGTATCATTGTGATTGTGAGACTGGGATGTCAATGAGAGAGTAAGACTGGGATCTCAGTGAGATTGGGATCTCAGTGAGAGAGTGAAACTGGAATCTCAGTGAGAGTTTGGGAATGGGATCTCAGTGATAGTGTAAGACTGGGACCTCAGTGAGAGAGTGAGACTGGGATCTCAGTGCGTGTGTGTTACTGGGATTTCACTGAGCGGCTGAGGCTGGTATCTCAGTGAAAGGGTGTAACTGCGATCTCAGTGAGAGGTTGAGACTGGGATTTCAGTGAGAATGTTGGACTGGTATCACAGTGTGAGTGTGAGAATGGGCTACCAGTGAGACAGTTAGAGTGTGATCTCACTGAGTGAGTGCGACTGTGATCTCTATGCGAGTGTGACAATAGGTTGTCAGTGAGAGAGTGAGCTGAGGATCTCAGTGTAAATCTGTTACCGGGGTTTCAATGTGAGAATGAGACTGGGATCTCATTGTGAGTGAAACTGGGATCTTAGTGAGAATGTTGGACTGGTATCACAGTGCGAGTGTGTGAATGGGCTATCAGTGAGAGAGTTAGAGTGTGATCTCACTGAGTGAGTGTGACTGTGATCTCTCAGCGAGTATGACAATGGGATGTCAGTGAGAGAGTGAGGCAGGCATCTCAGTGTGAATCTGTTACCGTGGTTTCAATGTGAAAATAAGACTGGGATCTCGGTGTGAGTGAGACTGGGATCTTAGTGAGAACGTGAGACTTGGATTTCAGTGAGAGAGTGAGAGTGGGATCTCAGTGAGAGTGAGATTGGGAGCTTAGTGAGAGGGTGAGAGTGGGAAATCAGTGTGAGTGAGACTGGGATCTCAGTGAGAGAGTGAGACTGCGATCTCAGTGAGAGAGTGAGACTGCGATCTCAGTGAGAGAGTGAGACTGCGATCTCAGTGAGAGTGTGAGACTGCAATCTCAGTGAGAGAGTGAGACTGCGATCTCAGTGAGAGTGTGTGACTGTGATCTCTGTGAGTGGGGGAAACTGACATCTCAATGTGTGTGAGACTGTGATCTCAGTGAGACAGTGAGACTTTGATTCTGTGAGAGAGTGAGAATGAAGTATCATTGCGATTGTGAGACTGGGATCTCAATTTGTGTGTTTTACGGGGATATCATAGAGAGATTGAGACTTGGATCTCAGATTGAGTGAGTCTGGGATCTGAGTGAGAGTGTGAGATTGGAAGTTCACTGTGAGATTGTGACTGGAATCTCAGTGAGAGTGACACTGGAATCTCAGTGTGAGTGTGTCACTGGAATCACTGTGAGAGAGTGCACCTGTGATCTCTGTGAGAGGGTGAGACTGGGACATCAGTTTGCGGGAGACTGTGATCTCAGCGTGAGTGAGACTGGGTTCTCAGTGTTAGAGTGCAACTGGGATCTCAGTTTAAGAGTGAGACTGGGATCTCAGTGTGTGTGTGTTACTGGGATTTGACTAAGCGGCTGAGACTGGTATCTCAGTGAAAGGGTCTGACTGGGATCTCAGTGTGAGACTGAGACTGGTATCTAAGTTTGAGTGAGACTGGGATCATAGTGAGATTGTGAGAATGGCCTATCAGTATGAGAGTGAGACTGGGATCTCACTGAGAGAGTGCGACTGTGATCTCTGAGAGAGTTTGAGAATGGGTTTTCAGTGAGAGAGTCAGACTGGGATCCCACTGAGAGAGAACGATTGTGTTCACTGTGAGAGGGTGAGAAAGGGATGTCAGTGAGAGTGATACTGGTATCTCAGTGAGAGGTTGAGACAGTGATTGCAGTGCGACAGTGAGACTGTGATCTCAGTGAGACAGTGAGACTTTGATTTCTATGAGAGAGTGAGAATGGGGTATCATTGTGATTGTGAGGCTGGGATCTCAATTTGAGTGTTTTACTGGGATATCATAGAGAGATTGAGACTGGGATCTCAGTTTGAGTGAGTCTGCGATCTAAGTGAGAGTGTGAGATTGGAATTTCACTGTAGGAGTGTGACTTGGTTCTCAGTGAGAGTGACAATGGTATCTCAGTGTGAGTGTGACACTGGTATCACTGTGAGAGAGTGCACCTGTGCTCTCTGTGAGAGGTTGAGACTGGGACATCAGGTTGAGGGAGACTGGCATCTCAGCGTGAGTGAGACCTGGTTCTCAGTGTTAGAGTGCAACTGGGATCTCAGTTTAAGAGTGAGACTGGGATCTCAGTGCGTGTGTGTTACTGGGATTTCACTGAGCGGCTGAGGCTGGTATCTCAGTGAGAGAGTGAGACTGGGATCTCAGTGTGAGTCTGAGAATGGGATCTAAGTTTGAGTGAGACTGGGATCACAGTGAGAGTGTGAGAATGGCCTATTAGTAAGAGAGTGAGACTGGCATCTCACTGAGAGAGTGCGACTGTGATCTCTATGAGAGGGTGAGAAAGGGATGTCAGTGAGCGTGATACTGGTATCTCAGTGAGAGGCTGAGACAGTGATTGCAGTGCGAAAGTGAGACTGGGATCTCAGTGCGACAGAGAGACTGTGATCTCTGTGATACAGTGAGACTTTTATCTCCATGAGAGAGTGAGAGTGGAGTGTCATTGCAATTGTGAGACTGGGATCTCAATGAGAGAGTGAGACTTGGACCTCAGTGACAGTGTAAGACTGGGATCTCACTGAGTATGTGAGACTGGGATCTCAGTGGGAGCGTGAGACTGGGTTCCCAGAGAGAGGGTGAGACTGGGGTCTCAATGTGAGAGAAATTGGGATCTCAGTGAATTTGTGAGAATGAGATCTCATTGAGAGATTGAGACTGGGTTCTCAGTGAGAGAGTGAGACTGGGATCTCAGTGGGAGAGTGAGACTGCGATCTCAGTGTGAGTCAGTTACTGGGATCTCACCGAGAGAGTGTGACTAAGATCTCTGTGAGTGGGTGAGACTGGGATCTCAGTGTGAGTGAGACTGGGATCTCAGTGAGAGGCTGAGACCGGGACCGCTTTGCGAAATGAGACTGGGATCTCAGTGCGACAGTGAGTCTGTGATCTCAGTGAGAGAGTGAGAATAGGGTATCATTGCGATTGGGAGACTGGGATTGCAATGTGAGTGTGCTACTGGGATCTGAATGAGAGAGTGAGACTGGGAACTCCGTATGTGTGAGACTGGGATCTCAGTGAGGGTGTGAGAATGGGATTTCATTGAGCGACTGAGGCTGGTATCTCAGTGAAAGGATGTGACTGGAATTTCAGCGTGAGTCTGTTACTAGGATATCACTGGACGGGTGAGATTGGGATCTCAGTAAGAGGGTGAGACTGGGATCTCAGTGTGAGTGAGACTGGGACCTCAGTGAGAGGGTGAGACTGGGATCTCAGTGTGAGTGAGACTGAGATCTCAGTGAGAGAGTGAGACTGGGATCTCAATGTGATTCATTTACTGGGATCTCAGTGAAAGTGTGTGACTGTGATCTCTGTGAGTGAGCGAAACTGAAATCTCAATGCGAGTGCGACAGTGAGTCTGTGATATCAGTGAGACAGTGAGACTTTGATTTCTGTGAGAGAGTGAGAATGGGGTATCATTCTGATTGTGAAACTGGGATCTCAATTTGAGTGTTTTACTGGGATATCATAGAGAGATTGAGACTTGGATCTCAGACTGAGTGAGCCTGGGATCTCAGTGAGAGTGTGAGATTGGAATTTCTCCGTGAGAGTGTGACTGGGGTCTCAGTGAGAGTGACAGTGTTATATCAGTGTAAGTGTGTCACTGGTATCACTGTGAGAGAGTGCACCTGTGATCTCTGTGAGAGGGTGAGACTGGGACATCAGTTTGAGGGAGACTGGGATCTCAGCGTGAGTGAGACTGGGTTCTCAGTGTGTGTGTGTTACTGGGATTTCACTGAGCGGCTGAGACTGGAATCTCAGTGAAAGGGTGTGACTGGGATCTCAGTGTGAGACTGAGACTGGGATCTGAGTTTGAGTGAGACTGGGATCACATTTAGATTGTGAGAATGGCCTATCAGTAAGAGAGTGAGACTGGGATCTCACTGAGAGAGTGCGACTTTAATCTCTGTGGGAGTTTGAGAATGGGATATCAGTGAGAGAGTGAGACTGGGATCCCACTGAGGGAGTGCGACTGTGATCGCTGTGAGAGGATGAGAAAGGGATGTCCGTGAAAGTGATACTGGTATCTCAGTGAGAGGCTGAGACATTGATTGCAGTGTGAAAGTGAGACTGGGATCTCATGCAATGGAGAGACTGTGATCTCTGTAATACAGTGAGACTTTATCTCTGTGAGAGAGTGAGAATGGGCTATCATTGCGATTGTGAGACTGGGATCTCAGTGACAGGGTAAGACTGGGACCTCAGTGGTGGGGGGGTTATAGGGATCTCAGTGAGATAGTGAGACTGGGTTCTCACTGAGCGTGTGAGACAGGGATCTCAGTGTGAGTGATACTGGGATCTCTGTGTGTGTAAGACTGGGATCTCAGTGAGTGAGTGAGACTAGGATCTCATTGTGATTCAATTACTGGGATCTCTGTGAGAGTGTGTGACTGTGATCTCTGTGAGTGGGCGAAACTGACATCTCAATGCGAGTGAGACTGGGATCTCAGTGCGACACTGAGACTGTGATTTTAGTGAGACAGTGAGACTTTGATTTCTATGAGGGAATGAGAATGAGGTATTATTGCGAAAGTGAGACTGGGATCTCAATTTGAGTGTTTTACTGGGATATCATAGAGAGATTGAGCCTGTGATCTCAGTTTGAGTTTGTCTGGGATCTCAGTGAGAGTGTGAGATTGGAATTTCACTGTGGGACTGTGACTGGGATCTCAGTGAGAGAGTGAGAGTGGGATCTCAGAGGGAGAGTAAGACTGGGATCTCAGTGTGAGTCAGTTACTGGGATCTCAGTGAAATAGTGTGACTGAGATCTCTGTGAGTGGGTGAGACTGGGATCTCAGTGTGAGTGATACTGGGATCTCAGTGAGAGGCTGAGACAGGTACCGCAGTGTGAAATGAGACTGTGATCTCAGTGATACGGTGAGACTTTGATCTCTGTGAGAGAGTCAGAATAGGGTATCATTGCGATTGTGAGACTGGGATTGCAACGTGAGTGTGTTACTGGGATCTCAGTAAGAGAGTGAGACTGGGAACTCAGTGTGAGTGATACTGGGATTCAGGGAGAGGGTGAGACTGAGATCTTCATGAGAGCGTGAGACTGGGAGCTCAATGAGATGGTTGAGACTGGGATCAGTGTGAGTGAGACTGGGATTTCAGTGAGAGAGTGGGAGTGGGATCTCAGTGAGAGAGTGTTACTGGGATCTCAATGAGAGAGTGAGACTGGGATCTCAGTGTGAGTGAGACTGGGATCTCAGTGTGAGTGATACTGGGATCTCAGTGTGTGTGAGTCTGGGATCTCAGTGAGAGAGTCAGACTGGGATCTCAGTGACAGTGTAAGACTGGGACCTCAGTGAGTGTCTGAGTCTGGGATCTCAGTGTTAGAGTGTTATAGGGATCTGACTGAGCGTGTGAGACTGGGATCACAGTGTGAGAGTGACTGGGATCTCAGTGAATGTGTGAGAATGGATCTCAGTGAGAATGTTGGACTGGGATCCCAGTGAGTGTGTGAGAATGGGATATCAGAGAGAGAGTGAGACTGGCATCTCAGTGAGAGAATGAGACTGGGATCTCACTGAGAGAGTGCAACTGTGACCACTGTGAGAGTGAGAGAATGGGATATCAGTGAAAGAGTGAGGCTGGGATGTCAGTGTGATTGTGTTACTGGGGACTCAATGAGAGAGTGAGACTGGGATCCCAATGTGAATAAGACTGGAATCTCAGTGTGAGTGAGACTGGGATCTCAGTGAGACAGAGAAACTGGGATCTCAGTGTGAGGGTGATACTGGGATCTCAGTTTGAGTGTGTTACTGGGATCTCATTAAGGGACCTTATTGAGATGGTGAGAAAATGATCTCAAGGGGAGTGTGTTTCGTATCTCAGTGACTGTGTGAGATTGAAACTCAGTGAGAATGTTGGACTGGGATCCCAGTGAGACTGTGAGAATGGGATATCAGTGAGAGAGTGAGACTCAGATCTCAGTTCAGGAGTGAGACTGGGATCTCAGTGAGACAGAGAAACTGGTATATCAGTGTGAGTGTGTCACTGGTATTACTGTGAGAGAGTGCCCCTGTGATCTCTGTGAGAGGGTGAGTCTGGGATCTCAGTTTGAGTGATACTGAGATCTCAGTGAGAGTGTTCAATTAGAATTTCACAGTGAGAGTGTGACTGGGATCTCAGTGGGAGTATGAGAATGGGATATCAGTGAGAGAGTGAGACTCAGATCTCATTTTGGGAGTGAGACTATGATCTCAGTGAGAGTGAGACTGGGATCACAGTGTGAGTGAGATAGGGAGCTCAGTGAGTGTGTGAGATTGGAATTTCATTGAGACAGTGTGACTGGGATTTCATTGAGAATAAGACTGGTATCTCACTGCTAGTGTGTTACTAGTATTGCTGTGAGAGTGTGCAACTGTGATCTATGTGAGAGGGTGAGACTGGGACCTCAGTGTGAGGGAGACTGGGATCTCAGTGACAGAGTGAGACTGGGATCTCAGTGCGAGAGTGAGACTGCGATCTCAGTGTGTGTGTGTTACTGGGATTTCACTGAGTGGCTGAGGCTGGTATCTCAGTGAAAGGGTGTGACTGGGATCTCAGTGTGAGTGTGTTATTGGATATCACTGAACAGGTGAGACTGGGATCTCAGTGAGATGGTGAGTCTGGGATCTCAGTGAGAATGTTGGACTGGTATCCCAGTGCGAGTGTGAGAATGGGCTACCAGTGAGTGAGTGCGACTGTGATCTCTATGAGAGTGTGACAATGGGTTGTCAGTGAGAGAGTGAGGCGGGGATCTCAGTGTGAATCTGTTACCGGGGTTTCAATGTGAGAATGAGACTGGGATCTCAGTGTGACTATGAATGGGATCTTTGTGAGAGATTGAGAGTGGGATTTCAGTGAGAGAGTGTGAGTGGGATCTCAATAAGAGTGAGATTGGGAGCTTAGTGAGAGGGTGAGACTGGGATCTCAGTGTGAGTCAGACTGGGATCTCAGTGTGAGTGAGACTGCGATCTCATTGAGAGAGTGAGACTGCGATCTCAGTGAGAGAGTGAGACTGCGATCTCAGTGAGAGAGTGAGATTGGGATCTCAGTGTGATTCAGTTACTGGGATCTCAGTGAGAGTGTGTGACTGTGATCTCTGTGAGTGGGCGAAACTTACATCTCAATACGAGTGAGACTAGGATCTCAGTTCGACAGTGAGACTGTGATCTGTGTGAGACAGTGTGACTTTGATTTCTGTGAAGGAATGAGAATGGGGTATCATTGCAAAAGTGAGACTGGGATCTTAATTTTATTGTTTTACTGGGATATCATAGAGAGATTGAAATTGGGATCTCAGTATGAGTGTGTCTGGGATCTCAGTGAGAGTGTGAGTTTGGAATTTCACTGTGAGAGTGTGACTGGGATCTCAGTGAGAGTGACACTGGTATCTCAGTGTGAGTGTGTCACTCGTATTACTGTGAGAGTGCACCTGTGATCTCTGTGAGAGGGTGAGACTGGGATCTCAGTTTGAGTGAGTCTGGTATCTCAGTGAGAGTGTGAGATTGGAATTTCACTGTGAGAGTGTGACTGGGATCTCACTGGGAGTGCCACTTGTATCTCAGTGTGAGTGTTTCACTGCTATCACTGTGAGAGAGTGCACCTATGATCTCTGTGAGAGGGTGAGACTGGGACATCAGTTTGAGGGAGACTGGGATCTCAGCATGAGTGAGACTGGGATCTCAGTGTGTGTGTGTTACTGGGATTTCACTGAGCTGCTGAGACTGGTATCTCAGTGAAAGGGTGTAACTGGGATCTCAGTGTGAGATTGTGACTGGGATCTCAGTGTGAGTGAGACTGGGATCTCAGTGAGGGTGTGAGAATGGGATCACAGTGAGAATGTGTTACTGAGATCTCAATGAGAGAGTGAGACTGGGATCTCTGTTTGAGTGATACTTTGATCTCTGTGTGTGTGAATCTGGGATCTCAGTGAGAGAGTGAGATTGGGATCTCAGTGAGAGTGTGAGAATGGGATCTCAGTGACAGTGTAAGACTGGGACCACAGTGTGGGACTGAGACTGGGATCTCAGTGTGAGAGTGTTATAGGGATCTCACAGTGCGTGTGAGGCTGGGATTTCAGTGAGAGGGTAAGAATGGGATCTCAGTTAGAGAGTGAGACTGGGATCTCAGTGCGTGTGTGTTACTGGGATTTCACTGAGCGGCTGAGGCTTGTATCTCAGTGATATGGTGTAACTGAGATCCCAGTTCTCAGTGTGAGTGTGTTACTAGGATATCACTGAACGGGTGAGACTGGGATCTCAGTGAGAGGTTGAGACTGGGATCTCAGTGAGAATGTTGGACTGGTATCACAGTGCGAGTGTGAGAATGGGCTACCAGTGAGAAAGTTAGAGTGTGATGCACTGAGAGAATGCGACTGAGATCTCTATGCGAGTGTGACAATTGATGTCAGTGAGAGAGTGAGGCGGGGATCTCAGTGTGAATCTGTTACCGGGGTTTCAATGTGAGAATGAGACTGGGATCTCAGTGTGAGTGAGACTGGAATCTTAGTGAGAACTTGAGACTGGGATTTCAGTCAGAGAGTGAGAGTGGGATCTTAGTGAGATTGAGATTGGGCGCTTAGTGAGAGGGTGAGAGTGGGAACTCAGTGTGAGTGAGACAGAGATCTCAGTGAGAGAGTGAGACTGGGATCTCAGTGAGAGAGTGAGATTGCGATCTCAGTGAGAGAGTGAGACTGGGATCTCAGTGTGATTCAGTTACTGAGATCTCAATGAGAGTGTGTGACTGTGATCTCTGTGAGTGGGCGAAACTGACATCTCAATGCGAATAAGACTGTGATCTCAGTGCAACAGTGAGACTGTGATCTCAGTGAGACAGTGAGACCTCGATTTCTGTGAGAGAGTGAGAATGGAGTATCATTGCGATTGTGAGACTGGGATTTCAATTTGAGTGTTTTACGGGGATATCATAGAGAGATTGAGACTGGGATCTCAGACTGAGTGAGTCTGGCATCTCAGAGAGAGTGTGAGATTGGAATCTCAGTGTGAGTGTGTCACTGGTACATTGTGAGAGAGTGCACCTGTGATCTCTGTGAGTGGGTGGGTTTGGGACATCAGTTTGACAGAGACTGGCATCTCAGTGTGCGTGAGATTAGGTTCTCAGTGTTGGAGTGCAACTGGAATCTCAGTTTAAGAGTGAGACTGGGATCTCAGTGTGTGTGTTACTGGGATTTCACTGAGCGGCTGAAACTGGTATCTCAGTGAAAGGGTGTGACGGGATCTCAGTGTCAGATTGTGACTGGGATCTAAGTTTGAGTGAGACTGGGATCATTGTGAGGTTGTGAGAATGGCCTATCAGTATGAGTGTGAGACTGGGATCCCACTGAGAGAGTGCGATTGTGTTCCCTGTGAGAGGGTGAGAAAGGGATGTCAGTGAGAATGATACTGGTATCTCAGTGAGAGGGTGAGACTTGGATCTCAGTGTGAGTGAGACTGGGCTCTCAGTGTGAGTGAGCCTGCGATCTCAGTGAGAGAGTGAGACTGGGATCTCCGTGAGAGAGTGAGACTGGGATCTCAGTGTGATTCAGTTACTGGGATCTCAGTGAGAATGTGCGACTGTGATGTTTGTGAGTGGGCGAAAATGACTTCTCAATGCGAATGAGACTGGGATCTCAGTGCGACAGTGAGACTGTGATCTCAGTGAGACATTCAGACGTTGATTTCTTTAAGAGAGTGAGAATGGATTATCATGGCGATTGTGAGGCTGGGATCTCAATTTGAGTGTTTTACTGCGATATCATAGGGAGATTGAGACTGGGATCTCAGTGAGAATATTGTACTGGTATCCCAGTGCGAGTGTGAGAATGGGCTACCAGTGAGAGAGTGAGACTGCGATCTCAGTGAGAGAGTGAGACTGAGATCTCATTGGGAGAGTGAGACTGGGATCTCACTGAGAGTGTGAGACTGGGATCTCAGTGACAGGTTAAGACTGGGACCTCAGTGTGGGAGTGAGACTGAGATCTCAGTGTGATAGTGTTATAGGGATCTCACTGATCATGTGAGATTGGGATCTCAGTGACAGTGTAAGACTGGGACCTCAGTGGGAAAGTGAGACTGGGATCTCAGTGAGACAGTGAGACCTCGATTTCTGTGAGAGAGTGAGAATGGGGTATCATTGCGATTGTGAGACTGGGATCTCAATTTGAGTGTTTTACGGGGATATCATAGAGAGATTGAGACTGGGATCTCAGATTGAGTGAGTCTGGCATCTCAGAGAGAGTGTGAGATTGGAATCTCAGTGTGAGTGTGTCACTGGTACATTGTGAGAGAGTGCACCTGTGATCTCTGTGAGAGGGTGAGACTGGGACATCAGTTTGAAGGAGACTGGGATCTCAGCGTGAGTGAGACTGGGTTCTCAGTGTTAGAGTGCAACTGGGATCTCAGTTTGAGAGTGAGACTGGGATCTCAGTTTGTGTGAGTTACTGGGATTTCACTGAGCAGCTGAGACTGGTACCTCAGTGAAAGGGTGTGACTGGGATCTCAGTGTGAGACTGAGACTGGGATCTAAGTATGAGTGAGACTAGGATCACAGTGAGAGAGTGTTCCTGGGATCTCAATAATAGAGTAAGACTGGGATCTCAGTGTGAGTGATACTGGGATGTCAGTGTGTGTGAGATTGGGATCTCAGTGAGAGAGTGAGGATGAGATCTCAGTGAAGTTGTGAGAATGGGAACTCAGTGAGAGTGTGTTACTGGGATCTCACTGAGAGAGTGCGACTGTAATCACTGTAAGAGTGAGAGAATGGGATATCGGTGAAAGAGTGAGGCTGGGATGTCAGTGTGAAAGTGTTACTGGGGACTCAATAAGAGAGTGAGACTGGGATCCCAGTGTGATTGTGACTGGAATCTCAGTATGAGTGAGACTGGGATCTCAGTGAGAGAGTGAGACTGGAATATCACTCTGAGAGTGAGAGTGGGATCTCTGTGAGAATGAGGCTGGGATCTCTGTGAGACTGAGGCTGGGATCTCAGTGAGAAGGAGTGACTAGGATCTGCATGTGAGTGAGACGGGGATCTCAGTGTGAATGAGACTGGGAACTCAGTGAGTCAGTGAAACTGGGATTTCAGTGTGAGAGTGATAATGGATTCTCAGTGCGAGTGTGATACTGGGATCTCATTAATGGGTGGGACTGGGATCTTATTGAGATGGTGAGACCATGATCTCAAGGTGAGTGTGTCTTGTATCTCAGTGACTGTGTGACACTGGGAACTCAGTGAGAATATTTGACTGGGATCCCAGTGAGAGTTTATCAGTGAGAGAGTGAGACTCAGATCTCAGTGCGAGAGTGAGACTGGGATCTCAGTGAGAGAGTGAGACTGATATCTGAGAGAGTGTGAGAATGGGATATCAGTGAGATGTTGTGACTCAGATCTCAGTGAGAGAGTGCGACAGTTCTCTGTGAGAGTGTGAGAATGGGATATCAGTGAGAGAGAGGGACAAGGATCTCTGTGTGAGTGAGAGTGCGATCGCAGTGAGAGTTTGAGAGTGGGATCTCAGTGAGAGAGTGAGAATGGGATCTCAGTGAGAGAGTGAGTCTGAGTCATCTACTGGGAACTCAGTGAGAGAGTGCGGCTGTGATCTCTGTGAGAGGGTGAGACTGGGACCCCAGTGTGAATGTATTAATGGGGTCTCAGTGCGAGAGTGAGACTGGGATCTCAGTGAGTGTATGGGACTGTTATCCCTGTGAGCATGTGAGAATGGTGTATCAGTGAGAGAGTGAGACAGGGATCTCAGAGTGAGAGTGGGATCTCAGTGAGAGCGTGAGAATGGGATCTCAGCGAGATAGTGAGACTGGGATCTCAGTGAGTGACTGAGACTGGGATCTCAGTTAGAATGTTGGATTGGGATCTCAGTGAGTGTGTGAAAATGGGATATAAGTGAGAGAGTGAGACTGGCATCTTATTGCGAGAGTGAGACTGGGATCTCAATGAGAGAGTGCGACTGTGATCTCTATGAGAGGGTGAGAATGGGCTATCAGTGAGAGAGTGAGAGTGGAATCTCAGTGAGAGTGATACTGGGAGCTCAGTGAGAGGATGAGACTGGGATCTCAGTTTGAGAGTGAGACTTGGATCTCAGTGAAAATGTTGGACTCGGTTCCCAGTGAGAGTGTGAGAAGGGGATTTCAGTGAGAGAGTGAGACTCAGATCTCAGTGCGAGAGCGAGACTGGGATCTCAGTGAGACTGATATCTGTGAGAGTGTGAGACTGGGATATCAGTGAGCGAGTGAGTTACAGACCTCAGTGTGAGTGAGAATGGGATCTCAGTGAGATGGTGAGTCTGGGATCTCACTGAGCGGGTGAGACTGGGATCTCAGAGACAGGGTGAGACTGGGACCTCAGAGTGAGTGAGACTGGGATCTCAATGAGTGTGTGAGACTGGGATCTCAGTGAACGTGTGAGACTGGGATATCAGTGAGAATGTTGGACCGGGATCACAGTTAAAGTGTGAGAATGGGATAGTAGTGACAGAGTGAGACTGTGATCCCAGTGAGTGAGTGATACCGGGATCTCAGTGTGACTGTGTTACTGGGATCTCAGTTTGAGTGAGACTGGGATCTTAGTGAGAGAGTAAGACTTTGAACACTGTGAGAATGTTGGACTGGGATCCCAGTGCGAGTGTGAGATTGGGATATCAATGAGAGAATGTGACTCAGATCTCAGTGCGAGAGTGAGACTGGGATCTCAGTGAGAGAGTGAGACTGATCTCTGTGAGATTGTGAGAATGGGATATCAGTGAGAGAGTGAGTCACAGATCTCAGTGTGAGTGAGAGTGGGATCTCAGTGAGAGATTGAGAGTGGGATCTCAGAGAAAGATTGAGCATGGGATCTTAGTGAGAGCGTGAGTCTGGGATCTCAGTGTGTGTCAGTTACTGGGAACTCAGTGAGAGACTATCACTGTGATCTCTGTGAGAGGGTGAGACTGTGATCTAATGTGAAAGTGTGAGAATGGGATATCAGTGAGAGAGTGAGACTGGGATCTCAGTGTGAATGTGTTACTGGGGTCTCAGTGCGAGAGTGAGACTGGGATCTCAGTGAGTGAATGCGACTGTTATCCCTGTGAGCATGTGAGAATGGTGTATCAGTGAGAGAGTGAGACAGGGATCACAGTGTGAATGAGAGTGGGATCTCAGTGAGTGCGTGAGAATGGGATCTCAGTGAGTGCGTGAGACTGGGATCTCAGTGTGAATGTGTTACTGGGGTCTCAGTGCGAGAGTGAGACTGGATCTCAGTGAGTGAATGCGACTGTTATCCCTGTGAGCATGTGAGAATGGTGTATCAGTGAGAGAGTGAGACAGGGATCTCAGAGTGAGTGAGAGTGCGATCTCAGTGAGTGCGTGAGACTGGGATCTCAGTGAGTGCGTGAGACTGGGAGCTCAGTGAATGTGTGAGACTGGGATCTCAGTGAGAGAGTGAGACTGATCTCTGTGAGAGTGTGAGAATGTTGGACTGGGATCCCAGTGAGAGTTTGAAAATGGGTTATCAGTGAGAGAGTGAGTCACAGATCTCAGTGTGAGCGAGAGTGGGATCTCAGTGAGAGAGTGAGAGGGTGAATCTGGGATCTCAGTGTGTATCAGTTATTGGGAACTCAGTGAGACACTATCACTGTGATCTCTGTGAGAGGGTGATACTGTGATGTCAGTGCGAGAGTTACACTGTGATCTCAGTTAGTGAGTGAGACTGTGATCTATGTGAGGGTGTGAAAATGGGTTATCAGTGTGAGAGTGAGACTGGGATCTCAGTGTGAATGTGTTACTGGGGTCTCAGTGCGAGAGTGAGATTGGGATCTGAGTGAGAGAATGGGACTGTTATCTCTGTGAGAGTGTGAGAATAGTGTATCAGTGAGAGAGTGAGACAGGGATCTCAGTGTGAGTGAGAGTGGGATCTCAATGAGTGTGTGTGACTGGGATCTCAGTGAATATGTTAGACTGGGATATCAGTTAGACTGTTGGAATGGAATCCCAGTGAGAGTGTGAGAATGGGATCTCAGTGAGAGAGCGAGACTGAGATCCCAGTGATTGAGTGATACCAGGTTATCAGTGTGACTGTGTTACTGGGATCTCAGTTTGAGTGAGACTGGGATCTCAGTGAAAGAGTGAGACTTTGAGCACAGTGAGAGAATGGGACTGTTATCTCTGTGAGAGTGTGAGAATAGTGTATCAGTGAGAGAGTGAGACTGGGATCTCAGTGTGAGTGAGAGAGGGCTCTCAGTGAGAGCATGAGAACGGAATCTAAGCGAGAGTGGGAGACTGGGATCTCAGTGAGTGTGTGAGACTGGGATCTCAGTTAGAATGTTGCATTGGGATCCCAGTGAGAGTGTGAGAATGGGATATCAGTGAGAGGGTGTGACTGTGATCTCTCTGAGACTGTGAGAATGGGATGTCAGTGAGAGAGTGAGAGTAGGATCTCAGTGTGAATATGTTACTGGGGTCTCAATGAGAGAGTGATACTAGGATCTCAGTGTGAGTGAGACTGGGATCTCAGTGAGAGAGTGAGACTGGGATTTCAATGGGAGAGTGAGAGTGGGATCTCAGTGAGAGTGATACTGGGAACTCAGTGAGAGCGTGTGACTGGGATCTCAGTGTGAGTGAGACTGGGATCTCAGTTTGAGTATGTTACTGGTATTTCAGTGAGAGAGTGAGACTTTGATCACAGTGAGAATGTTGGACTGGGGTCCCAGTGAGAGTGTGAGAATGGGATATCAGAGAGAGAGAGTGTGACTCAGATCTCAGTGCGAGACTGAGACTGGGATCTCAGTGAGTGTGTGAGAATGGGATATCAGTGACAGAGTGAGACTCAGATCTCAGTGCGAGAGTGAGACCGGGATCACAGTGTGAGATTGAGAGTGGGATCTCAGTGAGAGAGTGAGAATGGGATCTCAGTGTGAGTGTGTTACTGGGATCTCACTGAGCGGGTGAGACTGGGAACTCAGTGTGAGTGAGAGTAGGATCTCAATGAGTGTGTGAGACTGGAATCTCAGTGAATATGTGAGACTGGGATATCAGTTAGACTGTTGGACTGGAATCCCAGTGAGAGTGTGAGAATGGTATATCAGTGAGAGATCGAGACTGGGATCCCACTGAGTGAGTGATACCGGGTTCTCAGTGTGACTGTGTAACTGGGATCTCAGTTTGAGTGAGACTGGGATCTCAGTAAGAGGGTGAGACTTTGATCACAGTTGGACTGGGGTCCAAGTGAGACTGTGAGAATGGGATATCAGAAAGAGAGTGAGAGTCAGATCTCAGTGCGAGAGTGAGACTGGGATCTCAAGGACAGTGTGAGAATGGGATATCAGTGATAGAGTGAGGCTCAGAAATCAGTGCGAGAGTGAGACTGGGATCTCAGTGAGAGAGTGAGAGTTGGATCTCAGTGAGAGATTGAGAGTAGGGTCTCAGTGAGAGAGTGAGAATGGGAGCTCAGTGTGAGTGTGTTATTGGAATCTCACTGAGCGGGTGAGACTGGGATCTCAGTGAGAGGGTGAGTCTGGGACCTCAGTGTGAGTGAGACTGGGATCTCAATGAGTGTGTGGGACTGGAATCTCAGTGAATGTGTGAGACTGGGATATCAGTCAGAATGTTGGACTGGGATCCCAGTGAGAGTGTGAGAATGGGATATCAGTGTGAGAGTGAGACTGGGATCCCAGTAAGTGTGTGATACCGGGATCTCAGTGTGAGTGTGTTACTGGGATCTTACTGAGCGTGTGAGACTGGGATCTCAATGAAAGTGTGAGACCGGGACTTCAGTGTGAGTGAGACTGGGATCTCAGTGAGTGCATGAAACTGCGATCTCAGTGAATGTGTGAGACTGGGATCTCAGTGAGAGAGTGAGTCTGATCTCAGTGAGAGTGTGAGAATGTTGGAATGGGATCCAAGTGAGAGTTTGAGAATGGGATATCAGTGAGGGAGTGAGACTTATATCTCAGTGCGAGAGTGAGAATGGGATCTCCGTGAGAGAGTGAGACTGATCTCTGAGAGACTGTGAGAATGGGATATCAGTGAGAAAGTGGGATAAGGATCTCTGTGTGAGTGAGAGTGTGATCACAGTGAGAGTTTGAGAGTGAGAACTCAGTGAGAGAGTGAAAATGTGAAACAAAATCAGAATTACCTGGAAAAACTCAGCAGGTCTGACAGCATTGGCGGAGAAGAAAAGAGTTGACATTTTGAGTCCTCATGACCCTGCAACAGACTCAGATCTCAGTGCGAGAGTAGGACTGTGATCTCAGTGAGAAAGTGAGTCTGGGATCTCAGTCTGAGTCAGCTACTGGGAACTCAGTGAGAGAGTGCGGCTGTGATCTCTGTGAGAGGGTGAGACTGGGACCCCAGTGTGAATGTATTAATGGGGTCTCAGTGCGAGAGTGAGACTGGGATCTCAGTGAGTGTATGGGACTGTTATCCCTGTGAGCATGTGAAATGGTGTATCAGTGAGAGAGTGAGACAGGGATCTCAGAGTGAGTGAGAGTGGGATCTCAGTGAGATAGTGAGACTGGGATCTCAGTGAGTGCGTGAGACTGGGATCTCAGTGAGTGCGTGAGACTGGGATCTCAGTTTGCATTGGGAGATTGTGAGAATGTGAAGCCCAACGCAAACTGGAGGAACAACACCTCATCTTCCGACTAGGCACCTTCCGGACTGAATATTGAATTCAACAACTTTAGGTTGTGAGCTCCCTCCCCCATCCCCACCCCCTTTCTGTTTTCCCCCCCTTTTTATTCCCAATAAATTATATAGATTTTTCTTTTCCCACCTATTTCCATTATTTTTAAATATTTTAAAATCTTTTATGCTCCCTCCACCCCCACTAGAGCTGTACCTTGTGTGCCCTACCATCCATTCTTAATTAGCACATTCGTTTAGATAACATCACCAACTTTAACTTTAACACCTATGTGTTCTATTGTACCATTGTTGCTGACATCTTTTGATGATCTGCTTCTATCACTGCTTGTTTGTCCACACAACCACAGCCCCCACCTCTCTCTCTCTCTATCTCTCCGCCCCCCCACACACACCTTAAACCAGCTTATATTTCAACTCTTTCTTGGACTCGAACTCAAGTTCTGTCGAAGGGTCATGAGGACTCGAAACGTCAACTCTTTTCTTCTCCGCCGATGCTGCCAGACCTGCTGAGTTTTTCCAGGTAATTCTGTTTTTGAGTGAGACTAGGATCTCAGTGTGAATGTGTTACTGGGGTCTCAATGGGAGGGTGAGACTGGGATCTCAGTGTGAGTGAGTCATACTGGGATCTCAGTGAGGGAGTGAGACTGGAATCTCTGTGAGAATGTTGGACTGGGATCGCAGTTAGAGTTTGAGAATGGGATATCAGTGAGAGAGTGAGACTCAGATTTCAGTGAGAGAGTGATACCGGGATCTCAGTGTGAGTGTTTTACTGGGATCTCATTGAGCGTGTGAGACTGGGATCTCAATGAAAGGGTGAGACTGGGATCTCAGAGCGAGTGAGAATGAGATCTCAGTGAGTGCCTGAGACCGGGATCTCAGTGAGAGTGTTGGACTGGGATCGCAGTTAGAGTTTGAGAATGGAATATCAGTGTGAGAGTGAGACTCAAATTTCAGTGTGAGAGTGAGACTGGGATCTTAGTGAGAGAATGAGACTGATCTATGTGAGAGTGTGCGAATGGGATATCAGTGACTGAGTTTGACAGGGATCTCAGTGTGAGTGAGAGTGGGATCTCAGTGAGAGATTGAGAGTGGGATCTCAGTGAGAGTGAATCTGGGATCTCAGTGTGTATCAGTTATTGGGAACTCAGTGAGATACTATCGCTGTGATCTCTGTGAGAGGGTGAGACTGGGATCCCAGTGAGTGCGTGAGACTGGGATCTTAGTGAAAGAGTGAGACTGATCTCTGTGAGAGTGTTAGAATGTTCGACTGGGATCCCACTGAGAGTTTGAGAATGGGATATCAGTGAGAGAGTGAGTCACAGATCACAGTGTGAGTGAGAGTGGGATCTCAGTGAGAGAGTGAGAATGGAATCCCAGTGAGAGTGAATCAGGGATCTCAGTGTGTGTCAGTTACTGGGAACTCAGTGAGATACTATCGCTGTGATCTCTGTGAGAGGGTGAGACTGTGATGTCAGTGCGAGAGTTACACTGTGATCTCAGTGAGAGAGTGAGACTGGGATCTCAGTGTGAATGTGTTACTGGGGTCTCAGTGCGAGAGTGAGACTGGATCTCAGTGTGAATGTGTTACTGGGGTCTCAGTGCGAGAGTGAGACTGGGATCTGAGTGAGAGAATGGGACTGTTATCTCTGTGAGAGTGTGAGAATGGTGTATCAGTGAGAGAGTGAGACTGGGATCTCAGTGTGAGTGAGAGTGGGATCTAAGTAGAGCATGAGAACGGGATCTAAGCGAGAGAGTGAGACTGGGATCTCAGTGAGTATGTGAGACTGGGCTCTCTGTGAATGTGTGAGACTGGGATCTCAGTTAGAATGTTGGATTGGGATCCCAGTGAGAGTGTGACAATGGGATATCAGTGAGAGAGTGAGACTGGAATCTCAGTGAGAGAATGGGACTGTGATCCCTGTGAGAGAGAGTGTGATTATGATCTATGTGAGAGTGTGAGAATGGGATATAAGTGAGAGTGTGGGACTGGGATCTCAGTGTGAATGTATTACTGGGCACTCAGTGAGAGAGTGAGACTGGGATATGAGTGTGAGAGGGAGACTGGGAGCTCAGTAAGAGGGTGAGACTGGGATCGCATTGAGCATGTGAGACTGGAAACTCAGTGAGAGAAAGAGACTGGTGTCTCAGTGAGAGAGTGAGATTGGGATCTCACTGAGAGAGTGCGACTTTGTTCTCTGTGAATGTGTGAGATTGGGATATCAGTGAGAGAGTGAGACAGGGATCTCAGGATGAGTGAGATTGGGATCTCAGTGATATAGTCAGACAGGGATCTCAGTGTGATTCAGTTAATGAGATCTCAGTGAAAGTGTGCAGCTGTGATCTCAGTGAGAAGATGAGACAGGGACCTTAGTGTGAGAGTGAGACTGGCATCCCAGTGCAAGAGTTAGTCAGTGATCTCAGTGAGAGAGTGCAACTGTGATCCCTCTGAGAGTTTGCGAATGGGATATCAGTGAGAGAGTGAGATTGTATCTCAGTGTGAAGGTGTTACTGGGGTCTCAGTGAGAGAGGGAGACTGAGATATCAGTGCGAGAGTGAGACTGGGATCTCAGTGAGAGAGCGGGACTGGCTTCTCAGTGAGAGAGTGAGACTAGGTTCTCAGTGTGAGAGTGATACTGGAATCTCAGGGTGAGTTTTTTACTGAGATCTCACTGACCGGGTGTGACTGGGTTCTCAGTCAGAGGGCGAGACTGAGATCTCAGTGTGTGTGAGACTGGGATCTCAGTGAGTTTGTGAGACTAGGATCTCAGTGAGAATGTGTGACTGGGATCCCAGTGAGATTGTGAGAATGGGATATCAGTGAGAAATTGAGCCTCGGATATCAGTGCGAGAGTGAGATTTGGATCTCGAGAGAGTGAGACTGATCTCTTAGAGACTGTGAAAATGGGATCTCAGCGTGAAAGTGAGACTGAAATCTCAGTCAGTGTGTGAGACTGAGATCTCTGTGAATGTGTGAGACAGGAAGCTCATTTAGAATGTTGGATTGGGATCCCAATGAGAGTCTGAGAATGGGTTATCAGTGAGAGAGTGCGACTGGCATCACAGTGTGAGAGTTAGATATGTATCTCACTGAGACATTGCGAATGTGTTCTCTGTGAGTGTGTGATATTGGGATCTCAGTGAGATAGTGAGACGGGGATCTCGGTGTTATTCAGCTACTGAGATCTCAGTGAGAGAGTGCAGCTCTGATCTCAGTGGGAAGGTGAGACAGGGGTCTCAGTGTGAGAGTGAGACTAGGATCACAGTGCAAGAGTTAGTCAGTGATTTCAGTGAGAGAATGTGACTGTGATCCCTCTGAGAGTGTGAGAATGGGATATCACTAAGAGAGTGAGACTGGGATCGCAGTGTGAATGAGTTACTGGGGTCTCAGTGAGAGAGTGGGACTGTGACCTATGTGAGATTGTGAGAATGGGATATCAGTGAGAGTGAGACATGGATCTCAGTGAGAGATGGGTCTGTGATCCCTTTGAAAGTGTGAAAATGGAGTATCAGTTAGAGAGAGAGATAGGGCGAGAAAGTGAGGCTGAAATCTCAGTCAGTGTGTGAGACTGAGATCTCTGTGAATGTGTGAGACAGGGATCTCATTGAGAATGTTGGATTGGGATCCCAGTGAGAGTGTAAAAATGGGATATCAATGAAAGAGTGAGACTGGGATCTCACTGAGAGATTGCGACTGTGATCTCTGTCAGAGTGTGAGAATGGGATATCAGTGAGAGTGTGACACTAGGATCTCAATGAGACTGTGTTACTGGGTTCTCATGGGAGTGTGAGACTGGGATCTCAGTGTGAGTGAGACTGGGATCTCAGTGAGAGAGTGAGAATTTCATCTCAGTGAGCCGGAGACTGTGAGCTTAGTTAGAGCGTGAGATTGGGACCTCAGTGTGAGTCATACTAGGATCTCAGTGAGAGAGTGATACCGGGATCTCAGTGTGAATGTGTTGCTACGATCTCACTGAGCTGGTGAGACTGGGGTCCCAGTGTGAGAGATATACAGTGATCTCAGTGAGAGAGTGCGACTCTGTTCTATGTGAGAGTGTGAGAATGGGATATCAGTGAGAGCCTGAGACTGGCATCTCAGTGCGAGAGTGAGACTGGAATCTCAGTGAGAGAATGGGACTGTGATCCCTGGAGAGAGAGTGCGATTGTGATCTTTGTGAGAGTGTGAGAATGAGATGTAAGTGAGACTGGGATCTCTGTGAGAGTGTGAGAATGGGATATTTGTGAGAGAGTGAGACAGGGATCTCAGCATGAGTGAGACTGGGATCTCAGTGAGATAGTAAGACTGGGTTCTCGGTGTGATTCAATTATTGAGATCTCAGTCAGCGAGTGCAGCTGTGATCTCAGTAAGAAGGTGTGACAGGGACCTCAGTGTGAGAGTGAAACTGGGATCCCAGTGCAAGAGTTAATCAGTGATCTCTGTGAGAGAGTGCGACTGTGATCCCTCTGAGAGATTGCGAATGGGATATCTGTGAGAGAGTGTGACTGGGATCTCAGTGTGTATATGTTAACGGGGTCTCCGTGAGAGAGTGAGACTGTGATCTATGTGAGATTGTGAGAATGGGATATCAGTGAGAGAGTGAGACTGGGACCTCAGTGTGAATGTGTTACTGGAGTATCAGTGAGAGAGTGAGACTTGGATCTCAGTGAGAGATGGGACTGTGATCCCTGTGAAAGTGTGAGAATGGGGTATCAGTGAGAGAGAGAGAGACAGGGATCTCATTGTGAGTGCTAGTGGAATCTCAGTGAGAGAGTGAGACTGTGATATCTATGAGAATGTAAGAATGGGATATCAGTGAAAGAGTGAGACTGTGATTTTTATGAGAGTGTGAGAATGAGATATCAGAGAGAGAGAGTGAGACTGGGATCTCAGTGTGAATGTTTTACTGGAGTCTCAGTGCGAGAGTGAGACTGGGATCTCAGTTAGAGTTTGGGACTGTGATCCCTGTGAAAGTGTGAGAGTGGCGTATCATTTAGAGAGAGAGACAGGGATCTCAGTGTTTGTGATAGTGGGATCTCAGTGAGAGCGTGAGAATGGGATCTCAGCGAGAAAGTGAGACTGAAATTTCAGTCAGTGTGTGAGACTGAGATCTCTGTGAATGTGTGAGACAGGGATCTCATTTAGAATGGATTGGGATCCCAGTGAGAGTCTGAGAATGGGATATTAGTGAGAGAGTGCGACTGACATCACAGTGAGAGAATGAGACTGGGATCTCAGTGTGAGTGAGTTTGGGATCTCAGTGAGAGCGTGAGACTGGGATTTCAGTGAGAGAGTTAGAATGGGATCTCAGTTAGCGTGAGACTGTGAGCTCAGTGAGAGGGTGAGATTGGGACATCAGTGTGAGTCATACTGGGATCTCAGTGAGGGAGTGAGACTGGGATCTCAGTGAGAGAGTGATACCGGGATCTCAGTGTGAGTGTATTACTGCGATCTCACTGAGCTGGTGAGACTGGGATCCCAGTGTAAGAGTAAGAGAGCGATCTCAGTGAGAGGGTGCGACTGTGTTCTCGGTGAGAATGTGAGAATGGGATATCAGTGAGAGAGTGAGACAGGGATCTCAGCATGAGTGAGACTGGGATCTCAGTGAGATAGTGAGGCTGGAATCTCAGTGAGAGAATGGGACTGTGATCGTTGTGAGAGAGAGTGCGATTGTGATCTATGTGAGAGTGTGAGAATGAGACAGGGATCTCATCATGAGTGAGACTGGGATCTCAGTGAGATAGTGAGACTGGGATCTCGGTGTGATTCAGTTATTGAGATCTCAGTCAGCGAGTGCAGCTGTGATCTCAGTGAGAAGGTGAGACAGGGACCTCAGTGTGAGAGTGAAACTGGGATCCCAGTGCAAGAGTTAATCAGTGATCTCAGTGGGAGAGTGCGACTGTGATCCCTCTGAGAGTTTGCGAATGGGATATCAGTGAGCGAGTGTGACTGGGATCTCAGTGTGTATATGTTAACGGGGTCTCAGTGAGAGAGTGAGACTGTGATCTATATGAGATTGTGAGAATGGGATATCAGTGAGAGAGTGAGACTGGGATCTCAGTGTGAATGTGTTACTGGAGTATCAGTGAGAGAGTGAGACTTGGATCTCAGTGAGAGATGGGACTGTGATCCCTGTGAAAGTGTGAGAATGGGGTATCAGTGAGAGAGAGAGACAGGAATCTCAGTGTGAATGCTAGTGGAATCTCAGTGAGAGAGTGAGACTGTGATATCTATGAGAATGTAAGAATGGGATATCAGTGAAAGAGTGAGACTGTGATTTTTATGAGAGTGTGAGAATGAGGTATCAGAGAGAGAGAGAGTGAGACTGGGGCCTCAGTGTGAATGTGTTACTGGAGTCTCAGTGCGAGAGTGAGACTTGGATCTCAGTTAGATTTTGGGACTGTGATCCCTGTGAAAGTGTGAGAATGGGGTATCATTTAGAGAGAGAGACAGGGATCTCAGTGTGTGTGATAGTGGGATCTCAGTGAGAGTGTGAGAATGGGATCTCAGCGAGAAAGTGAGACTGAAATTTCAGTCAGTGTGTGAGACTGACATCTCAGTGAATGTGTGAGACAGGGATCTCATTTAGAATGTTGGATTGGGATCCCAGTGAGAATCTGAGAATGGGATATTAGTGAGAGAGTGCGACTGGCATCTCAGTGAGAGAGTGAGACTGGGATCTCAGTGTGAGTGAGACTGGGAACTCAGTGAGAGCGTGAGACTGGGATTTCAGTGAGAGAGGTAGAATGGGATCTCAGTGAGCGTGAGACTGTGAGCTCAGTGAGAGGGTGAGATTGGGACATCAGTGTGAATCATACTGGGATCTCAGTGAGGGAGTGGGACTAGGATCTCAGTGAGAGAGTGATACCCGGATCTCAGTGTGAGTATGTTACTGCGATCTCACTGAGCTGGAGACTGGGATCCCAGTGTAAGAGTTAGAGAGCGATCTCAGTGAAAGGGTGCGACTGTGTTCTCGGTGAGAATGTGAGAATGGGATATCAGTGAGAGACTGAGACAGGCATCTCAGTGCGAGAATGTGACTTGAATCTCAGTGAGAAAATGGGAATGTGTTCCCTGTGAGAGAGAGTGCGATTGTGATCTTTGCGAGAGTGTGAGAATGGGTTATCAGTCAATGAGTGAGACTGGGATCTCAGTGTGAATGTGTTACTGGGGTCTCAGTGAGAGAGTGAGACTGGGGACTCAGTGAGAGGGTGAGCCTGGGATCTCACTGAGCATGTGAGACTGAGATCTCAGTGACAGAAAGAGACTGGAGTCTCAGTGAGAGAGAGATTGGGGTCTCACTGAGAGAGTGCGACTGTTCTCTGTGAGTGTGTGAGATTGGGATATCTGTGAGAGAGTGAGACAGGGATCTCACTGATAGAGTGTTTGGGCCCTTGGACGGTGAGGAGAGAGGAAGTGAACGGGCAGGTGTTGCATCTTTTGCGTGTGCATGGGGTGGTGCCATAGGAGGGGGTTGAGGAGTAGGGGGTGATGGAGGAGTGGACCAGGGTGTCCCGGAGGGAACGATCCCTATGGAATGCCGATAGGAGGGGTGAAGGGAAGATGTGTTTGATGGTGGCATCATGCTGGAGTTGGCGGAAATGGGCGGAGGATGATCCTTTGAATGCGGAGGCTGGTGGGGTGATAAGTGAGGGCAAGGGGGACCCTATCATGTTTCTGGAAGGGAGGAGAAGGCGTGAGGGCGGATGCACGGGAGATGGGCCGGACACGGTTGAGGGCCCTGTCAACGACCGTGGGTGGAAAACCTCGGTTAAGGAAGAAGGAGGACATGTCAGAGGAACTGTTTTTGAAGGTAGCATCATCGGAACAGATGCGACGGAGGTGAAGGAACTGAGAGAATGGGATGGAGTCCTTACAGGAAGCGGGGTGTGAGGAGCTGTAGTCGAGGTAGCTGTGGGAGTCGGTGGGTTTGTAATGGATATTGGTGGACAGTCTATGACCAGAGATTGAGACAGAGAGGTCAAGGAAGGGAAGGGAAGTGTCAGAGATGGACCACGTGAAAATGATGGAGGGGTGGAGATTGGAAGCAAAATTAATACATTTTTCCAAGTCCCGACAAGAGCATAAAGCAGCATCGAAGTAATCATCGATGTACCATTGAAAGAGTTGTGGAAGGGGGCCAGAGTAGGACTGGAACAAGGAATGTTCCACATACCCCATAAAGAGATAGGCATAGCTGAGGCCCATGCGGGTACCCATAGCCACACCTTTTATTTGGAGGAAGTGAGAGGAGTTGAAGGAGAATTTGTTCAGCGTGAGAACAAGTTCAGCCAGACGGAGGAGAGTAGTGGTGGATGGGAATTGTTCGGGCCTCTGTTCGAGGAAGAAGCTAAGGGCCCTCAGACCATCCTGGTGGGGGATGGAGGTGTAGAGGGATTGGACGTCCATGGTGAAGAGGAAGCAGTTGGGGCCAGGGAACTGGAAATTGTTGATGTGTCATAAGATGTCAGAGGAATCACGGATGTAGGTGGGAAGGGACTGGACAAGGGGAGAGAGAAGGGAGTCAAGATAACGAGAAATGAGATCTGTGGGGCAGGAGCAAGCTGAGACGATCGGTTTACCGGGGCAGTTCTGTTTGTGGATTTTGGGTAGGAGATAGAAGCTGGCCGTCCGAAGTTGGGCGACTATCAGGTTGGAAGCTGTGGGAGGAAGATCCCCAGAGGAGATGAGGTCAGTGACAATCCTGGAAACAATGGCTTGATGTTCAGTGGTAGGGTCATGGTCCAGGGAGAGGTAGGAGGAAGTGTCTGCGAGTTGATGCTCAGCCTCCGCGAGGTAGAGGTCAGTGCGCCAGACAACAACAGCACCACCCTTGTCAGCGGGTTTGATGACAATGTCAGGGTTGGACCTGAGAGAATGGAGTGCAGTAAGTTCAGAGAGAGACAGGTTAGAATGGGTGAGAGGAGCAGAGAAATTGAGACGACTAATGTTGCGCCGACAGTTCTCAATGAAAAGATCAAGAGAAGGTAAGAATCCAGAGGGAGGGGTCCAGGTGGAGGGAGAATATAGGAGGTGGGTAAAAGGATCCGTTGATTGGGGAGAGGACTCCTGCCCAAAGAAGTGAGCCCGGAGACGAACACGGCGGAAGAAGAATTCAGCATCATGCCGAGCCTGAAATTCATTGAGGTGAGGGCGTAAGGGTATGAAACTAAGTCCTTTGCTGAGCACTGAACGTTCAGCATCGGAGAGGGGAAGGTCAGGGGGTATAGTGAATACATGGCTGGGGCTGGGATTGGAAGATGGGGTGGGGACGGAGGGGCAGGCAGAGGTGGAGGGTCCTAGATGGGTGTTGGTGTCGATGAGTTGTTGGAGCTTGCGGTCCTTAGCACTTGAGAGAAAGAGAAAAAGTTTCTTGTTGAGGCGTCAGATGAGCCGAAGAATAAAATGAAACTGGGGGCACGCGCAGCTTTGAAAAAGGGCACGGCGGTGCTGCTGGAGGGAGAGGTCGAGTGTGTTCATATGGCGGCGCATGGCACTGAGTGTGGATTTCAGAATGTGACGGGAACAGCAGTCTGAGAAACGTTTTATATCCCAGAGATACCTGTAATCCTGGGTGGGTTCGAAACAATAGGGGTGGAATTTCAGTTGAAATCCACGTGGGGTAAGTCAGAGACGGAGACTGTCACTGAGAAAGGAGATATGGCTGTGAAAGTAGGTTTTTGTAAACACCTTGTCAAACACCAGGAGGGAAATGGAAAGCAGTGAAGGTGAGCAAGGCAAAAGAGAGGTATGGAGATCTTGTCGCAGAGAAGAACAGAACATCTTCAAGGAGGTAGGCATTTCTTGAAGAGCAGTGGCAGTCAATTAAACACAGAGATAAAAACAAAAAAACTGCAGATGCTGGAAATCTAAAACAAAAACAGAATTACCTGGAAAACCTCAGCAGGTCTGGCAGCATTGGCGGAGAAGAAAAGAGTTGACGTTTCGAGTCCTCATGACCCTTCGACAGAACTTGAGTTCGAGTCCAAGAAAGAGTTGAAATATAAGCTGGATTAAGGTGTGTGTGGGGGGGAGGGGGAGGGGGGGGTGGGGCGGAGAGAGAGAGAGAGAGAGAAGTGGAGGGGGTTGGTGTGGATGTAGGGACAAACAAGCAGTGATAGAAGCAGATCATCAAAAGATGTCACCAGCAATAGAACAAAAGAACACATAAGTGTTAAAGTTGGTGATATTATCTAAACAAATGTGCTAATTAAGAATGGATGGTAGGGCACTCAAGGTATAGCTCTAGTGGGGGTGGGGAGAGCATAAAAGATTTAAAAATATTTAAAAATAATGGAAATAGGTGGGAAAAGAAAAATCTATTTAATTTATCGGAAAAAAAACAAAAGAAAGGAGGACACAGAAAGGGGGTGGGGATGGGGGAGGGAGCTCAAGACCTAAAGTTGTTGAATTCAATATTCAGTCCGGAAGGCTGTAAAGTGCTTAGTCGGAAGATGAGGTGTTGTTCCTCCAGTTTACGTTGCGCTTCACTGGAACAATGCAGCAAGCCAAGGACAGGCATGTGGGCAAGAGAGCAGGGTGGAGTGTTAAAATGGCAAGCGACAGGGAGATTTGGGTCATTCTTGCGGACAGACCGCAGATGTTCTCCAAAGCGGTCACCCAGTTTACGTTTGGTCTCTCCAATGTAGAGGATACCACATTGGGAGCAACGAATGCAGTAGACTAAGTTGGGGGAAATGCAAGTGAAATGCTGCTTCACTGGAAAGGAGTGTTTGGGCCCTTGGACGGTGAGGAGAGAGGAAGTGAAGGGGCAGGTGTTGCATCTTTTGCGTGGACATGGGGTGGTGCCATAGGAGGGGGTTGAGGAGTAGGGGATGATGGAGGAGTGGACCAGGGTGTCCCAGAGGGAGCGATCCCTACGGAATGCCGATAGTGGGGGTGAAGGTGAGACAGGGACATCAGTGTGAGATTGAGACTAGGATCCCAGTGCAAGAGTTAGTCAGTGATCTCAGTGAGTGAGTGCGACTGTGATCCCTCTATGAGCATGCAAATGGGATATCAGTGAGAGAGTGAGACTGGGATCTCAGTGTGAATGTGTTACTGTGGTCTCAGTGAGAGAGTGAGACTGGGATATCACAGCGACAGTGAGACTGGGATTTCAGTGAGAGCGTGGGACTGGCTTCTCAGTGAGAGATGAGACTGGGATATCAGTGAGAGAGTGAGACTGTGTTCTCAGTGAGAGGGTGAGACTGGGATCTCACTGAGCATGTGAGACTGGGATCTCAGTGAGAGAAAGAGACTGGAGTCTCAGTAAGAGTGTGAGATTGAGATCTCACTGAGAGAGTGCGAGTGTGTTTTCGGTGAGTATGTGAGATTGGGATATCAGTGAGAGCGTGAGACTGGGATCTCACTGACAGAGTGAGACTGTGATCTCTGTGAGACTGTGAGAATAGGATATTTGTGAGATAGTGAGACAGGGATCTCAGCATGAGTGAGACTGTGATCTCAGTGAGATAATGAGACTGGGATCTCGGTGTGATTCAGTTACTGAGATCTCAGTCAGCGAGTGCAGCTGTGATCTCAGTGAGAAGATGAGACAGGGACCTCAGTGTGAGAGTGAGACAGGGATCCCAGTGCAAGAGTTAATCAGTGATCTCAGTGAGTGAGTGCGACTGTGATCCCTCTGTGAGCATGCAAATGGGATATCAGTGAGAGAGTGAGACTGGGATCTCAGTGTGAAGGTGTTACTGGGATTCAGTGAGAGAGTGAGACTGCAATATCACTGCGAGAGTGAGACTTGGATCTCAGTGAGAGAGTGGGACTGGCTTTGCAGTGAGAGTGTGAGACTGGGATATCAGTGAGAGAGTGAGACTGGGTTCTCAGTGAGAGGGTGAGACTGGGATCTCACTGAGCATGTGAGACTGGGATCTCAGTGAGAGAAAGAGACTGGAGTCTCAGTAAAAGAGTGAGATTGGGATCTAACTGAGAGAGTGCGTGTGTCTTCTGTGAGTATGTGAGATTGGGCTATCAGTGAGAGCGTGAGACTGAGATCTCACTGACAGAGTGAGACTGTGATCTCTGTGAGAGTGTGAGAATGGGATATTTGTGAGAGAGTGAGACAGGGATCTCAGCATGAGTGAGACTGCGATCTCAGTGAGATAGTGAGACTGGGATCTTGGTGTGATTCAGTTATTGAGATCTCAGTCAGCGAGTGCAGCTGTGATCTCAGTGAGAAGGTGAGACAGGGACCTCTGTAAGAGTGAAACTGGGATCCCAGTGCAAGTGCTAATCAGTGATCTCAGTGAGAGAGTGCAACTGTGATCCCTCTGAGAGATTGCGAATGGGATATCAGTGAGAGAGTGTGACTGGGATCTCAGTGTGTATATGTTAACGGGGTCTCAGTCAGAGAGTGAGACTGTGATATATGTGAGATTGGGATCTCAGCGAGTAAGTGAGACTGAAATTTCAGTCAGTGTGTGAGACTGCGATCTCTGTGAATGTGTGAGACATGGATCTCATTTAGAATGTTGGACTGGGATCCCAGTGAGAGTCTGAGAATGGTATATTAGTGAGAGAGTGCAACTGGCATCACAGTGAGAGACTGAGACTGGAATCTCAGTGTGAGTGAGAATGGGATCTCAGTGAAAGCATGAGACTGGGATTTCAGTGAGAAAGTTTGAATGGGATCTCAGTGAGCGTGAGTCTGTGAGCTCAGTGAGAGGGTGAGATTCGGACATCAGTGTGAGTCATACTGGGATCTCAGAGAGAGAGTGAGACTGGGATCTCAGTGAGAGAGTGATACCGGGATCTCAGTGTGAGTGTGTTACTGCGATCTCACTGAACTGGTGAGACTGGGATCCTAGTGTGAGATTAAGACAGTAATCTCAGTGAGATAGTGCGACCGTGTTCTCGGTGAGAACCTGAGAATGGGATATCAGTGAGAGACTGAGACAGGCATCTCAGGGCGAGAGTGAGAATGTAATCTTAGTGAGAGAATGGGACTGTGAACCCTGTGAGAGAGATTGCGATTGTGATCTTTGTGAGAGTGTGTGAATGGGATATCAGTGAGAGAGTGAGACTGGGATCTCAGTGTGAATGTGTTAATAGGGTCTCAGTGAGAGAGTGAGACTGGGATATCAGTGCGAGAGTGAGACTGGGGACTCAATGTGAGGGTGAGACTGGGATCTCACTGAGCATCTGAGACTGAGATCTCAGTGATAGAAAGAGACTGGAGTCTCAGTGAGAGAGAGAGATTGGGATCTCACTGACAGAGTGCGACTGTGATCTCTGTGAGAGTGTGAGAATGGGATATCAGTGAGATAGTGAGACTGGGATCTTAGTTTGATTCAGTTACTGAGATGTCAGTGAGAGAGTGCTGCTGTGATCTCAGTGAGAAGGTGAGACAGGGACCTCAGTGTGAGAATGAGACTGGGATCCCAGTGCAAGAGTTAATCAGTGATCTCAGTGAGAGATTGTGACTGTGATCCCTCTGATTGTTTGCGAATGGGATATCAGTGAGAGAGTGAGACTGGGATCTCAGTGTGAATGTGTTACTGGGGTCTCAGTGAGAGAGTGTGACTGGGATATCAGTGCGAGAGTGAGACTGGGATCTCAGTGAGAGTGGGACTGGCTTCTCAGTGAGACAGTGAGACCTGACTCTCAGTGTGAGAGTGACACTGGAATCTCAGGGTGCGTTTTTTAAAGGGATCTCATTGAGCGGGTGTGCCTGGAATCTCAGTGAGTGTGTGAGACTACGATTTAAGTGAGAATGTTTGACTGCGATCCCAGTGAGAGTGTGAGAATGGGATATCAGTGAGAGACTGGGACTGGCATCTCAGTGCGAGAGTGAGACTGGAATCTCAGTGAGAGAATAGGACTGTGATCCCTGTGAGACAGACTGCGATTGTGATCTATGTGAGAGTGTGAGAATTGGATATCAGTGAGAGGGTGAGACTGGGATATCAGTGTGAATGTGTTACCGGGGTCTCAGTGAAGGAGTGAGACTGCGATATCAGTGTGAGAGTGAGACTGGGAGCTCAGTGAGAGGGTGAGACTAGGATCTCACTGAGCATGTGAGATTGGGATCTCATTGAGAGATTGCGAATGTGTACTCTGTGAGTGTGTGAGATTGGGATATCAGTGAGAGAGTGAGACAGGGATCTCAGCATGAGTGAGACTGGGATCTCAGTGAGATAGTGGGACTGGGATCTCAGTATGATTCAGTTACTGTGATCTCAGTGAGAAGGTAAGACAGGGACCTCAGTGTGAATGTGTAACTGGATCCTCTGTGCGAGACTGAGACTTGGATCTCAGTGAGAGATTGGGACTGTGATCCCTGTGAAAGTGTGAGAATCGGGTATCAGTGAGAGAGAGAGACAGGGATCTGAGTGTGAGTGATAGTGGGATTTCAGTGAGAGCGTGAGAATGGGATCTCAGTGAAAAAGTGAGACTGAAATCTCAGTCAGTGTGTGAGACTGAGATCTCTGTGAATGTGTGAGACAGGGATCTCGTTTTGAATGTTGGATTGGGATCCCAGTGAGAGTCTGAGAATGCGATATCAGTGAGAGAGTGAGACTGGCATCTCAGTGAGAGAGTGAGACTGGGATCTCACTGAGAGATTACGAATGTGATCTCTGTGAGAGTGTGACACTAGGATCTCAATGTGACTGTGTTACTGGGGTCTCAATGAGAGAGTAAGACTGGGATCTCAGTTTATTGAGACTGGGATCTCAATGAGAGCATGAGACTGGGATTTCAGTGAGAGAGCGAGAGTGGGATCTCAGTGAGCGTGAGACTATGAGCTCAGTGAGAGGGTGAGACTGGGACCTCTGTCTGAGTCCTACTGGGACGTCAGTGAGAGAGTGATACCGGGATCTCAGTGTGAGTGTGTTACTGCGATCTAACTGAGCTGGTGAGACTGGGATCCCAGTGTGAGAGATATACAGTGATCTCAGTGAGAGAGTGCGACTGTGTTCTATGTGAGTATGTGAGAATGGGATATCAGTGAGAGACTGAGACTGGCATCTCAGTGCGAGAATGAGACTGGAATCTCAGTGAGAGAATGGGACTGTGATCCCCGTGAGAGAGAGTGCGATTGTGATCTATGTGAGAGTGTGAAAATGGGATATCAGTGAGAGGGTGAGACTGGAATCTCAGTGTGAATGTGTTACTGGGGTCTCAGTGTGAGAGCGCGACCATGTTCCCTCTGAGAGTGTGAGAATGGGATATCAGTGAGAGAGTCAGACTGGGATCTCAGTGTGAATGTGTTACTGGGGTCTCAGTGAGAGAGTGAGACTGGGATATCAGTGCGAGAGTGAGACTGGGATCTCAGTGAGAGAATGAGACTGGGATCTCACTGAGAGATGGCAACTGTGATCCCCTTGAGAGTGTGAGAATGGGATATCAGTGAGAGTGTGATACTAGGATCTCAATGTGACTGTGTTACTGGGGTCTCAAAGAGAGAGTGAGACTGGGGTCTCAGTGTGAGTGAGACTGGGATTTCAGTGAGAGCGTGAGACTGGGATTTCAGTGAGAGAGTGAGATTGGGACCTCAGTGTGAGTCATACTGGGATCTCAGTGAGGGAGTGAGACTGCAATCTCTGTGAGAGAGTGATACCGGGATCTCAGTGTGAGTTTGTTACTGCGATCTCACTGAGCTGGTGAGACTGGGATCCCTGTGTGAGAGTTAGACAGTGATCTCAGTGAGAGAGTGCGACTGTGTTCTATGTGCGAATGTGAGAATGGGATATCAGTAGAGAGTGAGACTGAGATCTCCGTGAATGTGTGAGACAGGGCTATCATTTAGAATGTTGGATTGGGATCCCAGTGAGATTCTGAGAATGGGATATCAGTGAGAGAGTGCGACTAGCATCTCAGTGAGAGAATGAGACTGGGATCTCACTGAGAGATTGCGACTGTGCTCCCCTTGAGAGTGTGAGAATGGGATATCAGTGAGAGTGTGACACTAGGATCTCAATGTGACTGTGTTACTGGGGTCTCAAAGAGAGAGTGAGACAGGGATCTCAGTGAGAGCGTGAGACTGGGATTTCAGTGAGAGAGTGAGAGTGGGATCTCAGTGAGGGTGAGACTGTGAGCTCAGTGAGAGAGTGAGCTTGGGACCTCAGTGTGAGTCATAACGTGATCTCAGTGAGGGAGTGAGACTGCAATCTCTGTGAGAGAGTGATACCGGGATCTCAGTGTGAGTGTGTTACTGCGATCTCACTGAGCTGGTGAGACTGGGATCCCAGTGTGAGAGTTAGACAGTGATCTCAGTGAGAGAGTGCAACTGTGTTCTATGTGGGAATGTGAGATTGGGATATCAGTGAGAGACTGAGACAGGCATCTCAGTGCGAGAGTGAGACTAGAATCTCAGTGAGCGAATAGGACTGTGATCACTGTGAGAGAGAGTGCGATTGTGATCTATGTGAGAATGTGAGAATGGGATATCAGTGAGAGAGTGAGACTGTGATCACAGTGTGAATTTGTTACTGGGGTCTCAGTGAGAAAGTGATATTGTGAGAATGGGATATCAGTGAAAGAATGAAACTGGGATCTCAGTGAGAGATGGGACTGTGATCACTGTGAAAGTGTGAGAATGGGGTACCAATGAGAGAGAGAGACAGGGATCTCAGTGTGAGTGCTAGTGGGATCTCAGTGAGAGAGTGAAACTGTGATCTCCGTGAGATTGTGAGAATGGGATATCAGTGAGAGAGTGAGACTTTGATTTATATGAGATTGTCAGAATGAGATATCAGTGAGAGAGTGAGACTGGGATCTCAGTGTGAAAGTGTTACTGAAGTCTCAGTTTGAGAGTGATACTTGGATCTCAGTGAGAGATTGGGGCTGTGCTCCCTGTGCAGTATGGGGTATCAGTTAGAGAGAGAGACAGGGATCTCAGTGTCAGTGATAGTGGGATATCAGTGAGAGCATGAGAATGGAATCTCAGCGAGAAACTGATGCTGAAATCTCAGTCAGTTTGTGAGACTGAGATCTCTGTCAATGTTTGAGACAGGTATCTCATTTAGAATGTTGGATTGTGATCCCAGTGACATTCTGAGACAGGGATATCAATGAGAGAGTGCGACTGACATCTCAGTGAGAGAGGGAGACTGGGATCTCCCTGAGAGATTATGACTGTGATCTCTGTGAGAGTGTGCAAATGGGATATCTGTGAGAGTATGACACAAGGATCTCAATGTGACTGTGTTACTGGGGTCTCAATGAGAGAGTGAGACTGGGATCTCAGTATGTGTGAGAATGGGATCTCAGTGAGAGAATGAGACTGTGATCTCTGTGAGAGTGTGAGAATGGCATCTCAGCGAGAAAGTGAGACTGAAATCTCAGTCAGTGTGTGAGACTGAGATTTCTGTGAATGTGTGAGACAGGGATCTCATTCAGAATGTTGGACTGGGATCCCAGTGAGAGTCTGAGAATGGGATATCAGTGAGATAGTGCGACTGGCATCACAGTGTGAGAGTGAGTCTGGGATCTCAGAGAGATTGCGACTGTGATCTCTGTGAGAGTGTGAGAATGGGATATCGGTGAGAATGTGACTGTGTTACTGGAGTCTCAAAGAGAGAGTGAGACTGGGTTCTCAGTTTGAGTGCGAATGGGATCTCAGTGAGCGTGAGTGTGTGAGCTGAGTGAGAGGGTGAGATTGGGACCTCAGTTTGAGTCATACTGGGATCTCAGTGAGGGAGTGAGACTGGGATCTCAGTGAGAGTGATACTGGGATCTCAGTGTGAGTTTGTTACTGCGATCTCACTGAGTTGGTGAGACTGGGATCCCAGTGTGAGAGTTAGACAGTGATCTCAGTGAGAGAGTGCGACTGTATTCCATGTGAGAATTTGAGAACGGCATATCAGTGAGAGACTGAGACTGGCATCTCAGTGCGAGAGTGAGACTGGAATCTCAGTGAGAGAATGGGACTGTGATCCCCGTGAGAGAGAGTGCGATTGTGATCTATGTGAGAGTGTGAGAATGGGATATCAGTGAGAGGGTGAGACTGGAATCTCAGTGTGAATGTGTTACTGGGGTCTCATTGAGCATGTGAGACTGTGATCTCAGTGAGAGAAAGAGACTGGAGTCTCAGTGAAAGAGTGAGATTGAGATCTCACTGAGAGAGTGCGACTGTGTTCTCTGTGAGTGTGTGAGATTGGGATATCGGTGAGAGAGTGAGACAGGGATCTCAGTCTGAATGTGTTACTGGAGTATAAGTGAGAGAGTGAGACCTAGAACTCAGTGCGAGAGTGAGACCTGGATCTCATTGAGAGATGGGACTGTGATCCCTGTGAAAGTATGAGAATGGGGTATCAGTGAGAGAGAGAGACAGGGATCTCAGTGTGAATGCTAGTGGGATCTCAGTGAGAGAGTGAGACTGGGTTCTCAGTGTGAATATGTTACTGGAGTCTCAGTGCGAGAGTGAGACTTGGATCTCAGTGAGAGTTTGGGACTGTGATCCCTGTGAAAGTAGTAGAATGGGGTATCTGTTAGACAGAGAGACAGGGATCTCAATGTGAGTGATAGTGGGATCTCAGTGAGAACGTGAGAATGGAATCTCAGTGAGAAAGTGAGACTGAAATCTCAGTCAGTGTGCGAGACTGAGATCTCTGTGAATTTGTGAGACAAGGATCTCATTTAGAATGTGGATTGGGATCCCAGTGAGATTCTGAGAATGGGATATCAGGGAAAGAGTGCGACTGGCAACTCAGTGAGAGAGTGAGACTGGGATCTTACTGAGAGATTGCGACTGTGATCTCTGTGAGAGTGTGAGAATGGGATCTCAGCGAGAAAGTGAGGCTGAAATCTGAGTCAGTGTGTGAGACTGAGATCTCTGTGAATGTGTGAGACAGGGATGTCATTTAGAATGTTGGATTGGAATCCCAGTGAGAGTCTGAGAATGGGATATCAGTAAGAGAGTGAGACTGGCATCTCAGTGAGAGAGTGCGACTGTGATCTAAGTGAGAGTTTGAGAAGGGGATATCAGTGAGAGAGTGAGACAGGGATCTCAGCATGAGTGAGACTTGGATTTCAGTGAGATGGTGAGACTGGGATCTCAGTGTGATTCAGTTACTGAGATCTCAGTGAGAGAGTGTAGCTGTGATCTCAGTGAGAAGAGTGAGACAGGGACCTCAGTGTGAGAGTGAGACTGGGATCCCAGTGCAATAGTTAGTGATCTCAGTGAGAGAGTGTGAATGTGATCCCTCTGAGAGTGTGAGAATGGGATATCAGTGAGAGAGTGAGACTGGGATCTCAGTGTGATTGGGTTACTGGGGTCTCAGTGTGAGAGAGAGCGAGACTGTGATCTATATGAGATTGTGAGAATGGGATTTCAGTGAGGGAGTGAGACTGGGATCTCAGTCTGAATGTGTTACTGGAGTATCAGTGAGAGAGGGAGACCTGGAACTCAGTGCGAGAGTGAGACTTGGATCTCATTGAGAGATGGGACTGTGATCCCTGTGAAAGTGTGAGAATGGGGTATCAGTGAGAGAGAGAGACAGGGATCTCAGTGTGAATGCTAGTGGGATCTCAGTGAGAGAGTGAGACTGGGATCTCAGTGTGAGTATGTTACTGATCTCAGTGAGAGATTGTAGCTGTGATCTCAGTGAGAAGAGTGAGACAGGGACCTCAGTGTGAGAGTGAGACTGGGATCCCAGTGCAATAGTTAGTGATCTCAGTGAGAGAGTGTGAATGTGATCCCTCTGAGAGTGTGAGAATGGGATATCAGTGAGAGAGTGAGACTGGGATCTCAGTGTGATTGGGTTACTGGGGTCTCAGTGTGAGAGAGAGCGAGACTGTGATCTATATGAGATTGTGAGAATGGGATTTCAGTGAGGGAGTGAGACTGGGATCTCAGTCTGAATGTGTTACTGGAGTATCAGTGAGAGAGGGAGACCTGGAACTCAGTGCGAGAGTGAGACTTGGATCTCATTGAGAGATGGGACTGTGATCCCTGTGAAAGTGTGAGAATGGGGTATCAGTGAGAGAGAGAGACAGGGATCTCAGTGTGAATGCTAGTGGGATCTCAGTGAGAGAGTGAGACTGGGATCTCAGTGTGAGTATGTTACTGATCTCAGTGAGAGATTGTAGCTGTGATCTCAGTGAGAAGAGTGAGACAGGGACCTCAGTGTGTGAGTGAGACTGGGATACCAGTGCAATAGTTAGTGATCTCAGTGAGAGAGTGTGAATGTGATCCCTCTGAGAGTGTGAGAATGGGATATCAGTGAGAGAGTGAGAATGGGATATCAGTGTGAACATGTTACTGGGGTCTCAGTGCGAGAATGAGACTGGGATCTCAGTGCGTGAGTGGTACTGGATTATCAGGGTGAGTTTTTTACTGGGATCTCACTGAGCCGGTGTGACTGGGATCTCAGTGAGATGGCGAGACTGTGATCTCAGTGTGTGTGAGACTGGTATCTCAGTGAGTGTGTGAGACTAGGATTTCAGTGAGAATGTTTGACTGGGATCCCATTGAGAGTTTGAGAATGGGATATTAGTGAGAGATTGAGACTTGGATCTCAGTGCGAGAGTGAGATTTGGATCTCAGTGAGAGAGTGAGACTGATGTCTGTGAGAGTATGAGAATGGGATATCAGGGAGAGAGTGAGACTGGGATATCAGTGTGAATGTGTTACTGGAGTCTCAGTGCGAGAGTGAGACTGTGCTCTCAGTGAGAGTTTGGGACTATGATCCCTGTGAAAGTGTGAGAATGGGGTATCATTCAGAGAGAGAGACAAGGATCTTCGTGTGAGTGATAGTGGGATCTCAGTGAGAGCGTGAGGATGAGATCTCAACGAGAAAGTGTGACTGAAATCTCAGTCAGTGTGTGAGACTGAGATCTCTGTGAATGTATGAGACAGGGATTTCATTTAGAATGTTGGATTGGGATTCCAGTGAGATTCTGAGAATGGAATATCAGTGAGTGAGTGCGACTGGCATCTCAGTGAGAGAGTGTGACTGTGATCTCACTGAGAGATTGCGACTATGATCTCTGAGAGAGTGTGAGAATGGGATATCAGATTGAGTGTGACACCAAGATCTCATTGTGAATGTGTTACTGGGGTCTCAATGAAAGAGTGAGACTGGGATCTCAGTTAGAGCGTGAGACTGGGATTTCAGTGAGAGAGTGAGAATGGGATCTCAGTGAGCGTGATACTGTGAGATCAGTGAGAGGGTGAGATTGGGACCTCAGTGTGAGTCATATTGGGATCTCAGTGAGGGAGTGAGACTAGGATCTCAGGGAGAGAGTGATACCGTGATCTCAGTGTGAGTGTGTTACTGCGATCTCACTGAACTGGTGAGACTGGGATCCCAGTTTGAGAGTTAGACAGTGATCTCAGTGAGAGAGTGCGACTGTGTTCTATGTGAGAATGGGATATCAGTGAGAGACTGAGACTGGCATTTTAGTGTGAATGCGTTACTGGGGTCTCAGTGAGAGATTGAGACTAGGATATCAGTGCGAGAGTGTGACTGGAAGCTCAGTGAGAGAAAGGGACTGGCATCTCACTGAGAGAGTGAGATTGGGATCTCACTGAGAGAGTGAAATTGGGATCTCAATGAGATAGTGTGACTGTGTTCTCTGTGAGTGTGTTAGTTTGGGATATCAGTGAGAGTGCGACTGTCATCTCTGTGAGAGTGTGAGAATGGGATATCAGTGAAATAGTGAGACAGGGATCTCAGTGTGATTCAGTTACTGAGATCTCAGTGAGAGAATGCAGCTGTGATCTCAATGAGAAGGTGAGACTGGGACCTCAGTGTGAGAGTGAGACTGGGATCCCAGTGCAAGAGTTAGTCAGTGATCTCAGTGAGAGAGTGAGACTGTGATCCCTCTGAGAGTGTACGAATGGGATATCACTGACAGAATGAGACTGGGATCTCAGTGTGAGTGTTAGTCGGATTGCAGTGAGAGCATGAGAATGGTTTCTCAGCTAGAAAGCAAGACTGAAATCTCAGTCAGTGTGTGAGACAGATCTCTGTGAATGTGTGAGACAGGGATCTCATTTAGAATGTTGGATTGGGATCCCAGTGAGATTTTGAGAATGGGATATCAGTGAGAGAGTGCAACTGGCATCTCAGTGTGAATGTGTTACTGGGGTCTCAGTGAGAGAGTCAGACTGGGATATCTGTGTGAGAGTGAGACTGGGAGCTCAGTGAGAGTGTGAGACTGGGATCTCATTGTGCATGTGAGACTAGGATCTCAGTGAGAGAAAGAGACTGGAATCTCAGTGAGAGAGTGAGATTAGGATCTCACTGAGAGAGTGCGACTGTGTTCTCTGTGAGTTTGTGAGATTGGGATATCAGTGAGATAGTGAGACTGGGATCTCACTGACAGAGTGCGACTATGATCTCTGTGAGATTGTGAGAATGGGATATCAGTGAGAGAGTGAGAAAGCGATCTCAGCATGAGTGAGACTGGGATCTCAGTGAGATAGTGAGAAAGGGATCTCAGTGTGATTCAGTTACTGAGATCTCAATGAGTGAGTGCAGCTGTGATATCAGTGAGGAGGTGAGACTGGGACCTCAGTGTAAGAGTGTGACTGGGATCCTAGTGCAAGAGTTACTCAATGATCTCAGTGAGAGAGTGCGACTGTGGTCCCTCTGAGAGTATGAGAATGGGATATCAGTGAGAGAGTGAGGCTGGGACCTGAGTGAGAGAGTGGGACTGGGATCTCAGTGTGAATGTGTTACTGGAATCTCAGTGCGAGAGTGAGACTTGGATCTCAGAGAGAGATTGGGACTCTGATCCCTCTAATATGTGAGAATGGGGTATTAGTCAGAGAGAGAGACAACGATTTCCGTGTGAGTGATAGTGGGATCACAGTGAGAGCGTGAGGATGGGATCTCAGTGAGAAAGAGAGACTGAAATCTCAGTCAGTGTGTGAGACTGAGATCTGTGTGAATGTGTGAGACAGGGATCTCATTTAGAATGTTGGATTGGGATCCCAGTGAGATTCTGAGAATGGGATATCATTGAGAGAGTGCGACTGGCATCTCAGTGTGAATGTGTTACTGAGGTCTCAGTGAGAGAGTGAGACTGGGATATCAGTGCGAGAGTGTGACTGGGAGCTCAGTGAGAAGGTGAGACTGGGATCTCACTGAGAAGGTGAGACTGGGATCTCAGTGAGAGAAAGAGACTGGCGTCTCAGTGAGAGAGTGAGATTGGGATCTCACTGAGAGAGTGTGACTGTGTTCTCTGTGAGTGTGTCAGATTGGGATATCAGTGAGAGAGTGAGACTGGGATCTCACTGACATAGTGCGACTGTGATCTCTGTGAGAGTGTGAGAATGGGATATCAGTGAGATAGTGAGAGAGGGATCTCAGTGTGATTCAGTTACTGCGATCTCAGTGAGAGAGTGCAGCTGTGATATCAGTGAGAAGGTGAGACTTTGACCTCATTGTGAGAGTGAGACTGGGATCCCAGTGCAAGAGTTAGTCAGTGATTTCAATGAGATAGTGCGACTGTGATCCCTTTGAGGGTGTGAGAATGAGATCTCAGTGAGAGAGTGAGAATGGGATCTCAGTGTGAATGTGTTACTGGAGTATCAGTGAGAGAGTGAGACTGTGAACTCAGTGCGAGTGTGAGACTTGGATCTCAGTGAGAGATTGGACTCTGATCCCTGTGAAAGTGTGAGAATGGGGTATCCATGAGAGAGAGAGACAGGGATCTCAGTGTGAGTGGTAGTGGGATCTCAGTGAGAGATTGAGACTGTGATCTCTGTGGGAATGTGTGAATGGGATATCAGTGAGAGAGTGAGACTGTGATCTATATGAGAATGTGAGAATGAGATATCCATGAGAGAGTGAGACTGGAATCTCTGTGTGAATGTGCTACTGAAGTCTCAGTGCGAGAGTGAGACTTGGATGTCAGTGAGAGATTGGGACGGTGATCCATTTGAAAGTGTGAGAATTGGGTATCAGTTAGAGAGAGAGACAGGGATCTCAGTGTCAGTGTTAGTGGGATCTCAGTGAAAGCGTGAGAATGCAATCTCAGCGTGAAAGTGAGACTGAGATCTCAGTCAGTGTGTGAGACTGAGATCTCTGTGAATGTGTGAGACAGGGATCTCATTTAGAATGTTGGATTTTGATCCCAGTGAGATTCTGAGAATGGGATATCAGTGAGAGAGTGCGACTGGCATCTCAGTGAGAGAGTGAGACTGGGATCTCACTGAGAGATTGCGACTGTGATCTCTGTGAGAGTGTGAGAATGTGATATGAGTGAGAATGTGACACTAGGTTCTCAATCTGACTGTGTTACTGAGGTCTCAATGAGAGAGTAAGTCTGGGAGCTCAGTGTGAGTGAGACAGGGATCTCAGTGAGAATGTTTGACTGGGATCCCAGTGAAAGTGTGAGAATGGGGTATCAGTGAGAGATTGAGACTCGGAACTCAGTGCGAGAGTGAGATTTGAATCTCAGTGAGAGAGTGAGATTGATCTCTGTGAGAAAATGAGAATGGGATCTCAGCGAGAAATTGAGACTGAAATCTCAGTCAGTGTGTGAGACTGAGATCTCTGTGAATGTGTGAGACCGGGATCTCATTTCGAATGTTGGATTGGGATCATAGTAAGAGTCTGAGAATGGGTTATCAGTGAGAGAGTGAGACTGGGATCTCACTGAGAGATTGCGACTGTGATCTCTGACAGAGTGTGAGAATGGGATATCAGTGCGTGTGTGTCACTTGGATCTCAATGTAACTGTGTTACTGGGGTCTCAATGAGAGAGTGAGACTGGGATCTCAGTGTGAGTGAGACTGGGATCTCAGTGAGAGCGTGAGACTGGGATTTCAGTGAGAGAGTGAGAATGGCATCTAAGTGAGCATGAGACTGTGAGCTCAGTGAGAGGGTGAGATTGGGACATCAGTGTGAGTCATACTGGGATCTCAGTAAGGGAGTGAGACTGGGATCTCAGTGAGAGAGTGATTCCGGGATCTCAGTGTGAGTTTGTTACTGCGATCTCATTGAGCTGGTGAGACTGGGATCCCAGTTAGACAGTAATCTCAGTGAGAGAGTGCGACTATGTTCTATGTGAGAATGTGAGAATGAGATATCAGTGGGAGAGTGAGTCTGGCATCTCAGGGCGAGAGTGAGACTGGAATCTCAGTGAGAGACTGGGACTGTGATCCCTGTGAGAGAGTGTGCTATTGTGATCTATGTGAGAGTGTGAGAATGGGATATCAGTGAGAGGGTGAGACTGAGATCTCAGTGTGAATGTGTTACTGAGGTCTCAGTGAGAGAGTGAGACCTGGATATCATTGAGAGATGGGACTGTGATCCCTGTGAAAGTGTGAGAATGGGGTATCAGTGAGAGAGAGAGACAGGGATCTCAGTGTGAATGCTAGTGGGATCTCAGTGAGAGAGTGAGACTGGGATCTCATTGAGAGTTTGGGACTGTGAACCCTGTGAAAGTGATCGAATGGGGTATCTGTTAGACAGAGAGTCAACGATCTCAATGTGAGTGATAGTGGGATCTCAGTGAGAGTGTGAGAATGGAAAATCAGCGAGAAAGTGAGACTGAAATCTCAGTCAGTGTGTGAGACTGAGATCTCTGTCAATTTGTGAGACAGGGATCTCATTTAGAATGTTGGATTGGGATCCCAGTGGGATTCTGAGAATGGGTATACCAGGGAGAGAGTGCGACTGGCAACTCAGTGAGAGAGTGAGACTGGGATCTCACTGAGAGATAGCGACTGTGATCTCTGTGAGAGTGTGAGAATGAGATCTCAGCGAGAAAGTGAGACTGAAATCTGAGTCAGTGTGTGAGACTGAGATCTCTGTGAATGTGTGGGACAGGGATGTCATTTAGAATGTTGGATTGGAATCCCAGTGAGAGTCTGAGAATGGGATATCAGTGAGAGAGTGAGACTGGCATCTCAGTGAGAGAGTGTGACTGTGATCTATGTGAGAGTTTGAGAATGGGATATCAGTGAGAGAGTGAGAGAGGGATCTCAGCATGAGTGTAGCTGTGATCTCAGTGAGAAGAGTGAGACAGGGACCTCAGTGTGAGAGTGAGACTGGGATCCCAGTGCAATAGTTAGTGATCTCAGTGAGAGAGTGCGACTGTGATCCCTCTGAGAGTGTGAGAATGGGATATCAATAAGAGATTGTGACTGTGATCTCTGTGAGAGTGTGAGAATGTGATATCAGTGAGAGTGTGACACTAGGATCTCAATGTGACTGTGTTACTGGGGTCTCAATGAGAGAGTGAGAATGGGAGCTCAGTGTGAGTGAGACTGGGATCTCAGAGAGAGTGTGAGACTATGATCTCAGTGTGAGTGAGAGTGGGATCTCAGTGTGAGTGTGTGAGAGTAGGATCTCAGTGAGAATGTTTGACTGGGATCCCAGTGAAAGTGTGAGAATGGGATATCAGTGAGAGATTGAGACTCGGAACTCAGTGCGAGAGTGAGATTTGGATCTCAGTGAGAGGAGTGAGATTGATCTCTGTGAGAATATGAAAATGGTACCTCAGCGAGAAATTGAGACTGAAATCTCAGTCAGTGTGTGAGACTGAGATCTCTGTGAATGTGTGAGACCGGGATCTCATTTCGAATGTTGGATTGGGATCATAGTAAGAGTCTGAGAATGGGATATCAGTGAGAGAGTGAGACTGGGATCTCACTGAGAGATTGTGACTGTGATCTCTGACAGAGTGTGAGAATGGGATATCAGTGCGTGTGTGTCACTTGGATCTCAATGTAACTGTGTTACTGGGGTCTCAATAAGAAAATGAGACTGAGATCTCAGTGAGAGCGTGAGACTGGGATTTCAGTGAGAGAGTGAGAATGGCATCTAAGTGAGCGGGAGACTGTGAGCTCAGTGAGAGGGTGAGATTGGGACATCAATGTGAGTCATACTGGGATCTCAGTAAGGGAGTGAGACTCGGATCTCTGTGAGAGAGTGTATCCGGGATATCAGTGTGAGTTTGTTACTGCGATCTCATTGAGCTGGTGAGACTGGGATCCCAGTGTGAGAGTTAGACAGTAATCTCAGTGAGAGAGTGCGACTGTGTTCTATGTGAGAATTTGAGAATGGGATATCAGTGGGAGAGTGAGTCTGGCATCTCAGGGTGAGAGTGAGACTGGAATCTCAGTGAGAGAATGGGACTGTGATCCCTGTGAGAGAGTGTGCTATTGCGATCTATGTGAGACTGTGAGAATGGGATATCAGTGAGAGGGTGAGTCTGGGATCTCTGTGTGAATGTGTTACTGAGGTCTCAGTGAGAGTGTGAGACTGGGATCTCAGTGTGAGAGTGAGACTGGGAGCTAAGTGTGCATGTGAGACTGGCATCTCAGTGAGAGAAAGAGACATCGTCTCCGTGAGAGGGTGAGATTGGGATCTCAATGAGAGAATGTGACTGTGTTCTCTCTGAGTGTGTGAGATTGGGATATCAGTGAGAGAGTGAGACAGGGATCTCAGCATGAGTGAGATTGGGATCTCAGTGTGATAGGACGACTGGGATCTCAGTGTGATTCAGTTACTGAGATCTCAGTGAGAGAATGCAGCTGTGATCTCAGTGAGAAGATGAGACAGGGAACTTTGTGTGAGAGTGCGACTGGGATCCCAGTGCAAGAGTTATTCAGTGATCTCAGTGAGAGAGTGCGACTGTGATCCCTCTGAGAGTGTGGGTATGGGATCTCAGTGAGAGAGTGAGACTGGGATCTCAGTGTGATTGTGTTACTGGGGTCTCAGTGTGAGAGAGAGTGAGACTGTGATCTATATGAGATTGTGAGAATGGGATTTCAGTGAGAGAGTGAGACTGGGATCTCAGTCTGAATGTGTTACTGGAGTATCAGTGAGAGAGTGAGACCTGGAATTCAGTGCGAGAATGAGACTTGGATCTCATTGAGAGATGGGACTGCGATCTCTGTGAAAGTGTGAGAATGGGGTATCAGTGTGTGAGAGAGACAGGGATCTCAGTGTCAGTGATAGTGGGATCTCAGTGAGAGCGTGAGAATGGGATCTCAGCGAGAAAGTGAGACTGAAATCTCAGTCAGCGTGTGAGACTGAGATCTCTGTGAATGTGTGAGACAGGGATTTCATTTAGAATGTTGGATTGGGATCCCAGTGAGAGTCTGAGAATGGGATATCAGTGAGTGAGTGTGACTGGCACCTCAGTGAGAGAGTGAGACGCTGATCTCACTGAGAGATTACGACTGTGATCTCCATGAGTGTGTGAGAATGGGATATCAGTGAGAGTGTGACACTAGGATCTCAATGTGACTGTGTTACTGGGGTCTCAATGAGAGAGTGAGACTGACTGGGATCTCAGTGTGAGTGAGACTGGGATCTCAGTGAGAGCGTGAGACTGGGATTTCAGTGAGAGAGTGAGAGTGGGATCTCAGTGAGAGAGTGGGACTGGAATCTCAGGGTGAGTTTTTTCCTGGGATCTCACTGTGCAGGTGTGACTGGGATCTCAGTGAGAGGGCGAGACTGTGATCTCAGTGTGTGTGAGACTGTGATCTCAGTGACTGTGTGAGACTAGGCTCTCAGTGAGAATGTTTGGCTGGGTTCACAATGAGAGTGTGAGAATGGGATTTCAGTGAGAGATTGAGACTCGGATCTCAGTGCGTGAGTGAGATTAAGATATCAGTGAGAGACTGAGACTGGGATCTCAGTGAGAGAGTGAGACGGGGATCTCACTGAGCATGAGACGGTGAGCTCAGTGAGAGTGTGGGATTGGGACCTCAGTGTGAGTCATCCTGGGATCTCAGTGAGGGAATGAGACTGGGATCTCAGTAAGAGAGTGATACCGGGATCTCAGTGTGAGTTTGTTACTGCGATCTCACTGAGCTGGTGAGACTGGGATCCCAGTGTGAGAGTTAGGCAGTAATCTCAGTGAGAGAGTGCTACTGTGTTCTATGTGAGAGTGTGAGAATAGGATATCAGTGAGAGACTGAGACTGGCATCTCAGTGCGAGAGTGAGACTGGGATCTCAGTGAAAGGGTGAGACTGGGATCACACTGAGCATGTGAGACTGCGATCTTAGTGAGAGAAAGTGATTGGCGTCTCAGTGAGAGAGTGAGATTGGAATCTCAGTGAGAGAGTGTGACTGTGTTCTCTGTGTGTGTGAGATTTTGATATCAGCGAGAGAGTGAGACTGGGATCTCACTGACAGAGTGCGACTGTGATCTCTGTGAGACTGTGGGAATGGGATATCAGTGAGAGAGTGAGACAGGGATCTCAGCATGAGTGAGACTGGGATCTCAGTGTGATTCAGTTACTGATATCTCAATGAGAGAGTTCAGCTGTGATCTCATTGAGAAGCTGAGACTGGGACCTCAGTGTAAGAGTGAGACTAGGATCCCAATGCAAGAGTAAGTCAGTGATCTCAGTGAGACAGTGCGACTGTGATCCCTCTGAGAGTGTGAGAATGGGATATCAGTTAATGTGTGACACTAGGATCTCAATGTGACTGTGTTACTGGGGTCTCAATGAGAGAGTGAGACTTGGAGATCAGTGTGAGTGAGACTGGAATCTCAGTGAGTGTGTGAGACTAGGATCTCAGTGAGAATGTTTGACTGGGGTTTCAGTGAGTGAAACTGGGATATCAGTGCAAGAGTGGGACTGGAATCTCAGGATGATTTTTTTACTGGGTTCTCACTGAGCGGGTGTGACTGGGATCTCAATGAAAGGGTGAGACTGTGATCTCAGTTTGTGTGAGATTGGGATCTCAGTGAGTGTGTGAGACTAGGATCTCAGTGAGAATGTTTGACTGGGATCCCAGTGAGAGTGTGAGAATGGGATATCAGTGAGTGATTGAGACTCGGATCTCAGTGCGAGAGTGAGATTTAGATCTCAGTGAGAGAGTGAGACTGATCTCTGTGAGAGTGTGATAATGGGATATCAGTTAGTGAGACTGGGATCTCAGTTTGAGTGAGACTGGCTTCTCAGTGAGAGAGTGAGACAGTGATCTCTGCGAGTGAGACTGGGATCTCAGTGCGAGAGTGAGACTGTGATTTCAGTGAGAGAGAGAGAGACTGTGATCTCTGTGAGAGAGTGAGATTGGGATATCAGTGCCATTGTGAGACTGGTATCTCAATGTGGGTTTGTTACTGGGATCTCAATGAGAGAGTGAGACTGGGATCTCAGCGTGAGTGAGACTGGGATCTCAGTGTGAGTGTGTTACTGGGATCTCAGTGAGTTTTTAGACTGGGATCTCAGTGAGTGTGTGAGACTGGGATCTCTGTGAGTGTGTGAGACTGGGATCTCAGTGAGAATTTTAGACTAGTCCCAGTGAGAGAGTGAGACTGGGATCTCAGTGAAAATGTTGGACTGGGATCTCGGTCAGAAATTTAGACTGGGATCTCAGTGAGAATTTTAGACTGCGATCCCAGTGAATGAGTGAGACTGAGATCTCTGTGCGAGAGTGAGACTGGGATCTCACTGTTAGTGTGTGACTCGGATCTCACTGAGAATTTTTGACTGGGATCCCAGTGAGAGAGTGACACTGGATCTCAGTGAGAGAGTGACACTGGGATGTCAGTGAGAGAATGAGACTCGGATCTCAGGGCGAAATGTCGGGGTGAGCCTTGGGAACTCTCAAAGTAGGAATTACAGAGTTTCACAGAAATGCTGAGTTTCCCAGGGAACATATTTTGTATATAGGTGGGGACAGGTGACTTCAGCATAATGTGTGATCCTCCGGAGCGCAGTGCTTCTGTTATCTGTCTGTGCAGTGGTTGAATATTTCAGCAGTTCCATTGGCAATGGTTGAGAAATTGACAATCTGACTTGACATTAGTAATCTGGACCACTCCCCCATCTCCCGAGGGCCTGTCACAGGCTGTGAAAGAGCTGTTTGGTATGCGTTGGTGGAGAACAGAGCAGCGACTGGCTCTGAGCTGCAGGGAATGAAAGAGCATTAGTCTCCGTTTACATTCGCCTCCTGCGTCAGTCAGTGTTCACGGTGACGGCTCCCAGTGTTCAGCTGAGGGAATTTAAGTGGCTTGAACTCACATTGAGTGAATAGTTGTGAGGGTACAGCCTCAAAACAGTCACAAGCGACTTGAGCACTCGTGTGTTTGTGTGTGTGTGTGTGTATCGGTGGAAAGCTACAGCATCCTCAGCCGCCGGTCTTCTCCCGGCACACTTGTGGGTCTGCTGATCCTTTATAACTGGATGTAAGAAGGAATTGAGACAGAGAGAAGGAGAAAGACATTAAGAATGGGAGCAGTGATGGGCACATTGTCCCTCCCGACAAAACAGAGGAGACATTCTAGAGGTAAGGAGCGCCAAGCGTTCACAGCTTTGCTGGGTTTTTTTCTGTGTTCACCCTGTCAGTGAGAGAGAAAAGCACATTCACTCATCATGGGCAGAAGTGGTGAACCGCTTGGAAAAGTCATTTGTTTCAATTAGTAAAGAATTGATCCATTTTGCTGCTTGAGAGAGCTGCAGGGAAAGTCTTTGATATAGCGTGTAATGCGAACAGGAATAAATAAAAACCTAATGGAATTCTAACTGAGATCCCCAGGTGGAGATTGTGCTCCTCAGACATAAGCTGCTGTTCGAAGTTGCAGGCTGTACCCGAAAAAACTGGGAAGATACCTGGTAAGAGGGTGAAACTTACCAGGTAATGCATTGAAACTTACCCAATAATGCATTAAAACTTACCCAGTAATGCACTGAAATGTAGCAGTAATGCACTGAAACTTACCCGGTAAGAGAGTGAAACTTATCCAGTAAGAGATTGAAACTTACCCGGCTATGCACTGAAACTTATCAGGTAAGAGATTGAAACTTACTCAGTAAGGCACTAAAACTTACCCGGTAAGAGAGTGAAACTTATCTGGTAAGAGATTGAAACTTACACGGTAATGCACTGAACTTATCTGGTAAGAGATTGAAACTTAGTAATGCACTAAAACTTACCCGGTAAGAGACTGAAACTTATCTGGTAAGAGATTGAAACTTACACGGTAATGCACTGAAACTTACCCAGTAAGAGATTGAAAATTACCCAGTAAGAGAGAAAAACTTATGCGGTAATACATTGAAGCTTACCTGGTAAGAGATTGAAACATGGCCAGTAATGCACTGAAATTTACCTGGTAAGAGAGTGAAACTTACCTGGTAAGAGATTGAAACATAGTCGGTAATGTACTGAAACTCAGCCGGTAAGAGATTGAAACTTATGCGGTAAGAGAATTAAACTTACCCGGTAATACAATGAAGCTTACTCGGTAAGAGAGTGAAACTTACCCAGTAAGAGATTGAAACTTACCCAGCAATGTACTGAAACTTACATGGTAAGAGAGTGAAACGTACCCATGAATACACGGAAACTTACCAAATAACGCATTGAAACTTCCCGGTAAGAGATTGGAACTTACACGAGAAGGCACTGAAACTTACCCAGTAATGCATTGAAATGTACCCAGTAATGCATTGAAACTTACCCGGTAATGCACTGAAATTACCGGGTATGAGATTGAAACTTACTCGGTAAGAGATTGAAACTTACCCAGTAAGAGAGTGCAACTGACCCAGTAAGAGAGTGAAACTTGCCTGGTAAGAGATTGAAATTTATGCAGTAATGCACTGAAACTTACCCAGTAAGAGAGTGAAAGTTACCCGGTAAGAGATTGAAACTTACACGGTAATAGAGTGAAACTTACCCAGTAAGAGAGTGGAACTTACCCAGTACGAGATTGAAACTTACCCGATAAAACACTGAAGCTTACCAGGTCAGAGAATGAAACTTACCCGGTAATAAACTGAAGCTTACTCGGTAAGAAAGTGAAACTTACCCGGTAATGCACAGAAACTTCCTCGGCCATGCATTGAAACTTACCCTGCTATGCACTGAAACTTACCGGGTAAGAGATTGAAACTTACCCGGTAAGAGATTGAAACTTTCCCAGTAAGAGAGTGCAAATGACCCAGTAAGAGAGTGAAATGTGCCCGGTAAGAGATTGAAATTTATGCAGCAATGCATTGAAACGTCCACGGTAAGAGAGCAAAACTTACCCAGTAAGAGATTGAAACTTACCCAGCAATGTACTGAGACTTACACGGTAAGAGAGTGTAACGTACCCATTAATGCACTGAAACCTACCCGATAATGCATTGAAACTTACCTGGTAAGAGATTGAAACTTGCCAAGGAAGGTACTGAAACTTACCCAGGAATGCATTGAAATGTACCCAGTAATGCATTGAAAGTTACCTGGTAATGCACTGAAAATTCCTCGACAATGCAATTAAACTTACCTGGCTATGCACTGAAAGTTACCCGGAAAGAGATTGAAAATTATCCGGAAAGAGATTGAAATTTACCTGGAAAGAGATTGAAACTTACCCGGGAAGGCACTGAAACTTACCCAGTAAGGCAATGAAATGTACCCAGTAATGCATTGAAAGTTACCCGGTAATACACTGAAAATTCCTCAAAAATGCATTGAAACTTAGCCGGCTATGCACTGAAACTTATCCGGTAAGAAATTGAAACTTACCTGGTAAGAGATTGAAAGTTACCCGGAAAGAAATGAAACTTACCTAGTAACAGAGTGAAACTTACCCGGTAAGAGATTGAAAGTTACCCTGTAATACACTGAAGTTTACCCGGTAAGAGTTTGAAATTTACTCGGTAAGAAAATGAAATTTACCCAGTAACAGAGTAAAACATGCCCAGTAAGAGATTGAAATTTATGCAGTAATGCACTGAAACGTCCACGGTAAGAGAGTGAGACTTACCCAGCAATGTACTGAAACTTAAATGGTAAGAGAGTGAAACGTATCCATTAATGCACTGAAACTTACCCAATAATGTATTGAAAGTTACCCGGTAAGAGATTGAAACTTGCCTGGCAAGGCAAACTTAGATGTAATAGAGTGAGACATACTCTGTAAGAGATTGAAAGTTACCCGGTAAGAGCATAGATCATATCCGGTAAGAAAGTGAAATTTACTCAGCAACAGAGTGAAACTTGTCCGGTAAGAGATTGAAACTTATGCAGTAATTCACTGAAACTTACCCAGTAAGATAGTGAAACTTACCCGGTAAGAGATTGAAACTTACCCGGGAAGGCACTGAAACTTACCCAGTAAGGCAATGAAATGTACCCAGTAACGCATTGAAAGTTACCCGGTAATACACTGAAAATTCCTCGACAATGCATTGAAACTTACCCGGCTATGCACTGAAACTTACCCGGTAAGAGATTGAAACTTACACGGTAAGAGATTGAAACTTACCTGGTAAGAGATTGAAACTTACACGGTAAGAGATTGAAACTTACACGGTAATACACTGAAGCTTACCCAGTCAGAGAGTGAAACTTGCCTAGTAATAATCTGAAGCTTACTCGGTAAGAAAGTGAAACTTATCCGGCTATGAACTGAAACTTACCGGGTAAGAAATTGAAACTTACCCGGTAAGAGATTGAAACTTACCCGGTAAGAGATTGAAACTTACACGGTAATACACTGAAGCTTACCCAGTCAGAGAGTGAAACTTGCCCAGTAATAATCTGAAGCTTACTCGGTAAGAAAGTGAAACTTATCCAGCTATGAACTGAAACTTACCGGGTAAGAAATTGAAACTTACCCGGTAATAGATTGAAACTTACCCGGTAAGAGATTTAAACTTTCCCAGTAAGAGAGTACAACTGACCCAGTAACAGAGTGAAATTTGCCCGGTAAGAGATTGAAATTTATGCAGCAATGCACTGAATCTTATCCAGTAAGAGAGTGAAGCTTACCCGGTAAGAGACTGAAACTTACCCAGCAATGCACTGAAACGTCCACGGTAAGAGACTGAAACTTACCCAGTAAGAGATTGAAAGTTACCCAGCAATATACTGAAACTTACGCGGTAAGAGATTAAACGTATCCATTAATGCCCTGAAACATACCCAATAATGCATTGAAACTTACCCGGTAAGAGATTGAAACTTACCCGGGAAGGCACTGAAACTTACCCAGTAAGACATTGAAATGTACCCAGTAATGCATTGAAAGTTACCCAGTAATGCACTGAAAATTCCTCAACAATGCATTGCAACTTACCCGGCTATGCACTGAAACTTACCTGGTAAGAGATTGAAACTTACCCTGTAATAAAGTGAAACTTACCAAGTAACAGAGTGAAAGTTGTCCGGTAAGAGATTGAAATTCATGCAGTAATGCACTGAAACTTACCCGGTAAGAGATTGAAACTTACACAGTAATAGAGTGATACTTACTCGGTAAGAGATTGAAAGTTACCCGGTAAGAGCGTGGAACATACCCGGTAATAAACTGAAACTTACTCAGTAAGAGAGTGAATCTTACCTGATAATGCACTGAAACGTACCCGGTAAGAGAGTGAAATTTTCCCAGTAAGAGATTGAAACTTACCCAGCAATGCACTGAAACATACACGGTAAGAGAGTGAAACGTACCCATTAATGCACTGAAGCTTACCCAGTAATGAGCTGAAACATACCGAGTAATGTGCTGAAACTTACCCGGTAAGAGATTGAAACTTACATGGCAAGAGTGTGAATAATACCCGGTAAGATGTTGAAACTTACTCGGTAGATGAGTGAAACCTATCTGGTAAGAGATTGAAACTTACCCAGTAAGAGATTCAAAATTACCCAGTAAGAGAGTAAAAAAAAAACCAGTAATACACTGAAGCTTACTCGGTAAGAGAGTGAAGTTTACCCGGAAAGAGATTGAAACCTACGCAGTCATGCACTGAAACATATCCGCTAAGAGAGTGGAACTTACCCAATATGAGATTAAAACTTACCCAGCAATGCACTGAAAAATACCCGGTAAGAGTGTGAGACGTACACCATAATGCCCTGATACATATCTGGTAATGCACTGAAACTTATCCAGTAAGAGATTGAAATTTACCTGGTAAAAGAGCAAAAAATACCCGGTAAGAGGTTGAAACTTAGCTGGTAAGAGAGTGAAACATGCCTGGTACGAGATTGAAACTTACCCAATAATGCACTGAAACAAAACAGGTAAGAGATTGAAACATACCTGGTAAATGAGTGAAACTTACCTGGTAAGAGATTGAAACTCACACGGTAAGAAAGTAAAACTTACATGGTAAGAGATTGAAACTTACATGGTAATACACTGAAGCTTACCAGGTCAGAAAGTGAAACTTACCTGTTAATAAACTGAAGCTTACTCGGTGAGAAAGTGAAACTTACACGGTAATGCATTGAAACTTATCCAGCTATGCACTGAAACTTACCGCGTAAGAGATTGAAACTTACCCGGTAAGAGATTGAAACTTTCCCAGTAAGAGTGTGCAACTGACCCAGTAAGAGAGTGAAACTTACATGGTAAGAGATTGAAACTTACATGATAATACACTGAAGCTTACCCGGTCAGAGAATGAAACTTACCCGGTAATAAACTGAAGCTTACTCGGTAAGAAAGTGAAACTGACAGGTAATAGAGCGAAACTTACACGGTAATACACTGAAGCTTACCAGATCAGAGAGTGATACTTACCCGGTAATAAACTGAAGCTTACTCGGTAAGAAAGTGAAACTTACATGGTAATGCACTGAAACTTATCCGGCTATGCACTGAAACTTACACAGTAAGAGAGTGAAACGTACCAGCAATGTACAGAAAATTACATGGTAAGAGAGTGAAACGTACCCATTAATGCCCTGAAACTTACCCAATCATGATTGAAATGTACCCAGTAATGCATTGAAAGTTACCGGTAATGCAATGAAAATTCCTCGACAATGCAGTGAAACTTACCTGGCTATGCACTGAAAGTTACCCGGTAAGAGATTGAAACTTTCCCGGTAAGGGATTGAAACTTACCCGGTAAGAAAGTGAAACTAACCTAGTAACAGAGTGAAAGTTGGCCGGTATGAGATTGAAATTTATGCAGTAATGCACTGAAACCTACCCAGTAAGTGAGAGAAACTTACCCGGTAAGACATTGAAACTTAGAGGTAATAGAGTGATACTTACTCGGTAAGAGATTGAAAGTTACCTGGTAAGAGCGTGGAACTTATCCGGTAAGAGATTGAAACTTACCCGGTAATACACTGAAGCTTACCTGGTAAGAGATTGAAACTTACAGGATAATAGAGTGAAACTTATCTGGTAAGCGATTGAAACTTACACGGTAAAAGATTTAAACATACACGGTGAGAGATTGAAACTTACACGGCAAGAGATTGAAACGTACACGGTAATGCATTGAAGCTTACCAGGTCAGAGAGTGATACTTCCCCGGTAATAAACCGAAGCTTACTCGGTAAGAAAGTGAAACTTACATGGTAATGCACTGAACCTTATCCGGCTATGCACTGAAACTTACCCAGTAAAAGAGTGAAACTTACCCAGCAATGCACTGAAAGGTCCACGGTAAGAGAGTGAAACTAACCCAGTAAGAGATTGAAACTTTCCCAGCAATGTACTGAAAATTACACGGTAAGAGAGTGAAACGTACCCATTAATGCCCTGAAACTTACCCAATCATGCATTGAAATGTATCCAGTAATGCATTGAAAGTTACCCAGTAATGCACTGAAAATTCCTTGACAATGCATTGAAACTTACCCGGCTATGCACTGAAACTTACCCGGTAAGAGATTGAAACCTAACCGGTAAGAGATTGAAACTTAACTGGTAAGAGATTGAAACTTACCCGGTAAGAGATTGAAACTTACCTGGGAAGGCACTGAAACTTACCCAGTAATGCATTGAAATGTACCCAGTAATGCACTGAAAGTTACCTGGTAATGCACTGAAAATTCCTTGACAATGCATTGAAATTTAACCGGCTATGCACTGAAACTTACCCGGTAAGAGATTGAAACTTAACCGGTAAGAGATTGAAACTTACCTGGGAAGGCACTGAAACTTACCCAGTAATGCATTGAAATGTACCCAGTAATGCACTGAAACATACCCGGTAATGCACTGAAAATTCCTCGACAATGCATTGAAACTTACCCGACTATGCACTGAAACTTACCCGGTAAGAGAGTGAAACTACCCCGTAAGAGATTGAAATTTACCTGGTAAGAAAGTGAAATTTACCCAGAAAGAGAGTGAAACTTGCCCGGTAAGAGATTGAAATTTATGCAGTAATGCACTGAGACTTACCCAGTAAGAGAGTGAAACTTACCTGGTAAGAGATTGAAACTTCCAGGGTAATAGAGTAATACTTACTCGGTAAGATTTTGAAAGTTACCCGGTAAGAGAGTGGAACTTACCTGGTATGGCACTGAAACTTATCCGGCTATGAACTGAAACTTACGGGGTAAGAGATTGAAACTTTCCCAGCAAGAGAGTGCAACTGACCGAGTAAGAGAGTGAAATTTGCCCGGTAAGAGACTGAAATTTATGCAGTAATGCACTGAATCTTACCCAGTAAGAGAGTGAAACTTACCCAGTAAGAGATTGAAACTTACCCAGCAATGAACTGAAACGTCCACGGTAAGAGAGTGAAACCTACCCAGTAAGAGATTGAATCTTACCCAGCAATATACTGAAGCTTACATGGTAAGAGATTAAACGTACCCATTAATGCACTGAAACTTACCCAATAATGCATTGAAACTTACCCAGTAAGAGATTGAAACTTGCCCGGGAAGGCACTGAAACTTACCTAATAATGCAATGAAATGTACCCAGTAATGCATTGAAAGTTACCCAGTAATGCACTGAAAATTCCTCGACAATGCATTGAAACTTACCCGGCTATGCACTGAAACTTTTCTGGTAAGAGATTGAAACTTACCCGGTAAGAGATTGAAACTTACCCAGTAAGAGATTGAAACTTACCCGGTATGAGATTGAAACTTAGAGGTAATAGAGTGATACTTACTCAGTAAGAGATTGAAAGTTACGCGGTAAGAGCGTGGAACTTATCTGGTAAGAGATTGAAACTTACCCGGTAATACACTGAAGCTTACCTGGTAAGAGATTGAAACTTACCCGGTAAGAAAGTGAAATTTACCCAGCAACAGAGTGAAACTTGCCCGGTAAGAGATTGAAATTTATGCACTAATGCACTGAAACTTACCCAGTAAGAGAGTGAAACTTACACAGTGATATACTGAACCTTTCCCGGTCAGAGAGTGAATCTTGCCCAGTAATAAACTGAAGCTTACGCGGTAAGAAAGTGAAACTTATCCGGTAATGCACTGAAACTTCCTTGGCAATGCACTGGAATTTATCTGGCTATGCACTGAAACTTACCGGGTAAAAGATTGAAACTTACCCAGTAAGAGAGTGCAACTGAACCAGTAAGAGAGTGAAACTTACCCAGCAATGCACTGAAAGTTACCCAATAATGCATTGAAACTTACCCAGTAAGAGATTGAAACTTACCCGGGAAGGCACTGAAACTTACCCAGTAATGCATTGAAATGTACCCAGTAATGCATTGAAAGTTATGCAGTAATGCACTGAAAATTCCTCGACAATGCATTGAAACTTACCCAGCTATGAACTGAAACTTACCTGCTAAGAGATTGAAACTACCCGGTAAGCGATTGAAAAATACCCTGTAAGAAAGTGAAACTTACCTAGAAACCGAGTCAAAGTTCCTCGGTAAGAGATTGAAATTTATGCAGTAATGCACTGAAACTTACCCAGTAAAAGAGTGAAACTTACCCGGTAAGAGACTGAAACTTGCAGGGTAATAGAGTGATACTTACTCGGTAAGACTTTTAAAGTTAGCCGGTAAGAGAGTGGAACTTACCTGGTAAGAGATTGAAACTTACACAGTAATAGAGTGAAACTTACCTGATAAGAGATTGAAGCTTACACGGTAAGAGATTGAAACTTACCTGGTTATAAACTGAAGCTTACTCAGTTAGAAAATGAAACTTACCCGGTAATGCAGTGAAACTTCCTCGGCAATGCATTGAAGCTTATCCGGCTATGAACTGAAACTTACCGGTAAGAGATTGAAACTTACCTGGTAAGAGATTGAAACTTTTCCAGTAAGGGAGTGCAACTGACCTAGTAAGAGAGTGAAATTTGCCCAGTAAGAGATTGTAATTTATGCAGTAATGCACTGAATCTTACCCTGTAAGAGAGTGAAACCTACCCAGTAAGAGATTGAAACTTACCCAGCAATGTACTGAAACTTACATGGTAAGAGATTAAACGTACCCATTAATGCACTGAATCTTACCCAATAATGCATTGAAACCTATCCGGTAAGAGATTGAAACTTGCCAGGGAAGGCACTGAATCTTACCCAGTAATGCACTGAAATGTACCCAGTAATGCATTGAATGTTACCCAGTAACGCACTGAAAATTGGACCAAAAAGCATTGAAACTTACCCGGCTATGCATTGAAACTTACTCGGTAAGAGATTGAAACTTACCCGGTAAGAAAGTGAAACTTACCTAGTAACAGAGTGAAAGTTGCCCGGTAAGAGATTGAAATTTATGCAGTAATGCACTGAAACTTACCCAGTAAGAGAGTGAAACTTACCCAGTATGAGATTGAAACTTACCCAGTAATGCACTGAAACGTACAAAGTAAGAGAGTGATACATACCCATTAATGCACTAGAACTTACCCAATAATGCGTTGAAACTTACCCGGTAAGAGATTGAAACTTACCTGGTAAGAGATTGAAACTTACCTGGTTATGAACTGAAGCTTACTCGGTAAGAAAGTGAAACTTATCCGGTAATGCACTGTAACTTCCTCGGTAATGCATTGAAACTTATCCGGCTATGAACTGAATCTTACCGGGTAAGAGATTGAAACTTACCCGGTAAGAGATTGAAACTTTCCCAGTAAGAGAGTGGAACTTATCCAGTAAGAGAGTGAAACTTACCCGGTAAGAGATTGAAACTTTCCCAGTAAGAGAGTGGAACTTACCCAGTAAGAGAGTGAAACTTACCCGGTAAGAGATTGAAACTTACCCGGTAAGAAAGTGAAACTTACCTCGTAACAGAGTGAAAGTTGCCCGGTAAGAGATTGAAATTTATGCAGTAATGCACTGAAACTTACCCAGTAAGAGAGTGGAACTCACCTGGTAAGAGATTGAAACTTACATGGTAATAGAGTGAAACTTAGCCAGTAAGAGATTGAAATTTATACAGTAATGCACTGAAGCTTAACCAGTAAGAGAGTGAAACTTACCCGGTAAGAGATTGAATCTTACACGGTAATAGAGTGAAACTTACCCGGTAAGAGATTGAAACTTACCCGGTAAGAGATTAAAACTTACCCGGTAATAAACTGAAGCTTACTCGGTAAGAAAGTGAAACTTACCCGGTAATGCACTGAAACTACCTCGGCAATGCATTGAAACATATCTGGCTATGAACTCAGACATACCGGGTAAGAGATTGAATCTTACCCAGTAAGAGATTGAAACTTTCCCAGTAAGAGAGTGCAACTGAACCAGTAAGAGAGTGAAATTTGCCCAGTAAGAGATTGAAATTTATGCAGTAATGCACTGAATCTTACCCAGTAAGAGATTGAAACTTACCCAGCAATGTACTGAAACTTACATGGTAAGAGAGTGAAAAGTATCCATTAATGCACTGAAACTTACCCAATAATGCATTGAAACTTACCCGGTAAGAGATTGAAACTTGCCCGGCAAGGCACTGAAACTTACCCAGTAATGCATTTAAAGTTACCCAGTAATGCACTGAAAATTCCTTGACAATGCATTAAAACTTACCCAGCTATGCACTGAAACTTTCCCGGTAAGAGAATGAAACTTACCCTGTAAGAGATTTAAAGCAACCTGGTAAGAGAGTGGAACTTACCTGGAAAGAGATTGAAACTTACATGGTAATAGAGTGAAACTTACCCAGTAAGAGATTGAAACTTACCCAGCAATGCACTGAAATGTACACGGTAAGAGAGTGAAACGTACCCATTAATGCACTGAAACTTATCCAATAATGCATTGAAACTTACCCGGTAAGAGTTTGAAACTTACCCGGGAAGGCACTGAATCTTACCCTGTAATGCATTCAAATGTACCCAGTAATGCATTGAAAGTTACCCAGTAATGCACTGAAAATTCCTCGACAATGCATTGAAACTTACCCGGCTATGCACTGACACTTACCCGGTAAGAGATTGAAACTTACCCGGTAGGAAAGTGAAATTTACCCTGTAACAGAGTGAAACTTGCCCGGTAAGAAACGGAAATTTATGCAGTAATGCACTGAAACTTACCCAGAAAGAGATTGAAACTTACCCGGTAAGAGATTGAAACTTATACAGTAATAGAGTGATACTTACTCGGTAAGAGATTGAAAGTTACCAGGTAAAAGCGTGGAACTTACACGGTAAGAGATTGAAACCTACACGGTAATAGTGTGAAACTTACCCGGTAAGAGATTGAAACTTACACGGTAATAGAGTGAAACTTACCTGGTCATACAGTGAAACTTACCCAGTAAGAGAGTGGAACTTACCCGGTAAAAGATTGAAAGTTACCCGTAACAGAGTGGAACATACCCGGAAAGAGATTGAAACTTACAGGGTAATAGAGTGAAACTTACCCGATAAGAGATTGAAACTTTCCCAGTAAGAGAGTGCAACTGACCCAGTAAGTGAGTGAAAATTGCCCAGGCAGAGATTGAAATTTATGCAGTAATGCACTGAAACTTACCCAGTAAGAGAATGAAACTTACCCGGTAAGAGATTGAAAACAACCTGGTAAGAGAGTGGAACTTACCCGGAAAGAGATTGAAACTTACATGGTAATAGAGTGAAACTTACCCAGTAAGAGATTGAAACTTACCCAGCAATGCACTGAAACGTACACGGTAAGAGAGTGAAAAGTACCCATTAATGCACTGAAAGTTATCCAATAATGCAATGAAACTTACCCGGTAAGAGTTTGAAACTTACCCGGGAAGGCACTGAACCTTACCCTGTAATGCGTTGAAATGTACCCAGTAATGCATTGAAAGTTACCCGGTAATGCACTGAAAATTCCTCGACAATGCATTGAAACTTACATGGCTATGCACTGAAACCTACCCGGTAAGAGATTGAAACTTACCCGGTAAGAAAGTGAAATTTACCCAGTGACAGAGTGAAACTTGCCCGGTAAGAAATAGAAATTTATGCAGTAATGCACTGAAACTTACCCAGAAAGAGAGTGAAACTTACCCGGTAAGAGATTGAAACTTACACGGTAATAGAGTGATACTTACTCAATAAGAGATTGAAAGTTACCCGGTAAGAGCGTGGAACTTACCCAGTAAGAGATTAAAACTTACCCGGTAATAAACTGAAGCTTACGCGGTAAGAGAGTGAAACCTACCTGATAATAAACTGAAGCTTACACGGTAAGAGAGTGAAACTTTCCCGATAATGCACTGAAACGTACCCGGTAAGAGAGTGAAATTTACCTAGTAAGAGATTGAAACTTACCCAGGAATGCACTGAAACATACACGGTAAGAGAGTGAAACGTACCCATTAATGCACTGAAACTTACCCGGTAAGAGATTGAAACTTACACATAATACACTGAAGCTTACCCGGTCAGAGAATGAAACTTACTCCATAATAAACTGAAGCTTACTCGGTAAGAAAGTGAATCTTACATGGTAAGAGATTGAAACTTACATGGCAATACACTGAAGCTTACCAGGTCAGAGAGTGATATTTACCTGGTAATAAACTGAAGCTTAAGCGGTAAGAGAGTGAAACTTACCCGATAATGTACTGAAACGTACCCGGTAAGAGAGTGAAATTTACCTACTAAGAGATTGAAACTTACCCAGCAATGCACTGAAACATACACGGTAAGAGAGTGAAACGTACCCATTAATGCACTGAAACTTACCCGGTAAGAGATTGAAACTTACACGTAATACACTGAAGCTTACCCGGTCAGAGAATGAATCTTACTCCATAATAAACTGAAGCTTACTCGGTAAGAAAGTGAATCTTACACGGTAAGAGATTGAAACTTACCTGGTAATAAACTGAATCTTACTCGGTAAGAAAGTGAAACTTACCCGGTAATGCACTGAAACTTATGCGGCTATTCACTGAAACTTACCCAGTAAGAGATTGAAATTTGCCGGGTAAAAGAGCGAAAAATACCCAGTAAGAGATTGAAACTTACCCGGTAAGAGAGTGAAACATAGCCGGAACGAGATTGAAACTTACGCAATAATACTCTGAAACAAAACAGGTAAGAGAGTGAAACATACCCGGTAAATGAGTGAAACTTCCCCAGTAAGAGAGTGAAACTTGCCCGGTAAGAGATTGAAATTTATGCAGTAATGCACTGAAACTTACCCAGTAAGAGAGTGAAACTTACGCGGTAAGAAATTGAAACTTACATGGTAATAGAGAGATATTTACTCGTTAAGAGATTTAAAGTTACCCGGTAAGAGATTGAAAATTACATGTAATACACTGAAGCTTACCTGGTCAGAGAATGAAACTTACTCCATAATAAACTGAAGCTTACTCGGGAAGAAAGTGAATCTTACACGGTAAGAGATTGAAACTTACATGGCAATACACTGAAGCTTACCAGGTCAGAGAGTGATATTTACCTGGTAATAAACTGAAGCTTACTCGGTAAGAAAGTGAAACTTACCCGGTAATGCACTGAAACTTATCCGGCTATTCACTGAAACTTACTCAGTAAGAGAGTGAAACTTACCCAGCAATGTACTGAAACTTAGACGGTAAGAGAGTGAAACGTACCCATTAATGCACTGAAACTTCCCCAGTAATGCGCTGAAACATATCCAGTAATGCTCTGAAACTTACCCAGTAATGCGCTGAAACTTACCCAGTAATGCGCTGAAATGTACCCGGTTAGAGATTGAAACTTACATGGCAGTGAAAAATACCGCGTAAGATGTTGAAACTTACCCAGTAAGTGAGTGAAACTTATTTGGTAAGAGATTGGAACTTACCCAGTAAGAGATTGAAAATTACCCAGTAAGAGATTAAAACTAACCCAGTAATACACTGAAGCTTACTCGGTAAGAGAGTGAAGTTTACGCAGAAAGAGATTGAAACCTATGCGGTAATGCACTGAAACATATCCGCTAAGAGAGTGAAACTTACATGGTAATGCACTGAAACTTCCTCGCCAATGCATTGAAATTTATCTGGCTATGCACTGAAAACTACCCGGTAAGAGAGTGAAACTTACCCAGCAATGCACTGAAACATACACGGTAAGAGAGTGAAACGTACCCATTAATTCACTGAAACTTCCCCAGTAATGCACTGAAACTTATCCAGTAATGCTCTGAAACTTACCCAGTAATGCGCTGAAACTTAACCGGTTACAGATTGAAACTTACATGGCAAGAGAATGAAAAATACCAGCTAAGATGTTGAAACTTACCCAGTAAGTGAGAGAAACTTATCTGGTAAGAGATTGGAACTTATCCAGTAAGAGATTGAAAATTACCCAGTAAGAGAGTAAAACTAACCCAGTAATACACTGAAGCTTACTCGCTAAGAGAGTGAAGTTTACCCGGAAAGAGATTGAAACCTATGTGGTAATACACTGAAACATATCCACTAAGAGAGTGAAACTTACATGGTAATGCACTGAAACTTCCTCGCCAATGCATTGAAACTTATCCGGCTATGCACTGAAACTTACCGGGTAAGAGATTGAAACTTACCCAGTAAGAGAGTGCAACTGACCCAGTAAGAGAGTAAAGCTTACCTGGTAAGAGATTGAAACTTACACGGTAAAACAATGAAGCTTACCCGGTCAGAGAGTGAAACTTACCCCGTAATAAACTGAAGATTACACGGTACGAAAGTGAAACTTGCACGGTAAGAGATTAAAACTTACATGGTAATACACTGAAGCTTACCAGGTCAGAGAGTGATACTTACCCGGTAATAAACTGAAGCTTACTCGGTAAGAAAGTGAAACTTACATGGTAATGCCCTGCAACTTATCCGGCTATGCACTGAATCTTTCCCAGTAAGAGAGTGAAACTTACCCAGATAGAGATTGAAACTTACCCAGCAATGCATTGAAACGTACACAGTAAGAGAGTGAAATGTACGCATTAATGCACTGAAACTTACCCAATAATTTGTTGAAACATACCCGGTAAGGGATTAAAACTTACCCAGGAAGGCACTGAAACTTACCCAGCAATGCATTGAAATGTACCCTGTAATTCATTGAAAGTTACCCTGTAATGCACTGAAAATTCCTCGACAATGCATTGAAACTTACCCAGCTATGCACTGAAACTTATCTGGTAAGAGATTGAAACTTACCCGGTAAGAGGTGAAACTTACCTGGAAAGAACGTGAAACTTACCTAGTAACAGAGTGAAACTTGCTGGGTAAGAGATTGAAGTGTACCCATTAATGCACTGAAACTTACCCAGTAATGCACTGAAACCTACCCAGTAATGCGCTGAAACTTACCCAGTAATGCGCTGCAACTTACCTGGTAAGAGATTGAAACATACATGGCAAGAGCGTGAAAAATACCCGGTAAGATGTTGAAACTTACCCGGTAAGTGAGTGAAACTTACCCAGTAAGAGATTGAAAATTACCCAGTAAGAGAGTAAAACTAACCCAGGAATACACTGAAGCTTACTTCGTAAGAGAGTGAAGTTTACCCGGAAAGAGATTGAAACCTATGCGGTAATACACTGAAACATATCCGATGAGAGAGGGAAACTTTTACGGTAATGCACTGAAACTTCCTCGCCAATGCATTGAAACTTATCCTGCTATGCACTGAAACTTACTGGGTAAGAGATTGGAACTTACCCGGTAAGAGATTGAAACTTTCCCAGTAAGAGATTGAAACTTACCCGGTAAGGGATTGAAACTTTCCCAGTAAGAGAGTGCAAATGACCCAGTAAGAGAGTGAAATTTGCCCGGTAAGAGATTGAAATTTATGCAGTAATGCACTGAAACTTACCCAGTAAGAGAGTGAAACTTACCCGGTAAGGGATTGAAACTTACACGTAATAAACTGAAGCTTACCCGGTAAGATTGTGAAACCAACACGCTAATGCACTGAAACTTATCCGGCTATACACTGAAACTTACACAGAGATTGAAATTTACCCAGCAATGTACTGAAACTTACACGGTAAGAGAGTGAAACGTACCCATTAATGCACTGAAAGTTACCCAATCATGCATTGAAATGTACCCAGTAATGCACTGAAAGTAACCCGGTAATGCACTGAAAATTCCTCGACAATGCTGTGAAACCTATGTGGCTATGTACTGAAAATTAACCGGTAAGAGATTGAAACTTACACGGGAAGGCAGTGAAACTTACCCAGTAATGCATTGAAATGTACCCAGTAATGCATTGAAAGTTACCCGGTAAGAGATTGAAACTACCCGGCAAGAGATTGAAATTTAAGCAGTAATGCACTGAAACTTACCCAGTAAGAGAGTGAAACTTACCCGGTAAGAGATTGAAACTTACAGGGTAATAGAGTGATACTTACTCAGTAATAGATTGAAAATTAACAGGTAAGAGAGTGGAACTTACCCGGTAAGAGATTGAAACTTACCCGGTAATAAACTGAAGATTACTCGGTAAGAGAGTGAAACTTACCTGATAATGCACTGAAAACTAACCGGTAAGAGAGTGAAATTTACCCAGTAAGAGATTGAAACTTACCCAGCAGTGCACTGAAACATAAACGGTAAGAGAGTGAAACGTACCCATTAATGCACTGAAACTACCCCAGTAATGCGCTGAAACGTAACCTGTAATGCTCTGAAACTTAACAAGTAATGCACTGAAACTTACCCAGTAATGCGCTGAAACGTACCCGGTTAGAGATTGAAACTTACATGGCAAGAGAGTGAAAGATACCGGCTAAGATGTTGAAACTTACCCAGTAAGTGAGAGAAACTTATCTGGTAAGAGATTGGAACTTACCCAGTAAGAGATTGAAAATTACCCAGTAAGAGAGTAAAACTAACCCAGTAATACACTGAAGCTTACTCGCTAAGAGAGTGAAGTTTACCCGGAAAGAGATTGAAACCTATGCGGTAATACACTGAAACATATCTGCTAAGAGAGTGAAACTTACATGGTAATGCACTGAAACTTCCTCGCCAATGCATTGAAACTTATCCGGCTATGCACTGAAACTTACCGGGTAAGAGAATGAAACTTACCATGTAAGAGAGTGCAACTGACCCAGTAAGAGAGTAAAACTTACCCAGTAAGAGATTGAAACTTACACGGTAAAACACTGAAGCTTACCCGGTCAGAGAGTGAAACTTACCCTGTAATAAACTGAAGCTTACACGGTACGAAAGTGAAACTTACACGGTAAGAGATTGAAACTTACATGGTAATACACTGAAGCTTACCAGGTCAGAGAGTGATACTTACCTGGTAATAAACTGAAGCTTACTCGGTAAAAAAGTGAAACTTACACCGTAATGCCCTGAAACTTATCCGGCTATGCACTGAAACTTACCCAGTAAGAGAGTGAAACTTACCCAGCAATGCACTGAAACGTCCATGGTAAGAGAGTGAAACTAACCCAGTAAGAGATTGAAACTTACCCAGCAATGTACTGAAACTTACATGGTAAGAAATTGAAATGTACCCATTAATGCACTGAAACCTACCCAATCATGCATTGAAATGTACCCAGTAATGCTTTGAAAGTTACCCGGTAATGCACTGAAAATTCCTCGACAATGCGTTGAAACTTACTTGGCTATGCACTGAAACTTACCCGGTAAGAGATTGAAAATTATCCGGTAAGAGATTGAAACTTACCCGTTAAGAAAGTGAAATTTATCCAGAAACAGAGTGAAACTTGCCTGGTAAGAGATTGAAATTTATGCAGTAATGCACTGAAACCTACCCAGTAAGAGAGTGAAACTAACCCAGTATGAGATTGAAACTTACCCAGTAATGCACTGAAACGTACAAGGTAAGAGAGTGATACGTACCCATTAATGCACTAGAACTTAGCCAATAATGCGTTGAAACTTACCCGGTAAGAGATTGAAACTTACCAGGTAATACACTGAAGCTTACCTGGTCAGAGAGTGAAACTTGCCCGGTAATAAACTGAAGCTTAATCGGTTTGAAAGTGAAACTTACCTGGTAATGCACTGAAACTTCCTCGGCAATGCATTGAAACTTATCCAGCTATGCACTGAAACTTACCTGGTAAGAGATTGAAACTTACTCAGTAAGAGAGTGCAACTGACCCAGTAAGAGAGTGAACCTTGCCCAGTAAGAGATTGAAATTTATGCAGTAATGCACTGAAACTTACCCAGTAAGAGAGTGAAACTTACTCAGTAAGAGATTGAAACTTACACTGCAATGCACTGAAAATTACACGGTAAGAGAGTGAAACGTACCCATTAATGTTCTAGAACTTACCCAAAAATGTGTTGAAACTTACCCGGTAAGAGATTGAAACTTAGCCAGGAAGGCACTGAAACTTTCCCAGCAATGCATTGAAATGTACCCAGTAATGTAAGGAAAGTTACCCAATAATGCACTGAAAATTCCTCAACAATGCATTGAAACTTACCATGCTATGCACTGAAACTTACCCGGTAAGAGAGTGAAACTTACCCAGCAATGCACTGAAACGTCCATGGTAAGAGAGTGAAACTAACCCAGTAAGAGATTGAAAATTACACTGCAATGCACTGAAACGTACACGGTAAGAGAGTAAAACGTACCCAATAATGCACTAGAACTTACCCAAAAATGTGTTGAAACTTAACCGGTAAGAGATCGAAACTTAACCAGGAAGGCACTTACCCAGCAATGCATTGAAATGTACCCAGTAATGTAAAGAAAGTTACCCAATAATGCACTGAAAATTCCTCAACAATGCATTGAAACTTACCATGCTATGCACTGAAACTTACCCGGTAAGAGATTGAAACTTACCCGGTAAGAGATTGAAACTTACCTGGTAAGAAAGTGAAACTTACCTAGTAACAGAGTGAAACTTGCCCGGTAAGAGATTCAAATTTATGCAGTAATGCACTGAAACTTACCAAGTAAGAGAGTGAGACTTACCGGTAAGAGATTGAAACTTACACGGTAATAGAGTGATACTTCCTCGGTAAGAGATTGAAAGTTACCCATAAGAGCTTGGAACTTACCCGGTAAGTGATTGAAAATTACCCGGTAATACACTGAAGCTTACCTGGTAAGAGATTGAAAGTTACCCGGTAATAAACTGAAGCTGACTCGGTAAGAGCGTGTATCTTGCCTGATAATGCACTGAAACGTACCCGGTAAGAGATTGAAATTTACCCATAAGAGATAGAAATTTACCCAGCAATGCACTGAAACATACACGGTAAGAGAGTGAAACGTACCCAGTAATGCCCTGAAACTTACCCAGTAATGCACTGAAGCTTACCCAGTAATGCCCTGAAACCTAGCTGGTAAGAGATTGAATCTTACATGGCAAGAGCGTGAAAAATACCCGGTAAGATGTTGAAACTTACCCGGTTAGTGAGTGAAACTTATCTGGTAAGAGATTGAAACTTACCCAGTAAGAGATTGAAAATTACCCAGTAAGAGAGTAAAACTAACCCAGTAATAAACTGAAGCTTACTCGGTAAGAAAGTGAAATTTACACGGTAATGCACTGAAAATTCCTCGGCAATGCATTGAAACTTATCCGGCTATGCACTGAAACTTACCAGGTAAGAGATTGAAACTAACCCTGTAAGATATTGAAACTTTCCAAGTAAGAGAGTGCAACTGACCCAATAAGAGAGTGAAACATACCCGGTAAGAGATTGAAACTTACACGGTAATACACTGAAGCTTACCCGATCAGAGAGTGAATCTTACCCTGTAATAAACTGTAGCTTACAAGGTAAGAAAGTCAAATTTATACGGTAAGAGATTGAAATTTACATGGTAATACACTGAAGCTTACCATGTCAGAGAGTGATACTTACCCGGTAATGAACTGAAGCTTACTCGGTAGGCAAGTGAAACTTACACGGTAATGCGCTGGATCTTATCTGGCTTTGCACTGAAACGTACTCTGTAAAAGAGTGAAACTTACCCAGCAATGCACTGAAACGTCCAAAGTAAGAGAGTGAAACTAACCCAGTAATAGATTGAAACTTACCCAGCAATGTACTGAAACTTAGACGGTAAGAGAGTGAAATATACCCATTAATGGACTGAAACTTACCCAATCATGCATTGAAATGTACCCAGTAATGCATTGAAAGTTACGCGGTAATGCACTGAAAATTCCTCGACAATGCATTGAAGCTTACCCCGCTATGCACTGAAACTTACCCAGTAAGAGATTGAAACTTACCCGGTAAGAGATTGAAACTTACCTGGTAAGAATGTGAAATTTACCCAGTAACAGAGTGAAACTTGCCTGGTAAGAGATTGAAATTTATGCAGTAATGCACTGAAACCTACCCAGTAAGAGAGTGAAACTTACCCAGTAAGACTTTGAAACTTACCCGGTAAGAGATTGAAACTTACCCGGTAATACACTGAAGCTTAGCTGGTCAGAGAGTGAAACTTGTCCTCTAATAAACTGAAGCTTACACAGTAAGAAAGTGAAACTTACCCGGTAACGCACTGAAACTTGCTCGGCAATGCATTAAAACTTATCCGGCTATGCACTGAAACTTACCCGGTAAGAGATTGAAACTTTCCCAGTAAGAGAGTGCTACTGACCGAGTAAGAGATTGAAACTGATCCGGTAAGAGATTGAAACTTTCCCGGTAAGAATGTAAAATTTACCCAGTAACAATGTGAAACTTGCCTGGTATGAGATTGAAATTTATGCAGTAATGCACTAAAACCTACCCAGTAAGAGATTGAAACTTACACAGTAAGAGATTGAAAATTACCCAGTAAGAGAGTAAAACTAACCCAGTAATACACTGAAGCTTACTCGCTAAGAGAGTGAAGTTTACCAGGAAAGAGATTGAAACCTATGCGGTAATACACTGAAACATATCCGCTAAGAGAATGGAACTTACATGGTAATGCACTGAAACTTCCTCGCCAATGCATTGAAACTTATCCGGCTATGCACTGAAACTTACCGGGTAAGAGAATGAAACTTTCCCAGTAAGAGAGTGCAACTGACCCAGTAAGAGAGTAAAACATTCCCGGTAAGAGATTGAAACTTACACGGTAAAACACTGAAGCTTACCCGGTCAGAGAGTGAAACTTACCCCGTAATAAACTGAAGCTTACACGGTACGAAAGTGAAACTTACACGGTAAGAGATTGAAACTTACATGGTAATACACTGAAGCTTACCAGGTCAGAGAGTGATACTTACCCGGTAATAAACTGAAGCTTACTCTGTCAGAAAGTGAAACTTACATGGTAATGCCCTGAAACCTATCCGGCTATGCACTGAAACTTACCCAGTAAGAGAGTGAAGCTTACCCAGCAATGCACTGAAACGTCCCTGGTAAGAGAATGAAACTAACCCAGTAAGAGATTGAAACTTACACGGTAAGAAATTGAAATGTACCCATTAATGCACTGAAACCTACCCAATCATGCATTGAAACGTACCCAGTAATGCTTTGAAAGTTACCCGGTAATGCACTGAAAATTCCTCGACAATGCTTTGAAACTTACCCGGCTATGCACTGAAACTTATCCGGTAAGAGATTGAAAATTACCCGGGAAGAGATTGAAAATTACCAGGTAAGAGATTGAAACTTACCCGTGAAGAAAGTGAAATTTACCCAGAAACGGAGTGAAACTTGCCTGGTAAGAGATTGAAATTTATGCAGTAATGCACTGAAACCTACCCAGTATGAGAGTGAAATTTACCCAGTATGAGCTTGAAACTTACCCATTAACGCACTGAAACGTACACGGTAAGAGAGTGATACGTACCCATTAATGCACTAGAACTTAGCCAATAATGCGTTGAAACTTACCCGGTAAGAGATTGAAACTTACCAGGTAATACACTGAAGCTTACCTGGTCAGAGAGTGAAACTTGCCCGGTAATAAACTGAAGCTTAATCGGTTTGAAAGTGAAACTTACCTGGTAATGCACTGAAACTTCCTCGGCAATGCATTGAAACTTATCCGGCTATGCACTGAAACTTACCTGGTAAGAGATTGAAACTTACTCAGTAAGAGAGTGCAACTGACCCAGTAAGAGAGTGAACCTTGCCCAGTAAGAGATTGAAATTTATGCAGTAATGCACTGAAACTTACCCAGTAAGAGAGTGAAACTTACTCAGTAAGAAATTGAAACTTACACTGCAATGCACTGAAAAGTACACGGTAAGAGAGTGAAACGTACCCATTAATGCACTAGAACTTACCCAAAAATGCGTTGAAAATTACCCGGTAAGAGATTGAAACTTAGGAAGGCACTGAAACTTACCCAGCAATGCATTGAAATGTACCCAGTAATGTAATGAAAGTTACCCAATAATGCACTGAAAATCCTCAACAATGCATTGAAACTTACCCGGAAAGAGATTGAAACTTACCCGGTACGAGATTGAAACTTACCTGGTAAGAAAGTGAAACTTACCTAGTAACAGAGTGAAACTTGCCCGGTAAGAGATTCAAATATATGCAGTAATGCACTGAAACTTACCAAGTAAGAGAGTGAGACTTACCGGTAAGAGATTGAAACTTACACGGCAATAGACTGATACTTACATGGTAAGAGATTGAAAGTTACCCGGTAAGAGTGTGGAACTTACCCGGTAAGTGATTGAAACTTACCCGGGAATACACTGAAGCTTACCTGGTAAGAGATTGAAACTTACCGGGTAATAAACTGAAGCTGACTCGGTAAGAGAGTGAATCTTACCTGATAATGCACTGAAACCTACCCAGTAAGGGATTGAACTTTACCCATAAGAGATAGAAATTTACCCAGCAATGCACTGAAACATACACAGTAAGAGAGTGAAACGTACCCATTAATGCACTGAAACTTACCCAATAATGCGCTGAAACCTAGCTGGTAAGAGATTGATTCTTACATGGCAAGAGCATGAAAAATACCCGGTAAGATGTTGAAACTTACCCGGTTAGTGAGTGAAACTTATCTGGTAAGAGATTGAAACTTACCCAGTAAGAGATTGAAAATTACCCAGTAAGAGAGTAAAACTAACCCAGTTATACACTGAAGCTTACTCGGTAAGAGAGTGAAGTTTACCCGGAAAGAGATTGAAACCTACGCGGTGATGCACTGAAGCATATCCACTAAGAGAGTGAAACTTACCCAATAAGAGATTAGAACTTACCCAGCAATGCACTGAAATTTACCCAGTAAGAGTGTGAAACGTACACCGTAATGCCCTGAAACATATCTGGTAATGCACTGAATCTTACCCAGTAAGAGATTGAAAATTACCTGGTAAATGAGCGAACAATACCCGGTAAGAGGTTGAAACATACCCGGTAAATGAGTGAAACTTACCCATTAATGCACTGAAACTTACCCAGTCATGCATTGAAATGTACCCAGTAATGCATTGAAAGTTACCCGGTAATGCACTGAAAATTCCTCATCAATGCATTGAAACTTCCCCGGCTACGCACTGAAAATTACCCAGTAACAGAGTGAAACCTGCCCGGTCTGTGATTAAAATTTATGCAGTAATGCACTGAAGCTTACCCAGTAAGAGAGTGAAACTTTCCCGGTAAGAGATTGAAACTTACACGGTAAGAAAGTGAAACTTACACGGTAAGAGATTGAAACTTACACTGAAGCTTACCAGGTCAGAGAGTGAAATTTACCCGTTAATAAACTGAAGCTTACACGGTAAGAAAGTGAAATTTACACGGTAATGCACTGAAACTTGCTCGGCAATGTATTGAAACTTATCCGGCTATGCACTGAAACTTACCCGGTAAGAGATTGAAACTTTCCCAGTAAGAGAGTGCTACTGACCCAGTAAGAGATTGAAACTTATCCGGTAAGAGATTGAAACTTACCCAGTAAGAACGTGAAATTTACCCAGTAACAGAGTGAAACTTGCCTGGTAAGAGATTGAAATTTATGCAGTAATGCACTGAAACCTACCCAGTAAGAGAGTGAAACTTACCTGGTAAGAGATTGAAACTTACCCGGTTAAAGATTGAAACTTACCGGGTAATACACTGAAGCTTACATGGTCAGAGAGTGAAACTTGTCCGGTAATAAACTGAAGCTTACACAGTAAGAAAGTGAAACTTACCCGGTAATGCACTGAAACTTGCTCAGCAATGCATTGAAACTTATCCGGCTATGCACTGAAACTTACCCGGTAAGAGATTGAAACTTTCCCAGTAAGAGAGTGCAACTGACCCAGTAAGAGAGTGAAAGATGCCCGGTAAGAGATTGAAATTTATGCAGTAATGCACTGAAACATACCCAGTAAGAGATTGAAAATTACCCAGTTAGAGATTGAAACTTACCCAGCAATGCACTGAAACGTACACAGTAAGAGAGTGAAACGTACGCATTAATGCACTGAAACTTACCCAATAATGCGTTGAAACTTACCCGGTAAGAGATTGAAACTTTCCCAGGAAGGCACTAACTTACCCAGCAATGCATTGAAATTTACCCCGTAATGCAATGAAAGTTACCCAATAATGCACTGCAAATTCCTCAACAATGCATTGAAACTTACCATGCTATGCACAGAAACTTAACCGGTAAGAGATTGAAACTTACCCGGAAAGAGATTGAAACTTACCCGGAAAGAAAGTGAAACTTACCTAGTAATAGAGTGAAACTTGGAGAGTAAGAGATTGAAATTTATGCAGCAATGCACTGAAACATACACGGTAAGAGAGTGAAACGTACCCATTAATGCACTGAAACTTACCCAGTAATGCGCTGAAACTTACCCAGTAATGCACTGAAACTTACCTGGTAAGAGATTGAAACTTACATGGCAAGAGCGTGAAAAATACCCGGTAAGTTGTTGAAACTTACCCGGTAAGTGAGTGAAACTTATCTGGTAAGAGATTGAAACTTACCCAGTAAGAGATTGAAAATTACCCAGTAAGAGAGTAAATCTAACCCAGTAATACACTGAAGCTTACTCGGTAAGAGAGTGACGTTTACCCGGAAAGAGATTGAAACCTACGCAGTGATGCACTGAAACATATCCACTAAGAGAGTGAAACTTTCCCAATAAGAGATTAAAACTTACCCAGCAAAGCACTGAAAATTACCTGGTAAGAGTGTGAAACATAAACCGTAATGCCCCGAAACATATCTGGTAATGCACTGAATATTACCCAGTAAGTGTTTGAAATTTACCTGGTAATAGAGCAAACAATACCCGGTAAGAGATTGAAACATACCCGGTAAATGAGTGAAACTTACCCATGAATGCACTGAAACTTACCCAATCATGCATTGAAATGTACCCAGTAATGCATTGAAAGTTACCCCGTAATGCACTGAAAATTCCTCGTCAATGCATTGAAACTTACCCGGCTACGCACTGAAAATTACCCGGTAAGAGATTGAAACTTACCCAGTAAGAGATTGAAACTTACACGGTAAGTAAGTGAAACTTACACATTAAGAGATTGAAACTTACACTGAAGCTTACCAGGTCAGAGAGTGAAATTTACCCGTTAATAAACTGAAACTTACTCGGTAAGAACGTGAAACTTACATGGTAATGCACTGAAAATTCCTCGGCAATGCATTGAAACTTATCCGGCTATGAACTGAACATTACCGGGTAAGAGATTGAAACTAACCCTTTAAGAGATTGAAACTTTCCCAGTAAGAGAGTGCAACTGACCCAATAAGAGAGTGACACTTACCCGGTAAGAGATTGAAACTTACACGGTAATACACTGAAGCTTACCCGGTCAGAGAGTGAAACTTACCCCGTAATAAACTGAAGCTTACAAGGTAAGAAAGTCAAATTTACACGGTAAGGGATTCAAACTTACATGGTAATAAACTGAAGCTTACCATGTCAGAGAGTGATACTTACCCGGTAATGAACTGAAGCTTACTCGGTAGGAAAGTGAAACTTACACAGTAATGCCCTGGATCTTATCCAGCTTTGCACTGAAACATACCCTGTAAAAGAGTGAAACCTACCCAGCAATATCCTGAAACTTACACAGTAAGAGAGTGAAATGAACCCATTAATGGACTGAAACTTACCCAATCATGCATTGAAATGTACCCGGTAATGCATTGAAAGTTACGCTGTAATGCACTGAAAATTCCTCGACAATGCATTGAAGCTTACCCCGTTATGCACTGAAACTTACCCGGTAAGAGATTGAAACTTATCCAGTACGAGATTGAAACTTACCCGGTAAGAATGTGAAATTTACCCAGTAACAGAGTGAAACTTGCCTGGTAAGAGAGTGAAATTTATGCAGTAATGCATTGATACCTACCCAGTAAGAGAGTGAAACTTACCCGGTAAGAGATTGAAAGTTACCCGGTAAGAGATTGAAACTTACCCGGTAATATTCTGAAGCTTACCTGGTCAGAGAGTGAAACTTGCCCGGTAATAAACTGAAGCTTACTCGGTAAGAAAGTGAATCTTACCCGGTAGTGCACTGAAACTTCCTCAGCAATGCATTGAAACTTATCTGGCTATGCACTGAAACTTACCCGGTAAGCGATTGAAACTTTCCCAGTAGGAGAGTGCAACTGACCCAGTAAGAGAGTGAAACTTGCCCGGTAAGTGATTGAAATTTATGCAGTAATGCACTGAAACGTACCCAGTAAGAGAGTGAAACTTACCCAGTTAGAGATTGAAACTTACCCAGCAATGCACTGAAACGTACACGGTAAGAGAGTGAAACATACTCATTAATGCACTGAAACTTACCCAACAATGCGTTGAAACTTACCCGGTAAGATATTGAAACTTACCCAGGAAGGCACTGAAACTTACCCAGCAATGCATTGAAATGTACCCCATAATTCATTGAAAGTTACCCAGTAATGCACTGAAAATTCCTCAACAATGCATTGAAACTTATCCAGCTATGCATTGAAACTTACCGCGTAAGAGATTGAAACTTACCCGGTAAGAGATTGAAACTTTCCCAGTAAGACAATGCAAATGACCCAGTAAGAGAGTGAAATTTGCCAGGTAAGAGATTGAAATTTATGCAGTAATGCACTGAAACCTACCCAGTAAGAGAGTGAAACTTACCCGGTAAGAGATTGAAACTTACACGTGATAAACTGAAGCTTACCTGGTCAGAGAATGAAACTTACCCTGTAATAAACTGTAGCTTACTCAGTAAGAAAGTGAATCATACACAGTAAGAGATTGAAACTTACATGGTTAATACACTGAAGCTTACCAGGTCAGAGAGTGATATTTACCCAGTAATAAACTGAAGCTTACTCGGTAAGAAAGTGAAACTTACACGCTAATGCACTGAAACTTATCCAGCTATACACCAAAACTTACACAGTAAGAGAGTGAAACTTACCCAGCAATGTACTGAAACTTACATGGTAAGAGAATGAAACGTACCCATTAATGCACTGAAACTTACCCAATCATGCATTGAAATGTACCCAATAATGCATTGAAAGTTACCCGGTAATGCACTGAAAATTCCTCGACAATGCTGTGAAACCTACCAGGCAATGCACTGAAACTTACCCGGTAAGAGATTGAAACTTACCTGGGAAGGCACTGAAACTTACCCAGTAATGCATTGAAATGTACCCAGTAATACAATGAAAGTTACCCGGTAAGAGATTGAAACTACCCGGCAAGAGATTGAAATTTATGCAGTAATGCACTGAAACTTACCCAGTAAGAGAGTGAAATGTACCCATGAATGCACTGAAACTTACCCAATCATGCATTGAAATGTACCCAGTAATGCATTGAAAGTTACCCAGTAATGCACTGAAAATTCCTCGACAATGCATTGAAACTTACCCGGCTGTGCACTGAAACCTACGCGGTAAGAGATTGAAAATTACCTGGTAAGAAAGTGAAACTTACCCGGTAAGAAAGTGAAATTTACCCAATAACAGAGGTAAACCTGCCTGGTAAGAGATTGAAATTTATGCAGTAATGCCCTGAAATTTACCCAGTAAGAGAGTGAAACTTACCCAGTAAGAGAGTGCAACTTACCCGGTAAGAGATTGAAACTTACATGGTAAAACACTGAAGCTTACCCGGTCAGAGAGTGAAACTTACCCCGTAATAAACTGAAGCTTACATGGTACGAAAGTGAAACTTACATGGTAAGAGTTTGAAACTTACATGGTAATACACTGAAGCGTACCAGGTCAGAGAGTGATACTTACCCGGTAATAAACTGAAGCTTACTCGGTCAGAAAGTGAAACTTACATGGTAATGCCCTGAAACTTATCCGGCTATGCACTGAAACTTACCCGGTAAGAGAGTGAAACTTACCCAGCAATGCACTGAAACGTCCACGGTAAGAGAGTGAAACTAAGCCAGTAATAGATTGAAACTTACCCAGCAATGTACTGAAACTTACATGGTAAGAGGGTGAAACGTACCCATTAATGCACTGAAACTTACCCAATCATGCATTGAAATGTACCCAGTAATGCATTGAAAGTTACCCAGTAACGCACTGAAAATTCCTCAACAATGCATTGAAACTTACCCAGCTATGCACTGAAACTTACCTGGTAAGAGATTGAAACTTACCCGGTAAGAGGTGAAACTTACCTGGAAAGAACGTGAAACTTACCTAGTAACAGAATGAAACTTGCTGGGTAAGAGATTGTAATTTATGCAGTAATGCACTGAAACTTACCAAGTAAGAGAGTGAGAGTTTCCAGTAAGAGATTGAAACTTACACGGTAAAAGCGTGGAACTTACCCGATAAGAGATTGAAACTTGCCCGGTAATACACTGAAGCTTACCTGTTAAGAGATTGAAACTTACCCGGTAATAAACTGAAGGTTACTCGGTAAGAGAGTGAAACTTACCCGATAATGAACTGAAACTTACCCGGTAAGAGAGTGAAATTTACCCATAAGAGATTGAAAGTTACGCGGAAAGAGTGTAGTACTTTCCCGGTAAGAGATTGAAACTTACCCGGTAATAAACTGAAGCTTACCTGGTAAGAGATTGAAACTTACCTGGTAATAAACTGAAGATTACTCGGTAAGAGAGTGAAACTTACCCGGTAATAAACTGAAGCTAACTCGGTAAGATAGTGAAGTGTACCCATTAATGCACTGAAACTTACCCAGTAATGCGCTGAACTTACCTGGTAAGAGATTGAAAGAGCATGAAAAATACCCGGTAAGATGTTGAAACTTACCCGGTAAGTGAGTGAAACTTGTCTGGTAAGAGATTGAAACTTACCCAGTAAGAGATTGAAAATTACCCAGTAAGAGAGTAAAACTAACCCAGTAATACACTGAAGCTTACTCGCTAAGAGAGTGAAGTTTACCTGGAAAGAGATTGAAACCTACGCGGTGATGCACTGAAACATATCCACTAAGAGAGTGAAACTTACCCAATAAGAGATTAGAACTTACCCAGCAATGCACTGAAAATTACCTGGTAAGAGTGTGAAACGAACACCGTAATGCCACGAAACATATCTGGTAATGCATTGAATCTTACCCAGTAAGAGATTGAAAATTACCTGGTAAATGAGCGAACAATACCCGGTAAGAGGTTGAAACATACCCGGTAAATGAGTGAAACTTACCCATTAATGCACTGAAACTTACCCAATCATGCATTGAAATGTACCCAGTAATGCATTGAAAGTTACCTGGTAATGCACAGAAAATTCCTCGTCAATGCATTGAAACTTCCCCGGCTACGCACTGAAAATTACCCAGTAACAGAGTGAAACCTGCCCGGTCTGTGATTAAAATTTATGCAGTAATGCACTGAAACTTGCCCAGTAAGAGCGTGAAACTTTCCCGGTAAGAGATTGAAACTTACACGGTAAGAAAGTGAAACTTACACGGTAAGAGATTGAAACTTACACTGAAGCTTACCAGGTCAGAGAGTGAAATTTACCCGTTAATAAACTGAAGCTTACTCGGTAAGAAAGTGAAACTTACACGGTAATGCACTGAAAATTCCTCGGCAATGCATTGAAACTTATCCGGCTATGCACTGAAACTTACCAGGTAAGAGATTGAAACTAACCCTTTAAGAGATTGAAACTTTCCCAGTAAGAGAGTGCAACTGACCCAATAAGAGAGTGAAACTTACCCGGTAAGAGATTGAAACTTACACGGTAATATACTGAAGCTTACCAGGTCAGAGAGTGAAACTAACCCCGTAATGAACTGAAGCTTACAAGGTAAGAAAGTCAAATTTATACGGTAAGAGATTGAAATTTACATGGTAATACACTGAAGCTTACCATGTCAGAGAGTGATATTTACCCGGTAATGAACTGAAGCTTACTCGGTAGGCAAGTGAAACTTACACGGTAATGCGCTGGATCTTATCTGGCTTTGCACTGAAACGTACTCTGTAAAAGAATGAAACTTACCCAGCAATGCACTGAAACGTCCAAAGTAAGAGAGTGAAACTAACCCAGTAATAGATTGAAACTTACCCAGCAATGTACTGAAACTTAGACGGTAAGAGAGTGAAATATACCCATTAATGGACTGAAATTTACCCAATCATGCATTGAAATGTACCCGGTAATGCATTGAAAGTTACGCGGTAAGGCACTGAAAATTCCTTGACAATGCATTGAAGCTTACCCCGCTATGCACTGAAACTTACCCCGTAAGAGATTGAAACTTACCTGGAGATTGAAACTTACACAGAAAGAATGTGAAATTTACCCAGTAACAGAGTGAAACTTGCCTGGTAAGAGATTGAAATTTATGCAGTAATGCACTGAAACCTACCCAGTAAGAGAGTGAAACTTACCCAGTAATACACTGAAGCTTACCTGGTCAGAGAGTGAAACTTGTCCGGTAATAAACTGAAGCTTACACAGTAAGAAAGTGAAACTTACCCGGTAATGCACTGAAACCTGCTCGGCAATGTATTGAAACTTATTCGGCTATGCACTGAAACTTACCCGGTAAGAGATTGAAACTTTCCCAGTAAGAGAGTGCTACTGACCCAGTAAGAGATTGAAACTTATCCGGTAAGAGATTGAAACTTACCCAGTAAGAATGTGAAATTTACCCAGTAACAGAGTGAAACTTGCCTGGTAAGAGATTGAAATTTATGCAGTAATGCACTGAAACCTACCCAGTAAGAGAGTGAAACTTACCTGGTAAGAGATTGAAACTTACCCGGTTAAAGATTGAAACTTACCGGGTAATACACTGAAGCTTACATGGTCAGAGAGTGAAACTTGTCCGGTAATAAACTGAAGCTTACACAGTAAGAAAGTGAAACTTACCCGGTAATGCACTGAAACTTGCTCAGCAATGCATTGAAACTTATCCGGCTATGCACTGAAACTTACCCGGTAAGAGATTGAAACTTTCCCAGTAAGAGAGTGCAACTGACCCAGTAAGAGAGTGAAAGTTGCCCGGTAAGAGATTGAAATTTATGCAGTAATGCATTGAAACATACCCAGTAAGAGATTGAAAATTACCCAGTTAGAGATTGAAACTTACCCAGCAATGCACTGAAACGTACACAGTAAGAGAGTGAAACGTACGCATTAATGCACTGAAACTTACCCAATAATGCGTTGAAACTTACCCGGTAAGAGATTGAAACTTTCCCAGGAAGGCACTAAGTTACCCAGCAATGCATTGAAATTTACCCCGTAATGCAATGAAAGTTACCCAATAATGCACTGCAAATTCCTCAACAATGCATTGAAACTTACCATGCTATGCACTGAAACTTACCCGGTAAGAGATTGAAACTTACCCGGAAAGAGATTGAAACTTACCCGGAAAGAAAGTGAAACTTACCTAGTAACAGAGTGAAACTTGGAGAGTAAGAGATTGAAATTTATGCAGTAATGCACTGAAACTGACCAACTAATAGAGTGATACTTACTCGGTAAGAGATTGAAAGTTACCCGGTAAGAGCGTGGAACTTACCCGGTAAGAGATTGAAACTTACCCGGTGATACACTGAAACTTATCTGGAAAGAGATTGAAACTTACCCGGTAATAAACTGAAGCTGACTCGGTAAGAGAGTGAATCTTACCTGATAATGAACTGAAACGTATCGGGTAAGCGATTGAAATTTACCCATAAGAGATTGAAATTTACCCAGCAATGCACTGAAACATACACGGTAAGAGAGTGAAACGTACCCATTAATGCACTGAAACTTACCCAGTAATGCACTGAAACTTACCCAGTAATGCACTGAAACTTACCTGGTAAGAGATTGAAACTTACATGGCAAGAGCGTGAAAAATACCCGGTAAGTTGTTGAAACTTACCCGGTAAGTGAGTGAAACTTATCTGGTAAGAGATTGAAACTTACCCAGTAAGAGATTGAAAATTACCCAGTAAGAGAGTAAATCTAACCCAGTAATACACTGAAGCTTACTCGGTAAGAGAGTGACGTTTACCCGGAAAGAGATTGAAACCTACGCAGTGATGCACTGAAACATATCCACTAAGAGAGTGAAACTTTCCCAATAAGAGATTAAAACTTACCCAGCAAAGCACTGAAAATTACCTGGTCAGAGTGTGAAACATAAACCGTAATGCCACGAAACATATCTGGTAATGCACTGAATCTTACCCAGTAAGAGATTGAAATTTACCTGGTAATTGAGTGAACAATACCCGGTAAGAGATTGAAACATACCCAGTAAATGAGTGAAACTTACCATTAAAGCACTGAAACTTACCCAATCATGCATTGAAATGTACCCAGTAATGCATTGAAAGTTACCCCGTAATGCACTGAAAATTCCTCGTCAATGCATTGAAACTTACCCGGCTACGCACTGAAAATTACCCGGTAAGAGATTGAAACTTACCCAGTAAGAGATTGAAACTTACATGGTAAGTAAGTGAAACTTACACATTAAGAGATTGAAACTTACACTGAAGCTTACCAGGTCAGAGAGTGAAATTTACCCGTTAATAAACTGAAACTTACTCGGTAAGAACGTGAAACTTACATGGTAATGCACTGAAAATTCCTCGGCAATGCATTGAAACTTCTCCGGCTATGAACTGAAACTTACCGGGTAAGAGATTGAAACTAACCCTTTAAGAGATTGAAACTTTCCCAGTAAGAGAGTGCAACTGACCCAATAAGAGAGTGAAACTTACCCGGTAAGAGATTGAAACTTACACGGTAATACACTGAAGCTTACCCGGTCAGAGAGTGAAACTTACCCCGTAATAAACTGAAGCTTACAAGGTAAGAAAGTCAAATTTACACGGTAAGGGATTCAAACTTACATGGTAATAAACTGAAGCTTACCATGTCAGAGAGTGATACTTACCCGGTAATGAACTGAAGCTTACTCGGTAGGAAAGTGAAACTTACATGGTAATGCCTTGGATCTTATCCAGCTTTGCACTGAAACATACCCTGTAAAAGAGTGAAACCTACCCAGCAATATCCTGAAACTTACACGGTAAGAGAGTGAAATGAACCCATTAATGGACTGAAACTTACCCAATCATGCATTGAAATGTACCCGGTAATGCATTGAAAGTTACGCTGTAATGCACTGAAAATTCCTCGACAATGCATTGAAGCTTACCCCGTTATGCACTGAAACTTACCCGGTAAGAGATTGAAACTTATCCAGTACGAGATTGAAACTTACCCGGTAAGAATGTGAAATTTACCCAGTAACAGAGTGAAACTTGCCTGGTAAGAGATTGAAATTTATGCAGTAATGCACTGATACCTACCCAGTAAGAGAGTGAAACTTACCCGGTAAGAGATTGAAAGTTACCCGGTAAGAGATTGAAACTTACCCGGTAATATTCTGAAGCTTACCTGGTCAGAGAGTGAAACTTACCCGGTAATAAACTGAAGCTTACTCAGTAAGAAAGTGAATCTTACCCGGTAGTGCACTGAAACTTCCTCAGCAATGCATTGAAACTTATCTGGCTATGCACTGAAACTTACCCGGTAAGCGATTGAAACTTTCCCAGTAGGAGAGTGCAACTGACCCAGTAAGAGAGTGAAACTTGCCCGGTAAGTGATTGAAATTTATGCAGTAATGCACTGAAACTTACCCAGTAAGAGATTGAAACTTACCCAGCAATGCACTGAAACGTACACGGTAAGAGAGTGAAACATACTCATTAATGCACTGAAACTTACCCAACAATGTGTTGAAACTTACCCGGTAAGATATTGAAACTTACCCAGGAAGGCACTGAAACTTACCCAGCAATGCATTGAAATGTACCCCATAATTCATTGAAAGTTACCCAGTAATGCACTGAAAATTCCTCAACAATGCATTGAAACTTATCCAGCTATGCATTGAAACTTACCGCGTAAGAGATTGAAACTTACCCGGTAAGAGATTGAAACTTTCCCAGTAAGACAGTGCAAATGACCCAGTAAGAGAGTGAAATTTGCCAGGTAAGAGATTGAAATTTATGCAGTAATGCACTGAAACCTACCCAGTAAGAGAGTGAAACTTACCCGGTAAGAGATTGAAACTTACACGTGATAAACTGAAGCTTACCTGGTCAGAGAATGAAACTTACCCTGTAATAAACTGTAGCTTACTCAGTAAGAAAGTGAATCATACACAGTAAGAGATTGAAACTTACATGGTTAATACACTGAAGCTTACCAGGTCAGAGAGTGATATTTACCCAGTAATAAACTGAAGCTTACTCAGTAAGAAAGTGAAACTTACACGCTAATGCACTGAAACTTATCCAGCTATACACCAAAACTTACACAGTAAGAGAGTGAAACTTACCCAGCAATGTACTGAAACTTACATGGTAAGAGAATGAAACGTGCCCATTAATGCACTGAAACTTACCCAATCATGCATTGAAATGTACCCAATAATGCATTGAAAGTTACCCGGTAATGCACTGAAAATTCCTCGACAATACTGTGAAACCTACCAGGCAATGCACTGAAACTTACCCGGTAAGAGATTGAAACTTACCTGGGAAGGCACTGAAACTTACCCAGTAATGCATTGAAATGTACCCAGTAATACATTGAAAGTTACCCGGTAAGAGATTGAAACTACCCGGCAAGAGATTGAAATTTATGCAGTAATGCACTGAAACTTACCCAGTAAGAGAGTGAAATGTACCCATGAATGCACTGAAACTTACCCAATCATGCATTGAAATATACCCAGTAATGCATTGAAAGTTACCCAGTAATGCACTGAAAATTCCTCGACAATGCATTGAAACTTACTTGGCTATGCACTGAAACTTACCTGGTAAGAGATTGAAAATTACCTGGTAAGAGATTGAAACTTACCCGGTAAGAAAGTGAAATTTACCCAATAACAGAGGTAAACCTGCCTGGTAAGAGATTGAAATTTATGCAGTAATGCACTGAAACTTACCCAGTAAGAGAGTGAAGCTTACCCAGTAAGAGAGTGCAACTTACCCGGTAAGAGATTGAAACTTACACGGTAAAACACTGAAGCTTACCCGGTCAGAGAGTGAAACTTACCCCGTAATAAACTGAAGCTTACACGGTACGAAAGTGAAACTTACATGGTAAGAGTTTGAAACTTACATGGTAATACACTGAAGCTTACCAGGTCAGAGAGTGATACTTACCCGGTAATAAACTGAAGCTTACTCGGTCAGAAAGTGAAACTTACACGGTAATGCCCTGAAACCTATCCGGCTATGCACTGAAACTTACCCGGTAAGAGAGTGAAACTTACCCAGCAATGTACTGAAACGTCCACGGTAAGAGAGTGAAACTAAGCCAGTAATAGATTGAAACTTACCCAGCAATGTACTGAAACTTACATGGTAAGAGAGTGAAACGTACCCAGTAATGCGCTGAAACTTACCCAGTAATGCGCTGAAACATTCCCGGTAAGAGATTGAAACTTACATGGCAAGAGCGTGAAAAATACCCGGTAAGATGTTGAAACTTACCCGGTAAGTGAGTGAAACCTATCTAGTAAGAGATTGAATCTTACCCAGTAAGAGATTGAAAATTACCAAATAAGAGAGTAAAACTAAACCAGTAATACACTGAACCTTACTCGGTGAGAGAGTGAAGTTTACCCGGAAAGAGATTGAAACCTACGCGATGATGCACTGAAAATATCTGCTAAGAGAGTGAAACATACCCAATAAGAGATTAAAACCTACCCAGCAATGCACTGAAAATTACCCGGTAAGAGTGTGAAACGTACACCATAATGCCATGAAACATATCAGGTAAAGCATTGAAACTTACTCAGTAAGAGATTGAAATTTCCTGGTAAAAGAGCAAAAAATACACGGTAAGAGGTTGAAACTTACCCGGTAAGAGAGTGAAACATACCCGGTACGAGATTGAAACTTACCTAGTAATGCAATGAAACAAAACAGGTGAGAGATTGAAACATACCCGGTAAATGAGTGAAAGTTACCGGGTAAGAGAGTGAAACTTGCCCGGTAAGAGATTGAAAATTATGCAGTAATGCACTGAAACTTACCCGGTAAGAGATTGAAACTTACCCGGTAAGAGATTGAAACTTACCGGGTAAGAAAGTGAAAATTACCTTGTAACAGAGTGAAACTTGCCTGGTAAGTGATTGAAATTTATGCAGTAATGCACTGAAACTTACCAAGTAAGAGAGTGAGACTAACCCGGTAAGAAATTGAAACTTACACGGTAATAGAGTGATACTTACTCGGTAAGAGATTGAAAGTTACCCGGTAAGAGCGTGGAACTTACCCGGTAAGAGATTGAAACTTACCCGGGTAATAAACTGAAGCTGACTCGGTAAGAGAATGAATCTTACCTGATAATGAACTGAAACTTACCCGGTAAATGAGTGAAATTAACCCATAAGAAATTGCAAGTTACCCAGCAATGCACTGAAACATACACGGTAAGAGAGTGAAACGTACCCATTAATGCACTGAAACTTACCCAGTAATGCACTGAATCTTACCCAGTAATGCGCTGAAACTTACCTGGTAAGAGATTGAAAATTACATGGCAAGAGCATGAAAAATACCCGGTAAGATGTTGAAACTTACCCGGTAAGTGAGTGAAACTTATCTGGTAAGAGATTGAATCTTACCCAGTAAGAGATTGAAAATTACCCAGTAAGAGAGTAAAACTAACCCAGTAATACACTGAAGTTACTTGGTAAGAGAGTGAAGTTTACCTGGAAAGAGATTGAAACCTACGCGGTGATGCACTGAAACATATCCACTAAGAGAGTGAAACTTACCCAATAAGAGATTAAAACTTACCCAGCAATGCACTGAAAATAACCCCATAAGCATGTGAAACGTACACCGTAATGCCCTGAAACATATCTGGTAATGCACTGAATCTTACCCAGTAAGAGATTGAAATTTACCTGGTAAATGAGCGAACAATACCCGGTAAGAGGTTGAAACTTACCCGGTAAGAGAGTGAAACATACCCGGTACGAGATTGAAACTTACCCAATAATGCACTGAAACAAAACAGGTAAGAGATTGAAACATACCCGGTAAATGAGTGAAAATTACCCATTAATGCACTGAAACTTACCCAATCATGCATTGAAATGTACCCAGTAATGCATTGAAAGTTACCTGGTAATGCACTGAAAATTCCTCGTCAATGCATTGAAATTTACCCGGCTATGCACAGAACTTTACCCAGTAACAGAGTAAAACCTGCCCGGTCTGTGATTGAAATTTATGCAGTAATGCACTGAAACTTACCCAGTAAGAGAGTGAAACTTTCCCGGTAAGAGATTGAAACTTACACGGTAAGAAAGTGAAACTTACAGGGTAAGAGATTGAAACTTACACTGAAGCTTACCAGATCAGAGAGTGAAACTTAACCCATTAATAAACTGAAGCTTACTCGGTAAGAATGTGAAACTTACACGGTAATGCACTGAAAATTCCTTGGCAATGCATTAAAACTTATCTGGCTATGAACTGAAACTTACCGGGTAAGAGACTGAAACTAACCCTTTAAGAGATTGAAACTTTCCCAGTAAGAGAGTGCAACTGACCCAGAAGGAGGGTGAAACTTACCCAGTAATAGATTGAAACTTACCCAGCAATGTACTGAAACTTACACGGTAAGAGAGTGTAACGTACCCATTAATGCACTGAAACCTACCCAATCATGCATTGAAATGTATCCGGTAATGCATTGAAAGTTACCCGGTAATGCACTGAAAATTCCTCGACAATGCATTGAAGCTTACCCTGCTATGCACTGAAACTTAAACGGTAAGAGATTGAAGCTTATCCGGTAAGAGATTGAAACTTACGCGGTAAGAATGTGAAATTTACCCAGTAACAGAGTGAAACTTGCCTGGTAAGAGATTGAAAATTATGCAGTAATGCACTGAAACTTACCCGGTAAGAGATCGAAACTTACCCGGTAAGAGATTGAAACTTACCCGGTAAGAAAGTGAAAATTACCTAGTAACAGAGTGAAACTTGCCTGGTAAGAGATTGAAATTTATGCAGTAATGCACTGAAACTTACCAAGTAAGAGAGTGAGACTAACCCGGTAAGAAATTGAAACTTACACGGTAATAGAGTGATACTTACTCGGTAAGAGATTGAAAGTTACCCAGTAAGAGCGTGGAACTTACCCGGTAAGAGATTTAAACTTACCTGGTAATACACTGAAGATTACCTGGAAAGAGATTGAAACTTACCCGGGAATAAACTGAAGCTGACTCGGTAAGAGAGTGAATCTTACCTGATAATGAACTGAAACTTACCTGGTAAAAGAGTGAAATTTACCCATAAGAAATTGAAAGTTACCCAGCAATGCACTGAAACATACACGGTAAGAGAGTGAAACGTACCCATTAATGCACTGAAACTTACCCAGTGATGCACTGAAACTTACCCAGTAATGCGCTGAAACTTACCTGGTAAGAAATTGAAACTTACATGGCAAGAGCATGAAAAATACCCGGTAAGATGTTGAAACTTATCCGGTAAGTGAGTGAAACTTATCTGGTAAGAGATTGAATCTTACCCAGTAAGAGATTGAAAATTACCCAGTAAGAGAGTAAAACTAACCCAGTAATACACTGAAGCTTACTTGGTAAGAGAGTGAAGTTTACCTGGAAAGAGATTGAAAGCTACGTGGTGATGCACTGAAACATATCCACTAAGAGAGTGAAACTTACCCAATAAGAGATTAAAACCTACCCAGTAATGCACTGAAAATAACCCCGTAAGCGTGTGAAACGTACACCGTAATGCCCTGAAACATATCTGGTAATGCACTGAATCTTACCCAGTAAGAGATTGAAATTTACCTGGTAAATGAGCGAACAATACCCGGTAAGAGGTTGAAACTTACCCGGTAAGAGAGTGAAACATACCCGGTACGAGATTGAAACTTACCCAATAATGCACTGAAACAAAACAGGTAAGAGATTGAAACATACCCGGTAAATGAGTGAAAATTACCCATTAATGCACTGAAACTTACCCAATCATGCATTGAAATGTACCCAGTAATGTATTGAAAGTTACCTGGTAATGCACTGAAAATTCCTCGTCAATGCATTGAAATTTACCCGGCTATGCACAGAACTTTACCCAGTAACAGAGTAAAACTTGCCCGGTCTGTGATTGAAATTTATGCAGTAATGCACTGAAACTTACTCAGTAAGAGAGTGAAACTTTCTCGGTAAGAGATTGAAACTTACACGGTAAGAAAGTGAAACTTACAGGGTAAGAGATTGAAACTTACACTGAAGCTTACCAGATCAGAGAGTGAAACTTAACCCATTAATAAACTGAAGCTTACTCGGTAAGAATGTGAAACTTACACGGTAATGCACTGAAAATTCCTTGGCAATGCATTGAAACTTATCTGGCTATGAACTGAAACTTACCGGGTAAGAGACTGAAACTAACCCTTTAAGAGATTGAAACTTTCCCAGTAAGAGAGTGCAACTGACCCAGAAGGAAGGTGAAACTTACCCAGTAATAGATTGAAACTTACCCAGCAATGTACTGAAACTTACACGGTAAGAGAGTGTAACGTACCCATTAATGCACTGAAACCTACCCAATCATGCATTGAAATGTATCCGGTAATGCATTGAAAGTTACCCGGTAATGCACTGAAAATTCCTCGACAATGCATTGAAGCTTACCCTGCTATGCACTGAAACTTAAACGGTAGGAGATTGAAACTTATCCGGTAAGAGATTGAAACTTACGCGGTAAGAATGTGAAATTTACCCAGTAACAGAGTGAAACTTGCCTGGTAAGAGATTGAAAATTATGCAGTAATGCACTGAAACTTACCCGGTAAGAGATCGAAACTTACCCGGTAAGAGATTGAAACTTACCCGGTAAGAAAGTGAAAATTACCTAGTAACAGAGTGAAACTTGCCTGGTAAGAGATTGAAATTTATGCAGTAATGCACTGAAACTTACCAAGTAAGAGAGTGAGACTAACCCGGTAAGAAATTGAAACTTACACGGTAATAGAGTGATACTTACTCAGTAAGAGATTGAAAGTTACCCAGTAAGAGCGTGGAACTTACCCGGTAAGAGATTTAAACTTACCTGGTAATACACTGAAGATTACCTGGAAAGAGATTGAAACTTACCCGGGAATAAACTGAAGCTGACTCGGTAAGAGAGTGAATCTTACCTGATAATGAACTGAAACTTACCCGGTAAAAGAGTGAAATTTACCCATAAGAAATTGAAAGTTACCCAGCAATGCACTGAAACATACACGGTAAGAGAGTGAAACGTACCCATTAATGCACTGAAACTTACCCAGTAATGCACTGAAACTTACCCAGTAATGCGCTGAAACTTACCTGGTAAGAGATTGAAACTTACATGGCAAGAGCATGAAAAATACCCGGTAAGATGTTGAAACTTATCCGGTAAGTGAGTGAAACTTATCTGGTAAGAGATTGAATCTTACCCAGTAAGAGATTGAAAATTACCCAGTAAGAGAGTAAAACTAACCCAGTAATACACTGAAGCTTACTTGGTAAGAGAGTGAAGTTTACCTGGAAAGAGATTGAAAGCTACGTGGTGATGCACTGAAACATATCCACTAAGAGAGTGAAACTTACCCAATAAGAGATTAAAACCTACCCAGTAATGCACTGAAAATAACCCCGTAAGTGTGTGAAATGTACACCGTAATGCCCTGAAACATATCTGGTAATGCACTGAATCTTACCCAGTAAGAGATTGAAATTTACCTGGTAAATGAGCGAACAATACCCGGTAAGAGGTTGAAACTTACCCGGTAAGAGAGTGAAACATACCCGGTACGAGATTGAAACTTACCCAATAATGCACTGAAACAAAACAGGTAAGAGATTGAAACATACCCCGTAAATGAGTGAAAATTACCCATTAATGCACTGAAACTTACCCAATCATGCATTGAAATGTACCCAGTAATGCATTGAAAGTTACCTGGTAATGCACTGAAAATTCCTCGTCAATGCATTGAAATTTACCCGGCTATGCACAGAACTTTACCCAGTAACAGAGTAAAACTTGCCCGGTCTGTGATTGAAATTTATGCAGTAATGCACTGAAACTTACCCAGTAAGAGAGTGAAACTTTCCCGGTAAGAGATTGAAACTTACACGGTACGAAAGTGAAACTTACACGGTAAGAGATTGAAACTTACACTGAAGCTTACCAGGTCAGAGAGTGAAACTTAACCCATTAATAAACTGAAGCTTACTCGGTAAGAATGTGAAACTTACACGGTAATGCACTGAAAATTCCTTGGCAATACATTGGAACTTATCTGGCTATGAACTGAAACTTACCGGGTAAGAGATTGAAACTAACCCTTTAAGAGATTGAAACTTTCCCAGTAAGAGAGTGCAACTGACCCAGAAGGAGGGTGAAACTTACCCAGTAATAGATTGAAACTTACCCAGCAATGTACTGAAACTTACATGGTAAGAGCGTGTAACGTATCCATTAATGCAAAGAAACCTACCCAATCATGCATTGAAATGTATCCGGTAATGCATTGAAAGTTACCCGGTAATGCACTGAAAATTCCTCGACAATGCATTGAAGCTTACCCTGCTATGCACTGAAACTTACCCGGTAAGAGATTGAAACTTATCCGGTAAGAGATTGAAACTTACGCGGTAAGAATGTGAAATTTACCCAGTAACAGAGTGAAACTTGCCTGGTAAGAGATTGAAAATTATGCAGTAATGCACTGAAACTTACCCGGTAAGAGATTGAAACTTACCTGGTAAGAGATTGAAACTTACCCGGTAAGAAAGTGAAAATTACCTAGTAACAGAGTGAAACTTGCCTGGTAAGAGATTGAAATTTATGCAGTAATGCACTGAACCTTACCAAGTAAGAGAGTGAGACTAACCCGGTAAGAAATTGAAACTTTCACGGTAATAGAGTGATACTTACTCGGTAAGAGATTGAAAGTTACCCGGTAAGAGCGTGGAACTTACCCGGTAAGAGATTTAAACATACCTGGTAATACACTGAAGATTACCTGGAAAGAGATTGAAACTTACCCGGTAAGAGATTGAAACTTACACGGTACGAAAGTGAAACTTACACGGTAAGAGATTGAAACTTACACTGAAGCTTACCAGGTCAGTGAGTGAAACTTAACCCGTTAATAAACTGAAGCTTACTCGGTAAGAATGTGAAACTTACACGGTAATGCACTGAAAATTCCTTGGCAATGCATTAAAACTTATCTGGCTATGAACTGAAACTTACCGGGTAAGAGACTGAAACTAACCCTTTAAGAGATTGAAACTTTCCCAGTAAGAGAGTGCAACTGACCCAGAAGGAGGGTGAAACTTACCCAGTAATAGATTGAAACTTACCCAGCAATGTACTGAAACTTACACGGTAAGAGAGTGTAACGTACCCATTAATGCACTGAAACCTACCCAATCATGCATTGAAATGTATCCGGTAATGCATTGAAAGTTACCCAGTAATGCACTGAAAATTCCTAGACAATGCATTGAAGCTTACCCTGCTATGCACTGAACTTACCTGGTAAGAGAGTGAGACTAACCCGGTAAGAAATTGAAACTTACACGGTAATAGAGTGATAATTACTCGGTAAGAGATTGAAAGTTACCCGGTAAGAGCGTGGAACTTACCCGGTAAGAGATTTAAACTTACCTGGTAATACACTGAAGCTTACCTGGAAAGAGATTGAAACTTACCCGGTAATAAACTGAAGCTGACTCGGTAAGAGAGTGAATCTTACCTGATAATGAACTGAAACTTACCCGGTAAAAGAGTGAAATTTACCCATAAGAAATTGAAAGTTACCCAGCAATGCACTGAAACATACACGGTAAGAGAGTGAAACGTACCCATTAATGCACTGAAACTTACCCAGTAATGCGCTGAAACTTACGTGGTAAGAGATTGAAACTTACATGGCAAGAGCATGAAAAATACCCGGTAAGATGTTGAAACTTACCCGGTAAGTGAGTGAAACTTATCTGGTAAGAGATTGAATCTTACCCAGTAAGAGATTCAAAATTACCCAGTAAGAGAGTAAAAAAAAACCAGTAATACACTTGGTAAGAGAGTGAAGTTTACCTGGAAAGAGATTGAAACCTACGTGGTGATGCACTGAAACATATCCACTAAGAGAGTGAAACTTATCCAATAAGAGATTAAAACTTACCCAGCAATGCACTGAAAATAACCCCGTAAGCGTGTGAAACGTACACCGTAATGCCCTGAAACATATCTGGTAATGCACTGAATCTTACCCAGTAAGAGATTGAAATTTACCTGGTAAATGAGTGAACAATACCCGGTAAGATGTTGAAACTTACCCAGTAAGAGAGTGAAACATATCCGGTAAGAGAGTGAAACTTACACAGTAATACATTTCAGCTTACTCCGTAATATAGTGAAACTTACCTAGTAAGAGAGTGAAACCTACCCGGTAATATACTGAAATTTACCCAGTAAGATATTGAAACTAACCTGATAATAGAGCGAATGTTAACAATAAGAGATTGAAACTTACGCAATATCACACTGAAACATTCCGAGTAAGAGAGTGAAACTTACCTGGTAATGCTCTGAAACTTAACTGGTAAGATAATGAAACCTAGCTGGTGAGAGATTGAAAACTATGCAGTATTGCACTGAAACTTACCCAGTAAGAGATTGAAACTTACCCAGTAAAACACTGAAACTTACCCAGAAAGAAAGTGAAACTAATGCGGTAAGAGATTGAAATTTACCTACTAAGAGAGTGAACAATACCCGGTAAGAGGATGATACTTACCCAGTAAGAGAGTGAAACATACCCGGTACGAGATTGAAACTTATGCAATATCACAACTTTCCGAGTAAGAAAGTGAAAATTACCTGGTAAGAGAGTGAAACCTACCCAGTAAGAGAGTGAAATGTACCCAGTTAGAGAGAGAAACTTGCCCAGTAAGAGAGTGAAACTTATCTGGTAAGAGATTGAAATTTATGCAGTTATGCACTGATACTTACCCAGTAAGAGAGTGAAACTTACCCGGTAAGAGATTGAAACTTACACGGTAATATACTGAAGCTTACCCGATCAGAAAGTGAAACTTACCCGGAAATAAACTAAAGCTAACTCGGTAAGAAAGTGAAACGTATACGGTAATGCACTGAAACTTACCCGGTAAGAGAGTGAAACTTACCCAGTAAGAGATTGAAACTTACCCGTTAATATACTGAAGCTTACCCGGCAAGAGATTGAAAGTTACCCAGTAGTACACTGAAGCTTACCAGGTCAGAGAGTGAAACTTACCCGACAAGAGACTGAAACTTACTTGGTAAGCGAGTGGAACTTACCGGGTAAGAGATTGAAACTTACACGGTAATATACTGAAGCCTACTCAGTCAGAGAGTGAAACTTACCCGGAAATAAACCAAAGCTAACTCGGTAAGAAAGTGAAAATTACACGGTAATGCACTGAAACTTACCCAGTAAGAGAGTGAAACTTACACGGTAAGAGATTAAAACTTACACGATAATAGACTGATACGTACTCGGTAAGAGATTGAAACTTACCTGGTAAGAGAATGAAACTTACCCAGTAAGAGATTGAAACTTAGCCAGCAGTGTACTGAAACTTACATGGTAAGAGAGTGAAACATACCCATTAATGCATTGAAACTTACCCAATAATGCATTGAAACTTACCCACTAAGAGATTGAAACTTACCCGGTAATGGAGTGAAACTTACCCGGTAAGAGAGTAGAACTTACCCAGTAAGAGATTGAAACTTACCCGGTAATATACTGAAGCTTACCCGATAAGTTAGTGAAACGTACCCATTAATGCACTGAAACTTACCCAATAATGCATTGAAATTTCCCGGTAAGAGATTGAAATTTACTCGGGAAGGCACTGAAACGTACCCAGTAATTCATTGAAATGTACCCAGTAATGCATTGAAACTTACCTGGTAATGGACTGAAAATTCCTCGACAATGCAATGACACTTATCTCGCTATGCGCTGAAACTTACCGGGTATGAGATTGGAACTTACACAGTAAGAGATTGAAACTTACCCAGTAAGAGAGTGCAACTGACTCAGTAAGAGCGTGAAACTTGCCCAGTAAGAGATTGAAATTTACGCAGTAATGCACTGAAACATACCCAGTAAGAGAGTGAAACTTTCCCGGTAAGAGATTGAAACTTATGTGGTAATAGAGTGAAACTTACCCGGTAGGAGATTGAAACTTACCCAGTATGAGAGTGGAACTTACCCCGTAAGAGAGTGAAACTTACACAGTAATACACTGCAGCTTACTCCGTAAGATAGTGAAACTTACCCAGTAAGAGAGTGAAACTTACCCGCTAATATACTGAAATTTACCCGGTACGAGATTGAAAATAACCTGGTAATAGAGCGAATGTTAATGGTAAGAGATTCAAATTTATGCAATATCACACTGAAACTTTCCGAGTAAGAGAGTGAAACTTACCTGGTAATTCTCTGAAACTTAACTGATAAGAGAGTGAAACTTAGCTGGTGAGAGATTGAAACTTATTCAGTATTGCACTGAAACTTACCCAGTAAGAGAAGGCAACTTACCCAGTAAAGCACAGAAACTTACCAGGTAAGAGATTGAAAATTACCTGCTAAGAGAGTGAACAATACCCGGTAAGAGGATGAAACTTAACCAGTAAGAGAGTGAAACATACCCGGTACGAGATTGAAATGTACGCAATATCACAACTTTCCCAGTAAGAAAGTGAAACTTACCTGGTAAGAGAGTGAAACTTACCCAGTAAGAGAGTGAAATGTACCCAGTTAGAGAGAGAAACTTGCCCATTAAGGGAGAAAAACTTACCCAGTAATAGGGTGAAACCTACCCAGTAATGCACTGAAATGTAACCAGTAAGAGTGTTAAACACACCTGTTAATCGATTGAAACCTGCCCAGTAAGTGAGTGAAACTAAACTAGTAAGAGAGTGAAGCTTACCCAGTAAGAGAGTGAAACTTACCCAGTAAGAGGGTGAAACCTATCCAGTAATGCACTGAAATGTACCCGGTAAGAGAGTTAAACTTACCAGGTAAAAGAATGAAAACAACCCGGTAAGTGATTGAAACTTACCCAGTAAAGCACTGAAACTTACCAGCAAGAGTCTATTTCATACACAGTAAGAGGGTGAAACTTAGCCAGTAAGCGATTGAATCTTACCTGGCAATGCACTTAAACTTACCCATTTAGAGACTGAAAAGAATCTGGTTATGCACTGAAACCTAACAGGTAATGCACTGAAACTTACCCGGTTAGAGACTGGAGCTTACCCAGTAATGCACTGAAAGTTACCCAGTAAGAGAACAAAACTTACCCAGTAATGCACTGATATGTACCCGGTAAGAGACTGATACTTACTCAGTAAGAAACTGAACCTTACCTGATAAGAGAATTAAACTTACCCAGTAAGAGATTGAAACTTACCCAGTATTGCACAGAAAATTACCCGGTAAGAGATTGCAACTTATCCAGTAATGCACTGCAACTTAACTGGTAAGAGATTTAAACATACACAGTAAAGGGTGAAATTTACCCAGTAAGAGATTGAATCTTATGTAGCAATACACTAAAATTTACCCAGTAAGAGAGTGAAAAGATGCTGGTAATGCACTTAAACTTACCAGGTAATGCACTGAAACTTACCCAGAAGGAGATTGAAACTTACCCAGTAAGAGATTGAAAATTACGCAGTAAAGCAATTAAACTTACCCAGTAAGAGATTGCAACTTAGCCATTAATGCACTGAAATGTACCCGGTAAGATAGTTAGACATTCCTGTTAATAGAGTGAAACTTACCCAGTCAGAGATTGATACATACCCAGTAAGAGGGTGAAATTTACCCAGTAATGTACTGAAATGTACCCGGTAAGAGATTTAAACATACCTGTTAATAGAGTGAAAGTTACCCGGTAAGAGATTTGTACATACCTGTTAATAGAGTGAAATTTATCCAGTAAGGGATTGAATCTTAACCAGTTAAGCACTGAAACTTACACAGTAAGAGATTGAAACTTGCCCAGTAAAGCACTGAAACTTCCCCGGTAAGAGAGTGAAACTTACCCAGTAAAGCACTGAAAATTACCAAGCAAGAGCATGTAAACTACACAGTAAGAGAGTGAAACTTTCCCAGTAAGAGAGTGAAACTTACCCAGTAAGAGGGTGATGCACTGAAATGTATCCGGTAAGAGACTTAAACATACCTGTTAATAGACAGAAACCTAGCCAGTAAGAGAGTGAAACTTACCTAGTAAGAGACTTAAACATAACTGTCAATAGAGTTAAACCTACCCAGTAAGAGTGTAAAACTTACCCAGTAAGAGAGTGAAACTTAGCCATTAATGCAATGAATTGTACCCGGTAAGAGAGTTAAACATACCTGTTAATAGAGAGTAACCTACCCATTAAGAGAGTGAAACTTACCCAGTAAGAGAGTGAAACTTACCCAGTAAGAGATTGAACTTTACCCAGTAATGCAGTGAAATGGACCTGGTAAGAGAGTGAAACTTACCTGGTAAAAGAGTGAAACCTACCCGGTAAAGGATTGAAACTTACCCAGTAATGCACTGAATCTTACCCAGCAAGAGATTTAAGCTTACCTGGTAAAAGAGTGAAATTTACCCAATAAGAGATTGAAACTTAACCAGTTATGCACTGAAACGTACGCAGTAAGAGATTGAAAATTACCCAGTGAAGCACTGAAACTTCCCCAGTAAGAGATTGAAACTTAGCCATTTATGCACTGAATTGTACCCAGTAAGAGAGTTAAACATACCCGTTAATATAGTGAAACTTACCCAGTAAGAGATTGAAACTTACCCAGTTACGCTCTGAACGTACGCAGTAAGAGATTGAAACTTACCCAGTTAAGCACTGAATGTACGCAGTAAGAGATTGAAACTTACCCAGTATCGCAATGAAACTTCCCCTGTGAGAGAGTGAAACTTACACAGTAACAGACTGAAGCTTACCAAGTTACGCACTGAAACATACCCAGTAAGAGATTGAAACTTACCCAGTATAGCACTGAAACTAACCCAGTAAAAGATTGAAACTTAGCCAGAATTGGACTGAAATGTACCCGGCAAGAGAGTCAAACATCCCTGTTAATAGAGTGAAACCTACTCAGTAAGAGAGTGAAACGTATCCAGTAAGAGAATGAAACTTCCCCAGTTAGAAATTGAAACTGACCCAGTAAAGCACTGAAAATTACCAAGCAAGAGAGTGAAACCTACCCAGTAAGAGAGTGAAATTTACTGAGTAAGAGAGTAGAGAGTGATGCATACCCAGTAAGAGGTTGAAACTTACCCAGCGATGCACTGAAATGTACCCGGTAAGAAAGTTAAAGTTACCTGGTGAAAGAATGAAACCTACCCGGTAAGGGATTGAAACTTATCCAGTAAAGCACTGAAATTTACCCAGCAAGAGACTAATTCATACACAGTAAGAGGGTCAAACTTACCCAGTAAACGATTGAATCTTACCTGGCAATGCACTTAAAATTACCTGTTTAGAGACTGAAAATAACCCGGTTATGCACTGAAACTTAATAGATAATGCACTGAAACTTACGTGGAAAGAGACTGGAACTTACCAGTAATGCACTGAATGTTACCCAGGAAGAGAACGAAACTCACCGGGTAACAAGAATGATATTTACTGGGTAATGCACTGAACCTTACCTGGTAAGAGAATGAAACTTACCCATTGAGAGATTGCAACTTATCCAGTGATGCACTGCAACTTACCTCGTAAGAGATGGAAACATACACAGTAAGAGGGTGAAATTTACTCAGTAAGAGATTGAATCTTACCTGGCAATGCACTAAAACTTACGCGGTAGAGAGTGAAAAGATCCCGGTAATGCACTGAAACTTACCAGGTAATGCACCAAAACTTACTCGGTAAGAGACTGAAACTTAACTGGTAAGAGTATGAAATACAGCCGGTAAGAGATTACAACTTACCCATTTAGAGATTGTATCTTAACCAGTTACGGACTGAAACCTACATAGTAAGAGATTGAAACTTACCCAGCAAAGCACTGAAAGTTCCCCTGTAAGAGGGTGAAACTTACCCAGTAAGAGATTGAAACTTAACCAGTTATGCACTGAAACGTACCCTGTAAGATATTGAAACTTACACAGCAAGAGAGCGAAACCAACCCAGTAAGAGATTGAAACTTACCCAGTAAAAGTGTGAAACTTACCCAGTAAGAGATCGAAACTTTGCTTGTAATGCACTGAAATGTACCCATTAAGAGAGTTAAACATACCGGTTAATAGAGTGAAACCTACCCAGTAAGAGAGTGAAACTTACCCAGTAAGAGAGTGAAACTTACCCCGTAAGAGAGTGAATCCTACCAATAAATTGGGTGAACCTTACCCAGTAATGCACTGAAATCTACCGGTAAGAGTGTTAACCACACCTGTTAATACAGTGAAACCTGCCCAGTAAGAGAGTGAAATTTACCCAGTAAGAGAGTGAACATTAACCAGTTAGAGAGTGAAACTTACCCAGTAATGCACTGACATGTACCCGGTAAGAGAATTAAACTTACCTGGTAAAACAGTGAAACCTACCTGGTAAGACATTGAAACTTACCCAGTAAAGCATTGAAACTTACTCAACAAGAGACTAATTCATACACAGTAAGAGGTTGAAACTTACCCAGTAATAGATTGAATCTTACCTGGCAAAGCACTAAATCTTACCCGGTAAGAGAGTGAAAAGATCCCGGTAATGCACTGAAACTTACCAGGTAATTCACTGAAACTTACCCAGAAGGAGATTGAAACTTACCCATTAAAGTACTGATACTAACCCAGTAAGATAGTGAAACTTACCGAAAAAGAGATTGAAACTTACTCAGTAAAGCAATGAAACTTACCCGGTAAGAGATTGAAACTTACCCAGTAATGCACTGAAATGTACCCGGCAACAGAGTTAAACTTAGATGGTAAAAGTGTGAAACCTACCCGGGACAAGATTGAAATTTATGCAATAAAGGCCTGAAACATACCCAGCAAGAGAGTAATTCATACACAGTAAGAGGGTGAAAGTTACCCAGTAAGAGATTGAAACTTAACCAGTTTTGCACTGAAACTTAAGCAGTAAGAGATTGAAACTTACCTAGTAAAGCACTGAATCTTCCCCTGTAAGAGAGTGAAACTTACCCAGTAAGAGATTGAAACTTAACCAGTAACACACTTAAACTTACCCAGTAAGAGAGTGAAACTTATGCAGTAAGAGATTGAAAAGTACCCTGTAAGAGAATGAAACTTACCCTGTAAGAGATTGAAACTTAGCCAGTAATGCACTGAAATGTACCCGGTAAGAGAGTTAAACATAGCTTTTAATAGAGTGAAACCTACCCAGTAAGAGAGTGAATATTACCCAGTAATAAGGTGAAACTTACCCAGTAATGCACTGAAATGTACCGGTAAGAATGTTAAAAACACCTGTTAATAGAGTGAAACCTGCCCAGTGAGAGAGTGATACTTACCCAGTAAGAGAGTGAAACTTACCCAGTAATAGGGTGAAACCTACCCAGGCATGCGCAGAAATGTACCCAGTAAGAGATTTAAATACACCTGTTAATAGAGTGAAACCTACCCAGTAAGAGAGTGAAACTTAACCAGTCAGAAGGTGAAGCTTACCCAGTAAGAGAGTGAACCTTTCCCAGTAAGAGGGTGAAACGTACCCAGTAATGCACTGAAATGTAACTGGTTAAAGAGTTAAACTTACCTGGTAAAAGTGTGAAACCTACCCGGTAAGAGATTGAAACTTACCCAGTAAAGCACTGAAACTTACCCAGCAAGAGACTAATTCATAGACAGTAAGAGGGTGAAACTTACCCAGTAAGCGATTGAAACTTACCTGTAAATGCACTTAAACTTATGCGTTTAGAGACTGAAAAGAGCCTGGTTATGACTGAAACATAACAGGTCATGCACTGAAACTTACCCGGTAAGAGACTGGAACTTACCCAGTAATGCACTGAAAGTTAACCAGTAAGAGAACAAAACTTACGGGGTAACAAGAATGATACTTACTGGGTAATGCACTGAACCTTACCTGGTAAGAGAATGAAACTTAGCCTGTGAGAGATTGAACCTTACCCAATATTGCACAGAAAATTACACAGGAAGAATTTACAACTTAATTAGTAAGAGATTGTAAATTAACCAGTTACACACTAAAACCTACGCAGTTAGAGATTGAAACTTACCCAGCAAAGCACTGAAAATTCCCCTGTAAGAGAGAGAAACTTACCCAGAAAGAGATTGAAACTTAACCAGTTACGCACTGAAACTTACCCAATAAGATATTGAAACTTACCCAGCAAGAGAGCGAAACCTACCCAATAAGAGATTGAAACTTACCCAGTAAGAGAGTGAGACTTACCCAGTAAGAGATTGAAACTTACCCAGGAAAATAGTGAGACTTACCCAGTAAGAGATTGAAAATTAGCCAGTAATGCACTGAAATGTACCCGGTAAGAGATTTAAACATACCTGTTAATAGAGTGAAACGTACCAAGTATGAGAGTGAAACTTAACCAGTAAGAGAGTGATACCTACGCAGAAGTAGGGTTAAACACACCTGTTAATACAGTGAAACCTGCTCAGTAAGAGAGTGAAATTTACCCAGTAAGAGAGTGAACATTAACCAGTAAGAGAGTGAAAAGATCCCAGTAATGCACTGACACTTACCAGGTAATGCACTGAAACTTACCCGGTAAGAGATTGAAACTAAACTGGTAAGAGTGTGAAATACAGCCGGTAAAGATTGAAACTTACCCAGTAAGAGATTGAAACTTAACCAGTTAAGCTCTGAAAGTTATGCAGTAAGAGATTGAAACTTAACCAGTAAAGCACTGAAACTTCCCCTGTAAGAGAGTGAAACTTACCCAGTAAGAGATTGAAATTTAACAAGTTATGCACTGAAACCTATCCAGTAAGATATTGAAACTTACTCAGTAAAGCACTGAAACCTACCCAGCAAGAGAGCGAAACCTACCCAGTAAGAGATTGAAATTTAACCAGTAAGAGACTGAAACTTTCCCAGTAAAGCACTTGAAACTTACCCAGCAAGAGAGCAAAACCTACCCAGTAACAGATTGAAACTTAGCCAGTAAGAGACTGAAACCGACCCAGTAAGAGGGTGAAACTTAGCCAGTAATGCACTGAAATGTACCCAGTAAGAGAGTTAAACATACCTGTTAATAGAGTGAAACCTACCCAGTATGAGAATGAAACCTACACATTAAGAGAGTGAATCTTACCCAGTAAGAGGGTGAAACTTACCCAGTAATGCACTGAAATGTACCCAGTAAGAGAGTGAAACTTACCCAGTAAGACAGTGAAGCTTACCCAGTAAGAGAGTGAAACGTACCGAGTAACAGGCTGAAACTTACCCAGTAATGCACTGAAATATACCCGGTAAGAGAGTTAAACATACCTGTTAATAGAGTGAAACCTACCCAGTAAGAGGGTGAAACTTACCCATTAATGCACTGAAATGTACCCAGTAAGAGGTTGAAACTTACCTGGTAAAAGAGTGAATCCTAACCGGGCAGAGATTGAAATTTACCCAGTAAAGCGCCGAAACTTATCCAGCAAGAGAATAATTTATAAACAGTGAAACCTACCCAGTAAGCAATTGAATCTACCTGGCAATGCACTTAAACTTACCTGTTTATAGACTGAAAAGAACCCAGTTATGCATTGAAACTTAACGAGTAATGCACTGAAACTTACCCGGTTAGAGACTGGAACTTACCCAGTAATGCACTGAAGGTTACTCAGTAAGAGAACGAAGCTTACACAGTAATGCTGTGATATGTACCCGGTAAGAGAATGATACTTACTCGGTAATGCATTGAACCTTACCTGGTAAGAGAATGAAACTTAACCAGTGAGAGATTGAAACTTGCCCAGTGTTGCACAGGAAATTACCCAGTAAGAGATTGAAACTTACCCAGTAATGAACTGCAACTTACCTGGTAAGAGAAGAAAACATACATAGTAAGAGGGTAAAACTTAGCCAGTATAAGATTGAATCTTACCTGGCAAAGAACTAAAACTTACCCAGTAAGAGAGTGAAAAGATCCCGGTAAAGCAGTGAAACTTACCCAGTAAAGCACTGAAACTTCCCCAGTAAGAGTTTGAAACTTAGCCATTAATGCACTGAATTGTACCCGGTAAGAGAGTTAAACATACCTGTTAATGGAGTGAAACTTACCTAGTAAGAGATTGAAACTTACCCAGTTACGCAATGAAACTTAGGCAGTAAGAGATTGAAACTTACACAGTATCGCACTGAAACTTCCCCTGTAATAGTGTAAAACTTACCCAGTAAGAGAGTGAAGCTTAACAAGGAAGAGAGTTAAACGAACCTAGTAAGAGGGTGAAACGTACCCAGTAATGCACTGAAATGAACCTGGTAAGAGAGTTATACTTACCTGGTAAAACAGTGAAACCTATCCGGTAAGAAATTGAAACTTACACAGTAAAGTACTGAAACTTAGCCAGCAAGAGACTAATTCATAGACAGTAAGAGGGTGAAAGTTACCCAGTAAGTGATTGAATCTTACCTGGCAATCCATTTAAACTTACCCGTTTAAAGTCTGAAAAGAACACGGTTATGCACTGAAACTTAACAGGTAACACACTGAAACTTACCTGGTAAGAGAATGGAACTTACTCAGTAATGCACAGCAACTTTCCTGGTAAGAGATTGAAACATATACAGTAAGAGCGTGAAACTTACCCAGTAAGAGATTGAATCTTACTTGGCAATGCACTAAAACTTACCCGGTAAGAGAGTGAAAAGATCCCGGTAATGCACTGACATTTGCCAGGTAATGCACTGAAACGTACCCGGTAAGAGATTGAAACTTAACTGGTAAGAGTGTGAAATACAGCCGGTAAAAGATTGAAACTTACCCAGTACGAGATTGAAACTTAACCAGTTACGCTCTGAAAGTTATGCAGTAAGAGATTGAAACTTAACCAGTAAAGCACTGAAACTTCCCCTGTAAGAGAGTGAAACTTACCCAGTAAGAGATTGAAATTTAACAAGTTATGCACTGAAACCTATCCAGTAAGATATTGAAACTTACTCAGTAAAACACTGAAACCTACCCAGCAAGAGAGCGAAACCTACCCAGGAAGAGATTGAAACTTAACCAGTAAGAGACTGAAACTTTCCCAGTAAAGCACTTGAAACTTACCCAGCAAGAGAGCAAAACCTACCCAGTAACAGATTGAAACTTAGCCAGTAAGAGACTGAAACCGACCCAGTAAGAGGGTGAAACTTAGCCAGTAATGCACTGAAATGTACCCAGTAAGAGAGTTAAACATACCTGTTAATAGAGTGAAACCTACCCAGTATGAGAATGAAACCTACACATTAAGAGAGTGAATCTTACCCAGTAAGAGGGTGAAACTTACCCAGTAATGCACTGAAATGTACCCAGTAAGAAAGTTAAGCATACCTGTTAATAGAGTGAAACCTACCTAGTAAGAGAGTGAAACTTACCCATTAAGAGAGTGACACTTACCCATTAATAGGGTGAAACTTACCCAGTAATGCACTGAAATGTACCCAGAAAGAGATTTAAACACACCTGCTAATTGAATGAAAGCTACCTACTAATACAGTGAAGCTTACCTAAGAGATTGAAACGTACCCAGTAATGCATGAAATGTACCCGGTTAGAAAGTTAAACTTATCTGTTAAAAGAGTGAAACTTACCCGGTAAGAGATTGAAACTTACCCAGTAAAGCACTGATACTTACCCAGCAAGAGAATAATTCATACACAGTAAGACGGTGAAAATTACCCAGTAAGCAATTAAATCTTACCTGGCAATGCACTTAAACTTACCCATTTAGAGACTGAGAAGAATCCGGTTAAGTACTGAAACTTACATGGTTAGAGACTGCAACTTACCCATTAATGCACTGAAAGCTACCCAGTGAGAGAACGAAACTTACTCAGTAATGCACTGATTTGTACCCGGTAAGAGAATGATACTTATTCGGTAATGCATTGAATCTTATCCGGTAAGAGAATGAAACTTAGCCGGTGAGCGATTTAGACTTGCCCAGTATTGCACAGAAAATTACCCAGTAAGAGATTGCAACTTACCCAGTAATGCACTGCAACTTACCTGGTAAAAGATGAAACATACACAGTAAGAGGTTGAAACTTAGCCAGTAAAAGAATGAATCCTAACTGGCAATGCACTAAAACCTTGCCGGTAAGAGAGTGAATTGATCCCAGTAAAGCACTGAAACTTACGAGGTAAAGCACTGAAATCTACCCAGTAGGAGCTTGAAACTTACCCAGTAAAGCACTGAAACTACCCCAGTAAGAGAGTAAAACTTATCCATTAATGCACTGAATTGTACCCGGTAAGAGAGTTAAATGTACCTGTTAATAGAGTGAAACTTCCCCAGTAAGAGGGTGAAACCTACCCAGTCATGCAGTGAACTGTAGCCGGTAAGAGAGTTAAACTTACCTGCTAAAACAGTTAAACCTACCCGGTAACAGATTGAAACATACCCAGTAAAGCACTGAAACTTACCCAGCAAGAGACTAATTCATACACAGTATGAGGATGAAACTTACCCAGTAAGCAAATGAATCTTACCTGGCAATCCACTTAAACTTAGGTGTTTAGAGACTGAAAAGGACCCAGTTATGCACTGTAACTTAACAGGTATTGCACTGAAACTTCCCCGGTAAGAGACTGGAACTTACCCAGTAATGCACTGCAACTTACCTGATAAGAGATTGAAACATACACAGTAAGAGGCTGAAACTTACCCAGTAAGAGATTGAATCTTACTTGGCAATGCCCTAAATCTTATGCGGTAAGAGAGTGAAAAGATCACGGTAATGCACTGACACTTACCCGGTAAGAGATTGAAACTTAACTGGAAAGAGTGTGAACTACAGCCGGTAATAGATTGAAATTTAGCCAGTAAGAGATTGAAACCTAACTGGTGAGAGTGTGAAATACAGCCAGTAAATGATTGAAACTTACCCAGTTACAGATTGAAACTTAACCAGTTGCGCTCTGCAAGTTATGCAGTAAGAGAATGAAACTTACCCAGTAAAGCACTGAAACTTCCCCTGTAAGAGAGTGAAACTCACCCAGTAAGAGATTGAAACTTAGCCAGTAAGAGAGTGAAACTTACCCAGTAAGAGGGTGAAAATTACCCAGTAATGCACTGAAATGTACCTGGTGAGAGATTTAAACACACCTGTTAATAGAGTGAAACGTACCCAGTAAGACAGTGAAGCTTACCCAATAAGAGATTGAAACGTACCCAGTAATGCACTGAAATGTACCCGATAAGAAAGTTAAACTTATCTGTTAATAGAGTGAAACTTACCCGGTAAGAGATTGAAACTTACCCAGTAAAGCACTGACACTTACCCAGCAAGAGAATAATTCATACACAGTAAGAGGATGAAACTTACCCAGTAATCAATTGAATCTTACCTGGCAATGCACTTAAACTTGCCCATTTAGAGACTGAAAAGAATCCGGTTATGCACTGAAACTTAACGGGTAATGCACTGAAACTTACACGGTTAGAGACTGCAACTTACCCATTAATGCACTGAAAGCTACCCAGTGAGAGAACGAAACTTACTCAGTAATGCACTGATTTGTACCCGGTAAGAGAATGATACTTACTCGGTAATGCATTGAATCTTACCCGGTAAGAGAATGAAACTTACCCGGTGAGAGATTTAGACTTGCCCTGTATTGCACAGAATATTACCCGTTAAGAGATTGCAACTTACCCAGTAATGCACTGCAACTTACCTGGTAAGAGATTGAAATATACACAGTAAGAGGTTGAAACTTAGCCAGTAAAAAAATAAATCCTAACTGGCAATGCACTAAAACTTACCCGGTAAGACAGTGAAAAGATCCCGTTAAAGCACTGAAACTTACCAGGTAAAGCACTGAAACCTACCCAGTAGGAGATTAAAACTTACCCAGTAAAGCACTGAAACTACCCCAATAAGAGAGTGAAACTTACGCAGTAAGAGACTGAAACTTCCCCAGTAAGAGATTGAAACTTATCCATTAATGCACTGAACTGTACCCGGTAAGGGAATTAAACTTACCTGCTAAAACAGTTAAACCTACCCGGTAAGAGATTGAAACATACCCAGTAAAGCACTAAAACTTACCCAGCAAGAGACTAATTCATACACAGTATGAGGATGAAACTTACCCAGTAAGCGAATGAATCTTTCCTGGCAATCCACGTAAACTTAGGTGTTTAGAGACTGAAAAGGACCCAGTTATGCACTGAAACTTAACAGCTATTGCACTGGAACTTACCCGGTAAGAGACTGGAACTTACCCAGTAATGCACTGCAACTTACCTGGTAAGAGATTGAAACATACACAGTAAGAGGCTGAAACTTACCCAGTAAAAGATTGAATGTTACTTGGCAATGCCCTAAATCTTACCCGGAAAGAGAGTGAAAAGATCACGGTAATGCACTGACACTTACCAGGTAAGAGATTGAAACTTAACTGGTAAGAGTGTGAACTATAGCCGGTAATAGATTGAAATTTAGCCAGTAAGAGATTGAAACTTAACTGGTAAGAGTGTGAAATACAGCCAGTAAATGATTGAAACTTACCCAGTTACAGATTGAATCTTAACCAGTTGTGCTCTGCAAGTTATGCAGTAAGAGATTGAAACTTACCCAGTAAAGCACTGAAACTTCCCATGTAAGAGAGTGAAACTCACCCAGTAAGAGATTGAAACTCACTCAGTAAAGCATTAAAACTTAGCCAGCAAGAGAGCGAAACCTACCCAATATGAGATTGAAACTTAGCCAGTAAGAGAGTGAAACTTACCCAGTAAGAGGGTGAAAATTACCCAGTAATGCACTGAAATGTACCCGGTAAGAGATTTAAACACAACTGTTAATAGAGTGAAACCTACCCATTAAGTTTGAGAAGCTTACCCAGTAAGAGATTGAATCTACCCAGTAATAGGGTGAAACTTACCCAGTAATGCACTGAAATGTTCCCGGTAAGAAGTTAAACTTATCTGTTAAAAGAGTGAAACTTACCCGGTAACAGATTGAAACTTACCCAGTAAAGGACTGACACATAGCCAGCAAGAGAATAATTCATACACAGTAAGAGGGTGAAACTTACCCAGTAAGCAATTGAATCTTACCTGGCAATGCACTTAAACCTACCCATCTAGAGACTGAAAAGAAACCGGTTATGCATTGAAACTTAACGGGTAATGCACTGAAACTTACCTGATTAGAGACTGGAACTTATGCAGTAATGCACTGAAAGTTACCCAGTAAGAGAATGAAACTTACCCAGTAATGCACTGATATGTCCCCGGTAAGAGAATGATACTTACTCGGTTATGCATTGAACCTTACGTGGTAAGAGAATGAAACTTCCCCGGTGAGAGACTGAAACTTACCCAGTATTGCACAGAAAATTATCCAGTAAGAGATTGAAACTTGACCAGTTCAGCACTGAAACTTACCAAATAAGATATTGAAACTTACCCAGTAAAGCACTGAAACATTCCCAGCAAGAGAGCGAAAACTACACAGGAAGAGATTGAAACTTACCCAGTAAGAGATTGAAACTTACCCAGTAAGAGAGTGAATCTTACCCAGTAATAGGGTGAAACTTACCCAGTAATGCAATGAAATGTACCCAGTAAGAGAGTTAAACATAGCTGTTAAAAGAGAGAAATCTACCCGGGAAGAGTTTGAAAATTACCCAGTAAAGCACTGAAACTTATCAGCAAGAGAGTAATTCATAAACAGTAAGAGGTTGAAATTTACCCAGTAACGATTGAAGCTTACCCGCCAATACACTTAAACGTACCCATTTAGAGACTGAAAAGAACCCTGTTATGCATTGAAACTTAACAGGTAATGCACTGAAAACTACCCGGTTAGAAACTGGAACTTACGCAGTAATGCTCTGATATGTACCCGGTAAGAGAATGATACTAACTCGGTAAGGCATTTGAACCTTACCTGGTAAGAAAATGAAACTTACCCGGTGAGAGACTGAAACTTACCCAGTATTGCACAAAAAATTACCCGGTAAGAGATTGCAACTTACCCAGTAATGCACTGCAACTTACCTGGTAAGAGATTGAAACATACAGAGTAAGAGGGTGAAACTTACCCAGTAAAAGATTGAATCTTACCTGGCAATGCAGGAAAACTTACCGGTAAGAGAGTGAAAGGATACCGGTAATGTCCTGAAACTTACCAGGTAATGCACTGAAACATACAGAGTAAGAGAGTGAAAGTTACCAGTAAAGCACTGAAACTATCCCAGTAAGAGAGTGAAACTTGCCCTGTAAGAGATTGAAACTTACTCAGTAAGAGATTGAAACTTACCCAGTTACGCACTGAAACTTACAATGTAAGAGATTGAAACTTACCCAGTATCGCCCTGAAACGTCCCTGTAAGAGAATTAAATTTACCCAGTAAGAGATTGAAACTGACCCAGTTATGCACTGAAACTTACCCAGTAAGAGATTTAAACTTACCCAGTAAAGCACTGAAACTGACCCAGTAAGAGAGTGAAACTTACCGAATAAGAGATTGAAACATACCAAGTAAAGTAATGAAACTTACTCTCTAAGGGATGAAAACTTATCCAGTAAAGCACTGAATCTTACCCAGTAGGAGAGTAAAACATAGCCAGTAAGAGATTGAAACTTACCTAGCAATGCACTTAAACTACCCGTTGAGAGACTGAAAAGAACCCTGTTTTGCATTGAAACTTATCAGGTAATGCACTGAAACCTACCAGTTTAGAAACTGGAACTTACCCAGTAACGCACTGAAAGTTACCCAGTAAGAGAATGAAACTTACCCAGTAATGCACTGATATGTACCCAGTAAGAGAATGATACTTACTCGGTAATGTATTGAACCTTACCTTGTAAGAGAATGAAACTTACCCAGTGAGAAATTGAAACTTACCCAGTATTGCGCAGAATATTACTCGGTAAGTGATTGCAACTTACTCAGTAATGCACTGCAACTTACCTGGTATAGAGATTGAAAGATACACAGTAGAGGGTGAAATTTACCCAGTAAAAGATTGAATCTTACCGGGCAATGCACTAAAACCTATCTGGTAAGAGAGTGAAAAGATCCCGGTAATGCACTGAAACTTACCAGGTAATGCACTGAAACATACACAGTAGGAGATTGAAACTTACCCACTATTGCACTGAAGCTAACTCAGTAAAAGAATGAAACTTGCCCTGTAAGAGATTGAAACTTACTCAGTAAGAGATTGAAACTTACCCAGTTACGCACTGAAACTTACGCTGTAAGAGATTGAAATTTACCCAGTATCGCCCTGAAACGTCCCCTGTAAGAGAATTAAATTTACCCAGTAAGAGATTGAAACTAACCCAGTAATGCACTGAAACATACCCAGTAAGAGATTTAAACTTACCCAGTAAAGCACTGAAACTAACCAGTAAGAGAGTGAAACTTCCGAGTAAGAGATTGAAATATACCCAGTAAAGTAATGAAACTTACTCTCTAAGGGATGGAAACTTACCCAGTTATGCACTGAAACTTACCCAGTTAGAGATTTAAGCTTACCCAGTAAAGCACTGAAACTAACCCAATAAGAGAGTGAAACTTACCGAGTAAGAGATTGAAACATACCCAGTAAAGCAATGAAACTTACTCATTAAGGGATGGAAACTTATCCAGTAAAGCACTGAATCTTACCTAGTAAGAGAACAAAACCTAACCAGTAAGAGATTGAAACTTATCCAGTAAGAGTGTGAAACTTACCCAGTAAGAGATTGAAACTTAATCAGTAAAGCAATGAAACTTACGCAGTAAGAGATTGAAACTTACCCAGTAAGACAGTGAAACTTACCCAGTAAGACAGTGAAACTTACCCAGTAAGAAAGTGAAATTTACCCAGTAAGAGATCGAAACTTAACCAGTTACGCACTGAAACCTACACAGTAAAAGATTGAAACTTACGCAGTAAAGCACTGAAACTTGCCCTGTAAGAGAGTGAAACTTACCCAGTAAGAGATTGAAACTTGACCAGTTAGGCACTGAAACCTACCCAGTAAGATATTGAAACTTACCCAGTAAAGCACTGAAACATTCCCAGCAAGAGAGCGAAAACTACACAGTAAGAGATTGAAGCTTACCCAGTAAGAGAGTGAAACTTACCCAGTAAGAGAGTGAATCTTAACCAGTAACAGGGTGAAACTTACCCAGTAATGCACTGAAACTTATCCGGTAAGAGAGTGAAAAGATCCCGGAAATGCACTAAAACTTACCAGGTAATGCTCTGAAACAAACACAGCAAGAGATTGAAACTTACCCAGCAAAGCACTGAAACTAACCCAGTAAGAGAGTGAAACTTACCCAGTAATGCACTGAAATGTACCCAGTAAGAGAGTTAAACTTAGCTGTTAAAAGAGTGAAATCTACCTGGGAGGAGATTGAAGCTTACCCAGTAAAGCACTGAAACTTACCCAGCAAGAGAGTAATTCACAAACAGTAAGAGAGTGAAACTTACCCAGTAAGCGATTGAATCTTACCTGGCAATGCACATAAACTTACCCGCTTAGAGACTGAAAAGAAGCCTGTTATGCATTGAAACTTAACAGGTAATGCACTGAAACTTACCCAGTTAGAAACTGGAACTTACGCAGTAACGCACTGATCTGTACTCGGTATGAGAATGATACTTACTCGGTAATGCATTGAACCTAACCTGGTAAGAGAATGAAACTTACCCGATGAGAGACTGAAACTTACCCAGTATTGCACAAAAAATTACCCGGTAAGAGATTGCAACTTACCCAGTAATGCACTGCAACTTACCTGGTAAGAGATTGAAACATACAGAGTAAGAGGGTGAAACTTACCCAGTAAAAGATTGAATCTTACCTGGCAATGCAGGAAAACTTACCGGTAAGAGAGTGAAAGGATACCGGTAATGTCCTGAAACTTACCAGGTAATGCACTGAAACATACAGAGTAAGAGAGTGAAACTTACCCAGTAAAGCACTGAAACTATCCCAGTAAGAGAGTGAAACTTGCCCAGTAAGAGATTGAAACTTACTCAGTAAGAGATTGAAAGTTACCCAGTTACGCACTGAAATTTAGGCAGTAAGAGATTGAAACTTATCCAGTATCGCACTGAAACGACCCCTGTAAGAGAGTGAAATATACCCAGTAAGAGATTGAAACTTACCCTGTTATGCATTGAAACTTACTCAGTAAGAGATTAAAACTTAGCCAGTAAAACAATGAAACTTACCCAGTAAGAAAGTGAAACTTACCGAGTAAGAGATTGAAACATATCCAGTAAAGCAATGAAACTTACTCATTAAGGAATGGAAACTTACCCAGTAAAGCACTGCATCTTACCTATTAAGAGACCGAAACCCAACCAGTAAGAGATTGAAACTTATCCAGTAAGAGTGTGAAACTTACCCAGTAAGAGATTGAAACTTACCCAATAAGACAGTGAAACTTACCCAGTAAGAAAGTGAAATTTACCCAGTAAGAGATTGAAACTTAACCAGTTACGCACTGAAACTTACACAGTAAAAGATTGAAACTCACGCAGTAAAGCACTGAAACTTGCCCTGTAAGAGAGTGAAACTTACCCAGTAAGAGATTGAAACTTGACCAGTTAGGCACTGAAACCTACCCAGTAAGATATTGAAACTTACCCAGTAAAGCACTGAAACGTTCCCAGCAAGAGAGCGAAACCTACACAGTAAGCGATTGAAGCTTACCCAGTAAGAGAGTGAAACTTACCCAGTAAGAGAGTGAATCTTACCCAGTAATAGGGTGAAACTTACCCAGTAATGCAATGAAATGTACCCAGTAAGAGAGTTAAACTTAGCTGTTAAAAGAGTGAAATCTAACTGGGAAGAGATTGAAACTTACCCAGTAAAGCACTGAAACTTACCCAGCAAGAGAGTAATTCATAAACAATAAGAGGGTGAAACTTACCCAGTAAGCGATTGAATCTTACCTGGCAATGCACATAAACCTATCCGTTTAGAGACTGAAAAGAAGCCTGTTATGCATTGAAACTTAACAGGTAATGCACTGAATCCTACCCGGTTAGAAACTGGAACTTACGCAGTAATGCTCTGATATGTACCCGGTAAGAGAATGATACTAACTCGGTAAGGTATTGAACCTTACCTGGTAAGAAAATGAAACTTAACCGGTGAGAGACTGAAACTTACCCAGTATTGCACAAAAAATTACCCGGTAAGAGATTGCAACTTACCCAGTAATGCACTGCAACTTACCTGGTAAGAGATTGAAACATACAGAGTAAGAGGGTAAAACTTACCCAGTAAAAGTTTGTATCTTACCTGGCAATGCACTAAAACTTACCAGTAAGAGAGTGAAAAGATCCCGGTAATTCACTGAAACTTACCAGGTAATGCACTGAAACATACACAGTAGGAGATTGAAACTTACCCACTATTGCACTGAAGCTAACTCAGTAAGAGAGTGAAACTTGCCCTGTAAGAGATTGAAACTTGCTCAGTAAGAGATTGAAACTTACCCAGTTACGCACTGAAACTTACGCTGTAAGAGATTGAAATTTACCCAGTATCGCCCTGAAACATCCCCTGTAAGAGAATTAAATTTACCCAGTAAGAGATTGAAACTAACCCAGTAATGCACTGAAACATACCCAGTAAGAGATTTAAACTTACCCAGTAAAGCACTGAAACTAACCAGTAAGAGATTGAAATATACCCAGTAAAGTAATGAAACTTACTCTCTAAGGGATGGAAACTTACCCAGTTATGCACTGAAACTTACCCAGTTAGAGATTTAAGCTTACCCAGTAAAGCACTGAAACTAACCCAATAAGAGAGTGAAACTTACCGAGTAAGAGATTGAAACATACCCAGTAAAGCAATGAAATTTACTCATTAAGGGATGGAAACTTACCCAGTAAAGCACTGAATCTTACCTAGTAAGAGAACAAAACCTAACCAGTAAGAGATTGAAACTTATCCAGTAAGAGTGTGAAACTTACCCAGTAAGAGATTGAAACTTAATCAGTAAAGCAATGAAACTTACGCAGTAAGAGATTGAAACTTACCCAGTAAGACAGTGAAACTTACCCAGTAAGACAGTGAAACTTACCCAGTAAGAAAGTGAAATTTACCCAGTAAGAGATCGAAACTTAACCAGTTACGCACTGAAACCTACACAGTAAAAGATTGAAACTTACGCAGTAAAGCACTGAAACTTGCCCTGTAAGAGAGTGAAACTTACCCAGTAAGAGATTGAAACTTGACCAGTTAGGCACTGAAACCTACCCAGTAAGATATTGAAACTTACCCAGTAAAGCACTGAAACATTCCCAGCAAGAGAGCGAAAACTACACAGTAAGAGATTGAAGCTTACCCAGTAAGAGAGTGAAACTTACCCAGTAAGAGAGTGAATCTTAACCAGTAACAGGGTGAAACTTACCCAGTAATGCAATGAAATGTACCCAGTAAGAGAGTTAAACTTAGCTGTTAAAAGAGTGAAATCTAACTGGGAAGAGATTGAAACTTACCCAGTAAAGCACTGAAACTTACCCAGCAAGAGAGTAATTCATAAACAATAAGAGGGTGAAAGTTACCCAGTAAGCGATTGAATCTTACCTGGCAATGCACATAAAATTACCCGTTTAGAGACTGAAAAGAAGCCTGTTATGCATTGAAACTTAACAAGTAATGCACAGAAACCTACCCGGTTAGAAACTGGAACTTATGCAGTAATGCACTGATATGTACCCGGTAAGAGAATGATACTTACTCGGTAAGGCATTGAACCTTACCTGGTAAGAGAATGAAACTTACCCGGTGAGAGATTGAAACTTACCCAGTATGGCGCAGAATATCACCTGGTAAGTGATTGCAACTTACTCAGTAATGCACTGCAACTTACCTGGTAAGAGATTGAAACATACACAGTAAGAGGGTGAAATTTACCCAGTAAAATATTGAATCTTACCTGGTAATGCACTGAAACTTATCCGGTAAGAGAGTGAAAAGATCCTGGAAATGCACTAAAACTTACCAGGTAATGCTCTGAAACAAACACAGTAAGAGATTGAAACTTACCCAGCAAAGCACTGAAACTAACCCAGTAAGAGGGTGAAACTTACCCAGTAATGCACTGAAATGTACCCAGTAAGAGAGTTAAACTTAGCTGTTAAAAGAGTGAAATCTACCTGGGAGGAGATTGAAGCTTACCCAGTAAAGCACTGAAACTTACCCAGCAAGAGAGTAATTCACAAACAGTAAGAGAGTGAAACTTACCCAGTAAGCGATTGAATCTTACCTGGCAATGCACATAAACTTACCCGCTTAGAGACTGAAAAGAAGCCTGTTATGCATTGAAACTTAACAGGTAATGCACTGAAACTTACCCAGTTAGAAACTGGAACTTACGCAGTAATGCACTGATCTGTACTCGGTATGAGAATGATACTTACTCGGTAATGCATTGAAACTAACCTGGTAAGAGAATGAAACTTACCCGGTGAGAGACTGAAACTTACCCAGTATTGCACAAAAAATTACCCGGTAAGAGATTGCAACTTACCCAGTAATGCACTGCAACTTACCTGGTAAGAGATTGAAACATACAGAGTAAGAGGGTGAAACTTACCCAGTAAAAGATTGAATCTTACCTGGCAATGCAGGAAAACTTACCGGTAAGAGAGTGAAAGGATACCGGTAATGTCCTGAAACTTACCAGGTAATGCACTGAAACATACAGAGTAAGAGAGTGAAACTTACCCAGTAAAGCACTGAAACTATCCCAGTAAGAGAGTGAAACTTGCCCAGTAAGAGATTGAAACTTACTCAGTAAGAGATTGAAACTTACCCAGTTACGCACTGAAATTTAGGCAGTAAGAGATTGAAACTTATCCAGTATCGCACTGAAACGACCCCTGTAAGAGAGTGAAATATACCCAGTAAGAGATTGAAACTTACCCTGTTATGCATTGAAACTTACTCAGTAAGAGATTAAAACTTAGCCAGTAAAACAATGAAACTTACCCAGTAAGAAAGTGAAACTTACTGAGTAAGAGATTGAAACATATCCAGTAAAGCAATGAAACTTACTCATTAAGGAATGGAAACTTACCCAGTAAAGCACTGCATCTTACCTATTAAGAGACCGAAACCCAACCAGTAAGAGATTGAAACTTATCCAGTAAGAGTGTGAAACTTACCCAGTAAGAGATTGAAACTTACCCAATAAGACAGTGAAACTTACCCAGTAAGAAAGTGAAATTTACCCAGTAAGAGATTGAAACTTAACCAGTTACGCACTGAAACTTACACAGTAAAAGATTGAAACTCACGCAGTAAAGCACTGAAACTTGCCCTGTAAGAGAGTGAAACTTACCCAGTAAGAGATTGAAACTTGACCAGTTAGGCACTGAAACCTACCCAGTAAGATATTGAAACTTACCCAGTAAAGCACTGAAACGTTCCCAGCAAGAGAGCGAAAACTACACAGTAAGAGTTTGAAGCTTACCCAGTAAGAGAGTGAAACTTACCCAGTAAGAGAGTGAATCTTACCCAGTAATAGGGTGAAACTTACCCAGTAATGCAATGAAATGTACCCAGTAAGAGAGTTAAACTTAGCTGTTAAAAGAGTGAAATCTAACTGGGAAGAGATTGAAACTTACCCAGTAAAGCACTGAAACTTACCCAGCAAGAGAGTAATTCATAAACAATAAGAGGGTGAAACTTACCCAGTAAGCGATTGAATCTTACCTGGCAATGCACATAAACCTATCCGTTTAGAGACTGAAAAGAAGCCTGTTATGCATTGAAACTTAACAGGTAATGCACTGAATCCTACCCGGTTAGAAACTGGAACTTACGCAGTAATGCTCTGATATGTACCCGGTAAGAGAATGATACTAACTCGGTAAGGTATTGAACCTTACCTGGTAAGAAAATGAAACTTAACCGGTGAGAGACTGAAACTTACCCAGTATTGCACAAAAAATTACCCGGTAAGAGATTGCAACTTACCCAGTAATGCACTGCAACTTACCTGGTAAGAGATTGAAACATACAGAGTAAGAGGGTAAAACTTACCCAGTAAAAGTTTGTATCTTACCTGGCAATGCACTAAAACTTAACCAGTAAGAGAGTGAAAAGATCCCGGTAATTCACTGAAACTTACCAGGTAATGCACTGAAACATACACAGTAGGAGATTGAAACTTACCCACTATTGCACTGAAGCTAACTCAGTAAGAGAGTGAAACTTGCCCTGTAAGAGATTGAAACTTGCTCAGTAAGAGATTGAAACTTACCCAGTTACGCACTGAAACTTACGCTGTAAGAGATTGAAATTTACCCAGTATCGCCCTGAAACATCCCCTGTAAGAGAATTAAATTTACCCAGTAAGAGATTGAAACTAACCCAGTAATGCACTGAAACATACCCAGTAAGAGATTTAAACTTACCCAGTAAAGCACTGAAACTTCCGAGTAAGAGATTGAAATATACCCAGTAAAGTAATGAAACTTACTCTCTAAGGGATGGAAACTTACCCAGTTATGCACTGAAACTTACCCAGTTAGAGATTTAAGCTTACCCAGTAAAGCACTGAAACTAACCCAATAAGAGAGTGAAACTTACCGAGTAAGAGATTGAAACATACCCAGTAAAGCAATGAAACTTACTCATTAAGGGATGGAAACTTACCCAGTAAAGCACTGAATCTTACCTAGTAAGAGAACAAAACCTAACCAGTAAGAGATTGAAACTTATCCAGTAAGGGTGTGAAACTTACCCAGTAAGAGATTGAAACTTAATCAGTAAAGCAATGAAACTTACGCAGTAAGAGATTGAAACTTACCCAGTAAGACAGTGAAACTTACCCAGTAAGACAGTGAAACTTACCCAGTAAGAAAGTGAAATTTACCCAGTAAGAGATCGAAACTTAACCAGTTACGCACTGAAACCTACACAGTAAAAGATTGAAACTTACGCAGTAAAGCACTGAAACTTGCCCTGTAAGAGAGTGAAACTTACCCAGTAAGAGATTGAAACTTGACCAGTTAGGCACTGAAACCTACCCAGTAAGATATTGAAACTTACCCAGTAAAGCACTGAAACATTCCCAGCAAGAGAGCGAAAACTACACAGTAAGAGATTGAAGCTTACCCAGTAAGAGAGTGAAACTTACCCAGTAAGAGAGTGAATCTTAACCAGTAACAGGGTGAAACTTACCCAGTAATGCAATGAAATGTACCCAGTAAGAGAGTTAAACTTAGCTGTTAAAAGAGTGAAATCTAATTGGGAAGAGATTGAAACTTACCCAGTAAAGCACTGAAACTTACCCAGCAAGAGAGTAATTCATAAACAGTAAGAGGGTGAAACTTACCCAGTATGCGATTGAATCTTACCTGGCAATGCACATAAAATTACTCGTTTAGAGACTGAAAAGAAGCCTGTTATGCATTGAAACTTAACAGGTAATGCACAGAAACCTACCCGGTTAGAAACTGGAACTTATGCAGTAATGCACTGATATGTACCCGGTAAGAGAATGATACTTACTCGGTAAGGCATTGAACCTTACCTGGTAAGAGAATGAAACTTACCCGGTGAGAGATTGAAACTTACCCAGTATGGCGCAGAATATCACCTGGTAAGTGATTGCAACTTACTCAGTAATGCACTGCAACTTACCTGGTAAGAGATTGAAACATACACAGTAAGAGGGTGAAATTTACCCAGTAAAATATTGAATCTTACCTGGCAATGCACTGAAACTTATCCGGTAAGAGAGTGAAAAGATCCCGGAAATGCACTAAAACTTACCAGGTAATGCTCTGAAACAAACACAGCAAGAGATTGAAACTTACCCAGCAAAGCACTGAAACTAACCCAGTAAGAGAGTGAAACTTACCCAGTAATGCACTGAAATGTACCCAGTAAGAGAGTTAAACTTAGCTGTTAAAAGAGTGAAATCTACCTGGGAGGAGATTGAAGCTTACCCAGTAAAGCACTGAAACTTACCCAGCAAGAGAGTAATTCACAAACAGTAAGAGAGTGAAACTTACCCAGTAAGCGATTGAATCTTACCTGGCAATGCACATAAACTTACCCGCTTAGAGACTGAAAAGAAGCCTGTTATGCATTGAAACTTAACAGGTAATGCACTGAATCCTACCCGGTTAAAAACTGGAACTTACCCAGTAATGCACTGCTTTGTATCCGGTAAGAGAATGATACTAACTCGGTAAGGCATTGAACCTTACCGGGTAAGAAAATGAAACCTACCTGGTGAAAGACTGAAACTTACCCAGTATTGCACAAAAAATTACCCGGTAAGAGATTGCAACTTACCCAGTAATTCACTGCAACTTACCTGGTAAGAGATTGAAACATACAGAGTAAGAGGGTGAAACCTACCCAGTAAAAGATTGAATCTTACCTGGCAATGCACTAAAACTTACCAGTAAGAGAGTGAAAAGATCCCGGTAATTCACTGAAACTTACCAGGTAATGCACTGAAACATACACAGTAGGAGATTGAAACTTACCCGGTATTGCACTGAAACTAACTCAGTAAGAGAGTGAAACTTGCCCTGTAAGAGATTGAAACTTACTCAGTAAGAGATTGAAACTTACCCAGTTACGCACTGAAACTTACAATGTAAGAGATTGAAACTTACCCAGTATCGCCCTGAAACGTCCCCTGTAAGAGAATTAAATTTACCCAGTAAGAGATTGAAACTGACCCAGTTATGCACTGTAACTTACCCAGTAAGAGATTTAAACTTACCCAGTAAAGCACTGAAACTAACCCAGTAAGAGAGTGAAACTTACCGAGTAAGAGATTGAAACATACCAAGTAAAGTAATGAAACTTACTCTCTAAGGGATGAAAACTTATCCAGTAAAGCACTGAATCTTACCCAGTAGGAGAGTAAAACATAGCCAGTAAGAGATTGAAACTTACCTGGCAATGCACTTAAACCTACCCGTTGAGAGACTGAAAAGAACCCTGTTTTGCATTGAAACTTACCAGGTAATGCACTGAAACCTACCAGTTTAGAAACTGGAACTTACCCAGTAACGCACTGAAAGTTACCCAGTAAGAGAATGAAACTTACCCAGTAATGCACTGATATGTACCCAGTAAGAGAATGATACTTACTCGGTAATGTATTGAACCTTACCTTGTAAGAGAATGAAACTTACCCAGTGAGAAATTGAAACTTACCCAGTATTGCGCAGAATATTACTCGGTAAGTGATTGCAACTTACTCAGTAATGCACTGCAACTTACCTGGTAAGAGATTGAAAGATACACAGTAAGAGGGTGAAATTTACCCAGTAAAAGATTGAATCTTACCGGGCAATGCACTAAAACCTATCTGGTAAGAGAGTGAAAAGATCCCGTTAATGCACTGAAACTTACCAGGTAATGCACTGAAACATACATAGTAGGAGATTGAAACTTACCCAGGAAAGCACTGAATCTTACCTAGTAAGAGACCGAAACCTACCCAGTAAGAGATTGAAACTTATCCAGTAAGAGTGTGAAACTTATCCAGTAAAAGATTGAAACTTATGCAGTAAGACAGTGAAACTTACCCAGTGAGAGACTGAAACTTACCCAGTAAGAGATTGAAACTTAACCAGTTACGCACTGAAACTTACACAGTAAGAGATTGAAACTTACGCAACAAAGCACTGAAACTTCCCCTGTAAGAGACTGAAACTTACCCAGTAAGAGATTGAAACTTGACCAGTTAGGCACTGAAACTTACCCAGTAAGATATTGAAACTTACCCAGTAAAGCACTGAAACATTCCCAGAAAGAGAGCGAAAACTACACAGTAAGCGATTGAAACTTACCCAGTAAGAGAGTGAATCTTACCCAGGAATAGGGTGAAACTTACCCAGTAATGCACTGAAACTTACCCGGTAAGAGAGTTAAACTTAGCTGATAAAAGAGTGAAATCTACCCGGGAAGAGATTGAAACTTACCCAGTAAAGCACTGAAACTTACCCAGCAAGAGAGAAATTCATAAACAGTAAGACGGTGAAACTTACCCAGTAAGCGATTGAATCTTACCTGGCAAGGCACTTAAACTTACCCATTTAGAGACTGAAAAGAACCCTGTTATGCATTGAAACTTAACAGGTAATGCACTGAAACCTATCCGGTTAGAAACTGGAACTAACCCAGTAATGCACTGATATGTACCCGGTAAGAGAATGATACTTACTCGGTAATGCATTGAACCTTACCTGGTAAATGAATGAAACTTACCCGGTGAGAGAGTGAAACTTATCCAGTAATGCACTGAAACTTACCTGGTATGAGATTGAAACTTACCCAGCAAGAGAGTGAAATTTATCCAGTAAGAGAGTGAAACGTACACGGTAAGTGATTGAAACTTACCCAGTATCACACTGAACCTTCCCCTGTAAAAGAGTGAAACTTACCCAGAAAGAGATTGAAACTTATCCAGTAAGAGAGTGAAAATTACACAGTAAGAGAGTGAATCTTACCTAGTAAGAATGTGAAACTTACCCTGTAATGCACTAAAAGGTACCCGGTAAGAGAGTTAAACATACCAGTTAACAGAGTGAATCTTACCCACTAAAAGGCTCAAACTTTAAACAGTTACGCACTGAAACTTCCCCTGTAAGAGAGTGAAACTTACCCAGTAAGAGATTGTAACTTTACCAGTTACGCACTGAAACTTATGTAGTAAGAGATTGAAACTTACCCAGTAAAGCACTGAAAATAACCCAATAAGAGAGTGAAACCTACCCAGTAAAGCACTGAAACTTACCCAGCAAGAGAGCGAAACCTACCCAGTAAGAGATTAAAATTTACACAGTAAGAGAGTGAAAGTTACCCAGTAAAGATTGAAACATAGCCAGTAATGCACTGAAATGTACCCGGTAAGAGAGTTAAACATACCTGTTAATACAGTGAAACCTACCCAGTAAGAGAGTAAAACTTAGCCAGTAAAGCAATGAAACTTACACAGTAAGAGATTGAAATATAATCAGTAAGAGATTGAAACTTACCCAGGAGTACACTGAATCAAAGCTGGTAAGAGAGTGAAAATTATCCGTTAAGAGAGCAAAACTTACCCAGTAAGAGACTGAGTCATATCCAGTATCACACTGACACTTATCAAGTACGAGAGTGAAAATTACCCGGCAAGAGATTGAATCTTACCTGGTAATGCATTGGAACTTACCCGTTAAGAGAGCGAACCTTACCCAGTAAGAGATTGAATCTTACCGGGTAAGTGGGTGAAGCTTTCTCAGTAAGGGGGTGAAACTTAACCAGTAAGAGATTGAAACATAATGCGTTGAAATGTACCCGGTAAGAGAGATAAACATACCTGGTAAGGGAATGTAACCTACCCAGTAACAGAGTGAAACTTACCCAGTAATAGGGTGAAACTTACCCATTAAGAGATTTAAACTTGCCCAGTAATGCACTGAAATGTACCCAGTAAGAGTGTTAAACTTACCTGGTAAAAGAGTGAAACCTACCATTTAAGAGATTGAAACTTAACTAGTAAAGCACTGAAACCTACTCAGCAAGGGATTGAAACATGCACAGTAAGAGCGTTAAATTAACCCAGTAAGAGATTGAACCTTTCCTAGCAATGCACTAAAACTTACCCTGTAAGAGAGTGAAAAGAACCCGGTAATGCACTGAAACTTACCAGGTAATGCACTGAAACTTACGTGGTAAGAGGTTGAAACTTAACTGGTAAGTGAGTAAAAAACGCCCGGTAAGAGAGTGAAACTTACCCAGTAAGAGAGTGAAACATACCCAGGAAGAGGTTTAAACTTACCGAGTAATGCATTGAAATGTACCCTGTAAGAGAGGTAAACTTACCTGGTAAAAGGGTGAAACCTATATGGTAAGAGATTGAAACTAACCCAGTAAAGCCCTGAAACTTACCCAGCAATAGATTGAAGCATGCACAGTAAGTGGTTTAAATTTACCCAGTAAGGGATTGAAACTTACCCAGTAAAGCACTGCAACTTACTCAGCAAAGGATTGAAACATGCACAGTAAGTGGGTTAAATTTACCCAGTAAGAGATTGAAATTTTCCTGGTGAGAGAGTGAAAAATACCGGTAAGAGGTTGAAACGTATCCAGTAAGTCAGTGAAACCTACCTGGTAAGAGATTCAAACTTACCCCGTAATACAATGAAACAAACCTGGTAAGAGATTGAAACTTACCCAGTAAGAGAGTGAAACCTTCCCGGTACGAGATTGAAACTTACGCAGAAATACATTGAATCAAACCCGGTAAGGCAGTGAAAATTATCCGTTATGAGAGCAAAACTTACCCGGTAAGAGATTGAGTCATACCCAGTACCGCACTAACACTTATCAAGTACGAGAGTGAAAATTACCAAGCAAGAGATTGAATCTTACCAGGTAATGCACTGGAACTTACCCGTTAAGAGAGTGAACCTTACCCAGTAAGAGATTGAAACTTACCGGGTAAGTGGGTGAGGATTTCCCAATAAGGGGTGAAACTTAACCATAAGAGATTGAAACATAATACACTGAAATGTACCCGGTAAGAGATATAAACAAACCTGGTAAGAGAGTGTAACCTACCCAGTAACAGAGTGAAACTTACCCAGTAAGAGGGTGAAACTTACCCATTAAGAGATTTAAACTTGCCCAGTAATGCACTGAAATATACCTGGTGATAGTGTTAAACTTACCTGGGAAAAGAGTGAAACCTAACCTGTAAGAGATTGAAACTTACCCAGTAAAGCACTGAAACCTACCCAGCAAGGGATTGAAACATGCACAGTAAAAGCATTAAATTAACCCAGTAAGAGATTGAACCTTTCCCGGCAATGCACTAAAACTTACCCAGTAAGAGAGTGAAAAGAACCCGGTAATGCAATGAAATTTACCAGGTAATGCACTGAAACTTACGCGGTAAGAGATTGAAACTTAACTGGTAAGTGAGTAAAAAGCACCCAGTAAGAGAGTGAAACTTACCCAGTAAGAGGGTGAAACGTACCAGGAAGAGGTTTAATCTTACGCAGTAATGCATTGAAATGTACCCGGTAAGAGAGGTAAACTTACCTGGTAAAAGAGTGTAACCTATACGGTAAGAGATTGAAACTCACCTTGCAATGCAGTAAAACTTATCCGGTAAGAGAGTGAAAAGAACCCGGTAATGCACTGAAACTTACCAGGTAATGCAGTGAAACTTACCCGGTAAGAGATTGAAACTTAACTGGTAAGTGAGTAAAAAACCCCCAGTAAGAGATTGAAACTTAACCAGTAAGAGAATAAAACCCACCCGGAATAAGATTGAAACTTAGTCAGTATCAAACTGAAACTGACCCGGTAAGAGAGTGAACCTTACCTAGTAAGAGATTGAAATTTACCAGGTAAGTGGGTGAAGCTTTCCCAGTAAGGGTGTGAAACTTACCCAGTAAGAGATTTAAACTTGCCCAGTAATGCACTGAAATATACCTGGTGATAGTGTTAAACTTACCTGGGAAAAGAGTGAAACCTAACCTGTAAGAGATTGAAACTTACCCAGTAAAGCACTGAAACCTACCCAGCAAGGGATTGAAACATGCACAGTAAAAGCATTAAATTAACCCAGTAAGAGATTGAACCTTTCCCGGCAATGCACTAAAACTTACCCAGTAAGAGAGTGAAAAGAACCCGGTAATGCAATGAAATTTACCAGGTAATGCATTGAAACTTACGCGGTAAGAGATTGAAACTTAACTGGTAAGTGAGTAAAAAGCACCCAGTAAGAGAGTGAAACTTACCCAGTAAGAGGGTGAAACGTACCAGGAAGAGGTTTAATCTTACGCGGTAATGCATTGAAATGTACCCGGTAAGAGAGGTAAACTTACCTGGTAAAAGAGTGTAAACTATACGGTAAGAGATTGAAACTCACCTTGCAATGCAGTAAAACTTATCCGGTAAGAGAGTGAAAAGAACCCGGTAATGCACTGAAACTTACCAGGTAATGCAGTGAAACTTACCCGGTAAGAGATTGAAACTTAACTGGTAAGTGAGTAAAAAAACCCCAGTAAGAGATTGAAACTTAACCAGTAAGAGAATAAAACCCACCCGGAATAAGATTGAAACTTAGTCAGTATCAAACTGAAACTGACCCGGTAAGAGAGTGAACCTTACCTAGTAAGAGATTGAAATTTACCAGGTAAGTGGGTGAAGCTTTCCCAGTAAGGGTGTGAAACTTACCCAGTAAGAGATTTAAACTTGCCCAGTAATGCACTGAAATATACCTGGTGATAGTGTTAAACTTACCTGGGAAAAGAGTGAAACCTAACCTGTAAGAGATTGAAACTTACCCAGTAAAGCACTGAAACCTACCCAGCAAGGGATTGAAAAATGCACAGTAAAAGCATTAAATTAACCCAGTAAGAGATTGAACCTTTCCCGGCAATGCACTAAAACTTACCCAGTAAGAGAGTGAAAAGAACCCGGTAATGCAATGAAATTTACCAGGTAATGCACTGAAACTTACGCGGTAAGAGATTGAAACTTAACTGGTAAGTGAGTAAAAAGCACCCAGTAAGAGAGTGAAACTTACCCAGTAAGAGGGTGAAACGTACCAGGAAGAGGTTTAATCTTACGCGGTAATCCATTGAAATGTACCCGGTAAGAGAGGTAAACTTACCTGGTAAAAGAGTGTAACCTATACGGTAAGAGATTGAAACTCACCTTGCAATGCAGTAAAACTTATCCGGTAAGAGAGTGAAAAGAACGCGGTAATACACTGAAACTTACCAAGTAATGCAGTGAAACTTACCCAGTAAGAGATTGAAACTTAACTGGTAAGTGAGTAAAAAAACCCCAGTAAGAGATTGAAACTTAACCAGTAAGAGAATAAAACCCACCCGGTATAAGATTGAAACTTAGTCAGTATCAAACTGAAACTGACCCGGTAAGAGAGTGAACCTTACCTAGTAAGAGATTGAAATTTACCAGGTAAGTGGGTGAAGCTTTCCCAGTAAGGGGGTGAAACTTGCCCAGTAAGAGATTGAAACTTACCAATTAATGAACTGACATGTACCCAGTATGAGAGTTAAACATACTTGGTAAGAGAATGTAACCTACCCTGTAAAGCACTGGAACTTAGCCAGTAAGAGATCGAAACCTTCCCAGTAAGAGGCTGAAACTTACCCAGTAAGAGAGTGAAACTTACCCGGTAAGAGATTGAAACTTACCCAGTAATGCACTGAAACTTACCCGGTAAGAGAGTGAAACTTACCCTGTAATAGAGTGGAACTTACCTGGTAAGGGATTGACACTTACCAGGTAATACACTGAAGTTTACCCAGTAAGAGATTGAAACTTACCGGGTAAGTGGGTGAAGCTTTCCCAGTAAGGGGGTGAAACTAACCCAGTAGTGGATTGAAACTTACCCAGTAATGCACTGAAATATACCCGGAAAGAGAGATAAACATACCTGGTAAGAGAGTCTAACCTACCCAGTAACAGAGTGAAACTTACCCAGTAAGAGAATGAAACGTATCCAGTAAGAGGGTGAAAATTACCCAGTAAGAGATTTAAACTTACCCAGTAATGCATTGAAAAGTACCCGGTAAGTGTGTTAAACTTACCCGGTAAAAGAGTGAAACCTACACGGTAAGAGATTGAAACTTACCCAGTAAAGCAACGAAACTTACCCAGCAAGGGATTGAAACATGCACAGTAAGAGCATTAAATTTACCCAGTAAGAGATTGAAATTTACCCGGCAATGCAGTAAAACTTATCCGGTAAGAGAGTGAAAAGAACCCGGTAATGCACTGAAACTTACGAGGTAAGAGATTGAAACTTAACTGGCAAGTGAGTAAAAAAACCCTGGTAAGAGTATGAAACATACCCAGCAAGAGAGTGAAACGTAGCCAGTAAGAGGGTGAAAGTTACCCAGTAAGAGATTTAAACTCACCCAGTGATGCATTGAAATGTACCCGCTAAGAGAAGTAAACTTACCTGGTAAAAGAGTAAAACCTACCCGGTAAGAGATTGAAACTCACCCAGTAAAGCACTGCAACTTACCCAGCAAAGGATTGAAACATGCACAGTAAGTGGGTTAAATTTAGCCAGTAAGAGATTGAAACTTACCTTGCAATGCAGTAAAACTTATCCGGTAAGTGAGTGAAAAGAACCCGGTAATGCACTGAAACTTACCAGGTAATGCAGTGAAAGTTACCCGGTAAGAGATTGAAACGTAACTGGTAAGTGAGTAAATAACCCCCAGCAAGAGATTGAAACTTAACCAGTAAGAGAATAAAACCTACCCGGTATGTGATTGAAATTTACCCAGTATCAAACTGAAACTGAACCGGTAAGAGAGTGAACCTTACCTAGGAAGAGATTGAAACTTACCAGGTAAGTGGGTGAAGCTTTCCCAGTAAGTGGGTGAAAATTACCCGGTAACAGATTGAAACTTATCAATTGATGCACTGATATGTACCCGGTGAGAGAGTTAAACATAACTGGTTAGAGAGTGTAGCCTACCCCGTAAAGCACCGGAACTTAGCCAGTAAGAGATCAAAACCTTCCCAGTAAGAGGGTGAAACTTACCCAGTAAGAGAGTGAAACTTATCCAGTAAGAGATTGAAACCTACGCAGTATTGCACTGAAACTTACCTGGTAAGAGATTGAAACTTACCCAGTAATGCACTGAAACTTACCCGGTAAGAGAGTGAAACTTACCCAGTAATAGAGTGGAATTTACCAGGTAAGAGATTGACAAGTACCAGGTAATACACTGAAGTTTACCCAGTAAGAGATTGAAACTTACCCAGTTAGAGAGTGAAACTTACCTGGTAATACACTGTAGCTTACTCGGTAAAAGAGTGAAACTTACCCTGTAAGAGAGTGAAACATACCCAGTAAGAGAGTGAAACTCATCTGGTAACACACTGAAGCTTACTTCTGTAAAAGAGTGAAAATTACCTGTTGAGAGAGTGAAACTCATCTGGTAACACACTGAAGCTTACTTCTGTAAAAGAGTGAAAATTACCTGTTAAGAGAGTGAAACTCATCTGGTAACACACTGAAGCTTACTTCTGTAAAAGAGTGAAAATTACCTGTTAGGAGAGTGAAACTTACCCGGCAATACACTGAAGCTTACTCGGTAAGAGCTTGAAACTTACCCAGTAAGAGAATGGAAATTACCCATTAAGAGATTGAATTTTACCCGGCAATACACTGAAGCTTGCCCCGGAAGAGATTGAAACTTAGCCGGTAATGATCTGAAACTTACCCGGTAAGAGAGTGAAACTTACCCAGTAATAGAGTGGAACTTACCTGATAAGAGATTGACACTTACCAGGTAATACACTGAAGTTTACCCGGTAAGAGATTGAAACTTACGAAGTTACAGAGTGAAACTTATCTGGTAATACATTGTAGCTTACTCGGTAAAAGAGTGAAACTTACCCTGTAAGAGAGTGAAACGTACCCAGTAAGAGAGTAAAACTCATCTGGTAACAGACTGAAGCTTACTTCTGTAAAAGAGTGAAAATTACCTGTTAAGAGAGTGAAACTTACCAGGCAATACACTGAAGCTTACTCGGTAAGAGTTTGAAACTTACCCAGTAAGAGAATGGAAATTACCCATTAAAAGATTGAATTTTACCCAGCAATACACTGAAGCTTGCCCCGAAAGAGATTGAAACTTAGCCGGTAATGCTCTGAAAAGTACCCAGTAATAGAGTGGAACTTACCTGGTAAGAGATTGACACTTACCAGGTAATAAACTGAAGTTTACCCGGTAAGAGATTGAAACTTACCCAGTTAGAGAGTGAAACTTATCTGGTAATACACTGTAGCTTACTCGGTAAAAGAGTGAAACTTACCCCGTAAGAGAGTGAAACATACGCAGTAAGAGAGTAAAACTCATCTGGTAACAGACTGAAGCTTATTTCTGTAAAAGAGTGAAAATTACCTGTTAAGAGAGTGAAACTTACCCGGCAATACACTGAAGCTTACTCGGTAAGAGTTTGAAACTTACCCAGTAAGAGAATGGAAATTACCCATTAAAAGTTTGAATTTTACCCAGCAATACACTGAAGCTTGCCCCGAAAGAGATTGAAACTTAGCCGGTAATGCTCTGAAACGTACACAGTAATAGAGTGGAACTTACCTGGTAAGAGATTGACACTTACCAGGTAATAAACTGAAGTTTACCCAGTAAGAGATTGAAACTTACCCTGTTAGAGAGTGAAATTTATCTGGTAATACACTGTAGCTTACTCGGTAAAAGAGTGAAACTTACCCCGTAAGAGAGTAAAACGTACCCAGTGACAGTGAAACTCATCTGGTAACACACTGAAGCTTACTTCTGTAAAAGAGTGAAAATTACCTGTTAAGAGAGTGAAACTTACCCGGCAATACACTGAAGCTTACTTGGTAATAGTTTGAAACTTACCCAGTAAGAGAATGGAACTTACCCATTAAGAGAATGAATTTTACCCAGCAATACATTGAAGCTTGCCCCATAAGAGATTGAAACTTAGCCGGTAAAGCACTGAAACCTACACGGTAAGAGTGTGAAACTTACCCAGTAAGAGATTGTAACTTACCCAGAAATGCTCTGAAACTTACCCAGTAAGAGAGCAAAACAAACCTGGTAATGCACTAAAACCTTCCTGTTAATGCACTGAAACTTACCCGGTAAGAGATTGAAACTTAACTGGTAAGTGAGTAAAAAACGCCCGGTAAGAGAGTGAAACTTACCCAGTAAGAGAGTGAAACGTACCCAGTAAGAGGGTGAAACATACCCAGGAAGAGGTTTAAACTTACGCAGTAATGCATTGAAATGTACCAGGTAAGAGAGATAAACTTACCTGGTAAAAGAGTGAAACATATACGCTAAGAGATTGAAATTTACCCAGTAAAGCACTGAAACTTACCCAACAATAGATTGAAACATGCAGAGTAAGTGGTTTAAATTTACCCAGTAAGAGATTGAAACTTACCCGGCAATGCAGTGAAACTTATCCGGTAAGTGAGTGAAAAGAATGCGGTAATGCACTGAAACGTACCAGGTAATGCAGTGAAACCTACCCGGTAAGAGATTGAAACTTAACTGGTAAGTGAGTAAAAAACCCCCAGTAAGAGATTGAAACTTAACCAGTAAGAGAATAAAACCTACCCGGTATGAGATTGAAACTTAGTCAGTATAAAACTGAAACTGACACTTTAAGAGAGTGAACCTTACCTAGCAAGAGATTGAAATTTACCAGGTAAGTGGGTGAAGCTTTCCCAGTAAGGGGGTGAAACTTACCCAGTAAGAGATTGAAACTTACCAATTAATGCACTGGCAACTACACGGTAAGAGAATTAAACATACCTCGTAAGAGAGTGTAACGTACCCTGTAAAGCACTGGAACTTAGCCAGTAAGAGATCGAAACCTTCCCAGTAAGAGGCTGAAACTTACCCAGTAAGAGATTGAAACTTACCCAGTAATGCACTGAAACTTACCCAGTAAGAGATTGAAACTTACCTGGTAAGTGAGTAAAAAACACCCGGTAGGAGAGTGAAACATACTCAGTAAGTCAGTGAAATGTACTCAGTAAGAGGGTGAAACTTACCCAGAAAGATATTTAAACTTAGCCAGTAATGCATTGAAATGTACCCTTAAGAGACATAAACTTACCTGGTAAAAGAGTGAAACCTACCCGGTAAGAGATTGAAACTTTCCCAGTAAAGCACTGAAACTTACCCAGCAATGGATTGAAGCATGCACAGTATGTGCATGAATTTACCCAGTAAGAGATTGAAACTTATCCGGCAATGCAGTAAAACTTATCTGGTAAGAGAGTGAAAAGAACTCGGTAACGCACTGAAACTTACCAGGTAATGCAGTGAAACTTACCCGGTAAGAGATTGAAACTTAACTGGTAAGTGAGTAAAAAACACCCGGTATGAGATTGAAACTTACCATGTAATACACCGAAACAAACCCGATAGGAGAGTGAAACAAACCCGGAAAGAGATTGAAACTTACCAAGTAAATGAGTGAAACTTACTCATCAAGAGAGGAAAACTTAACCGGTAATACACTGAAACTTACCCCCAAAGAGATTGAAAATTACCTGGTAAGAGATTGAAACTTACCAAGTAAGAGAGTGAAAATTAACCACTCAGAGACTAAAGCTAACCAGGTAATGCACTGAAACTTACCCAGTAAGAGAGTGAAACTTACCCGGTAAGAGATTGAAACTTACTCAGTAATGCACTGAAACTTACCTAGTAAGTGGGTGAAGCTTTCCCAGTAAGGGGGTGAAACTTACATGTTAAGAGATTGAAACTTACACTGTAATACACTGAAACAAACCCAATAGGAGAGTGAAACAAACCCGAAAAGAAATTGAAACTTGCCAAGTAAATGAGTGAAACTTACACAGCAAGAGAGTGAAACTTACCCGGTAATACACTGAAACCTACCCAGTAAGAGACTGAAAAATTACCTGGTAAGAAAGTGAAACTTACCCAGTAAGAGATTAAATCTTACCCAGTAATACACTGAAAATTACCCAGTAAGACATTGAAACTTAGCCAGTAATGCACTGAAACTTACCCGGTAATAGAGTGCAACTTGCCTGGTAAGAGATTGACACTTTCCCAGTAAGAGACTGAAACTCATCTGGTAATACACTGAAGCTTACTTCTGTAAAAGAGCGAAACTTACCTTTTAAGAGAGTGAAACTTACCCGGCAAAACACTGAAGCTCACCCGGTAAGAGATTGAAACTTACCCGGTAAGGGAGTGGAACTTACCCGTTAAGAGATTGAAACTTACTCGGCAATACACTGAAGCTTACCCGGTAAGAGATTGAAATTACCCCGTTAGAGAGTGAAACTTACCCGTTAAGAGAGCAACACTGATCCAGTAAGAGATTGAAACTTACCCAGTATCAAACTGAAACTTACCCAGTAAGAGACTGAAACTTACCCGGTCATGCAATGAAACCTACCCAGTAAGTGAGTGAAACGTACCTGGTAAGAGATTGAAACTTAGCTGGTAATGGACTGGAACTTACCCGGTAGGGGAGTGAAACTTTCACTGTAAGAGGGTGAAACTTACCCAGTAAGAGATTGATACTTACCTAATAATGCATTGACATGTACATGGTAAGAGAGTTAAACTTACCTGGTAAGAGAGTGAAACCTGCCCAGTAAGAGATTGAAACATACCCAGTAATGCATTGAACCAAACCCGGTAAGAGGGTGAAACTTACCGGATAAGAGAGTGAATCTTACCCAGCAAGAGATTGAAACATACACAGTAACAGGGTGCAACTTACCCAGCAAGAGATTGAAACTTACCTGGCAATGCGCTGAAACTTAACCGGTAAGAGAGTGAAAAGTTGCCGTTAATGCACTGAAACTTACCCGCTAAGAGAGTGAAGCTTACCCAGTCAGAGAGTAAAACCGATCCGGTAATACACTGAAGCTTACTTGGTAAGAGAATGAAACTTACCCAATAAGAGGTTGAAAATTATCCAGTAAGATAGTGACACCTAAACGGTAATAGATTGAAACTTACCCAGTAATACACTATAACAAACACGGTAAGAGATTGAAACTTACCCAGTAATACACTGAAACAAACCAAGTAAGAGACTGAAACTTACCCGGTAAGAGAGTGAAACGTGCCCAGCAAGAAATTGAAATTTACCTGGCAATGCGCTGAAACCTTACCGGTAACAGAGTGAAAAGTAGCCATTATTGCACTGAAACTTACCCGGAAAGAGATTGAAACTTAACTGGTAAGAGCCTGAAAAACACCCGGTAAGAGATTGAAACTTACCCGGTAAGAGATTGAAACTTACCTGGTAATGCACTGAAACTTACCTGGAAAGAGATTGAAACTTAACTGGTAAGAGCGTGAAAAACACCAGGTAAGAGATTGAAATTTACCCGGTAAGAGATTGAAACTTACCAGGTAATGCACTGAAATGTACCCGGTAATAGAGTTAAACTTACCTGGTAAGAGAGTGAAACCTACCCAGTAAGAGATTGAAAGTTACCCTGTAAGAGGGTGAAACTTACCCAGTAAGAGATTGAATCTTATCCAGTAATGAATTGAACCAAACCCGGTAAGAGGGTGAAACTTACCCAGTGAGAGATTGAATCTTATCCAGTAAAGCGCTGAAATGTACCCGATAAGAGAATTAAATGTACCTGGTAAAAGAGTGGAACCTACCCGGTAAGAGATTGAAACTTACCCAGTAATGCATTGAACCAAACCCGGTAAGAGGGTGAAACTTACCCGGTAAGAGAGTGAATCTTACCCAGCAAGATATTGAAACATACACAGTAACAGGGTGAAACTTACCCAGCAAGAGATTGAATCTTACCTGGCAATGCGCTGAAACTTAACCGGTAAGAGAGTGAAAAGTAGCCGTTAATGCACTGAAACTTACCCAGAAAGAGATTGAAACTTAACTGGTAAGAGAGTGAAAAACATCTTGTAAGAGAGTGAAACTTACCCGGTAAGAGATTGAAACTTACCTGGTAATGCACTGAAACTTACCCGGTGAGTGAAACTTCCCCAGTAAGAGATTGAAACTTACCCAGTAATGCACTGAAATGTACCCTGTAATAGAGTTAAACTTACCTGGTAAGAGAGTGCAAACTACCCAGTTAGAGAGTGAAACTTACTCAGTAAGAGTTTGAAACTTACCCAGCAAGGTTTTGACACTTATCCAGTAAGAGATTGAAACATTCCCCTAATGCACTGAAATGTACCCGGTTAGAGAGTTAAACTTATGTGGTAAAAGATTGAAACCTATCCGGTAAGCAATTGAAACTTACCCAGTAATGCACTGAAACAAACCCGGTATGAGGGTGAGACCTACCTGGCAATACACTGAAGCTTACCCAGTTAGAGCTTGGAACTTACCCATTAAGAGATTGAAACTTAGTCGGTAATACACTGATGCTTACCCTGTAAGAGATTGAAATTTACCCAGTATCGCACTGAAACTTAACCAGCAAGAAAGTGAAACTTACCCATTAAGAGATTGAATCTTACCCGGTAAGAGATTGAATCTTACCAAGTAATGCACTGGAACTTACCCGGTAAGAGAGTGAAATTTACCCAGTAAGAGACTGAAATTTACCCAGTAATGCACTAAAATGTACACAGTAAGAGAGTGAAACTGACCCAGTAACAGGGTGAAACATACGCAGTAAGAGATTGAAACATACCCAGTAAGAGATTGAAATTTACACAATAATGCACTGAAACATACCCAGTAAGGGAGTGAAACATACCCGGTAAGAGATTAAAACTTGCCTAGAATTGCACTGAAACTTACCCGGTAAGAAATGGCAACATTCCCAGTAACGCACTGAAACTTACATGGTAAAAGATTGAAACTTATCGGTAATGCACTGATATTTACACGGTAAGAGAGTGAATCTTACCCAGTAAGATAGATTAACTTACCCGGTAATGCACTGAAACTTACCCGGTAAGAGAGTGAAACTTACCCGGTAATAAACTGTAGCTTACTCACTAAAAGAGTGAAACTTACGTGGTAAGAGTGCGTAACGTTCCCACTAAGAGAGTGAAACTCATCTGGTAATACGGTGAAGCTTACTTGGTAAAAGAGTGAAAGTTACCCGCTAAGAGAGTGAAACAAACCCAGTCAGAGAGTGAAACCAATCCGGTAATACGCTGGAGCTTATTGGTAAGAGAGTGAAACTTACCCGATTAGAGGTTGAAACTTATTCAGTAAGAAAGTGAAACCTACACGGTAATAGATTGAAACTTACCCAGTAATGCACTGAAACAAACCAGGTAAGAGAGTGAAACATACCCAGTGAGAGGGTGAAACTTACCCGGGAATACGCTGAATCTTACCCGATAAGAGATTGAAATTACCCGGTTAGAGAGTGAAACTTACCCGTTAAAAGAGCAAAACTTATCCAGTAAGAGATTGAAACTTACCCAGTATCGCACTGAAACTTACCCAGTAAGAGACTGAAACTTACCCAGTAAGTGAGTGAAACGTACCCGGTAAGAGATTGAAACTTAGCTGGTAATGGACTGGAACTTACCCGGTAGGGGAGTGAAACTTTCCCTGTAAGAGGGTGAAACCTACCCAGTAAGAGATTGAAACTTACCTAATAATGCATTGAAATGTACACGGTAAGAGAGTTAAACTTACCTGGTAAGAGAGTGAAACCTACCTGGTAAGAGAGTTAAATGTACCTGGTAAAAGAGTGGAACCTACCCGGTAAGAGATTGAAACTTACCCAGTAATGCACTGAACCAAACCCGGTAAGAGGGTGAAACTTACCCGATAAGAGAGTGAATCTTACCCAGCAAGAAATTGAAACATACACAGTAAGAGGGTGCAACTTACCCAGCAAGAGATTGAAAGTTACCTGGCAATGCGCTGAAACTTAACCGGTAAGAGAGTGAAAAGTAGCCGTTAATGCACTGAAACTTACCCAGAAAGAGATTGAAACTTAACTGGTAGGAGAGTGAAAAACACCCTGTAAGAGAGTGAAACTTACCCAGTAAGAGACTGAAACTTACCTGGTAATGCACTGAAACTTACCCGGTGAGTGAAACTTGCCCAGTAAGAGTTTGAAACTTACCCAGCAAGTTGGTGAAACTTATCCAGTAAGAGTTTGAAACATTCCCAGTAATGCACTGAAATGTACCCGGTAAGAGATTTAAACTTACCTGGTAAAAGATTGAAACCTTTCCGGTAAGCAATTGAAACTTACCCAGTAATGCATTGAAACAAACCCGGTATGTGGGTGAAACGTATCTGGCAATACACTGAAGCTTACCCAGTAAGAGCGTGGAACTTACCCATTAAGAGATTGAAACTTGACCGGTAATACACTGAAGCTTACCCTGTAAGACATTGAAACTTACCCAGTATCACACTGAAACTTAACCAGCAAGAGAGTGAAACTTACCCATTAAGAGATTGAATCTTACCCAGTTACGTACTGAAAGTTACCCAGTAAGAGATTGAAACTTACCCAGTAAAGCATTGAATCTTACCCAGTAAGTGAGCGATACCTACCCAGTAAGAGGGTGAAACTTACCCTGTAAGAGATGGAAACTTATCCAATAATGCACTGAAATGTACCCGGTAATAGAGTTAAACTTACCTGGTAAGAGAGTGAAACCCACCTAGTAAGAGAGTGAAACTTACCCAGTAAGAATTTGAAACTTACCCAGCAAGATGGTGAAACTTACCCAGTAAGAGATTGAAACATTCCCAGTAATGCACTGAAATGTACCCAGTTAGAGAGTTAAACTTAGCTCGTAAGAGATTGAAACTTACCCAGTAAGAGATTGAAACTTAACCGGTAAGACATTGAAACTTAGCCAGTAATGCACAGAAACTTTCCTGGTAAGTGAGTGAAACTTACCCAGTACGAGATTGAAACTTACCCAGTAATGCACTGAAATTTACCCAGTAAGAGAATGAAAGTTACCCAATAATGCACTGAAATGTACCCAGTAAGAGAATGAAAGTTACCCAATAAGAGGGTGAAACAAACGCAATAAGAAATTGAAATTTACCCAGTTAAAAGATTGAAATTTACCCAGTAATGCACTGAAACAAACCCGATATGAGGGTGAAACTTACCTGGCAATACATTGAAGCTTACCCAGTTAGAGCGTGGAACTTACCCATTAAGAGATTGAAACTTAGCCGGTAATACACTGAAGCTTACCCTGTAAGACATTGAAACTTACCCAGTATCACACTGAAACTTAACCAGCAAGAGAGTGAAATTACACATTAAGAGATTGAATCTTACCCAGTTACGTACTGAAAGTTACCCAGTAAGAGATTGAAACTTACCCAGTAAAGCATTGAATCTTACCAGTAAGAGAGCGAAACCTACCCAGTAAGAGGGTGAAACATACCCTGTAAGAGATGGAAACTTATCCAATAATGCATTGAAATGTACCCGGTAAGAGAGTTAAACTTAGCTCGTAAGAGATTGAAACTTAACTGGTAAGACAGTCAAACTTCGCCAGTAATGCACAGAAACTTACCTGGTAAGTGAGTGAAACTTACCCAGTAAGAGGGTGAACCTTACGCAGTAAGAGATTGAAAATTATCCATTAAGAGATTGAAATTTACCCAGTAATGCACTAAAATGTACACAGTAAGAGAGTGAAACTGACCCAGTAAGAGGGTGAAACATACGCAGTTAGAGATTGAAACTTACCCAGTAAGAGATTGAAATTTACCCAGTAATGCACTAAAACATACCAAGTAAGGGAGTGAAACATACCCGGTAAGAGATTAAAACTTGCCTAGTATTGCACTGAAACTTACCCGGCAAGAAATGTCAACATACCCAGTAACCCACTGAAACTTACATGGTAAAAGATTGAAACTTATCGGTAATGCACTGATATTTACCCGGTTGAGAGTGAATCTTACCCAGTAAGATAGTTTAACTTACCCGGTAATGCACTGAAACTTACCCGGTAAGAGAGTGAAACTTACCCGGTAATAGTGTGAAACTTAGCCGGTAAGAGATTGACACATACCACATAATACACTGAGGCTGACCCGATAAGAGTTTGAAACTTTCCCGGTAAGTGATTGAAACTTACCCAGTAAGAGGGTGAAACTCATCCGGTAATACACTGTAGCTTACTCAATAAAAGAGTGAAACTTACGCGGTAAGAGTGCATAACGTTCCCAGTAGAGTGTGAAATTCATCTGGTAATATAGTGAAGCTTACATGGTAAAAGAGTGAAACTTACCCGCTAAGAGAGGGAAGCATATCCAGTAAGAGAGTGAAACCGATTCGGTAATACACAGAAGCTTACTTCGTAAGAGAGTGAAACTTACCCGATAAGAGATTGAAACTTATCCAGTAAGAAAGTGAAACCTACACGGTAATAGATTGAAACTTACCCAGTAATACACTGGAACAAACTCGGTAAGAGATTGAAACTTACCCAGTAAGAGAGTGAAGCCTGCCCGGTACGAGATTGAAACTTAACCAGTAATGCACTGAAACAAACCAGGTAAGAGAGTGAAACTTACCCGGTAATACACTGAAACTTACCCGGTAAGAGATTGAAATTACCCGGTTAGAGAGTGAAACTTACCCGGTTAGTGAGTGAAACTTACCCGGTAAGAGATTGAAACTTACCTGGTAATGGACTGGAACTTACCTGGTAGGTGAGTGAAACTTTCCCTGTAAGAGGGTAAAACTTACCTAGTAAGAGATTGAAACTTACCTAATAATACATTGAAATGTACATGGTAAGAGAGTTAAACTTACCTGGTAAGAGAGTGAAACCTACCCAGTAAGAGATTTAAACTTACCCTGTAAGAGGGTGATACTTACCCAGTAAGAGATTGAATCTTATCCAGTAAAGCACTGAAATGTACACGGTAAGAGAGTTAAACATACCTGGTAAAAGAGTGGAACCTACCCAGTAAGAGATTGAAACTTACCCAGTAATGCACTGAAACTTACCCAACGACATTGAAGGGACAGCGATATATTTCCAAGTCAGGATGGTGGGTGACTTGGAGGGGAATTTCCAGCTGGTGATGTTCCCATCTATCTACTGCTCTTGTCCTTTTAGGTAGTAGTGGTCGTGGGTTTGGAAGTTGCTGTCTCCTAAACCTTGGTGAATCCCTGCATTGGCCGGGTTGGGTTTGTCCTGCTTTTTGTGTACAGGACATACAACTTTCCACATAGCCGGTTAGATGCCAGTGTTGTAGCTGTACTGGACCCAGTCTAGCATCTATGTCATTTAGGATTCGGCCAAGGTAGTGTTATTACTGAACCACTCTTGGTGATGGACATTGAAGTCTCCCACCCAGAGTACATTCTGCACCCTTGCCATCCTCAGTGCTTCCTCCAAGTGATGTTCAACATGGAGGAGCACTGATTCATTAGCTGAGGGAGAGCGGTACGTTGTAATCAGCAGGAGGTTTCCTTGCCCAATTTTGACCTGATGCCATGAGACTTCATGGGGTCCAGAGTCAATGTTGAGGATTCCCAGGGCAATTCCCTCCTAACTATATACCACTGTGCCACCACCTCTGCTGGGCCTGTCCTTCTGGTGGGACAGGACTTATCCAGGTATGGTAATGGTTGTGTACGTTTCAGAGCGTTATCAGCTGAGTTTCAGCATGTTACCAGGTAAGTTTCAGGTGAGTTTCAATATGTTACCAGATCTGATTCAGAGGTTGGGATTTTCTGGTCCTGCCTGTGGCCATTTTGGCTGCTCTCCAAGTCTTCCCGTCCCACCCATGATGCTACCCACCACTGGTGTGACCAGAAAGTCTCACTGGTATTTCTGCTGGTAATATTCTGGTAATATTCTCCCTCTCTAACAGCACTGTAGGTGTACCTACACCACATGGACTGCAGCGATTCAAGAAGGCAGCCCACCACCACCTTCTCAAGGGCAATTTGGGATGGCCCAGCCAGTGATGCCCACATCCCATGAAAAATTTTTTAAAAAACTTTGGAACTTAACCAGTAATATACTGAAACTTAGATGGTAAAATATTGAAACTTACGTTGTGAAATATTGAACATTTCCTTGTAATATTGTAACATTTTGTTGGTAAAATATTGATAATTACCCTGTAAGCTTATGAAATTTGCCCTGTGAAGCAAAATAAAGTTTTGCATTTATGTAACCCCTGTAAGGAACATATCTTTTTATCTAAAAGGAAAATACTGCGGATGCTGAAAATCTGAAACAAAAACAGCAATTTTTGTTTTTGTTTCTTTTTATTTTTTGTTGGACTGTGGATTAGGATTGCAATGGCTGCAGTTTGAGAGACATGTGCACTGGGACAGGATGAGAGGTATATACAATGTCACAGTCCTGGAACAGAGTGTGCCATAAAAGACAGGATGGTGCCGGAAAGGAGTCCTGGACCAAGAGAGCTGCTTGGCAACAGCATTTAATTGGCTCCTGATCAGATGACCAGGGTTTTGTGTAGTAGCATTGAAGCAGAAAGATCCTGGCCTGCAAAGAGAAAACATCTAAAATCTCTTTTCCTCATATCTGTATAACCTGGTCGTTCTCTGAGGTAAAAAGGACAAGGGGAAAACCACTGTTAGAGGCATTGAAAGGCAAGTTCTGAATCAATTAATTAAATATCAAAGAGGGCTGGAAGACAACCTTTTGTCATCAACAAGAACTGAAAGGAATTTGGAAGGCATTAATCAAAATCAACCCATCAAACCCTGTACTCCAGATTGGTGCTATTGAACTGTTTTATCCCCCCCTTAAAATCCATGGTGTGTATCTTGTATACGTGTGTGTGTGTGTGTGTGTGTGTGTGTGTGTGTGTGTGTGTGTGTGTGTGTGTGTGTGTGTGTGTGTGTGTGTGTGTGTGTGTGTGTGTGTGTGTGTGTGTGTGTGTGTGTACGTACGTATGTATATATATGTATAGGATTTAAGAAGGGGGTAGAGTTTAGGTTATAATGTTAACAGCTAGCAGTTCATATTTCTTTCTTTTGCCACTGGTTAATGACAATTTGTTTAATAAACAGTTATTTTCTCATTAAGTTTACAAACCTGGTGCTTGTATTCTGTTAACCTAAATTAAACAATTAGGTAGAACTGGGGCAATCTGATGGTTTGGTCAAACTTTTCACATTTGTTGTGGCTCAGGGAACAGTGGGGCTGATATTACAGTGAACTATCCCCAGTAAATCATGACATCCCTTTCTCAACCTCGGGGTGTTCCAAAGCACTTTCTAGCCACTGAGATGCTTTTGAGGTGTTGTTGCTGCTGGAATGCAGGAACTGTAGCAGCTAGGTTGCACGGCACAAGCTCTCACACTCCAAGGTGTTAATGCCCAGATAATCTGTTTTTATGATGTTGATTGAAGGATAAATATTGGTGAATCATTGTATTAGATACAGAGTAAAGCTCCATCTGCACTGTCTCCATTAAACACTCCCTGGACAGGTACAGCACAGGGTTAGATCCAGAGTAAAGCTCCCTCTACACTGTCCCATTAAACACTCCCAGGACAGGTACAGCACAGGGTTAGATACAGAATACAGCTCCCTCTACACTGTCCCCATCAAACATTCCCAGGACAGGTACAGCACAGGTTAGATACAGAGCAAAGCTCCATCTACACTGTCCCCATCAAACATTCCCAGGACTGGTACAGCATGGGGTTAGATACAGAGTAAACCTCCCTCTGCTGTGTCCCCATCAAACACTCCCAGGACAGGTACAGCAGGGGGTTAGATACAGAATAAAGCTCCCTCTACACTGCCCTTATCAAACACTCCCAGGGCTGGTACAGCAAGGGCTTAGATGCAGAGTAAAGCCCCCTCCACACTGTCCCCATCAAATACTCCCAGGACAGGTACAGCACAGGGTCAGATACAGAGTAAAGCTCTCTCTACACTGTTCCCATCAAACACTCCCAGGACAGGTACAACACAGGGTCAGATACAGAGTAAAGCTCTCTCTTTCTCTCACAGTGCCTTCACTCCTGAGATTTTTGTCTGATAATGCTATTGTCTCCTCTATCTGCACATTCAGCTAACATCCCCAAGTCCACCACCCTCCTCCTCATCCACTGTGAAAAGACTACTCATCAGATCTGTCACTAAGTCCCTCCACATACCTACCTCATTGGTGACTTGCTGAAACTTTACTTTTGATTTCTTGTGGTCCGTCTTCAAATCCCTCACCAACCCCCATCCATACTGCCCCATCAATCCATTCCTAAACTTTGCTTCCTCAAACCTCCCCAAGCATCAACTCTCTTTATATTTGCAAGGACAGACTGTAGACATCCTTCTCTGTAGGAGAGAGAGAGAGAAAGGTGGTTTTATGGCTTCAGGGTCACCACTCCACATCAGGCAGATAGGCAGGCATCCAGAAGCTACCACAGCTGGTATGGGGATTGAGCTTGCGCTGTTGCTGTAATTCTACTCCACATTGTAACCAATAAGTCAAAAGATCCCCACTCAAATTTCCACCTCCTCTTCCTCAAGTGCCTTACCTGCCTCAGCTTCTGTTCCTGCTAAGAATGCTGGGTCCCCAATCCATGTTAGTGTCAGGCTGTTTTGATCCCTAAGACATGGAGATGAGCTCCATCACCTTGCTGTATCTCAGAGAACCTGGTTTTGAACATAAAAACAAAAAAACTGCGGATGCTGGAAATCCAAAACAAAAACAGAATTACCTGGAAAAACTCAGCAGGTCTGGCAGCATCGGCGGAGAAGAAAAGAGTTGACGTTTCGAGTCCTCATGACCCTTCGACAGAACTTGATTTCGAGTCCAAGAAAGAGTTGAAATATAAGCTGGTTTAAGGTGTGTGGGGAGGGTGGTGTGGGGGGGAGGTTTGGGTGGGGGGAGAGAGAGAGAAGTGGAGGGGGTTGGTGTGGTTGTAGGGACAAACAAACAGTGATAGAAGCAGATCATCAAAAGATGTCACAAACAACAGAACAAAAGAACACATAGGTGTTAAAGTTGGTGATATTATCTAAACGAATGTGCTAATTAAGAATGGATGGTAGGGCACTCAAGGTATAGCTCTAGTGGGGGTGGGGGGAGCATAAAAGATTTAAAAATGTTTACAAATACTGGAAATATGTGGGAAAAGAAAAATCTATATAATTTATTGGAAAAAAGAAAAGGAAGGGGGAAACAGAAAGGGGGTGGGGATGGAAGAGGGAGCTCAAGACCGAAAGTTGTTGAATTCAATATTCAGTCCGGAAGGCTGTAAAGTGCCTAGTCGGAAGATAAGGTGTTGTTCCTCCAGTTTGCATTGGGCTTCACTGGAACAATGCAGCAAGCCAAGGACAGACATGTGGGCAAGTGAGCAGGGTGGAGTGTTAAAATGGCAAGCGACAGGGAGGTTTGGGTAATTCTTGCGGACAGACCGCAGGTGTTCTGCAAAGCGGTCGCCCAGTTTTCTTTTGGTCTCTCCAATGTAGAGGAGAGCATATTGGGGGCAATGAATGCAGTAGACTAAGTTGGGGGAAATGCAAGTGAAATGCTGCTTCACTTGAAAGGAGTGTTTGGGCCCTTGGACGGTGAGGAGAGAGGAAGTGAACGGGCAGGTGTTGCATCTTTTGCGTGTGCATGGGGTGGTGCCATAGGAGGGGGTTGAGGAGTAGGGGGTGATGGAGGAGTGGACCAGGGTGTCCCGGAGGGAACGATCCCTATGGAATGCCGATAGGAGGGGTGAAGGGAAGATGTGTTTGGTGGTGGCATCATGCTGGAGTTGGCGGAAATGGGCGGAGGATGATCCTTTGAATGCGGAGGCTGGTGGGGTGATAAGTGAGGACAAGGGGGACCCTATCATGTTTCTGGGAGGGAGGAGAAGGCATGAGGGCGGATGCATGGGAGATGGGCCGGACACGGTTGAGGGCCCTGTCAACGACCATGAGTGGAAAACCTCGGCTAAGGAAGAAGGAGAACATGTTAGAGGAACTGTTTTTGAAGGTAGCTCATCGGAACAGATACGATGGAGGCGAAGGAACTGAGAGAATGGGATGGAGTCCTTACAGGAAGTGGGGTGTGAGGAGCTGTAGTCAAGGTAGCTGTGGGAGTCGGTAGGTTTGTAATGGATATTGGTGGACAGTCTATCACCAGAGATTGAGACAGAGAGGTCAAGGAAGGGAAAGGAAGTGTCAGAGATGGACCACGTGAAAATGATGGAGGGGTGGCGATTGGCAGCAAAATTAATAAATTTTTCCAAGTCCTGACGAGAGCATGAAGCAGCACCGAAGTAATCATCGATGTACCGGAGAAAGCGTTGTGGAAGGTGGCCGGAGTAGGACTGGAACAAGGAATGTTCCACATACCCCATAAAGGGAGAGGCATAGCTGGGGCCCATGCGGGTACCCATAGCCACACCTTTTATTTGGAGGAAGTGAGAGGAGTTGAAGGAGAAATTGTTCAGTGTGAGAACAAGTTCAGGCAGACAGAGGAGATTAGTGGTGGATGGGGATTGTTTGGGCCTCTGTTAGAGGAAGAAGCTAAGGGCCCTCAGACCATCCTGATGGGGGATGGAGGTGTAGAGGGATTGGACGTCCATGTTGAAGAGGAAGTGGTTGGGGCCAGGGAACTGGAAATTGTTGATGTGACGTAAGGTGTCAGAGGAATCACGGATGTAGGTGGGAAGGGACTGGACAAGGGGAGAGAGAAGGGAGTCAAGATAACGAGAAATGAGTTCTGTGGGGCAGGAGCAAGCTGAGACGATCGGTCTACCGGGGCAGTTCTGTTTGTGGATTTTGGGTAGGAGATAGAAGCTGGCCGTCCGAGGTTGGATGACTATCAGGTTGGAAGCTGTGGGAGGAAGATCCCCAGAGGAGATGAGGTCAGTGACAGTCCTGGAAACAATGGCTTTATGTTCAGTGGCGGGGGGGTCATGTTCCAGGGAGAGGTAGGAGGAAATGTCTGTGAGTTGACGCTCAGCCTCCACGAGGTAGAGGTCAGTGCGCCAGACAACAACAGCACCACCCTTGTCAGCGGGTTTGATGACAATGTCAGGGTTCGACCTGAGAGAATGGAGTGCATTAAGTTCAGAGAGAGAGAGAGATTAGAATGGGTGAGAGGAGCAGAAAAATTGAGACGACTAATGTCGCGCCGACAGTTCTCAATGAAAAGATCAAGAGAAGGTAAGGATCCAGAGGGAGGGGTCCAGGTGGAGGGGGAATATTGGAAGTGGGTGAAAGGATCCATTGAACAGGGAGAGGACTCCTGCCCAAAGAAGTGAGCCCGGAGACGAAGACGGCGGAAGAAGAGTTCAGCATCATGCCGAGCCCAAAATTCATTGAGGTGAGGGCGTAAGGGTATGAAATTAAGTCCTTTGCTGAGCACTGAACGTTCAGCATCAGAGAGGGGAAGGTCAGGGGGTATAGTGAATACACGGCTGGGGCTGCGATTGGAAGATGGGGTGGGGACGAAGGGACAGGCAGGGGTGGAGGGTCCTAGATGGGTGTTGGTGTCGATGAGTTGTTGGAGCTTGTGTTCCTTAGCACTTGAGAGAAAGAGAAAAAGTTTCTTGTTGAGGCGTTGGATGAGCCGAAGAATAAGAATGGGTACCCGCATGGACCCCAGCTATGCCTGTTTCTTTATGGGGTATGTGGAACATTCCTTGTTCCAGACCTACTCTGGCCCCCTTCCACAACTCTTTCTCCGGTACATCGATGATTACTTCGGTGCTGCTTCATGCTCTCGTCCGGACTTGGAAAAATTTATTAATTTTGCTTCCAATCTCCACCCCTCCATCATTTTCACGTGGTCCATCGCTGACATTTCCTTTCCCTTCCTTGACCTCTCTGTCTCAATCTCTGGTGATAGACTGTCCACCAATATCCATTACAAACCTACCGACTCCCACAGCTAGCTCGACTACAGCTCCTCACACCCCACTTCCTGTAAGGACTCCATCCCATTCTCTCAGTTCCTTCGCCTCCATCGCATCTGTTCCGATGATGCTACCTTCAAAAACGGTTCCTCTAACATGTCCTCCTTCCTTAACCGAGGTTTTCCACCCATGGTCGTTGACAGGGCCCTCAACCGTGTCCGGCCCATCTCCCATGCATCCGCCCTCACGCCTTCTCCTCCCTCCCAGAAACATGATAGGCTCCACCTTGTCCTCACTTATCACCCCACCAGCCTCCGCATTCAAAGGATCATCCTCCGCCATTTCCGCCAACTCCAGCATGATGCCACAACCAAACACATCTTCCCTTCACCCCCCCTATCGCCATTCCGTAGGGATCGTTCCCTCCGGGACACCCTGGTCCACTCCTCCATCACCCCCTACTCCTCAACCCCATCCTATGGCACCACCCCATGCCCACGCAAAAGATGCAACACCTGCCCCTTCACTTCCTCTCTCCTCACCGTCCAAGGGCCCCAACACTCCTTTCAAGTGAAGCAGCATTTTACTTGCATTTCCCCCAACTTAGTCCACTGCATTCGTTGCTCCCAATGTGGTATCCTCTACATTGGAGAGACCAAACGTAAACTGGGTGACCGCTTTGCAGAACACCTGCGTTCTGTCCACAAGAATTACCCAAACCTCCCTGTCGCTTGCCATTTTAACACTCCACCCTGCTCTCTTGCCCACATGTCTGTCCTTGGCTTGCTGCATTGTTCCAGTGAAGCCCAATGCAACCTGGAGGAACAACACCTCATCTTCCGACTAGGCACTTTACAGCCTTCCGGACTGAATATTGAATTCAACAACTTTCGGTCTTGAGCTCCCTCCTCCATCCCCACCCCCTTTCTGTTTCCCCCTTCCTTTTTTTTCCAATAAATTATATAGATTTTTCTTTTCCCACGTATTTCCAGTATTTGTAAATATTTTTAAATCTTTTATGCTCCCCCACCCCCACTAGAGCTATACCTTGAGTGCCCTACCATCCATTCTTAATTAGCACATTCGTTTAGATAATATCACCAATTTTAACACCTATGTGTTCTTTTGTTCTGTTGTTTGTGACATCTTTTGATGATCTGCTTCTATCACTGCTTGTTTGTCCCTACAACCACACCAACCCCCTCCACTTCTCTCTCTCTCCCCCACCCAACCGCACCCCCCCGCACCCCCACCCCCATATAGCTTAAACCAGCTTATATTTCACCCCTTTCTTGGACTCACTCAAGTTCTGTCGAAGGATCATGAGGACTCGAAACGTCAACTCTTTTCTTCTCTGCCAATGCTGCCAGACCTGCTGAGTTTTTCCAGGTAATTCTGTTTTTGTTCTGGTTTTGAACATGTTGCTCCTGGTTGTGAATTCTTGCTCACCAAGAAGTGAAGAAGTGATATGAAAAACTTGGGTTTACAAAGCACAATGTTTGACCAAGGGAGTGAGCTAGATGTGCCCTGGCTGTCTCGATTCTTAACACACTCCCAGTTTGGGCAGCTTCATGCCAATTACCCAATTTATATCAATGTACCTTCCATGTGAGCCCAGTGACTACTCTTCGAATCCAGGGAAGGTGAACTTGACCCTGCCCTTATCTGAAGGATCACTGAATCACGTCTGACCATGACCAACTACACCCAGAACTTCTTCAGAACAGTCTTGGTTAACTCTGGTTCTCCCTCCACAGATGCTGCCAGACCTGCTGAGTTTTTCCAGCACTTTGTTCTTATTTCAGATCTTCAGGATCCACAGTATTTTGCTTTCATGATCCCACTTTTGCTCCATTTCCCTTAATACCTTTGGTTAACAAAAATCTATCAACCTCTGATATAAAATGAACAGTTGAACGAACATCAGCTACATTTGTGGAAGAGAGTTCCAATCTTCTTCCACCCTTTCTGGGCTGAAAGGTTTCCCACTTTATTGCTGAAAAAAATAACTCTAAATTTTAGACTACCCCCTCGTCTTAAACTGCCAATCAGGAGAAATCCTTCCTCTCCACCCCCTTTAAATCTTAAAAACTTCCATCAGACCATCCCTCACTCTTCTAAATTCTGGGGAATGCAACCCTACTTTGTGTGATGTCTCCTTGTAATTAGAAGAAATAGATACACGGAGCGCCTACCAAACACTACATTTCCAATGACTTAATCAAATATTTCAATCCCTGTTATGTGGCAGATTCGCTTGATAAAATTAGGATGATGCAGTTAATCCAGTGAAAAGAGAATGCTTCACAGTGGGGGAGGAGAATTTACAGACAGCAGTTTTTACAGCCTCGTGGATAATGCACCTTTGTTGTCTGCATTTGAAAGAGATGTCTTTAACCTTCCTTTGTCACAGACACACTCAGCATTGTCATTCCAATCACACATGGTGCTTGACAGAAAACTAGGTGTGGGTTTGAAGATATCCTACTGGGAATTGAGCATGGGAAAAAACAGCATTTAGCACAGCAAAATGAGACTTTCAGAGCGGAGGTTAAGAGGATTCACACCCCTGGAATTGTCCTGAAGGAGCGTCACAGCTCTTGTGTTGGTGGCAAAAATCTCTTGTGTATTTTAGTGACAGTCTCCACGGAATCCTTTCACTGTAGCTCAGTCTTGTTTTAATATACTGGATAGTGGAAGGACAGTTCCTACATATAATACCTCACTCTTGCCAAAACAAATAGAAGCAGACAAGTCAAAAAATAGACAGGATTTCAGCCAATCACCTTCTAATTATTAGGTTGTGTTGGGAAGGTGTGAAAAATGCTCATCCTTCCACCTCATTACAATTTGGGTGATTTGACTGAATTTGATTTAGTTTAGTCCCTATCTACAATAATAAGATATTGCACACACTGTAATATGAGTACATTACCTAATGTCACACTTCACTATATAGCACTCAACCTGGGGATTGGAGATTGATGAGCGCAAGATCTTCACTTGGTTTGGAAGAATTAAGGTGAAGCAAAGAGGATGGTTATGTCTGGGTCTGGCTGGGGTTAGGGTCTGGCTAGGGTTAGGGTCTGACTGGGGCTCGGACCTAGCTGGGTGGTTGGTGGGTAGGTTGAGCGTGACGGTACTCTGAATAGTGAATGTGGTAACTGTACTCTAACTGGTGAATGTGTTAAATGTACTCTAACTGGCAAATCTGGCAAGTCTACTTAAACTAGTGCATGTGTTCAGTGTACCCTGTAAAGAACATATTTTTATTTTTTTGGACTGTGGGTTTAAGATTGGACTGTGGCTTTAAAAACAACCATAGCTGCAGTTTAAAAGAGGTGTTCACTAGAGCAGGAAGAAGAAAATCTGCAATGTTGCTATCCATGGCATGTGCCATGTTGGACAGATTGGTGCTGGAAAGGAGCCCTGGTTTAAAAGGAAACTGCCGAGCAATGACGTTTTGATTGGCTCCTGACCAAGTGGCCAGGTTCTGTGTGAGGTTAATGCCGTAGATCAGCTCCTATCCTGAAAAAAGCAAAGACCTGAAACCTTCTGTCTCCTGTATTTTGTAAGACTCCAGTAATCCTGCCATAGTAGCTAGCTGGCTATTCCTCACATCACTAGTTTTTTGAGAAATCCCGCTTAGGAGGAAAAGAGGAAAAATCACCAATAGAGACATTAAAAGCAAATTTCAAACAGAGAACCACAGACTGCAAGTGTTGGAAGACCACCTCTTGTCAGCCACAACAACCAGCAAAGATTTTGGAAAAAAGCAATCAAATCCACCCACCTGACCCTGAGCTCTGGATTGGTGCTATTAAACTATTTTATCTCACCCTTAAAATCCATGTTTTGTGTGTCTTATGGACAGAATTTAGCCCTTGTTGGGCAGGCTCGGCAGGGGCGGGCAGGAAGCTGACTGCGATCAGGGCCGGACTGCAAATTCATGCTGGTGGCCCAATGTAAAACACAAACAGCAGCACTCAGCACTGCCTGTGTGGGCCAGGGGGCAGTGCGAGTGCGAACTTCGCACGCAAACCTCCCTGAGGCACAGAGCCACCTCGGGGAGTTCAAGAGTTTTCAGAAAAATAAATAAAGGCACATATAATGTTATAAAACATGTCCCCTCATGTACACTGTCACATGAGCAGGGACACATTATGAATTAAATTTTAAAATTTTTATTTTATTTTTATTTGCTGTTGGAAATCTCATTCAGTCTGTGGATGAGGTTTCCTAAAAAGTGCAAAGGCCGCTTGGCCTTTTTGCCTATCCGCCAACCGTAAAGTTGGATGAGCAGCAAAAAATGTAAGTTAATTACTACTTTAATGGCCTTACCAGACCTTTTAATTGTTGGTGAACGCGCTGCCAATTCCCGCATGTTGATGTCAGGAAGCTCACCCAACCTCAACTCACAATAAGCAAGTCAGGCGCGCGCCCACCTGCCGAGATGGAAATTCTGGTGTGTGTTTGTGTGTGTGTCTGTGTGTGTGTGTGTGTGTGTGTGTGTGGCTGACGATTATGAGCTGATCCATAAAACCAAACCTTTTTTCCATCACCCCCATAATTATGAAAAAGATAGAAAATAGGAGAGTGAAAGAAAGGAAAGTAAACAGGGTAAAGAATGGACAGCTGGGAATACCTTGAGATCTCCTCCCCAGATCAGGAAGGAAGGTACTGAGGGTGGAGGTGAAACTCGAAGGCCTAAGTGTTCCCACTGTAATAAAGTGGGACACGTTTGTTCAGAATGCTGGGAGTTGCGAGGGAAGCCCATGGTTTATTGGAACTCGTAACAGTGTGTCCGAAAAGGGAACTCAAAAAGAAAATGCCGCGGAACAAATTGTAGCTTTAACTACAAATAAGGGCCTGGAGGTAAACACTGCTATGAATGTCGGTGAAGTGAAAAAGTTAGGTGAGAGATATAAAGGGTTTTTGACTATAGGAAAGATAGCTCCTTTTTCATCAAATGATGTAGCTCAACCCATAACTATATTAAGAGGCACAGGAGCTACTCAAACTCTTTTGCTGGAGAAGGACCTAGTTTTCCCTCCAGAGGGTTCAATGAAAGTTAAAGTATTGGTAAATGGGATAAGTAGAGAGTATATCCTGGGTCCATTGTACAAAGTGCAATTAGAGTGTGATTTGTTGTCTGGGTCTGGGATTGTAGGATTGGTTAAGAAATTACCCGTGGATGGAGTTGATTTACTCCAGGGGAATGATTTGACAGGAGTGAAGGTTACAGCTTCGCCCATTATTAAGGAAAGTCCGAGAGAGGCTAAAGAGACAGAACAGTTACAAGAACAAGTTCCATTGTGTGTGATGACCAGAGCAATGGCTAAACAAAGTCCATCACCAGAGATCAAAGCTGTACCACGAGCAGATGTCAGAGTAGCCGAAACTTTCTTTAAGGATGAGGATAATTCAAAGGAAGTGTTTGGCAGGTCTTCATTAATTGAGGCTCAGAAAGCAGAACAAGAGTTAAACAAGTTAACACAGTCAGCTCACACTGATGCGGAAGAAGTTCCGGAGTGCTATTACATTAAAAACCAAGTTCTGATGAAGAAGTGGAGACACCCTCACAGACCTGTGGATGAGGAATGCACTGTTGTGCATCAGATAGTGGTACCACCCAAATACCGTAAAGAGATATTGCAAATAGCACATGAGATTCCCATGGCAGGACGTGTAGGAATATGGAAAACCCAAGCATCAATAAACAGACATTTTACCTGGCCAAGACTTCATAAGGAATAGTGTAATTTTGTAGAAAGTGCCATACATGTCAGGTAGTTGGTAAACTTCATCATGTAATCAAACCAGCACCTTTAATACTCATACTGGTTTTTGAAGACTAATTTAGTTGGATAATAGTAGATTGTGTAGGGCCATTACCCAAAACGAAAACAGGGGCATGTAAAGTAGCCCGAGAGCAGACTAATGGAAAAGAATTGGAGAAAAAAGTCAAAATCCAGCACCTGTAATCCAGAGCAGAGTTACAGTAATGGGGTGAAATGCAGGAGCAGAGATCATGAACAGAATAAAAGCAAAGAGCGAGTAAAACGGACCAAATCAAAAGCTAAAAGTTGAGAATGAAGTAAAAGCAGAGAGCAAGGAAAAAGGGCCAAATCAAAATCTAGAAGCTGAGATAGAGAACAGAGAAAAGACAAAAATAGAGAGAACAAGGACAAATCTATAAGTAAAGATAGGGTAAGAGAAACAATAAAAAAAAGGGAAAAACATGCAAACTCAAGAAACAGAGGCAGGGAACAAAAATGCAAAGAAAACTGGTTTAAATCTAGCAGAAATGATGTAAAACAGGGCAAGAGTAAAGATCAAGAAAAAAAGAGCAAAATCCAAAAGCAAGGAAAGAGATAAAGTAGGAGCAAAGAAGGTCAAAGGAACAGAGATAAAGAACAGAAAAAAAGAGGACAATAACAAAAACACGTGAATCTACACTGACCATAATCCGCTGGCATTCATTGAGAAATTTAAAACTCAAAATGCAAGACTGTTTAGATGGAGTCTACTGTTTCAACCATTCAGTGTAAAAATTGTTCACATCACTGGCAAAGATAATGTGATTTTGTTTGCATTGTTCCAGGTGTAAATTACTGAAATCAGTTAATATTTAAGACTGTATAAGGGGGAAGGCTGGATGAATAAGTGTAAGTCTCATGTTTGTTGTCTATGTATCACATACCCCATGATGAAACGTATTTTTAAAATAGTGTTTCATCTTTTTAAGGCTGGCGGCATTAAGAGAACATATTTTTATTTTTTCTTGGACTGTGGCTTTAAGATTGGACTGTGGCTTTAAAAACTACCATGGCTGCAGTTTAAAGAGATGTTCACTAGAGCAGAAAGAAGAAAATCTACAATGTTGCTATCCTGGAACGGTATGTGCCAGGTTGGACAGCATGTTGCTGGAATAGAGACCTGGTTTAAGGGGGAACTGCCCAGCAATGGTGTTTTGGTTGGCTCCTGACCAAGTGGCCAGGTTCTGCGTGAGGATAGTGCAGTTGATCAGCTCCTAACCTGAAAAGAGGAAAGACCTGGAACGTCTCTCTCCCGTGTTTTGTAAGACTCCAGTAATCCTGCCATAGTAGCTAGCTGGCTATTCCTCACATCGCTGTATCCTGCTTTCTTTGAGAAACCTCAGTCAATAGGAAAAGGGGGAAAATCACCAGTAGAGATATTAGAAGCAAGTTTCAACCAGAGAACCACAGACTGCAAGTGTTGGGAGACCACCTCATGTCAGCCACAACAACCTGCAAGGAATTTAGAAGAAAGCAATCAAAGTCAACCCATCTAATCCTGAACTCCAGATTGGTGCTATTGAACTGTTTGATCTCACCCTTAAAATCCATGTTTTTTGTGTCTTATATGTGTGTGTGTGTGTGTGTGTGTGTGTGTGTGTGTGTGTGTGTGTGTGTGTGTGTGTGTGTGTGTGTGTGTGTGTGTGTGTGTGTACAGGGGTTAAGAAGTGGTGGAGTTTAAGTTATGGAGTTAAAAGTTAGCAGTTCATATTTCTTTCTGTTGCCACTGGTTAAGGATGACTTGTTTAATAAGCAGTTATTTACTTGTTAAGTTTACAAACCTGATGCTCATATTCTGTTCACCTAAATTAAACAGTTAGGTAAAATTGGGGCAATCTGGTGGTCTAATCAAACTTCTCACATTTGTCACAGCTCAGGGAACAGTGAGACTTGATACTACAGTGCACAATCCCCAGTGAGTCGCGACAACCCAACTAATGAATATGGTTAGTTTACTCTAACTGGTGAATGTGTTAAATGTACTCTAACTAGTGAACATGTTAAGCATAGTCTAACTAATACTGACAGCAGTTATCTCTGAGTTACTGTGGATGGCACAAGGAGACACAAAACAGAAACTGGAAATTGAGCAGAATTAAGTTTGGATTTTGCACTGATGCCTCACCCCTGGTATCATGTGAGGTTGTAGTAGAAATCATGGGCCAGAATTTTCCCATTGGTGTGCGGGGGCGGGCTCATGATGCCTCTCTGCCATCCAAGAATAGAAACTGAGCAGCGGTACAATAGGAGCCACGCTTACGCCAGGGCTGTGGTGGAGAGAACTATCGGTCTTCTCAAGATGCGCTTCTGGTGCCTGGACCATTCAGGGGGCGCAATCGAATACCCCCCAGATCATGTCTTGGTGATAGTGGTTGCATTCTGTGCTCTGCACAATCTGGCACTGGAAAGGGGGGATGCAGTGGACAATGAAGACGATGCAGTGGATGCGGCTGCACACAATGAGTCCAGCAGTGAGTCTGAGGATGAGCACGCACAGGGAATTGCTGACCCGGGCATAATCCAGGGAGGCAAGGACACCTGGGAGGCTTTAATCCAAAGAACTTTCAGCTGGCCCACAACAGATGAACCTTCAACACACACCAGGGCTGCAGGCTCCATACTCGATACCTGAATGCTAAATCTGGTTAGGAACATTAACTAAGGGCATTGTCAATAAAGCTCAATGCCAAACAACTCACTCATAACATCATGGTTTCCTGTCCACATGCAGAAGCAAGGAATCACCCTGGGGCATGGCAACTTATCAAAATTTATTGAGGGGACAAATGTAGCTTCATAAACCAAAAAAAAATGTTGCACATCACACCAAGTCTTAATGAACTAATAGTGGGCCAACATAGAAGCACCAGTGAGAAACCCATGGTGTGTCTAATGTGCCTTATGTTTACATTTTCGGGTGCTACGTCTTGGTGCTGCCCCCTCACTGGGAGTGGCATCTGAGACAGCCTGCACACTCTGCTGTCCTGTTGGCCTCGATGACCTTGGCGGATGTCCTCTGGCCAGTCGAGCCTGTGCTGGCACCGCCTAGGATGGAACGACCAGTTCCACAGCTGGCACCTCCCCAGTCTCATCAGATACCACGGTGACTGGGAGAGGGGTGGAGGAGCTGCTGCCCTCATCCGGAGCGTCTTGAGAGGAGCCCACAGAGATGACAGGAAGCTGCTGTACCTCATCAGGTGGTTTCGAACCTCCCTGCTCACCGAAGATGAATGGGCTGGGAAACTTGGTGCCCAAACCATCTCCCACACTGGCACTGACCAGCTGAGGTCAGTACTGATGTGAGGGCTTGCTGGTCTGAGTGTATCCCCAGGAGGCCCTGATTGGTCTCCTGGAGGAGCCACTCCACGAGAGTTGCCACTCTCTCCATGGAGGAAGCATGGCGCTTGGCCACGAGGCTCATTGCAACAGTGATGCTCAGTGTGGACTCCTCAAGCAAGGGCACCATGCCACACTATGTCTCATGTATCTTCGCCAGATCCTCCCGCATACCCTGCTGGACTTCCAGCGTTTGCTGCCTCACGGACAACTCCAGAGGCACATCATCAGGCACTGACCGAGCATGTACCTGGTCACCTGCAGTCCTCCGACTGCCGGCGCCCTGGGCACTGTCTGTCTCCGCTTGCACCTCAAGCGAGTGTGAAGTGCCCACACCGCTGTGCCCCAGGACATTAGCCGATGATCTAATTCCCACCGAGGCGCTAGTACCTGTGCTGGTGCCTGCCTTGCAGAGATGGTGTGATGCTGGTGAGTGGGTTAGTGAGGGGCTTCAGGGGTGAGAGGTGGGCCCTCTGCATCCTCCTCCCGTCCTTGCTCTGGTGATGCTGAGAGGAAGAAAAAGGACATTTGATTAGTTAAAGTGGAGACAGTGTCAATGTGCATCCCTGTCCCCCGGATCATTATGCGCTCATCCTTCCATAAACAATGGTCAACCCATGTTGCAAACTTCAATCACTGAGCATTCGGCACTGCCAAGGCTGCTGGGACACACATAGTGACCTGAGTGCTCGGCAAACATACCTCCCCATGACACCCGTGCCTCACCGCCACCGGTGGACCTGGGCGCATGGCGCCTCTCCAGATCCACAACCTGCTGCTCAAAGGAGTCAGGATCGCCAAATGGGCCTGGCCTCTGCCAGTCCACATCCGCTCTGCGGAATTGTGTGCAGTCTTCCCCTGGAAAGGAGAGAGGAGCATTGATCAAATCCATCGCATCCCTGCCACCCCAGCCTGAGTGGGACATTGCAGGGCTCCAGTGCTTCATTACCCAGCAGCTGCCCCACACTCACAACAAGAATCCAGGGCTGTCCCCACCCCAGTGCCCACATGCTGCCTCCATCACATGTGGCACCACACTATATAACTTTGCTAAGCAAGGAGGCACAAGCACATGGAACACCAAAGGCAGCAGATGGATAGGTGCCATGTCACCTGGAAGCTGCCCTCCCAGCTTCTCAGCTTTGACATGCTTCCCAGTTCCAGCACTGCGCCGAGGGGCAGATCCTTGAGTTTCACCTCCGTCTCTATACTCTGGGTGTCAGTGTCACACATGCTGCGGATGCAGAACCCATCTCAGCACAACCCACTCAAGGTAAACTAGGTATGGACAATATCTGCTGGCCCACCCAGCGAGGGAAACATGCCGTTAAGGATTCAATGCTGTTACTGTGCTCAGAGTTGCGGGGTTGGGAGGGATGTGGTTGGGGGGAAGGGGTGATGGCTGCATTAAGTGACCTTTGCCAACATGGTACTCACCCTTCCCGAGCGCAGGAGGACTTTGAATCTTTTTTGGCACTGGACCCATGCACATCGCACCACATAATGGGAGCTGACACTCTTGGCCATCTCCTCCCAGGCACTTTTGGTCAGGTGGGGAAGCCTCTGCCTCCTGTCCCTCAGAATCAGGATCTCCTCCATGAGGGCAGCTAGGCTGAAGAAACGAGGGGCACAGTGCCCCGTTGGCCTACCCTCCGGCCTGGTCTGCCCCGCTGCCCAACCTTCCGGCCTGGCCTGCTCACCAGAAGCCTCTGCTGTGCTCCTCTCCCAGCCATTGTGAGCAGCCTTGCAAAGACTTCCAGGCCTTCATTCAAACAGGCCGCCAGGTCGCCATTGGACCTGGTGGTCTGTGCACGCCCACCCATTCCCGCTATCCACGGGATTCAAGAAATACACCGGGTGGGCCTTAATTGGCCACCCATCCCAACACCCCCAACACTGTTCACCAACCCCACACTCCCAAAACTGCTCACCACACCCCCCCCCACCCCCCCAAACTGCTCACCTACCCCACCCCACCGACAACCAACGGGCAGGTGGCTATCAGGTCCACGCCCACTCTCTATCAGCCCGTTGGACATGGGGAACATTCTCCCCAAGGGAAAGTGGGGACAAGGTCAGAGCGGGGTCCAGACAATGAGTAGAACACAACGTCTCCTGCAGTTCATTCTGGGAAATGCAGGTCTCGATGGATTGCTGTGCAAAGTGTAAACTGTTTTAAACACTGAGGTATGAGAGAGCAACAGCGCTCATCAGCCAAATATCCATTCTTTGTGACAGAGCCAGGACATGGAAACCACAAGGGTTTTGCGCTCTCACCAATCTTGTCCCGGTCTGTGGTAAAGTGGAGTGTCATGTACCTTTAAGATAATGCAAGTGGACTAACCATGTGACAGCACTTACCTATTACTGTGCAGCGCGGGCTCCTGATTAACTGGAAGTCTAGAGCTGGAGGTGGTTGTGAGAGCACGCAAGGATTTAGTGCTCTGCCTTCTGTTGCTTTAAAGAATCTCAGTTCGTTCTTATGTCTGTCTCTCCGTTATTGATAGCGAGCATCAGCTAACAAGTGTATATGAAGGTGTGCAATTCGAGTTTACTCGACTAGTGAACTCATAGACTCAGGACATAAAACCATCCAATAACTGTGCAGAGACACGTTACAGCAATGGGCTCTGAATATTATTGCTGCTTGACACAGCATCGATTCACCCAGTAATAGAGTCCCTGCCTATACAAGAGGCTCTATATTATCCCATGGTAAACACTGAGTATGCTGCTTGTTTAAAAATACAGTCTGTCTCTGACTGTAATATCTGTATACCCGACACCTTCTTTCTGAGGTCCACAAGTGAGAGGAGATGAGCCTAGTTCTGTTCCAGGTTGGCCTGTGTTTACAATGTCTTGTCAACACTTGGGACAGACGTAGATTGGTCTTGGGAGGAGGTCTCACATAATTAACCTTCATCAATTTTTCAGAAATGCACATATTCTGCTCGCAGGTCTGCTTGTTGTGTTGATAGTTGACAGTATTTTGTTTGTGAACGAGTGAGTAAATGGAATACAGATATCTGTTCAGATTCAGTACTTTGTTCAAATGAGATTCTGAAAAGAAATGAATGTTTGCAAATGTGCAGATGCAGAAAGGAGGGAAAGTGTTGGACAGAACTAGAAAAGAGAGCAATTCCAAACTGATGGGAGTAGATGAGGAAGGACAATGAGGAATACAAAGGCAGGTTCAGAATGAACACCACAGAGTGTGGTGAATCGGTTAGTGAGCTAGAAGCACAAACCGCCTTGTGAGAATATGCTGTAGCAGCAATAACAGAAAAGTGGCTTCAAATGGTGAGGATTGGGTACTTATTATTTAAGGATACGAAGTATTCAGAAAAAATAGGGAAAGAGAAAATAGAGAGGTGGGGTGGCAGTAGTGATTAGGGAAGACATTGCCCTGTTCTAAATAGAGGATGTCCTTGATGGGCAAAGGCAGGAGCCATTTGGATAAAGGTGAGAAGCAAAAAAGGGATGATCACACCACTGGGAGTATTCCATAGACCTCCAACTATTGAGAGATAGAGCAGCAGATTTGAAGGGAAATCAGATGTGCAATGTGATGAGATTGGGGGGCATTATCCCAATCAGCACTTGGATAATTAATGTTAGGGTAAAGAGAAAGGAGGGGGAGGAATTTCTGAAATGTGTTCAGGAGAACTTTCTTGATCAACATGTCCTGAACCAAACTACAAAGGAGCCAAAGCTGAGTGTGGTACTGGGGAATGAGGTGGGCCAAGTGGACCATTGGTGGGCGAACATTGGGTAAAAGTGGTGATCATACATTGAGGTTCAGTTTAATAATGGAGAGAAGCAGGGAATCAAAATTAGAACTTCCAAATCGGAACAGGGCTAATTTCAATAGGATGAGGAAGGATCAGCTGGGGTGAAATGGGCACCAAGCTGCCAGGAAAAATGTTAACAGAACAATGGATGATCTTGGAGGAGGAGAGGTTTCAGGTACAAATTAGATATCTTCCAAGAAGGACCTTGGACGGTGCTAGAGATTATAATGAAACAAAGAGAGGGTGGGTGATTTATGTCAGGCGAATTCTTCGAGTGAGAACCAGGCCAAATCCATTGGGTTGAGAGGGAGGTGAAGAGGAAAGTAAAACTGGTGAAGAGAGAATGTGAGAATAGAATGGCAGTTAATGTGAAAGAGAATGGAAAAATCTACCAGCGTGTAAGTAGTCAGTGGGTAATAGGAGGTGGGTTGGGGCCTCGTTGGGATGTTTTGAGACACAGGGCAATGCTGACATTCACCTGTGTTGTGGGTTGGGACCTGGAAGGAGTCCTGACACATGCACATACGTGGCATTTATCCGGAAAGTGTACATTTTCATTGGTCAGAATGAAACTGCTCAGGTCCCCCTGATTCATCATTGACCAGAGCATCGGGAACATGGGCTAGGTGCCTGCAGCAGCCCGAGGAATTTTTCCCAGGATACCACTAATGTCAACATCGGGAATACACCAAATTCCCACCACACTCCAACACCATTCACGCCCCCGACAATGGTCATCCACCCCCACACCCCAGGCACTGCTCACCAGCACCCCCCACACCCCAACACTGCTCACCCCCCCCACAACCCCGAAAATGCTCACCCCCCCCCCACACCCCTGACACTGCTCACCCCCCACATACCCCCGAAAATACTCACACCCCCACACGCCCGACACTTCTCAACCTCCCACACCCCCGACACTGCTCACCCCCTCACACCCCCGAAAATGCTCAGCGCCCCACGCCCCCGACACTGCTCACCCCACCTATACTCCCGAAAATGCTCAGCACCCCCCCCCCTCACACTGCTCACCCCCCCCACACCCCCGACACTGCTCACCCCCCCACAACCCCGAAAATGCTCACCCCCCCCACACCCCTGACACTGCTCACCCCCCACATACCCCCGAAAATACTCACACCCCCCACACGCCCCGACACTTCTCAACCTCCCACACCCCGACACTGCTCACCCCCCTCACACCCCCCGAAAATGCTCAGCACCACCCCCTCACACTGCTCACCCCCCCCTACACCCCCGAAAATGCTCACCCCCCCCCACACCCCCGACACTGCTCACCCCCCCACACCCTCGAAAATGCTCAGTACCACCCCCCTCACACTGCTCACCCCCCCTACACCCCCGAAAAGGCTCACCCCCCCACACTCCCGACACTGTTCACCCCCCCACACCCCCGAAAATGCTCAGCCCCCCCCCACACCCCTGACACTTCTCACCGCCCCACACCCCCAAAATGCTCACCACATCCCCATCCCCAACACTGCTCACCCCACCCACACTCCCTAAAAAGCTCGACCCCCCCCACACTCCCGACACTGCTCACCCCATCACACCCCCGCAAATGCTCACCACTCCCACACCCCAGACACTGCTCACACACCCCTGAAAATGCTCACCCCCCGCACAACCCCGACACTGCTCACCACCCCGCCATCCCAAAAACTGCTCACGCCCTCCACACCCCCGAAGCCGCTCACCCCCCCACATCCGTTGTACACCCCCGACACTGCTCACCCCCGCACACACCCACCCCAACCCCAACACTGCTTACAGCCCCCCACTCCCCCCAACGCCGCTCACCATCCACAATACCCCCCCCCTCACCATCCACTCCCCCCAACACACACAACACTGCTCACACCCCCAACACCCTGAGACTGCTCACACCCCCCCCACTCCCCCCCAACGCCGCTCACCATCCACAATACCCCCCCACACACCCGACACTGCTCACCCCCCAACACCCCCGACACTGCTCACACACCCCTACTCGGCCCCAACGCCGCTCACGACCCCCCCACAGCCCCCCACACCACCGACAATGCTCACCTCCATAACACCCCCGACGCTGCTCAGCCCCACAACATCGCTGACAATGTGCACCACGCCCCCCACACCACCAACACTGCTCACACCCACCCAAACCCTTCCCACACTCCCGACACTGCTCACTCCCCAGAACACTGCCCCCACAACGCCCCCCCCCCCCCCCACACCCCTGACCCGGCTCACCAGCTCCCCACACCCCCAACACTGCTCACCCCCACACCCCCAACACTGCTCACACCCCCACACACACACCCCCAGCCCCGACACTCCTCGCACACCCACACAACCCCCCACCCCTGACACTGCTCACCCCACTCCCACACAACCCTTCACCCCTGACACTGCTCACCGCACCCCCACACGCCACCCCCCCACCTCCGACACTGCTCACCCCACTCCCACACCCCCCATACCCCTGACACTGCTCACCCCACTCCCACACCACCCTTCACCCCTGACACTGCTCACCGCACCCCCACACGCCACCCACACCCTGATACTGCTCACCCCACCCCCACACACCCCGGACATTGCTCACACACCCCCACACACCCCGGACATTGCTCACACACCCCCACACAACCACCCACCCCCAACACTGCTCACACCCCTACACACCCCCCTCCCGATACCCTAACACTGCTCACCACACTCCACACACCAACCCCCACCTCCGACACTGCTCACCCAACCCTACACCACCCCACACCCCTGACACTGCTCACACACCCCCACAACCCCTCCCACACCCTCGACACTGCTCACCACCCCACCAACCATCCCCCACCCCCGATATTTCTCATCTCCCACACCCACCCCACACCCTGACACTGCTCACACACCCCCACAACCCCTCCCACATCCCTGACACTGCTCACTCCCCACTCCCACTCCACCCCCCACCTCCAACACTGCTCACACCAACCCCACAAACCCCCCAACACCGACACTGCTCACACCCCACCACATCGCCCCCACACCCCTGACGCTGCTCACCCCCACTCACAAACCACCCTGCCACCTCCGACACTGCTCACCCCACCCCCACAAACCCCCACACTCTGACACTGCTCATCCCACCCCCCCCACACCCCTGACACTGCTCACCCCACCCCCACAAACCCCCCACACTCTGACACTGCTCACCCCACCCCCCACACCCCTGACACTGCTCACCCCACCCCACAAACCCCCCACACTCTGACATTGCTCATCCCACCCCCCACAACCCTGACACTGCTCACCCCACCCCACAAACCCCCCACACTCTGACACTGCTCATCCCACCCCCCACACCCCTGACACTGCTCACCCCACCCCCACAAACCCCCCACACTCTGACACTGCTCACCCCACCCCCACAACTCCCGACACCCCCGACATTACTCACACCCCTCCACACGCCCCCCGACACCCTGACACTGCTCACCCCACTCCACACACCAACCCCCACCCTGACACTTCTCACCCCACGCCCACACCACCCCGCACTCCTGACACTGCTCACCCCACCCCCACAGCCACCCACAACCTGACACTGCCCACCCCACCCCCACACCCCCACCCCCACACCTCCGACATTGCTCACACACCCCCACATAACCACCCACCCCCGGCACTGGTCACACCCCTCCACATCCTCCCTGACACCCTGACACTGCTCACTCCACACGCCACCCACACCCTGACACTGCTCCTCCACCCCCACAAACCCCCACACTCTGACACTGCTCACCCCACCCCCCCCACACCCTGACACTGATCACCCCACCCCCACACCCCCGACACTGTTCACACCTCCCACACACCCCACACCCCCGACACTGTTCACACCCCCCACACACCCCACACCCCTGACACTGCTCACACCCTTCCACACAACCCCCCACACCCTGACACTGCTCACCCCCACCCACACGTGCCCCAGCCCGACACTGCTCACCCCACCCCCACACCCTGACACTGCTCACCCCACCCCCACACCCCGACACTGCTCACCCCACACCCACACCCTGACACTGCTCACCCCACCCCCACACCCTGACACTGCTCACCCCACCCCCACACCCTGACACTGCTCACCCCACACCCACAACCCCTCACACCCATGACACTGCTCAGCCCACCCCCACACCCCCTACACTCCAAACACAGCTCACAACCCCACACCCTCCCCCACACCCCCGACACTGCTCACAATCCCACACCACCCCCACACCCCCCACACCCCCGACACTGCTCACAACCCCACACCCCCCTCACACCCTGATAATGCTCACCCCACTCCACAACACCCCACAGCACCCCCAGCTCCGACACTGCTCACGCACCCCCACAACCCCCCCTCCACACACCCAAAACTGCTCACCACCAGCCATACACACCCCCAACACGGCTCACCCCACCCCACACCAACCCACATCCCCCCACACCCCGACACTGCTCGTACACCTTCACACAGCACCCCCTGCCCCGAAACTGCTCACAGTCTCCCACACCCCCACACACCCGACACTGCCCACACAACCCCTTAAAACCCCAATACTGCTCATCCCACCCACACCCTCCCCACACATCCAACACTACTCACCACCCCCGCAAAACACTGCCCCGAAATTCTCCCCCACACCCCCGACACTGCACACCCCGCACACATCCCTCCCAGCCCCGACATTGCTCACCCTCCTCCACACCCCTGACACTGCTCACACCCGCCCATGTCCCCGACACTGCTCACTCCTCCCACATCCCCGACAATGCTTCCCATCCCCTCACACCCCCAATACTGCTCATCCCACCCACACCATCCCAACACACCCAACACTGGTCACCCCCCCCAAACACCGCCCCCACACCCTCCCCCACACCCCCAACACTGCTCACCCCCACCACACCCCCAGCACTGTTCACACCCCCACACGTTCCCGACACTGCTCACCCCCCCACACCCCCGACATAGCTCACACCCCCCACACCCCGACACTGCTCACCCCCCCCACACCCCCGACACTGCTCACCCCTCCCACATCCCCGACAATGCTCAGCCCACCAAACACTGCCGCCACAACCTCTCCCACACCCCCCGATGCTGCTTACCACCTCCCCAAAACCCTGACACTGCTCACCCCCCCCACACCCCCGACTCTGCTCACACCCCCCCCCAACACAACACCATACCCCCGAGACTGCTCACCACCGCCCCACACCCCCGATGCTGCTCACCCCCACCCCCACACCCCTGACACTGCTCACACCTCCACACCCCCCCACACAAACCCCCACCCCCGACACTGCTCACCACACCCCCACAAATCTGCACACCCTGACACTGCTCACCCCACCCCCACAAACCCGCACACCCTGACACTGCTCACCCCACCCCCCCACACTTTGACACTGCTCACAACCCCCCATACCCCCTCACACCCCTGACACTGCTCACAACCCCCCAACACCCCTCCACCCCCGAAACTGCTCACACCTCCACACCCCCCACACAAACCGCCACACCCCCGACACTGCACACAGCTCCCCACCCCCCCACATCCTGACAATGCTCACCCCACCCTACACCATCCCACCACTCCCCACATCCCCAACACTGCTCACTACTACCCCCAAACACCCCCAACACGACTCACCTCACCCCACACCCTCCCACACCCCCGTCACTGCTCATACCCTCTCACACAGCACCCCCACCCCCGACACTGCTCACAGTCCCCCACACCCCCACACACCCGACACTGCCCACACAACCCCTCATAACCCCAATACTGCTCATCCCACCCACACCCTCCCCACACACCCAACACTACTCACCACCCCCGCAAAACACTGCCCCGAAAATCTTCCCCACACCCCTGATACTGCACACCCCGCACACATCCCCCCCAGCCCCGACATTGCTCACCCTCCTCCACACCCCCGACACTGCTCACACCCCCCCCATGTCCCCGACACTGCTCACTCCTCCCACGTCCCCGACACTGCTCACACCCCCCCCCACGTCCCCGACACTGCTCACTCCTCCCACATCCCCGACACTGCTCAACCTCCCCTCACCCCCGACACTGCTCCCCCCTCCCACATCCCCGACAATGCTTACCATCCCCTCACACCCCCAATACTGCTCATCCCACCCACACCATCCCAACACACCCAACACTGGTCACCCCCCCAAACACCGCCCCCAAACCCTCCCCCACACCCCCAACACTGCTCACCCCCCCCCCATGTCCCCGACACTGCTCACTCCTCCCACATCCCCGACACTGCTCAACCTCCCCTCACCCCCGACACTGCTCCCCCCTCCCACACCCCGACACTGCTCCCCCCTCCCACACCCCCGACACTGCTCAGCCCCCCAAACACCGCCCCCACAACCTCCCCCACACCCCCGACGCTGCTCACCACCTCCCCAAACCCCCGACGCTGCTCACATCCCCCCCCCACACAACCCCATACCCTCGCGACTGCTCACCACCGCCCCACACCCCCGATGCTGCTCACCCCCACCCCCCACACCCCTGATACTGCTCACCTCCCCCCACATCCCCCAACACACCCGACACTGCTCACAGCCCCCACACAACCCCCACCTCCAACACTGCTCACACCCCCCCACACAACCTCCCACCCCCGACACTGCTCACCACACCCCCACAAACCCGCACACCGTGACACTGCTCACCACACCCCGACAAACCCGCACACCCTGACACTGCTCACCCCACCCCCCACACCCTGACACTGCTCACCCCACCCCCCCACACCCTGACACTGCTCACCCCACCCCCCCACACCCTGACACTGCTCACCCCACCCCCCCCACACCCTGACACTGCTCACCCCACCCCCCCCACACCCTGACACTTCTCATCCCACCCCCCCACACCCTGACACTGCTCACCCCACCCCCCACACCCTGACACTGCTCACCCCACCCCCCCACACTCTGACACTGCTCACCTCACCCCCACACACCCTGACACTGCTCACCCCACCCCCCCACACCCTGACACTGCTCACCCCACCCCCCCACACTCTGACACTGCTCACCCCACCCCCCCACAACCTGACACTGCTCACCCCACCCCCCCACACCCTGACACTGCTCACCCCACCCCCCACACTCTGACACTGCTCACACCATCCCCCCACACTCTGACACTGCTCACCCCACCCCCCACACTCTGACACTGCTCACACCCCCCCAACACCCCTCCACCCCCGACACTGCTCACACCTCCACACCCCATCGCACAAACCCCTCCAAAACCCCCCACACCCACAACACAGCTCACCTCACCCCACACCCTCCCACACCCCGACACTGCTCACACCTCCTCACACCACCCCCCCACCATCGACACTGTTCACAACACCCCCACATACCCCCCCACCTGACACCCCCGACACTGCTCAAAACCCCTCACACATCCCCCTCACCCCCGACACTGCTCAAACACCCTCACACATCCCCCTCACCCCCCGACACTGCTCACAGCCCCCACACACCATCCCCACCCCCGACACTGCTTACATCCCCTCACACACCACCCCACACCCTGACACTGCTCACCCCACCCCCACACCCACCCCACCCCTGACACTACTTTCCCCACAACCCCTGCCCACACCCCGACACTGCTCACCCCAACCCCACACCCCCCACACCCGTGAGACTGCTCACACCCCGCCACACCACCCCACATGCTGACAATTCTCACCCCACCCCCACGCCCTCCACACACCCCTGACACTGCTCACCCCACCCCCACACAACCCCCAACACCCTCGACGTTGCTCACCCCACCCCCAAACAACCCCCCAACACCCCTGACACTGCTCACCCCCACCAGACACACCACCCCACCCCCGAGACTGCTCACTCCACCCCCACACAACCCCCCCACACCCCCGACACAGCTCACCCCACCACACCCCACAATCCACCCCACCCCCGACACTGCTCAACCCACCCCCACACAACCCCCCCCACACCCCCGACACTGGTCACCCCACCCCAGCCCACACACCTCCCCACCCCTGACACTGCTCACCCCCACCCCCACACACCCTGCCCACACCCCCGACACTGGTCACACCCCCCACAGCCTGACACTGCTCACCGCACCCCCACATACCCTCCCCACTCCCCCGACACTGCTCACTGCCCCCATGCCACCCCCACCTCCGACACTGCTCACCTCCCTCTCAAACCCCCCCCACCCCCAACACGGCTCACCCCACCCCACGCCCCCCCCCCACACCCCCAACATTGCTCACCCCACCCCCCACACACCCCCCACACCCCCAACATGGCTCAACCCACCCCACACCACCCCACAACCCCCCCACACCCTGACACTGCTCACACCCCCCATACCCCCCACCTCCGACAATGCTCACACCCCCCGCAACCTCCACACTCTGACACTGCTCACTCCTCCCCCACACCACATCACCCCCACAGCCCTGACACTGCTCACACCCCCCCATACCTCCCCATCAATCCCTAGTCTGTGCCATCTCACCCAGCTTAAGGTGGCACGCATTGCTCAGGGAGCTGCAGTTAGCCTCAATACGGTAGTGTGAATGCAGTGTCTTAAATCTGCCCAGTGTTTTGTTCCTGATACTACTCAGATCCCTTGCTGTATATTTGGCAGCCTCTGAACCATCATTGAGAGCAAGTTAAATAGTCTGCATGCACACACAGATAGAATGGGCACTGGACCAGGGTGGCATTGGGGGCTTTTCACTATTTGCCATGTGTCTCTGCTCCTTCAGAGAGAAGTGAAAAATGGTATTTTTAATAGAATAAAAGAAAGACTTGCATTTATATCGCACCTTTCACAACTGCCGGATAACTCAAAATGCTTTTCAGTCAATAAGTGTAATCACTTTTAATGGGGATGATTTTAGCAAATTGAGATTTTAGTAAATAACTGAGAACAGCAGAGGATCAGAGTGGTTTGCGGAGGGTTAAATCCAGCTACTTGAGTCCCAGAGCTGTACGGAATTGTGTTCCTACTTTCTATTTTTCCTGATTGATTTCATTCCCTAACCACCAATCTGATCCATAATTCATGAGCAATCTGCCTTCCTATATTGGTCCTGGCATGTGACAGATGGAGGATGGAGATTGATTGAGGTATGGGCAATCAAATGGAGATACATTTTTTATACTGAATGCTAGCAGGCGAGCAATTAACCAGTGTCAGCCTGAGCTGGATCTGGATTGGAGTTGTCAGGTGATGGAGCACTGAGGAAAGGTGGGGAAGAAGCAAAGACTTGCATTGGAAACTACTTGTTACAGTATGTTGGTGTTGGTGCTGACCAGAGTGTGTAAAGGTGGCTACAACAGGGAAAAATCAAGAGATTCTCTTCCAGCTGCCATTGATGCTACATCTCAATTTCACTTCCCAACATAGCGACCAGAGCCATGCACTGTTCTATCAGGACCCGGTGAATCGTTTGAAAAACGGATTGCATTGAGATGAAGCTATCTGCCTGGGTTTTCAGCTTTGGGATCACTGGCAGATCATTGCTAGTTTCTGAGAGTGAGACAGGCTTCATCCAGTTCAGAGTTGGCTGAAAGCTAACAGAATAGTTGACAGATCAACATTACCTGTACATTGAATCTGTGGTAGTGGGGGTTGGGGGGTGGGGTTCAGTCTAGTGAACCTGAGAACGGAGAGGTGGGGTTGGGAGTTTTACTGAGCCTGGGGCCGGGGGAAGTGGCGTGATGGGGGCTCGGGTGTAGTGATGGCAGTGTTAGGAGGGTGCGGGGTCAGGAGGTGTGCTGCAAATGTGAAGAATGGGGAAGCTCAGGGGGTCAGCATTTTGGGACTGGGTATGTGCAGATCAGAATGAGCATAGGGTAGAGGTGGGGGTGTTGGGACTGAGAATGGGAGGTTCACAAGTTAAAGTATGGTGTCTGGAGTGAGGATTGGATGGAATTGGAATGGGGCTGGGTGTTTGGGGAGTGTTGAGATCTGGGATTGAGAAGTGATGATTGGCTGTACAACATGGGGGTGGGGGCAGCAATGTGGTGTCGGATGTGTGGTGACTGGGATGGTGTCAGGGGTCAGGTATGAGGATGTTGGTAGTGGGAACCAGAGAGAGAGAGAAAAATAACAAGAGAGAGAGAGAGAAAGAGGATGAAAAATAAACAGAGAGAGAGAGACAGACAGACAGACAGATAGACAGACAGGCATAGGCAGAGAGACAGACAGACAGAGGGAGACGGACAGACAAACAGAGAGAAAGAGACAGACAAAGAAAGAGGGACAGAGACAGACAGAGAGAAAGACAGAAAGACAGACAGAGAGAAGGAGGAAGAGATCAAGTTGCGAGTGGGGCTGGTGAGTTGAGAATGACGATAGTAAGGTCTTTGAATCTGTCTGTCTGTCTCTGTCTCACTTTGACATACTCTCTATCTCTCTCTTCCACTCTGTCTCTCTCTCTCTGTCTTTGTCCCTCTTTCTATCTCTCTCTCTCTCTCTCAGCTCTCCCTGTGTCTGATTTTAACTCTCTCTCACTTTCTACTTTCTCCCTGTATGTACGCCCTTGCTTTGAGCCCCTCTTTCTGTGTCTCTGTCTGTCTCTCTCTCTCTCTGTAATCTCAGTCTCTCTTGTTCTGTTGTAACTTGATGTTTTTCTGTCCATTGAGCTGATTCCAATGCTGCTGATGTGTGGATTTTTCAGCACCAGCAGAGAACCAATCAGAGATGTGGAGCTGTGGTACATCTTCATTAGAACACACTTAAGGGGATTGTAAGATTGGGGGTGGGGGTGTGAGCAACATGAGAGGGAGCTTCAGAGAAAGACTGGTCACAGTAGAATCAGTGGATCAGAGAGAGAGGGTTTGAGTGAAGCAGCATTAACAGATGGAGTGGGTTTATTTGATTTGACCAGTGAGCAGGAACATGATTGGACACCGGGAGTTTGATGTAATCTCAGCCATTTTATTGCTGGGATTACCTGGAGCAGTGCTGACGTTCCAGGGAGATTGATTCTCAGCAAGTTTTCTTTACAAATATTCAAAATATGTTTGAGATAGAGATGGATTGAAGGTGCCATCGCCCCATGTGTATAGCAGTTTACATGTCTGAATTATTGATGCCTCTCTTAAGGAAGCTGAATGCTCTGAGATATTTGACATCAAACCAGGCCCCAGGCTCAGCCCTGCTTCTGAAATTAGCTTGCTTTCTTGTTTCATATGTCAATTTGACCAGTCCAAATCTCACTGCCCATCCCATCCTCTGTAATGAGCTCTCAGACCAAGACGGCCCCACGTTCCACATTCTGTCATGAATCTGTGCTGAACTAGTGATCCTCAGAGTGAGGGAGCAGGAAGGAATTCATCAGGGTTCCTGTTCCTGATCCTTACTCACTACTGATCCCTGCTGAGAAATGAATGTGTATGTGTGTAGGAGCAGGGTGGGTTTGATTGGATTTGATGTGATGACTCCCATAGTTAACGACCCTGCTGGCACTCACTGGAGGATCACATGTGCAGAGGGGCCATTGGGTGGGGGCATGGAAGGAGGCTGGTCACCCAGCCAGGGGCCAGTGTCACCCAGGGGTGAGGAGAATAAACTAGAAAATAAAAGAGAATCAGTCAGTGTCTTGTACACGCATGCATGCACACACACATGCATACACACACACACACACGCACACACACACAAACACACGGGCATTGGAATAGACAGCCACTTTTTAATTAGGTATCGAATTGTAATTCAAACATGGTATGTTTACAGTCTCTGCTTTGCACAATATATTGAGAGGGTAATAAAGACTGGATGACTGACTATGAGATGTTATGTTGCCTTACAGCACTATGCACTTGATTGCTCTGCAATGATTCCTGTCAAGCCAGCAGCAGTTGTCGGTTGTTACGTGCTGGGACAAATAACAAGTGCCAGTAAATCCTGAAGTACAACATTGTTTCCTGTTACTGCAGTGGAAATGTGAATGGCAGAGGGTCTGGTCATCTCACATTACTCTCCTCTAGACTCAGGCTCTCTCATCCATCCCTCTATGCCTAGCTCACTCTATCGATCTATCCAAATGTCTATCCAGGCCTATATTTATCCCTCTATCTCTGCATTCATCCCTTCATCCCTCTCCCTGTCATCCCCTCCATCTCCCCCTCCATCTATCCCCTCCCCAGTGCTTCCATTCATTGTTCATTCATTCCTCCATATTGCCTTCCAAAGACACCATCCTTTCAGTTGATAGCATGAATTATCCTAGATTCTAACTGTATGTTCTAATTACATCTCTAATGTAATCCTCTAACTCTGTATTCAGTATCTAATGAGTGGCAGGATACTCTCTGCTTGTCTGGATGAGTGCAGTCCCAACAACACTCAACCATCCAGGACAAAGCAGCCCGCTTGATTGGCACCCCATCCACAAACATTCATTCCCTCCACTACCGACGCACAGTAGCGGCAGTGTGTGCCATCTACAAGATGCACTGCAAGAACTCACCAAGGCTCCTTCGACAGCACCATCCAAATACACAACCACTTCTATCTAGGACAAGGGCAGCAGACACATGGGAACACTGCCACTTGGAAACTCCCCTCCTAACCACTCACCATCAACACTTGGAAATATATCACCGTTCCTTCTCTGTCACTGGGTCAAAATCTTGGAACTCCCTCCCTAACAGCTCTGTAGGTGTACCTACACCACATGGACTGCAGTGGTTCAAGAAGGCAGCTCACCACCACCTTCTCAAGGGCAATTAGCAATGGGCAATAAATGCTGGACTTGCCAATGATGCCCACATCACAGAATTATAGAATGGTTACAGCACAGGAGGAGGCCATTCAGCCTATCATTTCTGCTCCCACTCTCAAAGTGAACAATTGATCTAGTTCCATTCCCCACGCCTTCTCCCTGAAGCCTTGTGTGTGCTTCCCTTTCAGATAAAAAACATGATAAAGTTCTACAGCAGTGACTGCAGCATGGCTGCCAACCGGGGGAGACTGCAGATGGCTGTGCAGTGTGACCTCAAGCATTGTGTGGGCCTCGAGGGTCTGGTGACAGACTGCACCCCCTCAATGTGATTGATGGCAGTCTGGACTGGTTGGTTGACAGGTAACAGCAAGGGCACTGACAGAGGGGCAGTGGTGGGAGGACAGATGCTGTCATCCTGAGAGAGTTCTCACAGCATGGAGGCACTGTCACTGCCCGAGGGCAATATTAGCACTCTGTTAGAGAACAGGTTTCTGGCCTGCTGGGAGACCAAGGCAAGCTCCTTGGAACACTGGTATCTTGGCTATGATGGCAGCAGCCTGCTGAGCTTCCAGTGCAGCACCCAGGCTTAGAGATCGGCCTGTGCTGCAATTGAATCCGAGATATCGACCACCAGATGCTGCATCATGATCTCGCGGAGTTGGCCACCACCCCCAGATCAGACAGGCTGACTCCACTTTCTACACAAAACCCTGTCCTACACACACTCCCTGGAACTGGACTCCTCCATGCTCCTTGGCAGTGACGTCCTGCAACCATGCCTTTGTGTCTGCATGCCCATCAGTCTCTTTCTGTTCACTACCCCATTGAAGTCCCCATCTGCAACATGACTCCAGGTGAGCCAGTCCGGGGTGGGGAGCTGCCACCTTCAGTGACTGACCGGGTGCAGATGCCAGCTCCAGGCTACTTTCTAAAGCACGTGCAGTGCCGTTAAATGGGTTGCAAGTGTCAAACCAAGTAACGGGGTTTCTTCTTCATCAGTGCTTGTCTCTCTTGGCCTTCACCCTCCTGTACCATTACCTGGCCTTGTGACAGGGGTCCTGCTACCTGAAAGGGGAGAGGGACAAGGAGATCAGTGGGGACAGGGGTGAGGGGGCAATGTAAGAGATACAGGCTGTCACTTTTGGCATTTGTGTGTTAGATGAGGTTGTGGGATCTGGGGAAGTGGGATGTGAGAAGATGGATTAGATAGGAACACACCCTCATTCTCAATGGTCTCAGCCCCACCACGGCCACAACCTCAGTCATGGTCACTTCAGTGATGGTCATCACCCAGTTCTCCATGAGGGTGAGGAGACACAGTCATGTCTGCCCCCTGCTGGTTCGACGCAGCTGCCTCTGGTTGTTGCCACCTTGTCCTGCAAGAGAGTGGGAAGAATGTCAGTGAGTGGAGTGCAATGTGTTTGGTTGTTGTCACTGTCACGGTTGAATAGCTGCCATTGTGTGAGCTCTTGGGGCAGTGTGGAGTATGCAAGGGTGAGGTCAAGTTCTGAATGTGAAGTGCTTGATGGAGGTTGTTGGTAGGTGAGTGATGGCGGGGTCAGGAGCGTTGAGTGTGTGTGAGGCTAATGTTTCATGAGATAGGAGATGGCATTTGAAGATACCTGCACTGACCTTGACCATTCTTGTCAGGTCATTGAGCTTCCTTTGGCACTGGATCCAGATCCTCGCGACAAAACTCTTCATAATGACTTTTGTGGCTATGTGCGCCCCAATTCTCTTTGATCACATGCCCGGAGGTTCCACTGATCCCTGTGGACACAGGGCATCTCTCCTGATCCCTGTGGACACAGGGCATCTGTCCTGGTCCCCGTGAATACAAGGCATCTCTCCTGGTCCCAGTGGATACAGGGCATCTTTCCTCCTGCTTCCTTTCCTTTATTAGAGCCTCAAATTGTGCCTGAGACAATCTGTAAACCCAATGCTGCCTCGTTGCACCACCTTTACTATTCTCAAGGTCAGATATTCTTCCACAACGATTTGCAACAGCAGTACAGCCAGAATGTAGCTCCCTTTAAATTATACAAACTTGTGCAAAACTCACATGAACTTGAGCAATGCACTGAGTTATTCAACTAATCAGGAGTGTATTTAGTGCTGGGCCGTGTGCCACTTTAATTTAAATGAGCATGAATTAGAAATTCTGTGCAATCCTGGCACTACTTTGAACAAATTAATCAAACATCATGGTCCCTATTCATCAAAACTGGAGAGAGGTAGAAATGTGATAGGTTTTATGCTGCTGTGAAAGGGGATGGGGGGGGGGGGGGCGGTAGAGCAAGATAGAAGGTCAGGGATAAGTTAGAGGCAGGAGAGATTAAATGACAGAGATGTCATGGAACAAAAGACAAGGGGAGCAGTAATGATAGTATTAAAGATTAAAGTAGGTGTTAATAGCAAAATAAAAAGGTCAGCACTGTCTGGAAGCAAAAGAGAAGAATGTGTTAATCAACATATCTTACATTAAAGACATTATAGATATCTCCTTGGTGCAGAGGGGTTGAGGAGAGATGTTGAACTGTTGAAGGATCATGAGGACTCGAAACGTCAACTCTTTTCTTCTCTGCCGATGCTGCCAGACCTGCTGAGTTTTTGCAGGTAATTCTGAGGTTGATAAGCCAGCCTGGCACCAGAAGAGCATTGACCTGCTTGGGTCTATAGATGCATCCAGTCCAACCCCAAGGTGATTGACTCTGAACTGGGAAGAAATACTGATCAGAGCATTGTCCACATGCCCAGGACATATTTGAATGAAGATATCAGCACCTAAGATTGAAGGGACTCATTTCACCAGTGGCTGCACAGGACTCTCAAGGATTGTGTGCACTATCACCAAATCTGCATGCAGAGTATGTCTAATAGGGCCTTGGCTAGGGTCTTGGCATTGTCAACTTTAGCCAGCACCTGCAATGAAGCAATATGTTTTTGTCTGGCTGACCCCTGACATCCCCAAAGAGTGGGACTGCTCCTGCAAAGAGTAAATGATAATGCCTTCTAGGAACAGAACAGAACAGAACATCACTTCACTTGAGAGGAGAAAACACAGGAGCGTGCAGGATGGTTGAATCATTTAGTATTGATTCATTCAAATAAACAAGAACAAAGAACATATGAAATAGGAGCAGGAGTAGGCCATTCGGCCCCTCAAGCCTGCTCTGCTATTCAATAAGATCATGGCTGATCTGATTTGTGGCCTTAACTCAAATTTCCTGTCTGCCGCCCATTACCCTCCACTCCCTTGTCAAGCAAAAACCTGTCTAACTCAGCCTTGAAGATATACAATGAGCCAGACTCTTTGTATCCTCCTCCCAAGATGCTTTCCTACCTATCTTAGCATCTTCAGCAAATTTGGCTACAATACAGTCAGTCCCTTATACAGGTCATTGATATAGGTTGTAAATAGTTGAGGTCCAGCACTGATCCCTGTGCCTCTCCACTAGTTACAGTTCATCAACTTGAAAATGACCCATTTATCCTAATTCTTTCCTATAAATTAGCCAATCGTCTATCCATGCTAACATATTACCTCCAACACCATGAGCTCCTGTGCAATAACCTTTCAAAAAGGCTTATCATGTCTTTCGGGAGAGAACACTGAGAAATGAAGGTGACGATTACCGTCGGATTGCCACCCTGACTCTTGTTTCACACTAAGATGGAGCTCCGCATTCCTGGCCCACACTTCTGAACGATGTTGTTTCAGAAATTCAGATCATACCTGTTCTGGGAATCCCATTTTCCCAGCACTAGCTTCTGTATTCTAGTAAAGGTTCATGAACACACTGAAAAGCTTTGGGACATTTAAATAGCTTTTCAGTGTGTTAGTGATTGAGTGTGGGTGAGATAAGTGGCTAAGGTGGATAGGGTGATGAGGTCGGGTCAGGGGGAGTTGGAGGGTCATAGGAAATTCAAAGGGTTGAAGAGTCGGGGCAGAGTCAGAGCACTAAGGGGCAGAGTCAGGGGTTGGGGGCGGTCAGGAGCAGATGTCAGTGAGGATTTTGGGAGCAGGTAGAGGTCTATTGTACTGTAAACAGGAGTTGGACCAGGATTTTTCTGTCTAATATTCCTGAGTAACTATCTAGGTAAGGAAGTCAGACCTGTCTGAAATCTCTGACTCTAACTCAGAGTTGGAGACCCTTTTTGGAGGATTACAGATGCAGGAGAATCGTCCATGGGAATTTGTAACTTCCTGAGCAACTCCCATGGAGTTCTTGTGTTGGGACTTCTGAGGGGTCTCGTAGTGGAACCTCCGGGGTACATCTGGTCTCTGACCATCTGGAGATTGGAAGGTCTGGGCCAATATCAGAGTAACTTGAGGTTCGACACTGGAGCTGTGGTTTCCAAAGCTTATCAAGAGAGATTGGGTACTATTGTCTATAATTGCATCATGTGACCATAGGAATGGTAGAAGGTGATCGAAGCTGGTCTTGGTTTGTCTTCATCTAGCCGATTCCTGTGGCTCTGATCCATTTTGTACCTGAGGCTGGCTGTCAGGCGTGCAGTGTGTTTCATTTTCTTGTGCTAAGAGTTCTCATCTTGATAAGCTCGGAGTTTATAAAGTAAAGTCTAAAACCACAAGACGCAATGATGGTTCCATTGATCACATTGTCCTGCTTGTTATCTGATTTTGCTGGGTGAAAGATGTTTTCTATTAAGAGATCTCTCTGAGACTGCACGGTACAAAGTCAAGCTCATGTTCCGTGCAAACATTTTCAAAGTTAATCTTTCAATCGTTCTTAATGTGAAGGAAAAGCCTCCATCAAACAATCGGTGTTCCCAATGGAATGAGAGAGAATGGATTTGTACTTATGTTGTGTGAACCAGGCCACTCACTGCTGCTTTGAGGATGTACAGCTTACATCAGGCAGCCACCCTGAGCTATCACATTGAGTGTGACAGAGACATTGGGCTCGCTCTAAATCCTGTCCTGCATCTAAACACATTGGCACACGGACACCACCCCCACCCCCTCGCCCCGCCCACTTCTCTTGCCTGATGCAGAGGATGTGAATCACCACCTACTTTATGACATGAATGTAAAAGAATGGCTGTGTTTGTTACCGAGACTGTGCCCAGCAGTTCTTTTGTTTTACCCAGTGCCGTCTGGAGCAGAGTGGCTGAGCAGACTCCTATTGGAGCTGCAGGGCAGTATTTTACTACCTCTGCTGCTGGAACTCGGATTCCTCGCCACCCCCCACCCCCCCAACCAGGCCTACTGGACACAGGAACGTACCCAGAGTTGCAGGAAATGTTTTGATAACCCGAAGCAAACCTTTCAAACCCGGTGTTCATTCACCAGCATTTCCGATGTCCGGAATCATCCAGGTAGTGAACATGGATGGAATATCGGTAAACCAGATTAACTCACAGGATAATCCACAACTAACCTTTAAAGCGATGTTTTAGACAATTCATTCATAAAATCTCTTATCTGATTTATTTTGAAGAATAGATTACATCATCGAACAGTGTAAGGGTGTGTTAATCGACTAAAATCCACAAAATCTGCCATTAAAGTAATTACATTCTTCATTTTCAATTGGAAACAGGATTAATTGTATCACCCAAGGACGCATTAACTTTTCCCAGTCAACAAGTCTCAAAATAGATTCAACTGAAGAAAAGACAAACTTGGATGTGAATTAATGAGCTGGGTGCAGCGGAGAAACACCATCACTAAGGGCGTGTGCAGAAAGCCAGTGCACAGTGTGTTGGCAGGAGACACAGTGTAAAAGAATACACTCACAACGGCGCAAATGGTCCCTCTAGTAGAGTAAACAGTTATCCGGATACACAGTTATCCAGATACACGGTTATCCGGGTACACAGTTATCCAGATACACAGTTATCTGTTTCACCTGAAATTGAAATGACAAAATTTTATTTTGCCAGTAACACAATCTGTCCGTAGTTTATGTACATTTCCCCAGTCACCAACTCTAGTGACCCACTTTATTCCCTCCCACAGCCCAAGTAAATTCCACCCTATCGTGGACTGACAGAATTCTGTATGAATACTCCTTTATCCCCAAAAGTATTCCGGAAAAACTTCAGAAGCAATGTCCACCCTCACACCTCCACTACTCCAGCCTTGCTGGAAGCAGATTCACCAGTACAAATACAAATCAATACATGGAAAACATTGGAGGACTGTGGCGCTGGGCCAGCACATGAATAATGGCCTCCTTTTGTGATGTATCATTCTATGATACCAGGGCAAGTGAAAGCATTCCCAAAGCTATAGGGACTCCCTCACTGGAAAAGCGTGAAATACAGGAACAACACCAGCCAGAGTGAAGATTATTTTTAAAAATCAGAACTGTAGCAGTGCCTTAAACTGGGGAATATGCCAGAGGAATACACTCAGGACAATTATCTGATGTGTGCAGTTTGGGTTTGACACAGTTTCACACATGACGGGGTACAAAGTGAGAAGATTATGTGTTAATAAATGACCCTAGCAGAATGCTGGAGAATGTGCACAGTAAGAGCTAATCACAGCTCTCAGCGTAATCCAGTTATGGGATCAGGCTAACATCAATCAGAATTTAACACAAATACTGAATACACAACACACCGAAAGGATTAGGAGGCTGCAACCGGATAATGCAGCAGGGTGTACCTTGTTACAGCCAAGGGAAACTGGGCCCAGGAAACAGAACTCACCAACAGACAGATAGAGACTGATACAGATAGTCGCTATTTGAACTGTGACAGTCAGTGCCAGTTCGTTATCCAACCACAGGGGTCATCACACCAATCTCTGTCAGCACTCTGACAGGAATCAAGAATCCCAGTATATTGCGTCCTTCCCTGAAACAGTGAAACGGATCACTTTGTCCCAATGTACTGCTCTGGTCAAGATAACCCATCTTAGCACTGATTGGATGGGGCCCTCCACTGTGGGACTCAGGGGTATGCAGCTACCAAATCAAATTTCAGGCTGATTTTCAGCTTGATACTGCAATCAAATAAGTTGAGAGCTGTCCATTTACAGCCTCAGTGTGACATTTGACCCTGTGGCGAGTAACTGACCTCACATTAATGCCATCATTAAGATCGCCTATTTCTACCTCCATAACATCACCCAACTCAACTCCTCAGGTGTTGAAATCCACATCCATGCTTTTGTTACCCTTCTGTCGAAGGGTCATGAGGACTCGAAACGTCAACTCTTTTCTTCTCCGCCGATGCTGCCAGACCTGCTGAGTTTTTCCAGGTAATTCTGTTTTTGTTTTGGATTTCCAGCATCCGCAGTTTTCTTTGTTTTTATTCCAACACACCCCTGGCTGCTCTCCCACAATCTGCCCCCCATAAACATAGGCCAGGATTTCCCGGTCGGCGAGCGGGGGGCTCCAACCTTAAGGCTGGCAGGCAGGCAAGGATCCCCGGTGGGAATTAGAAAAAGCATGAAACCTCATCCACGGGCAGGATGAGGTTTCATGTATTTTTATAAATTTTTAATAAAAGTGAAACTGAAAGTGATGGACATGCCCCAACTCATGCGATAGTGTCACATGAGGGGACATGTCAGGGATTTTTTTTTCTATTTTTAATATCTTTGACAGTGGAGCCGATCTCCCTGAGGCAGCACTTAGCCTCAGGGAGATGAATGCATTTGTTCGTGCGCATGTGTGATAGAGCGCACTCTCGGCTCAGGGAATCCCCCCCCATCCGCACAGGGAGCGCATAGCACTTCTGCCCGGACGTCATGCTGGGTGGGCCTTAGTTGGCCTGCCCACATAAAATGGCAGCGCACCCCCGATTGGAGGCGCGCCTCCGCGTGCCAGCTCTTAAACTCACCCCCACCCCCCCCCACCCCCACCCCCCCCCCCCCCCCCCCCCCCGCCCGACTGGGGGAAATCCTGCCCATAAGATGAATCAAAGATCTGCTCTCCATGTCTTAACTCACACCAAATGTCATTCATCTATCACCCCTGTGCTCAGTGGCCTATGTTGGCTCCTAGCCAAGCAATGTTGCATACCCTGTGTGGCTTTTGAATCTCTTACTGCGCATTCCATGGCCAGCGCTATATCTAGCACCTTCTTGAAATCCAAATCTTTTTGGACAAAAATCTCTCCTGAATCATGTCCTCATTCACATCATACACTAAACGATCTCTGAGGATGTCATTTAGAGTCATACCAAACTCACAATGTTCCATTAGCTGCTTCAAATTTGCCACATAGCATGCAATTGTCTCAGACAGGGCTCTAATTCTCAAATTAAACTTGAACCTTTGCATCATTACTGAGGGCTTTGATTGATAATGATCCTTCACGAGGTCCACCGATTCATCAAAATGTTTTGAACCTGAGGCACTGGGTGCCGTCAAACTTTGAATCAAGCTGTAGGTTTTATTCCCACATGTACTTAAGAGGATCACTCGCCTCTTCTCTTCCCCCATAATCTTGTTCGCTTGGAAAAAGAACGTGAGACATTCAATATAATGAGACCAATCATCTGTGGCTGGATTGAAAGATCATTTTGAGAGAGAATTACTTCATCGATTTGAATGGAACTCCTACTTACAATTACTTGGCGAGACACAATGCCAATTTCTTTTCACTTGATTTCTTCTGTTAAACTTGTTTTATCCTCATCACCAGTTTGTTGTGAGTGGTGGCTGAGTTGGTACTATTGATATAGTTGATCAGCAGACACTTCTTAGGTGGAAACTTTAAGTTTATTTACAAAGGTACTCAGCAGCAACTACATGTGTGTTTTCAACTCAAACTCTATCTCTACACTACTAATCACTAACAACTGACTACTGCACAACTCTCCTATTGGATACTGAAGGTCATGTTGTCTTCCTAAACAAGTATTATTCTTAAAGGTATATTATACACTAAATTAAACCATAATTACCACAACCTCCCTCCCACTATGAGATGGTTTGTAGACAAGACTTAGCAGAGTGATGGATCCTTTATTATCTTTTATCCCTATCCATATTGATCCTATTTTTAACTTGCAGATAGTTTACATTATGTCACCCTGAAAATTTATAGCCAGTCCCCCTCTCTGTTGTCCCCCACTATCTTTATTAGTGGATGAGGTTTCCTGCTTTTTCTAATGCCCGCCAGGGCTCCTAGCCTGCCCACCAACCTTAAGGTTGCACGGCAGGTCCATTAATTATTTCAAGGACTCTGTCAATGGCCTCAATTGACCATTGACAAGTCGGCGGGCGCACAGCTGATTTTGCTAAGCCCCTACCTTCCTGAAAATTTAAGTGGGGCATGGTGATGTTGGGAGTTGCGTCCGACGTCATCTCGTGTCATTTTACGTGTCGGCGAGTGGGCCTCGCCCCAACTCGCCAACAGGAAAATCCTGCCCATAATCTTTATGTGTGTGTGTGTGTGTGGTAGTGTGAATGGGATGAGTGATTGAGACGTTGTGTTCAAACAGCGTGTGATAATAAATAACCTTCTTTATTTTTAAAATTCACCAGTAATCCTGCTATTGGAATTTATTTTAAACTAGGAAAGCTGAGTCTGGGGGTAAGGAAACACACACATCTTACACACCAAAATCCTAATTACAGACTTGAAGGGAACACACAAATCCTGTTGCAACATTTCCAACCGGAACTCTCTACTAATCGGAATTTCTGATGTCCCTCTAATATAAGTTGTCACTTTACTAAATACTAAAATGATTTGGCCTTGAAAATTGCTAAAGAATTAATTAGTTCAAGAACGGGCGGGATGAGGTTTCATGTAGGTTTTAATTAAAGTTTTGTAAAAGTTATGGACATGTCCCAACTCATGTGACAGTGACAGGAATTTTTTTTTTCTTCTATTTGCAATATTTTTGACAGAACAGCCAATCTCCCTGAGGCAGCACTTAGCCTCAGGGAGATGAGTGTGCTCTTTCGTCTGCATGCGTGATAGTGAGCACTCTCAGGTTTAGGGATCACACCCCCCTCCCCCCTCCCCCCCCACCCGCACAGGGACTGCACAGCGCTTCCGTGTGGACATCACACTGGGCGGGCCTTCATTTGCCCGCTCAAGTAAAATGGCGCCATGCCCCCGATTGTGCGCCACTCAACTTCGCCCTCAACGGGGGGGGGGGGGTGGGGGGGGTGGTGGGGGGGAATTCTGCCCTGTATACATAAGAACTTCTAGTTATAATTATAAAAATGGAATTTATAACTCCGTCTTCATATCGATGCAGCCTGGTGTCTTCCTGGTTGAGTTGATACTTTAGCTGGAGTGAAGGTGTTTTAGAAACAAAGGCCTGGGTTTTTCCCATGGCGGATGAGGATGGGCACAGAGATGATCACTGCCTGCGATTGGCTGTGTGCTGCCATTTTATGTGGGTAGGCCAATTAAGGCCCGCTTAGCGTAACGCACACCCGGAAGCGCTCAGCACTATCTGTGCGGCCGGAGGGAGGAGGGAGAGTCGGGGCCTGCGCTCTTTCACGCATGCGCACAAAAAAGCGCAGAAATCTTCCTGAGGCACAGAGCTGCCACGGGGAGTTTGAATAAATAATAAAACAATTTAATAAATTATGTAAAAATTTATTTAAAGACGTCCCCTCAAGTGGCAGTGTCACATGAGCTGGGACATGTTTGTAAAGGTGGGAAAATTTATTTATTTTATAAAAGCTTCAGGAAACCTCATCCCGCCCGTGGGTGAGGCTTCCTGAAAAACACAAAAGCTGCTTGGGCTTTTCAGCTGCCACCAACCTTAATGTTGGACTGGCAGCAGTCATAACAACTATAATTAATCTGTTAATGGCCTTAATAGGCCGTTGACATTTTGGCGGGCACGCAGCTGACTCCAGCGCGCCAAACAAAATATCGCAATGATGTCAGGACGCATGCCCGATGTCATTGCACATCATTTTACGCATCAGCACGCAGACCGGAAGATTCTGCCCAAAGGATTGTCATAAAGCTGGGAAGTAGATGGATAGCCAGAAGGCTGGTTCTCAGATGGATTTGAAACTCCAGTGATGTTGCAACCTATGTAAGATGGTTGTTTTTCTGGAGATAATCTCTTTTAAACTGTAATCTGTCTTTTCCATCCGAATGCTATGCTGCTTGAAGTTCCTTTTGAATAAAATTCTCTATCTCTGAGATGTATTCCAAAATGTAACATAGGGAAGAATTTTCCGGTCAGTGAGCGGGGCTGGGGCCTGCTCGCCGAGGCATAAAATGACAGGTGGTGACATCGAGCGTCCCTCCTGACATCACCGCACGTCATTTACATTTTCAGTTCAGCGGGTGCACAGCCGAGTTGGCTGTTGTCTGCTGAACTGTCAAGGGCCTGTTAAAAACTAATTAAAGTAGTAAAATGAGCTGCCCATCTAACTTTAAGGTTGCCAGGCAGGCGAAGAGCCCAGGCGGCCTTCGCGTTTTTCATGGAACCTCATCCACGGCTGGGATGAGGTTTCATGAAGTATTTATGAATTAAATAAAGTTTTTATTAATGTTCCCTGACATGTCCCAGCTCATGTGACACAGTCACATGAGGAGACATGTCTTATAATTTTTTTTTCCTCTGTTTAGCTTTTAAAAACTTTAACTAGTCTCCCTCAGGCAGCTCCGTGCCTCAGGGAGATTTCTGTGCTTTTTCATGCGCATGCACGAAAGAGTGCAGGCCCTGACTCAGGGAATCCCCTCCCCTCCCATCCATGCAGGGAGCATTCAATGCTTCCGAGTGCGTGTCACGCTGAGAAGGCCATAATTAGCCCGCCCACATAAAATGACGGTGTGGATCCAATCGGGGGCGCTGATCCACATCGCACTCACTCCCACCCGCCTCCTCAGAACCACCCCCCCTGATGAGGGGAAAATTCTGCCCATAGGGTCCAACCTTGAGAATAGCAGGGAGAGAGAATTAATGTTACATTCTGCAGTCTACTTCTGGATGTTATTGTTGCAGACTCACTTTTCTGTAACAAACAGGCAAGTTTATATTCATAGCTTTTCACAAGTGGAATTTTGATCATGTGACAACTGGCTATTGGCACACAATGGAGAACAATCCATATTAAGGAAGGAGCTTTGATCTCCCATTGTCAAAGCTATCAAGATGCTGTTGTCACAGATGGGGGTCTTTAACATCCTCCTTACATAATGAGTATCATTAGACCTTCTTTGTTCCTGGCAGTTTCATCAGGAAATATGGTGGCCTATTGACCTGGTGTTTTGCAGAGAGTTCAGACAATGGAAAGTGTGAAGTCCATCGGAGAACGGCCTGGACAGGTACCCTGGTAATCCACATTCAGAGGCTTCAGAAACGTGGCCAATTAGCCTTTTTAGTATTCCTTCACCCTACCCCACACTCACTAGAGCTATCTGTACCTTGAAAAAACTCAGCAGGTCTGGCAGCATCGGTGGAGAAGAAAAGAGTTGACGTTTCGAGTCCTCATGACCCTTCAACAGTTGAAGGGTCATGAGGACTCGAAACATCAACTCTTTTCTTCTCCGCCGATGCTGCCAGACCTGCTGAGTTTTTCCAGGTAATTTTGTTTTAGTTTTGGATTTCCAGCATCCGCAGTTTTTTGTTTTTTTCTATCTGTACCTTGTTTGTCCTGCTTTCTACCATTAATTAGCACATTCCTTTAGATAATATCACCACCATCAACACCTCTGTCCTTTTGTCTGTGACATCTTTTGGTTATCTCCACCTATCACTGGCTCTTTACCTAGCTCTTCTTGTCCCAACCCCCCACTCCCCTACTTAAACTAGCTTATATTTCAGCCCTTTCCTATTTTTACTTAGTTCTGTTGAAGGGTCATGAGGACTCGAAACGTCAACAGTGCTCTTCTCCACCGCTGCTGCCAGACCTGCTGAGTTTTTCCAGGTATTTCTGTTTTGTTTTTGTTTTGGCCAAGTTGCCGGTCAGCTGTTTACTGCAGCTGTTTACATCATCATGGCAATAGAGTGCCAGATGGCACAAAGTTTACTGTATGTTACACACTGCAATGTTTCACTCTGTAGCAATGTCTCAGTAATCTCTAATATGTTTGGCTCCTCCCAATGTGTGATTGCTTCCAGATACCCTGTTTTATTATGGACACTGTGTGCATTGCTGTTTAGACATTTTACCTCATTTTTCACAGAATTGCTCTCACTATGTTAACCATTCTTTTAGACTCTTATTCTACTCATTCCCTTGCCAGCAATGTCCCTCTTTATTTCTTCTTATAATCTCCTGCCCTGTTTTTAGTGGCTTCAGTCACAGACAGAGACAGAGGGATGGGCTCACAGCAGCTGTGAGAATGAAATTTGGAGCAGGCAATCTTCTTTCTCGCTATTTAATTGGAGGAAATTTCTGTTTATCCAGTATTGGATGTCTGTCTTTTATGGTGAGAATGTGGTAGGCAAGGTTAAGGGATAAAGAGAAAAGGCTGGTGGTGGGATTGAGGGATCTCCATGTTTCCCATTACAGACCCATTCCCCCTGCACCCATTACAGTCCCTATATTTCCTGTTTCCCATTACAGTTCCTCTGCCCTTGTGCCCATTACAATCCCACTACTAAGATAAAAGCAAAATACTACAGATGCTGGAAATCTGAAACAAAAACATCGGCCAGAATTTTCTGGCTGATGCGTGGATGGCGTAGCCCACACATCAGTGTGTAAAATGACACACGAGCGTGCCGATGTCAGCGCGCATCATCACAATATTTCGGTGGGCGGGTGCGCTTAGTTCGCCCGCCATTAATTGAAGGGCTCGTTAAGCCCCTTAACTTGCCAATTGTGTATGATTTTGAGGGGCCCGTGCAAACTTTGGGTTGGTGCACGGGCCCAATGGCAAGGCGGGTATGAGATTATTTAAGAAATCTTTTGCCATTTTGGGATATGTGGACTCAGAGAGCTTGATCATGTTTTTGATGAAGTTATAATTGATGAAAATGTTTTAAAGTTGCCTTTGTGATTGTTAGCAGTTCTCATCGATTTCCAAGATTTTCTTGTGTACTTTGAAACCAGGCTGCAGACAGTAATCTTTCTTGGGCCTGCAGCTTTCCGGAGGCCTCCATTTAGCCTGGGGATATGGGTTTTGACCTCTCCAGTGGAGGTAGCTCCCCTGAGGAGGAAGGGAGGGATAGAATAAGGAGGAGGCCAGCATTGGACAATCAGCCTCCAGGGGAGCCACCTTTGGGAGGCCAGGCACAGGCACAAGGGGTGCAGGGCCAAGAGGTTGTCCATGGTGCAAGGGTCCACAGAACATGCCACTCTCCTGCTGCAGCAGCTCCCTCAATATGACTGAGGTGCAGTGCTGAAGGAGACTCCGTCTCTCAAGGGAGACAGTCAACTATATCTGTCAGATGATTGGCCCTGAGATGTCCCCTAAATGTGTGGGCGGACACCCTATGCTAGCAACTCTGAAGGTCACTGTTGCCCTCAACTTCTATGCCTCTGGCTCCATCCAGGGCTCGGTGGGTGATCTTTGCGGTGTCTCCTAATCAGCTGTCCACACTTGTGTCAAGCAGGTTACAGGTGCTCTGTCCAGACAGGTATCCACCTTTATCCACTTCCACTGCGACCAGGCAAGTCAGACACAGTGAGCCAGAGGTTTCGCGGCCATTGCTGGCTTCCCCATGTCCAGGGCGCTATAGACTGCACACATGTGGCCATCAAGGCACCAGCAGGTGAGCCCGGTGCCTTCATCAACAGGAGGGGCTTCCACTCCATGAACATGCAGATAATGTATGACTACAGGATGCAGATTCTACAAGTCTGTGCAAGGTACCCAGGCAGCTCCCACGACGCCTACATCCTCTGACACTCCTAGGTGCCGGCACTCTTTAGTGCTCCAGACCGACTAGATGGATGGCTGCTGGGTGACAAGGGCTAACCCCTCATCAGGTGGCTCATGACGCCTCTCCACCATCCAAGAACAGAAGCTGAGCAGCGCTACAACAGGAGCCAGGGCACCACAAGGGCTGTGATGGAAAGAAGCATCGGTCTTCTCAAGATGCGCTTCCGATGTCTGGACTGCATTCCAGTACCCCGCAGATCGCGTCTCTCTGACAGCAGTAGCATGCTGCACCCTGCACAATCTTGCACTGGAAAGGGGGGATGCAGTTGACGATGAAGACCATGACCCCCTGGATGAGGCTGCACATGATGAATCCAGCAGTGGCTCAGAGGATGAGGAAGCACAGGGCAATGCTGAGGGGCAGCTCGCCGACCCACAACTACATCAAGGAGGCAGGGACACCCGGGACACTTTAATCCAATGAACCTTCAGCTAGCTCCATACACATGGATCAGCAGGGCCAGCATTGCCTGGCACTTCCACATGTGGCACTTAGATGCCACATCTTCCACCTGTTCAGCTGCAAATAAGGGCTTAGTACAGAAACATCAATGTCCACTCAAACACTCATGATAAATATGTGAAAAAGAAAAATGCACCACAAACAAAAGACCCTCAGCCATGGTTACAAACGTGGACTTTATTTTGTCCAAAACAAAAACACACACCACTTGTTAGCGATCACAAAAATATGGGTCCCTATTCTAAGACCAACACAAAATCACCAGTGACATACCCGTGGAGTGCCTAAGGTGCCTTATGCTTATGTTTTCGGGTGCTACGTCTAGGTGCCACCCCATCGCTTGGAGTGGCTTGTGAGACAGCCTGCTGACTCTGTTGTCCTATTGGCCTCGATGACCTTTGCGGGTGTCCTCTGGCATGTGGAGCCTGGGAGGGAGTGGCCAGTTCCAGAACTGGCACCTCCCCAGTTGTTGCAGCCTCAGCGGAATAAACATTGACAGGCAGAGGGGCGGAGGAGCTGCTGCCCTCATCCAGGGCACCCTGAGAGGAGCTCACAGCAAAGACAGGCAGCTGCTGTGCCGACGTGAGGTCCCTTTCGACCTCCCTGCTCATTGCAGATACATGGGCAATGAATGCCGGCGTTTGGTGTCCAGAACATATCCCACAATGGAAGACACCACCTGTGGCCAGAACCACTGTGAAGGCTTGCAGGTCAGAGCATAACCCAATCATATTTTGATCCATTTGGTGGAAGCTCCTCTCTATGAGAGTTGCCAATCTCCCATTGAAGGAATCCTGATGCTCTGCCCTGAGGGCGGGTTCTTCACGTGCACTCTGCCTAGACTCCTCCATCACAGAGAGCAACTGAACCATTCCCTCATGCAACCCTGCCAGATGCAAACGCACTTCATGCTGCCTGTCCTGCAGATGCTGCGATGGGATCAACTCCAGAGGCACGTCATCAGTGCTGGACTCAGCATGTGCCTCACCCCCCTGCAGCCCTCTGGCTGCTGGTGCCAAACGGCACTCTCTGCCCCTACCATCTCCTCCAGTGATCATGATGTGCTCTCTCCACTGTGACCTGGAACACTAGCCTACAGTAAAATCCCCACTGAGGTGTGTGTGTCTGCTCTGGTGCCTAGCTGGCTGAAATGATGTGTCGCAAGTTGCACTTGTTGCCCTCAGGTTGGAGGCGGGGGGGGGGTCACGGGGTCGAGGTGTGGGTCGCTCTGGTGGTGATGCTGAAATTAACAACAGGGACAGTGCATCAGTTAGCATACATTCAGTTCAACATTTCATCCTTTTCCCCCCCAGCCCCATAAGTCGTTCACCCTTCAAGACCCTAAGGAGAAGAATATTGGTGAGGTGAAAAAGAGTCAAGATGAGCCCCAAACATTAAACGCACATGCAGACAGGTTTGTCAGATGGCTTCAGGAATGCCACATGGCATGTTATGAACCATAGGAGTGGGGAGAGTGCAGAGGTACCTGACCTGGATGCATTCTGACCTGGATAGTTGCGGAGCTGAGAAAGCATCGCAAACAGTAGCAACATTTGCCGTCGATCACAGGAGATTGAGAGGACGCATTATTGGCCTTCATTCCGTAAGGAGGGCATTGACTGGGTGGGCAGAAGGCAACATTTCTCCTTGGTGCAGGGATGAGTAACGTGGTGGCATTCATCTAAGTTGAGTGCCATGATGTTTATAGCTGAGGTGCGCAATGGCTGAAAGGGTGCTGGAGGTCCCAAACCCCCTAAGATGAAATAAGTCTTTGGCAGTGCAGCAGTGATCCAATGGCATGTTAGACCATGGTGATAGTGGTCACAAATGGGATAAGGTGACTTTGGAAGGTGGTGGAGACGCAACTCCTCAAGGGGACGAGGGTCCCTTCTGTATGATCCACACATCAGAGTGTCTCAGTCAGTGAATGAGAAGTGTTTCAGCATTAACGTTTGCAGCAACCATCAGTGGTTTGGATGGTGGGTAGACAGAGTGGATGGGACTGTGGACCTCAAATACCTGGCCGCTGCACCCCAGCCTCACTGCCCCCGGCCGCCCTGGCCTCCTGACTCCTGCCCAGCTCCAAGGCCTGCAAATCAAAAGATGTGAGGAGCTGCAGGAGGGTGCACCCACCTCCAATCCTCTGGCACTCCCAGGCATTGTGGTGAGTTTTTGCATGCAAAACAGAGAAGAGGATTTATTGGGGCTGCTCGCTCATGTAGTCTGCACGTGCATGCCACACCCCAACCACAGTGGCTCATCTGGGGCCTCCAGCGGCTCCTGTCCACACTACCGGTGATCAGTCCCCAGAAGATGGCATGGCTGGTCCCAACCCCCTACCCCAGTGGCCACCTTGGATACATTCGGCATCCATCACTTTGTAGGGAAGATGTGTTTGGTGGTGGCATCATGCTGGAGTTGGCGGAAATGGCAGAGGATAATACTTTGAATGCGGAGGCTGGTGGAGTGATAAGTGAGGACAAGAGGGACCCTATCATGCTTCTGGGAGGGAGAGGAAGGTGTGAGGGCGGATGCGCAGGAGATGGACTGGACACGGTTGAGGGCCCTGTCAACCACCGTGGGTGGAATACCTCGGTTAAGGAAGAAGCAAGACACGTCAGAAAACTGTTTTGGAAAGTGACATCATCAGAATAGATGCGACGGAGGCCAAGGAACTGAGAGAATGGGATGGAGTCCTTACAGGAAGCTGGGTGTGAGGACCTGTAGTCAAGGTGGCTGTGGGAGTCTATAGGCTTGTAATGAATATTGGTGGACAGTCCATCACCAGAGATTGAGACAGAGAGGTCAAGGAAGGGAGAGGAAGTGTCAGTGATGGACTATGTGAAAATGATGAAGAGGTGGAAATTGGAAGCAAAATTAAGAAACTTTTCCAAGTCCAGACGAGAGCATGAAGCGGCACCGAAACAGTCATCGATGTACTGGTGAAAGAGTTGTGGGAGGGGGCCTGAGTAGGAGTGGAACAAGGAATGTTCCACATACCCCATAAAGAGACAGGCATAACTGGGACCCGTGCGGGTCCCCATAGCTACACCTTTTATCTGGAGGAAGTGAGAGGAGTTTAAGGAGAAATTGTTCAGTGAGAGAACAAGTTCAGCTAGACAGAGGAGAATGGTGGTGGATGGGGATTGTTCGGGCCTCTGTTCGAGGAAGAAGCGGAGAGCCCTCAGACCATCCCGGTGGGGGTTGGAGGTGTGGCTATGAGTACCCGCATGGGCCCCAGTTATGCCTGTCTCTTCCGATTAGGCACTTTACAGCCTTCTGGACTTAACAATGAGTTCAACAACTTCATATCATGAACTCTCTCCTCCATCTACCCCCTTTCTGATTCCCTTTTTTCTAATTATTTATATATTTATATACATATATATATATATATATATATCCCACCTTTTTCTATCATTATTTCTAAATTTATTTCAATCTATTGTTTTTTCTCCATCTTTGAGCCTATTTCGATTCCTTCCCCCTACCCCACTCCCACTAGGGTTATCTGTCACTAGCTCATCTTGCTTTCTACCCTTAATGTCACCATTAGCACATTCCTTAGCTAATGTCACCACCATCAACACCCCTTTGTCCTTTTGTCTATGACATCTTTGGCAGTCTCTTCTTTTCCTCCACCTATCACTGGCCCCCTATCCAGCTCTACCTGTCCCACCACCCTCAACCAGCTTATATTTCATCTCTTTTCATTTCTATTTCTCTTTAGTTCTGATGAAGAGTCATATGGACTCAAAACATTAACTCTGTCTTTCTCTCCACAGATGCTGTCAGACCTGCTGAGTTTTTCCAGCTATTTTTGTTTTTGCTTCACAATCCCTCTACTGTATTTTTCCTTTTACAGTCCCATTGCCCCCTATTTCCTATTACACAAAGTCTTTACACTATGGGATAGTGGTGGAATTTCTCTTAACCGTTATGAAGATCTGCTTTGCCTATTATTCACAAAACAATTTCAATGTTCTGTTAATGGCAAAGAGTTTGAGGCTGCACCTACCAGAATGTGCTGCTAATTCCATACACAGGCAACATCTTTGGCTGGGTGAGCGGGGGGGGTGGGGCCCCCTCGCCAAGGTGTAAAATGACAGCGGTTGACGTCGGGCGTGTGTGCCAGCCTCCCCACGCGTCATTTAGATTTTTAGATTGGTCTGCACACAGCTGACTCGGCTGCACTCCCGCCGAACTGTCAAAGGCCAATTAAAGCCTGTTAAAAAACAATTAAGGCAATCAGCTGAGCTGCCCGTCCAACCTTAAGGTTGGCCTTAATTGGCCCGCCCATGTAAAATGGCGGCGCCCAGCCAATCAAGGGCTCCAATTGGCCGTGTGCCAGCCCACGCACAACCTCCCCCTCTCCCCCGTCGGGGGCAATTTCTCCCCTTGCAACTAATTGAAAGGAGAGTGGACTAGGACAGCACGAAGTGGCAGTGAGACTGATTAATATCACACAATGCAACCTTTTCCAAAGGAGCAAGGGGGCCCCCCATGAAGGATGTATATAGGTGGGGTGAGAGAGTGAGCTCTACTCCCTGGTGGTTACTCATAGTCATACCCAGAGGGAGGCTGATCCAGCATTCCTGGAGATTCCTGGGCAATCTGGGAGAGCTGGCAATGATTCCCATTCCCACACTGAGAGAGTCAAACACAGTCTACCCTCAGTCATCTCACCAGCTCGCTCTGTTTAGTGAATGCCCTGTGGTCACTCTGTCATGTGTAAAAGAATCTTTCAGTGTGTTAGTGGTGAAGGCAATGTCAACATTAGTGTACCTGGATTTATAACATGAAAAGCTACCCTTGAGTGCAGTAAAATTTGTTCTTTGTGTTTAAAATGCCTGCTGGGAGCCATCATTAATGTGTGAAGAGCAGCATAGCAACTGGTAGTTACCATGCAACAGCCAGCCTTGCCGGAGCTGTTGTTATAGGAACTGACACAGAGAGTTTGGGGCAGGAACGTATTTGTTTACTTCTGCAATCTTTCAGAGGATTTATGAATTAGATTCTTGTTTACAAGCAGCACAACATCGATGCAAAGCAGGGGCTGAAAATCTGTATGTGTAGTACAGGAGGAAGTCACCCCCACACCCACTCCCTCCACATCAGACATATCAGGGGAAAAACTGGTTGACATTCTGCCCCTTAGTCAGGTGTACAAAGGTCAGAATACATCCCAATTCAGCAGTGAGAAGGCCTGTATCCAGCATGCTCAACGGCCAAGCCTACTGTCAAATTCCTCCAGCTTGTTGTCTGGGCATCCAAAATGGTCACCAAAATAAGGTATTTGGAAGAAAGAAAGGCTTGTATTTATACAGTGGCCTTCACCCTTGGGACATCCAAACATTTTCCAGGTAATTCTGTTTTTGTTTTGGATTTCCAGCATCCGCAGTTTTTTGTTTTTATATGCTTGACAGCCAATTGAATATTTTTCAAATGTTATCATCATTGTAATGTAGGAAACATAGAAACATGGGGCAGAATTTTGCCCTCGGTTGGCGTGCGGTCCCCATTGGCTCGATGGAGGGCAGACAGCTGACCCCCGCTGCCAAAACGGGGCCCGTCGCCACTTTGAGTGGACGGGCCAATTAAGGCCCGCCCAGCAGTCTGCCCGACAGGAAGCGCTATGCGCTCCCTGTGCGAGGTGGGGGGAGGGATTCCCCAACTGTCAGAGTGCGCTCTTTCACACATGTGCACGACTCCCTGAGACTAAGTGCTGTTTCAATGAAATCGGTGAAAGGTTCATAAACTTCTAAAATAGAAAAATAAAACAATTATTAATATGTCCCCCTCATGTGACAATGTCACATGAGATGGGACATGTTAATAAAAAGCACAGAAACTTTATTAACCTTTTTTAAAATAGACATGATACCTCATCCCGCCAGTGGATGAGGTTTCATGTTTTTTCAGAAGCCTGCCGGGGTTCCTGGCCTGCCCGCCAACCTTAAGTTGGATGGGCAGGGCCTTTAATTTGTTTAATTATCCTGTCAATGGCCTCAATTGGCCATTGACAGGTGGGCGGGTGGACAGCTGATTTCACTGTGCCCCCGCCCTCCAGAAGACTTAAATGGGGTGGGATGATGTCGGGATTTCCTTCCGATGTCATCCCATGTAATTTTCGCATCGGCAAGTGGGCCCCGCCCCCAACTCGACGGGAGCAAAATTCTGCCTTGTGTTGTGTATATTATACTGGATTTGTGCTATGTACTAATTACAGAAATAGTGTTGTGTACTAATTACTGGAATATTGCTGTGTACTAATTACTGGAATATTACTGCTCATTAATTACAGGAACAGTGCTGCATACTAATTATTGGAATAGTGCTGCGTACTAATTACAGGAATTGTGCTGTGTTCTAATTACAAGAATAGTGCTGCATTCTAATTACTGGAACTGTGCTGCATACTAATTACAGGAATAATGCTGCGTTCTAATTATAGGAATATTGCTGCATACTAATTACAGGAATAGTGCTGCGTACAAATTACAGGAATTGTGCTGTGTTCTAATTACAGGAATAGTGCTGCGTTCTAATTACTGGAACAGTGCTGCATACTAATTACAGGAATAGTGCTGCATTCTAATTACTGGAATAGTCCTGCATCCATTTACAGGAATTGTGCTGTGTTCTAATTATAGGAATAGTGCTGCGTTCTAATTACTGGAACAGTGCTGGGTACTAATTGCACGAATAGTGCTACCTACTAATTGCGGGAATAGTGCTGTGTAGTAAGTACAGGAATAGTGCTGCTTACTAATTACAGGAATAGTGCTGCATAATAATTATAGCAACAGTGGTGCGTACTAATTACTGGAACAGTTCTGTATTCTAGCAAGTAACATTTGCGTTACACAAGTGCCAGGCAGTGGCCATCTCCAACAAGACAACATCTAACCAACCTTCTATTACTTTACCTTTATAAATTATTAACTATTTGACTAATTAAATAAATAAGGTTGGACAGAAATGGCAGGGTTGGTGGTGTGCTGTGACTGCAGCATATGGGAATCTGTGGAATGCACTGCAATCCAGGATAACCATATCTGCAGCTTAGGTAACTTCGGCTCTGAACTGCTGAGTTGGAGTCTCAGCTTCAGATATTTTGGGGCATTGGGGAGGGGAAAGTTACCTGGACACTTTGTTCCAGGAGGTAGTCACACCCCTTAAGTTAGGCAGAATTTCAGAGTTGTTCAATGGTCAGGGACAGGAGGATAAGATTGCAATTCAGACAGGTAAGGGGAAACAGCATGCAATGGTGAAACAGCTTCAGTCCTGACTTTGTCTAATAGGCTTGCTACCTGTGTGGATGAGGAGAAGGACTGCAAAGTGAATGAATGGACTGACATGGTGGCACCATGATGAAGGATGCCATTCAAGTGTGGTGGGGGTGGGGGCAGCGAAGAGGAATGTGGAAGTGAGAGCATAGTCAAGGGGATAGACACTTCTCTGCAGTTGAGAGAATGAGTCCAGTCTACTGTGTAACCTGCTTGGTACCAGGGTTTGGGATATCTGCTCAGGGCTGGAGAGGAACATACAATGGGAGAGGGAGGATCCAGTCATTGTGGGCCACATAGGTACCAACAACATAGGTAAGACTAGGAAAGAGATTGTGCATAAAGAGTATGAGGAGCTAGGCACTGAAGTAAAATGCTGAACCTCAAAGGTAATAATGTCTGGATTATTATCTGAGCCATGCGCAAATTGGAAAAGGCTAAATAAAATTAGAGAGGTGAATGCGTGGCTCAAAGGCTGGTGTGGGAGAGGTGTTTTGTGGGGTACTGGCACCAGTACTAGGGAAAGTGAGTGCTGTACTGTTGGGACAGTCTACACCTGAACTGTGTTATGGCCAGTGTTCTAATGAGCTGCATAACTAGGCAAGTAGAGAGGGTTTTAAACTAAATAGTGGGGGTAAGGGATCAAACTTCGGAAGATGTGGTAAACCAAAGAGTAGAGACAAGGCAAGAGAGAAATATATTCATATGGAAAAGGATAAACAAACCATGACGGAAAAGGACAGAGAGTACAATCTAAGAGAACTTGAACAGATAAGGCCAAGGGTTACAAAAATAATGAAAGGACAAAACTAAAGGCTCTGTATTTGAATGCACATAGCATTTGACACAAAACAGATGAACTAATAGCGCAAATAAAAATAAATAAGTACGACCTGATAGCCATTACGGAGACAAGGCTGCAGGATGGACAGATTGGGACCTGAATATTGAAGGATATGTGACATTTAGGAAGGAGAGGAAGTTAGGAAAAGGTGGAGGGGTGGTTCTGTTAATTAATGAAGGTATTAGCATCTGAGAGAGGAATGACCTAAGTTCAGGAAACCAGGAAGTAGAGGCAGATTGGGTAGAGATGAGAAATGATAAAGGCAAGAAGTCACTTGTGGGAGTGGTATACAGGCCCCCTTACAGTAACTACATGGTTGGATGGGGTATAAAAGATGAAAGAATTGGAGCTTGTCAGCGAGGTAAGGCAATAATCACGGGGAATTTAATCTACATATAGGGCAGAATTTTCTGCCTTCTGGGCGGGCCTGACCCAATCTCCGGCGGGTGGGGAGCCAATCCCCACCGGAGAAGTGGGCCCTGCCATCATTTTAAGTGGGTGGGCCAATTAAGGCCTGCCAAGCGTGATGTCTGGTGGAAGTGCTATGTGCTCCCTGTGCGGGCGAGGGGGATTCCCCAAAAGCGAGAGTGCACTCTCTCACGCATGCGCATGGAAGAGCGCACATCTCCCTGACGCTAAGCGCTGCCTCAGGGAAATCGCTGACAGTTCTAAAAACAATAAAAATAGAAAAAAAAAATTCCCTAACATGTCCCCCTCATGTGACAATTTCACATGAGATGGGACATGTTCATAATTTACATAATAAGTTTATTAAACTTTTTAAAATCCCTACATGTTTCATGTTTTCTCTATTACCCGCCGGGGCTCCTGGCCTCCCCGCCAGCCTGCAGGTTGGATGTGCAAGCCTTTCAATTGTTTCAATGTCCCTGTCAATGGCCTCAATTGGCCATTGACAGGTCGGTGGGCCCGCAGCTGATTTTGTCGTGGGCCTGCCTTCCTGAAAATTTAAATAAGGTGGGATGATGTTGGGGGTTCTGCTCAACATTGTCCCGCGTCATTTTACACGTTGGCGAGGGGTCCGGCCCCCTGCTCGCCGACGAAAAAATTCAGCCCATAGACTGGGAAAATCAGATGGGCAAAGGTAGCTTAGATAAGTAGTACATAGAATGTTTCTGGGATAGTTTCTTAGAACAGCATGATCTGGAGCCAACCAGAGAGCAGGCTATATTGACCTGGTGTTGTGCAATGAGATAGGATTAATTAATGACCTCATAGTGAAGGCACCACTAGGTAGCAATGATAGATACATTCCAATGAGAAAGAAAAAATCCAAGGGGAGGACCAAGCATCTGTGGCTAACTAAAACAGTTAAAGATAATATCAAACTTGAAGAAAAAGCATAAAATTGCTCAAGGTTGGGTGGCATGTCAAAAGATTGGACAGAATATAAAAAACAGCCAAGAATGACGAAAACATTAATAAGCAAGGGAAAATTACAGTATGAGACAAAGCTAGCTAGTAATATAAGGATGGATAGTAAGAGTTTCTATAGATATTTAAAAAGAAAAGAGTTAACAAAATCAGGCCTACAGAGAGAGAGGCTTGAATTTTCCAGTCAGCGATTTGGGGGTGGGGCCCGCTCGCTGAGGAGAAAATGATGTGGGATGATGTCGGGAGGAACTCCCCAACGTCATCCCGGTCCATTTAAATCTTTAGGAAGGCGGGTGGACAGCGAAATCACCTCTCCACCCACTGACATGTCAATGGCCAATTGAGGCCAATGATAGGGTAATTAAAGGCCCTGCCCGTCCAACCTTAAGGCTGGCGGGCAGGCCAGGGGCCCCAGCGGGCTTCTGATAATACATGAAATCTCATCCACCAGCAGGATGAGGTATCATGTCCGTTTTTAAAAACTTTAATAAAGTTTCTGTGCTTCTTATTAACATGTCCCATCTCGTGTGACGTTGTCGCATGAGGGGGACATGTTATTCATTTTTTTATTTTTCTATTTTTAAAGTTGTTTAGACTGTCAGTAATCTCCCTGAGGCAGCACTTTGTCTCAGGGAGTCGTGCACATGCTCATTACTAATTGAAGGAATAGTACTATATACTAATTACTGGAATAGTGCTGCGTACTAATTACTGGAAGAGTTCTGAGTATTAATTACGGGAATAATGCTATGTACTAATTACTGGAATAGTGCTGAGGACTAATTACAGGAATAGTGCTATGTTCTAATTACTGGCATAGTGCCACGTTGCAATTACTGGAATGGTGTTGCGTACTAATTACTGGAATACTGCTCTGTACTATTTACTGGAATAGTGCTGTGTACTAATTACTGGAATATTGCTGCATACTAATTTTTGCAATATTGCAGCATACTAATTACTGGAATAGTGCTGTGTACTAATTGCAGGAATAGTGATGTGTACTAATTACAGGAATAGTGCTGTCTACTAATTACTGGAACAATGCCATGCACTAATTACAGAAATAGTGCTGCATACTAATTACTGGAATAGTATTGAGTACTAATTACAGGAATAGTGCTGTGTACAAATTACTGGAATAGTGCTGCGTAAAAATTACAGGAATATAGCTGCGTACTAATTACTGGAATAGTGCTGTGTACTAATTACATGAATATTGCTGCATACTAACTACAGAAATATTGCTGAGTACTAATTATTGGAATAGTTCCCATGTTCTAATTACTCGAATATTGCCGCATTCTAATTACTGGAATAGTGCTGTGTCCTAATTACAGTAATATAGCTGCGTACTAGTTACTGGAATTTGCTGCATACTAATTACAGGAATTGTTCTGCGTAATAATTACTGGAATATTGCCGTGTACAAATTACTGGAATAGTGCTGTGTACTAATGACTGGAATAGTGCCATGTACTAAATACTGGAAAGGTGCTGCATACTAATTACAGGAATTTTGCTGTGTACTAATTACTGGAACAGTGCTGTGTAATAATTACTGGAATATTGCTGCGTACTAATTACTGGAATAGTGTTTTGTACTAATTACATGAATATTGCTATGTACTAATTACTGGATCAGTGCAGTGGACTAATTACTGGAATGGTGATGCGTAGTAAATACTGGAATTGTGCTGCATATTAATTACTAGAATATTGCTGTGCAGTAATTACTGGAATACCGCAGTGTACTAATTACTGGAATATTGCTGCATACTAATTACTAGAATAATACTGTGTTCTAATTACTGGAATGCTGCTGAGTACAAATTACTGGAATAGTGCTGTGTACTAAGTACAGGAATAGTGCTGTGTACTAATTACTGGAGTAGTGTTGAGTACTAATTACAGGAATACTGCTGTGTACAAATTACTGGAATAGTGCCATGTACTAATTACTGGAATATTGCAGTGTACTAATTACTGGAATATTGCTCTGTACTAATTACTGGAATAGGGCTGTGTACTAATTACAGGAATATCACTTGTGTAATAATTACTGGAATAGTGCTGCTTATTAATTACTGGAATACTACGGCATACTAATTACTGAAATATTGCTGAGTACTAATTACTGGAATAGGGCTGTGTACTTTTTCTGGCAATTGCTGTGTACTAATTACCTGAATAGGGCTGTGTACTATTTACTGGAGTATTGCTATAAACTAATGACTGGAATGGTGCTGTGTATTATTTACTGGAATATTGCTGCATAATAGTTACTGGAATAGTGCTGAGTACTAATTATGGGAATAATGCCACGTACTAATTACTGGAATAGTGCTGAGCCCGAATTAAAGGAATAATGTTGTGATATAATTACTGGAAGAGCGCCATGCCATAATGACTGGAATGGTGCTGCATACTAATTACTGGAATAGTGCTGAATATTAATTGTAGGAATAGTGCCATGTAATAATTACTGGAATATCACTGTGTAATAATTACTAGAATAATACTGTGTACTAATTACTGGAATATTGCTGCATTCTAATTACTGGAATAGTTCTGTGTATTAATTACTGGAATAGTGCCATGTACTAATTACTGGAAGAGTGCTTTGTAATAATTACTGTAATAGTGCTGATTACTAATTACAGGAATAGTGCTGTATTCTAATTACTGGCATAGTGCCACATCGTAATTACTGGAATGGTGCTGCGTACTAAGTACAGGAATATCGCTCTGTACTAATTATTGGAATAGTGCTGTGTACTAATACTGGAATATTGCTGCCTTCTAGTTACTGGAATAGTGCTGAGTACTAATTAAAGCAATAGTGCTATGTACTAATTACCAGAATAGTGCTGCATACTATTTACTGGAATAGTTCTGAGTATTAATTACAGGAATAGTGCTTTTGCCAATTACTGGAATTGTGCTTTGTACTAATTACTGGATTAGTGCTGAGTACTAATTACAGGAATAGTGCTGTGTTCTAATTAATGGCATAATGCAGCGTTATAATTACTGGAATATTGCTGTGTACTAATTACAGGAATATCACTTGTGTAATAATTACTGGAATAGTGCTGCTTATTAATTACTGGAATACTGTGGCATACTAATTACTGAAATATTGCTGAGTACTAATTACTGGAAAAGGGCTGTGTACTTTTTCTGGACTTTGCTGTGTACTAATTACCTGAATAGGGCTGTGTACTATTTACTGGAGTATTGCTATAAACTAATTACTGGAAGAGTGCTGAGTACTAATTATGGGAATAATGCCATGTACTAATTACTGGAATAGTGCTGAGCCCGAATTAAAGGAATAATGTTGTGATATAATTACTGGAATAGTGCCATGCCATAATGACTGGAATGGTCCTGCATACTAATTACAGGAATAGTGCTGAATATTAATTGTAGGAATAGTGCCATGTAATAATTACTGGAATATTACTGTGTAATAATTACTGGAATAATGCTGTGTACTAATTACTGGAATAGTTCTGTGTATTAATTACAGGAATAGTGCCATGTACTAATTACTGGAATAGTGCTTTGTAATAATTACTGTAATAGTGCTGAGTACTAATTACAGGAATAGTGCTGTGTTCTAATTACTGGCATAGTGCTGCATCGTAATTACTGGAATGGTGCTGTGTACTAAGTACAGGAATATCTCTCTGTACTAATTATTGGAATAGTGCTGTGTACTAATACTGGAATATTGCTGCCTTCTAATTACTGGAATAGAGCTGAGTACTAATTAAAGCAATAGTGCTATGTACTAATTACCAGAATAGTGCTGCATATTATTTACTGGAATAGTTCTGAGTATTAATTACAGGAATAGTGCTTTTGCCAATTACTGGAATTGTGCTTTGTACTAATTACTGGATTAGTGCTGAGTACTAATTACAGGAATAGTGCTGTGTTCTAATTAATGGCATAATGCAGCGTTATAATTACTGCAATGGTGCTGAGTAGTAATTACTAGAATAGTGCTGCGTAATATTTACTGCAATATCGCTGCGTACTAATTACTCGAACAGAGCTGTGTACTAATTACTGGAATAGTGCAGCGTACTAATTACTGGAATATTAATGCATGCTAATTACTGGAATAGTGGAATGCACTAATTACTGGAATAGTGAAGCATAGAACCATAGAACACTACAGCACAGAAGACAGGCCATTGGGCCTTCTAGTCTGTACCAAAATATTATTCCGCTAGTCCCATTGACCTGCACCTAGTCCATAACCCTCCAGACCTCTCCCATCCATGTATCTATCTAATTTATTCTTAAAACTTAAGAGTGAGCCCGCATTTTCCATGTACGATGGTTGCTCGTTCCATACTCTCTCCACTCTCTGAGTGAAGAAATTCCCCCTAAAGTTCCCCCTAAACCTTTCCCCTTTCACCCATAAGCCATGTCCTCTCATGTTTATTTCTCCTAATCTAAGTGGAAAGAGCCTACTCGCATTTACTCTGTCTATACCCCTCATAATTTTGTACACTTCTATCATATCTCCCCTCATTCTTCCAAGCTCCAAGAATAAAGTCCTAATCTGCTTAATCTTTCCATGTAACTCAACTCCTTAAGACACAGCAACATCCTAGTAAATCTTCTCTGCACTCTCTCAATCTTACTGATATCCTTCCTGTAGTTAGGCGACCAGAACTGTACACAATACTCCAAAGTTGGCCTCACCAATGTCTTATACAACCTCACCATAAGATCCCAACTCCTATACTCAATACTTTGATTTATGAAGGCCAGTATGCCAAAAGCTTTCTTTACAAACTTGTCTACCTGTGACGCCACTTTCAGGGAATTATGTATCTGAACTCCCAGATCCCTTTGTTCCTCCGCACTCCTCAGTGCTCTACTATTTACTGTGTGTGTCCTACCTTGGTTTGACCTTCCAAAATGTAACACCTCACACTTTTCCGCATTAAATTCCGTCTGCCATTTTCTGGCCCATTTTTCCAGTTGGTCCAGATCTCTCTGCAAGCTTTGAAAGCCTTCCTCGCTGTCCACAATGCCTCCAATCTTAGTGTCATCAGCAAACTTGCTGATCCAATTCACCACATTATCATCCAAATCATTGATATAGACAACAAACAACAATGGTCCCAGCACAGATCCCTGAGGCACACCACTAGTCACAGACCTCCAGTCTGAGAAGCAATCATCCACTACCACTCTCTGTTTTCTCCCACACAGCCAATTTCGAATCCAGTTTACAACCTCTCCATGGATACCAAGTGTCTGAACCTTCTGAACTAACCTCCCATGTGGGACCTTGTCAAAGGCCTTACTAAAGTCCACGTAGACAACATCCACAGCCTTTCCTTCATCTACTTTCTTGGTAACCTCCTCGAAAACTCTACAAGGTTCATTAAACACGTCCTACCACGCACAAAGCCGTGCTGACTATCCTTAATCAGCCCTCGGCTGTCCAAATAATTATATATCCAATCTCTCAGAACACCTTCCAATAATTTACCTACTACTGACGTCAGGCTCATTGGTCTGTTATTACCTGGTTTACTTTTGGAGCCTTTTTTAAACAATGGAACAACATGAGCTACCCTCCAATCCTCCTGCACCTCACCCGTGTCTAAGGACATTTTAAATATTTCTGCCAGGGCCCCTGCAATTTCTACACTAGTCTCCCTCATGGTCCCAGGGAATATCATGTCAGGCCCGGGGGATTTATCTACCTTTATTCACTGTAAGACAGCAAGCACCTCCTCCTCTTTAATCTCTATATGTTCCACAAAACTACTGCTTGTTTCCCTTCCTTCCTTATACACTATGCCATTTGCTGAGTAAATACTGAAGCAAAAAAACTTTTTATGATCTCCCCCATCTCGTGAGGCTCCACACATAGACGACCACTCTGATCTTCAAGGGGACCGATTGTGTCCCTTACTATCCCTTTACTCTTAATATACTTGGAGAAACCCTTCGGGTTTATCTTCACATTATCTGCCAAAGCAATCTCATGTCTTCTTTTTGCCTTCTTGATTTCCTTTTTTAGCATTTTCTTTAATTTTCTATATTCTACAAGTACCTCATTTGCTTCATGTTGCCTATACCTGCTATACACCTCCCTCTTCTTCTTAACCAGATCCCAATATCCCTTGAAAACCAAGGTTCCCTATGCCTGTTAACTTTGCCTTTAATTCTGACAGGAACATGCAAACTGTGCACTCTCAAAATTTTGCTCTTGAATGCCTTCCACTTACTGAACACATCCTTGGCAGAAAACAACTTATGCCAATCCACTCTTCCTAGATCCTTTCTCATTTCCACAAAATTGGCCTTTCTCCAATTTAGAATCTCAACTCGAGGACCAGACCTATCCTTATCCATAATTAGCTTAAAACTAATGACATTGTGGTCACTGGACCCAAAATGTTCGCCTACACATACTTCTGTTACCTGACCTGTTTGGTTCCCTAATAGGAGATCAAGTATTGCATCCTCTCTCATTGGTACCTCTATATATTGATTTAGAAATCTTTCCTGAACACATTTGATAAACTCCAAGCCATCCAGCCCCTTTACAGTATGGGAATCCCAGTCAATATGTGGAAAGTTAAAATTTCCTACTATCACAACTTTCTGTTTCTTACATCGGTCTGCTATCTCTCTACATATTTGCTCCTCCAATTCTCTCTGACTATTGGGTGGTCTATAATACAACCCTATTAGTGTGGTCATACATTTCCCATTCCTCAGCTACACCCATATGGCCTCTGTAGACGAGCCCTCTGGGCTGTCCTGCTTACGCACAGCTGTGATATTTTCCCTGACATGTAATGCCACTCCTCCCCCTTTCATCCCTCCCCCACTATCACATCTGAAACAACAGAACCCCAGAATATTGAGCTGCCAGTCCTGCCCCACCTGCAACCAAATCTCACTAATAGCAATAATGTCGTAATTCCACGTGCCAATCCACACCCTAAGCCCATCTGCCTTTCCGACAATGCTCCTTGCATTGAAATAGATGCACCTGAGAACATTTCTATCCCGTACAGACCCTTGATTTCAGTCTATACATGCATTCCTCGCTGGACCTTTATCCTCCTCCATCTCACCATCTGCTCTAACACTCTGGTTGCCCTCCTCCTGCAAATCTAGTTTAAAAGCCCCGGAGCAGCACTAGCAAACCTACCCGCAAGGATGTTAGCCCCCCTCCAGTTCAGGTGCAAACCGTCCTGTCAGAACAGGTCCCACCTTCCCTGGAACAGAGCCTAATTGTCCAGAAACATGAAGCCCTCCCTCCTGCACCATCTCCTTAGCCACAAATTTAGCTGCATTATCCTCCTATTTCTATCCTCACTAGCACGTGGCACGGGTAGCCCTCCTGAGATCGTAAACCTGGAGGTCCTGTCCTTCAACCTAGCACCTAACTCCCTAAACTTTCTTTGCAGGACCGCCTCCTCCTTCCTATACACGTCATTGGTCCCTACATGGACCACAACATCTGGCTGCTCACACTCCCTCCTGAGAATACTGAGAACTCGATCCGAGATATCATGGACCCTGGCACCAGGGAGGCAACAGACCATCCGGGATTCTCGATCTCTCCCACAGAACTTCCTATCTGTCCCCCTAACTATCGAATCCCCTATCACTACTGCTCTCCTCTTTTCCCTCCCTCCTTTCTGAGCTGAGGGTCCAACCTCAGTGCCAGAGACGTGACCACTACAACTTGTCCCTGGTAGCTCATCCCCACCAACAGTATCCAAAATGGTATACCTATTGTTGATGGGAACGGCGACAGGGGTGTTCTGCTCTTTCTGTCTATTCCCCTTCCCTCTCCTGACATTCACCCAGCTGCCTGCTTCCTGACTTTTAGGGGTGACTGTCTCCCTGAAGCTCCTGTCTATTACTGCCTCTGCCTCCCGTATGATCCGAAGTTCTTCCAGCTCCAGCTCCAGTTCCCTAACTCGGCTTCTCAGGAGCTGCAGTTGGTTGCACCTTTTGCAGGTGTTGTCATCAGGGACAATTGTGCTGTCCATATCTTCCCACATGCTGCATTCGGAGCACTCGACAGCCCCAACTTCTGCCTCCATTACCTACTCCTAATTTACTTAAAGGACTTTACCCGGGTCTACCCCACTGGGAGCAAGCTCGTCCTCAGCCTCTGCTCGCCGAAGCCTCTCGAGACAAAGCCTCAAAGCTCCACTCCTTCACTGGGCCACTCACACACTGGCCACTCACAGGCTGGCCGCTCCTCTTCAGTTGAGTACTATTTACAGGAATAGTGCTGTGTTCTAATTACAGGAATAGTGCTGCATCGCAAACATTGGAATGCTGCTGAGTAAACATTACTGGAATAGTGCTGTGTACTAATTACTGGAGTAGTGCTGAGTACTAATTACAGGAATAGTGCCGTGTACTAATTACTAGAATATTGCAGCAGACTAATTACTAGAATATTGCTGTGTACTAATTACTGGAATAGGGCTATGTACTATTTACTGAAAAATGCTGTGGACTAATTACTGGATTATTGCTGTGTACTAATGACTGGAACAGTGCTGTATACTAATCACTGGAATAGTGCTCTGTACTGATTACTGGAATAGTACTGCGTTCTAATTACTGGAATAGTGCTGAGTACTAATTAAAGGAATAGTGCTATGTACTAATTACTGAAATAGTACCACGTACTAATTACTGGAATAGCTCTGAGTATTAATTACAGGAATGGTGACATCTACTAATTACCGGAATAGCGCATTGTGGTAATTACAAGAATAGTGCTGTGTTTTAATTACTGGCATACTGCTGCATTGTAATTACTTTAATGATGCTGCATACTAATTACTGGAATGGTGCTGCGTACTAATTACAGGAATATCATTGTGTGCTAATTCCTGGAATATTGCTGCTTTCTAATTATTGGAATATTGCTGCTTTCTAATTACTGGAATAGTGCTGAGTACTAATTAAAGGAATAGTACTATATACAAATTCCTGGAATAGTGCTGTGTACTAATTACTGGAAGAGTTCTGAGGATTAATTACAGGAATAGTGCTATGTACTAATTACTAGAATAGTGCTTTGTACTAATTACAGGAATAGTGCTGAGGACTAATAACAGGAATAGTGCTATGTTCTAAATTCTGGCATGGTGCCACATTGCAATTACTGGAATGGTGCTGCATACTAATTACTGGAATAGTGCTGCATACTAATTGCTGGAATATTGCTGCATACTAATTTTTGGAATATTGCACTGTACTAATTACTGGAATAGTGCAGCATACTAATTACAGGAATATTGCTGTGCACAAATTACTGGAGTAGTATCATGTCCTAATCGCTAGAATATTGCCGCATACTAATTAGTGGAATAGTGCTGTGTACTAATCACTGGAATATTGCCGTGTTCTAATTACTGGAATAGTGCTGTGTACCAATTACAGGAATATTGCTGTGCACCAATTTCTGGAATAAGCTGTGTACTAATTACAGAAATAGTGCTGTGTACTAATTACAGGATTAGTGCTGTGCACTAATTACTGGAGTAGTGCTGAGTACTAATTACAGGAATACTGCTGTGTACCAATTACTGAAATACTGCCATGTATTAATTACTGGAATATTGCGGCATATTAATTACTGGAATATTGCTGTGCACTAATTACTGGAATATGGCTGTGTACCAATTGCAGGAATATTGCTGTGTGCTAATGACTGGAACAGTGCTGTGTACTAATTACTGGAAAATTGTCGTGAATTAATTACTGGAATAGTGCTGAGTTCTAATTACAGGAATAGTACTATTTACTAATTGGGGGCTTCATGACCCTTCGACAGAGGGGTCTGTCGAAGGGTCATGAGGACTCGAAACGTCAACTCTTTTCTTCTCCGCCGATGCTGCCAGACCTGCTGAGTTTTTCCAGGTAATTCTGTTTTTGTTTTGGATTTCCAACATCCGCAGTTTTCTTTGTTTTTATCTATTTACTAATTACTGGAATAGTGCTGAGCCCTAATTAAAGGAATATTTCAGTGATTAGGACGTGACACTACACCAGTAATTTGTACACAGCAATATTCCTGTAATTAGTACACAGCACTATTCCAGTAATTAGTATGCTGCAATATTCCAAACATTAGTATGCAGCAATATTACTGGAAATGTGTCACGCCGTAATGACCGGAATGGTGCTGCGTACTAATTACTGGAATATCGTTGTGTAGTAATTACTGGAATAGTGCTGAGTACTAATTACTGGAATATTGATGTGTTCTGATTACTGGAATAGTATTGAGTACTAAATAAAGGAATAGTGCTATGTACTAATTACCGGAATAGTGCTGCTTATTAATTACTGGAATAGTTATGAGTATTAATTACAGGAATAGTGCTATGTACTAATTATGGAATAGTGCTTTGTCCTAATTACTGCAATAGTGCTGAGTCCTAATTACAGGAAAAGTGCTGTGTTCTAATTACTGTCATAGTGCCACATTGTAATTACTGGAATGGCTCTGCATACTAATTACGGGAATAGTGCTGCACACTATTTACTGGAATATTGCAGTGTACTAATTACTACAATAGTGCTGTGTATTAATTACTGGAATAGTTCTGCATACTAATTACTGGAATATTGCTGCATTCTAATGACTGGAACAGTGCTATGTACTAAAAACTGGAATAGTGCTGAGTACTATTTACATGAATAGTGCTGTGTACTAATTACTAGAGTAGTGCCATGCAGTAATTACTGGAATAGTGCTGCGTGCTAATTACTGGAATAGTGCTGAGCACTAATTACAGGAATATTGCAAAGTACTAATTACTGGAATATTGCAGAGTACCAATTACTGGAATACTGCCATGTAGTAATTACTGGAATATTGCGGTGTACTAATAACTGGAATAGTCCTGTGTACTAATTACTGCAATAGTGCTGCATTGTAATTACTAGAATAGTGTGTACCAAGTACAGGAATATTGCTGCATAATAATTAATGGAATAGTGCTGTGTACTACGTATGGGAATAGTGCTGTGTAGTAATTACAGAAATATTGCTTCATACTAATTACTGGAATAGTGCTGTGTACTACGTATGGGAATAGTGCTGTGTACTAATTACTGGAGTAGTACTGATCCCTAATTACAGGAATAGTGTTGTGATTTAATTACTGGAATAGTGCCGCACCATAATGACTGGAATGGTGCTGTGTACTATCTACTGGAATAGTGCTGAGTATTTATTGCAGTGACATGTACTATTTACTGGAATAGTGCTTTGTACCAATTACTGGAATAGTGCTGAGTACCAAATACTTGAATAGTGTTGATTATGAATTACAGGAATAGTGCTGTGTTCTAATTACTGGCATGGTGCCGCATCGTAATTACTGGAATGATGCTGCCTACTAATTACTGAAATATTGCAGCGTTCTAATTACTGGCATAGTGCTGAGTACTAATTAAAGTAATAGTGCAATGTACTAATTACCGGTATAGTGCTGCATTCTAATTACTGGAATAGTTCTGAGCATTAATTACATGAATAATACCATGTACTAATTACTGGAATAGTGCTTTGTACTAATTACTGGAATAGTGGTGAGTACTAATTGCAGGAATTGTGCTGTGTTCTAATTACTGGAATGGTGCTGCATACTAATTAATGGAATAGCGCTGTGTACAAATTACTGGAATAGAGATGTGTACTAATTACTGGAATATTGATGCACACTAATTACTGGAATAGTGGAATGCACTAATTCCTGGAATAGTGCTGAGTACTATTTACAAGAATAGTGCTGTGCTCTAATTACAGGAACAGTGCCCCGTCATAATTACTGGAATGCTGCTGAGTTAAAATTCCTGTAATAGTACTGTGTACGAAGTACAGGGTTAGTGCTGTATACTAATTACTGGAGTAGTGTTGAGTAGTAATTACAGGAGTAGTGTTATGTACTAATTACTGGAATAGTGCTGTGTACTAATTACTGGAATATTGTGGCATACTAATTACTGGAATATTGCTGTGTACTAATTACTGGAATAGGGCTGTGTGCAATTACTGGAATGCCACTGTGTACAAATTACTGTAATAGTGCTGCATACTAATTACTGGAAAATTGCATCATATTAATTACTGGAATATTGCTGTGTACTAATTACTGGAATAGGGCTGCGTACTATTTACTGGATATTGCTGTGTACTAATTACTGTAATAGGGCTGTGTACTAATTACTGGAATATTGCTGTCTACCAATTACAGGAACATTGCTGCATACTAATTACTGGAATAGTGCTGTGTATTAATTAAAGGCAATGTGCTATGTACTAATTACTGGAAATGTGCTGAGCCAGAATTAAAGGAATAATGTTGGGATCTAATTACTGGAATAGTGCCGTGCCATAATGACTGGAATGGGGCTGCGTACGAATGACTGGAATAGCGCTGAGTATTCATTGCAGGAATCGTGCCATGTAATAATTACTGGAACGGAGCTTTGTACTAATTACTGGAATAGAGCTGCATACTAATTACTGGAATATTGCTGCATACTAATGACTGGAAGAGTGCTATGTACTAATTTACTGGAATAGTGCTGAGTACCAATTACTGGAATATTGCTGTGTACTAATTACTGGATTATTGTGTTGTACAAATTACTGGAATATTGCTGTGTACTAATTACTGCAATATGGCTGTCTACTAATTACTGGAATATCACTGTGTACTAATGAATGTAACAGTGCTGTGTACCATGTACTGGAATATTGCTGTGTGCTTGTTACTGCAATAGTGATGAGTGCTAATTACAGGAATAGTGCTATGTACTTATCATTGGAATAGTGCTGATCCCTAATTACAGGAATAGTGTTGTGATTTAATTACTGGAATAGTGCCGCACCATTATGACTGGAATGGTGCTGTGTACTAACTACTGGAATAGTGCTGAGTATTTATTGCAGGAATAGTGACATGTACTATTTACTGGAATAGTGCTGAGTACTAATTAAAGGAATAGTTCAATGTACTAATTAAAGGAATAGTGCTGCGTTCTAATTACTGGAATAGTTCTGAGCATTAATTACATGAATTGTGCCATGAACTAATTACTGGAATAGTGCTTTGTACTAATTACTGGAATAGTGCTGAGTACTAATTGCAGGAATCGTGCTGTGTTCTAATTACTGGCATAGTGCCGCATTGTAATTACTGGAATGGTGCTGCATACTAATTACTGGAAAATTGCAGCATATTAATTACTGGAATATTGCTGTGTACTAATTACTGGAATAGGGCTGTGTACTAATTACTGGATATCACTGTGTACTAATTACTGTAATAGGACTTATGTACTAATTACTGGAATAGTGCTGTGTATTAATTACAGGCAAGGTGCTATGTACAAAATATTGGAATAGTGCTGAGCCATAATTCAAGGAATAATATTGTGATCTAATTACTGGAATAGTGCTGTGCCATAATGATTGGAATGGTGCTGTGTACGAATGACTGGAATAGCACTGAGTATTAATTTCAGGAATAGTGCTATGTACTAATTACTGGAATGGAGCTTTGTACTAATTACTGGAATAGTGCTGCATACTATTTACTGGAATAGTGCTGAGTACCAATTACTGGAATATTGCTGTGTGCTAATTACTGGAATATTGTGGCATACAAATTATTGGAATATTGCTGTGTACTAATTTCAGGAATAGGGCCGTGTACTAATACTGGAATATTCTGTGTACTAATTACTGGAACAGTGCTGTGTACTAATTACTGCAATAGGGCTGTGTACAAATTGCTGGAAATCGCACTGCACTAATTACTGGAATATTGCTGTGTACTAATGAATGTAACAGTGCTGTGTACTGTGTACTGGAATATTGCTGTGTAATTGTTACTGCAATAGTGATGAGTACTAATTACAGGAATAGTGCTATGTACTGATTACTGGAATAGTGCTGATCCCTAATTATAGGAATAGTGTTGTGATTTAATTACTGAAATAGTGCCGCACCATAATGACTGGAATGGTGCTGCGTACAAACTACAGGAATAGTGCTGTGTATTTATTGCAGGAATAGTCACATGTACTATTTACTGGAATAGTGCTTTGTACCAATTACTGGAATAGTGCTGAGTACTAATTAAAGGAATAGTGCAATGTACTAATTACCAGAATAGTGTTGCATTCTAATTACTGGTATAGTTCTGAGCATCAATTACATGAATAGTGCCATGTACTAATTACTGGAATAGTGCTTTGTATTAATTACTGGAATAATGCTGAGTACTAATTGCAGGAATCATGCTGTGTTCTAATTACTGGCATAGTGCCGTGTTGTAATTACTGGAATGGTGCTGCATACTAATTAATGGAATATTGCGGTGTACGAATTACTGGAATAGAGCTGTGTACTACTTACTGGAATATTGATGCATTCTAATTACAGGAATAGTGGAATGCACTAATTACTGGCATAGTGCTGAGTACTATTTTCAAGAATAGTGCTGTAATCTAATTACAGGAACAGTGCTGCGTTGTAATTACTGGAATGCTGCAGAGTTAAAATTACTGGAATAGTACTGTATACGAAGTTCAGGGTTAGTGCTGTATACTAATTACTGGAATAGTGCTGAGTACTAATTACAGGACTACTGCTTTGTACTAATTATTGGAACACTGCCGTTTACTAATTACTGGAATATTGTGGCATACTAATTACTGGAATAGTGCTGTGTACCAATTACAGGAATATTGCTATGTTCTAGTGATGTATAATCTAGTGATGAGTGATGTGTACTAAGTATGGGAATAGTGTTGTGTACTAATTACTGGAGTAGTGCTGATTAATAATTACAAGAATAGTGCTGTGTACTAATTACTGGATTATTGTGGCATACTAATTACTGCAATATTGCTGTGTACTAATTACTGGACTTGGGCTGTGTACTAATTGCTGCAATAGTGCTCTGTACTAATTCAGGAATTTTGCTGCATACTAATTACCGGAATAGTACTGTGTACTAATTACTCTAGTAGTGCTGGGTACTAATTTCAGGAATATTGCTGTGTACTAATTACTGGAATACTGCCATTTACTAAATAGTGGAATATTGTGGCATACTAATAACTGGATTATTGCTGTGTGCTAAATACTGGAATATCGCTGTTTAGTAATTACAGGAATAATGCTGTGTTCTAATTATTGGAATATTGATGCATTCTATTTAGAGGATTAGTGCTGAGTACTAATTAAATGAATAGTGCTATATATTTATTACCGGAATAGTGCTGCATACTGTAATAGTTATGAGTATTAATTTCAGGAATAGTGCTGTGTTCTAACAACTGGAATAGTGCAGTGTTTTAATTACTGGAATATTGCTGCATACTAATTACTGGAATGGTGCTGAGTGCCAATTACTGGAATATTGCCATGTATTAATTACTGGAATAGTGCTGTGTACTAAGTCTGGGAATAGCGCTGTGTACTAATTACTGGAATATTGTGGCGTACTAATTACTGAAATATTGCTGTGTACTAATTACTGGAAAAGGGCTGTGTACTAATTGCTTGATATCATTCTGTACTAACTACTGGAATAGGGCTGTGTACTAATTACTGGAATATTGCTGTTTACTAATGAATGTAACAGTACTGTGTATTAATTACTGGAATATCGCTGCCTACTTGTTACTGCAATAATGATGAGTACTAATTACAGGAATAGTGCTCTGTTCTAATTACTGGAATAGTGCTGCACCGTAATGACTGGAATGGTGCTGCATACTAATTACTGGAATAGTGCTGAATATTTGTTGCTGGAATAGTGACATGTATAAGTTATTGTAATAGTGCTTTGTGCTAATTACAGAAATAGTGCTGCATACGATTTACAGGAATATCGCTGTGTACTAATTATTACAAAAGTGCTGTGTACTAATGACTGGAATATTGCTGTGTACTAGTTACTGGAACAGTGCTCAGTACCAATTACTGGAATATTGCGTGTACTAATTACTGCAATATTGTGGCGTACTAATAACAGGAATAGTCTTGTGTACTAATTACTGGAATAGTGCCGCGTTCTGATTTCTGGTATACTGTTGTGTAACAATTACAGGAATATTGCTATGTTCTAATGACTGGAATAGTGCTGTGTACTAACTACTGGAGTAGTGCTGATTAATAATTAAAGGAATTAGTGCTGTGTACTAATTACTGGATTAGTGCAATGTACTATTTACTGGAATATTGTGCATACTAATTACTGAAATATTTCCGCGTACTAATTATTGGAATAGGGCTGTGTACTAATTACTGGATATCACTCTGTACTAATTATTGGAATAGGGCTGTGCGTTAATTACTGGAATAGTGCTCTGTACTGATTCAGGAATTTTGCTGCAAACTAATTACTGGAATAGTGCTGTGCACTAATTAAATGAATAGTGCTATGTACCAATTACTGGAATAGTGCTGCATATGATTTACTGGAATATCGCTGTGTACTAATTATTGCGATAGTGCTGTGTACTAATGACTAGAATAGTGCTGAGTACTAATTACTGGAAGATTGCTGCATACTAATTACTGGAATAGAGCAGAGTACCAATTACTGAACATTGCAGTGTACTAATAACAGGAATAGTCTTGTGTACTAATTACTGGAATAGTGCCACTTTCTAATTTCTGGAATAGTGCTGTCTGCCAATTACAGGAATATTGCTATGTAATAATTACTGGAATAGTGCTGTGTATTAAGTATGGGTATAGTGCTGTGTACTAATTACTGGAGTAGTGCTGATTAATAATTACAGGGATAGTGCTGTGTACTAATTACTGGAATAGTGCTGTGTACTCATTACTGGAATATTGTGGCATACTAATTACTGGAATATTGCTGTGTATTAATTACTGGAAAAGAGCTCTGTACTAATTGCTGGAATAGGGCTGTGTACTAATTACTGGAATATCGCTGTTTACTAATGAATGTAACAGTGCTGTGTATTAATTACTGGAATATCGCTGCCTTCTAGTTACTGCAATAGTGATGAGTACTAATTACAGGAATAGTGCTATGTTCTAATTACTGGAATAGTGCCGATCCCTAATTAAAGGTGTACTGTTGTGATCTAATTACTGGAATAGTGCCATACCGTAATGACTGGAATGGTGCGGCATACTAATTACTGGAATAGTGCAAAATATTTATTGCAGGAATAGTGACATGTACTACTTACTGGAATAGTGCTTTGTGTTAATTACTGGAATAGTGCTGATTATGAATTACAGGAACTGTGCTATGTTCTAATTACTGGCTTATTGCTGCATCTTAATTATTGGAATAGTGCTGCATACTAATTAGTGGAATAGTGCCGTGTACTAATTACTGGAATAGTGCTGTGTACTAATTACAGGAATATTGTGGCATACTATTTACTGGTATATTGCGGCCTTTAATTACTGGAATATTGGGGTGCACTAATTACAGGAATGGTGCCGTGTTCTAATTACTGGAATGGTGCTACGTAACAATTACTCAAATAGCGCAGAGTGCTAATTACAGGAAGAATGCTGTGTTCTAATTACTGAAGTAGTGCCGTGTCGTAATTACTGGATACTAATTACAGGAAGAGTGCTGTGTACGAAGTACAGGAATAGTAAGGTGTACTAATTACTGGAATAGTGCTGAGTAATAATTACAGGAATTCTGTGGCATACTAATTACTGGAATATTGTGACGTAATAATTTCTGGAATATCGCTGTGTACTAATTATTGCAATGGTGCTGCGTACTTACTATTGGAATATTGTGGCATACTAATCACTGGAACATTGTTATGTACTAATTACTGGAATACGGCTGTGTACTTATTTCTGGAATATCCCTGTGTACTAATTATTGAAATAGGGCTGTTTACTAATTATTGCGGTGTATAAATTACTGCAATATTGTGGTGTACTAATTACTGGAATATTGTGGCATACTAATTACTGGAATGGTGCTCTGTACTAATTATTGGAATAGTGCTGTGTTCTGATTACTGGCAGAGTGCTGCATCATAATCACAGGAATAGTGCTGTGTTCTATTTAATGGACTAGTGCCATGTCATAATTACTGTAATGGTGCTGCCTACTAATTACTAGAATAGTGCTGTGTAGTATTAACTGGAATATTGCTGTGTACTAATTACCGAAATATTGTGGCTTGCTAATGACAGGAATAGTGCAGTGTTTTAATTACTGGCATAGAGCTGTGTTGTGATTACTGGAATGTTGTTGAATACTAATTACTGGAATAGTGCTGAGAATGAATTACAGGAATAGTGCTGTGTTCTTATTATTGCCACTTCATAATTACTGGAATGGTGCTGCATACTAATTACAGGAATATCGCTGTGTAATAATTACTGGAATATTGCTAATTACTGGATTAGTGCTGAGTACTAATTAAAGGAATAGTGCTATATACTAAAGACTGAATAGTCATACAAACTAATAACTGTAAGAGTTCTGAGTATTAATAACAGGAATATTGCTATGTATTAATTACTGGAATAGAGCTTTGTACTAATTACTGCAAAAGCACTGAGGACTAATTACAGGAATAGTGCTGTGTTCTAATTACTGGCATATTGCCACGTTGTAATTACTGGAATCGTGCTGGGGTACTAATCACTGGAATTGTGCTGCAAACGATTTACTGGAATATCGCTGAGTACTAATGAACGTAACCGTGTTGTGTACTAATTACTGGAATATTGCTGAATACTTATTACTGTAATAGTGATGAGTACTAATTACAGGAATAGTGTTGTGATCTAATTACTGGAATAATGCCGCACCGTTATGACTGGAATGGTCCTGCGTACTAATTACTGGAATAGTGCTGAGTATTTATTGCAGGAATAGTGACATGTACTACTTACTGGAATAGTGATTTGTACTAATTAATGGAATAGTGCTGATTATGAATTACAGGAATAGTGCTGTGTTCAAATTACTGGCACAGTACCGCATCTTAATTACTGGAATGGTGCTGCATACTAATTACTGGAATATCGCTGCGTGATAATTACTGCAATAGTGCAGTGTACAAATTACTGGAATAGTGCCATGTACTAATTATTGGAATAGTGCCATGTTTTAATTACTGGAATAGTGCTGTTTAGTAATTATGGAAAATCGCTGCATACCAATTACTGGAGTATTGTGTTCTACTAATTACTCGAATAGTGCTCTGTAGCAATTACTGGATTAGTGCCGTCTACTAAATAATGGAATATTGCTGCATACTAATTACTGGTATAGTTCTGCGTACTAATTACTGGAATATTGCTGTATACCAATTACAGGAATAGTGCCGTGTTCTTATTACTGGAATAGTGCTGTTTTACTATGTACAGTGTGTTATTACTGTGTGCTAATTACTGAAATGGGGCTGTATACTAATTACAGGAAAGTGCTCCGTACTAATTAATGAAATAGTGTTGAGCCCTAATTAAAGCTATAGTGTTGTGATCTAATTACAGGATTATAACACACCGTAATGAGTGGAATGGTGCAGCGTACTAATTACTGGAATAGTGCCGCATCTTAATTACTGGAATGGTGCTGCATACTAATTACTGGAATAAGGCTGTGTACTAATTACTGGAATATCGCTGTGTACTCATTACTGGAATAGTGCTGTGTACCAGTTACTGGAATAGTGCTGTGTTCTAATTACTAGAGTAGTGCCATGTCCTAATTACTGGAATACTGCCACATACTAATTACTGGAATGGTGCTGCATACTAATTACTGGAATATTGCCATGTACTAATTACTGGAATATCAATGTGTACTCATTACTGGAATAGTGCTGTGTACCAGTTACTGGAATAGTGACAGGCTCTAATTACTGGAAGAGTGCCGTGCTTTAATTACTGGAATAGTGCCATGCAGTAATTACTGAAATGGTGCTGCGTACTAATTACTGGAACATTGCTGCATTGTAATTAGCGAATACTTCTATGTCCTAATTACTGGAATAGTGCTGAGTACTATTTACCGGAATAGTGCCTGTGTTCTAATTACTAGAGTAGTGCCATGTCCTAATTACTGGAATACTGCCACATACTAATTACTGGAATGGTGCTGCGTACTAATTACTGGAATATTGCCATGTACTAATTACTGGAATATTGCGATGTACTTATTGCGTTCTCATCACTGGAATAGTATTGTAACCAATTACAGGAATATTATTGCATAGTAATTACTGGATTAATGCTGTGTACTAATTACAGGAGTATAGCTGTTACTAATTACTGGAATAGTGCTGAGTACTAATTACAGCAATATTGCAGTGTACAAATTATTGGAATAGGGCTGTGTGTTAATTACTGGAAAAGGGCTCTGTACTAATTACTGGAATATCACTGTGTACTAATGACTGGAACAGTGCTGTGTACTAATTACTGGAATATTGCTGCATAGTAATTACTGGAATAGTGCTGAGTATTTATTACATGAATAGTGCTATGTACTAATTCCTGGTGTAATGCTGAACGCCAATTAAAGGAATAGTGTTGTGATCTTATTACTGTAATAGTGCCACACCATAATGACTGGAATGGTGCTGCATTCTAATTCCTGGAATAGTGCTGAGTATTAATTGCAGGAATAGTGCCATGTAGTAATTACTGGAAAAGTGCAGTGTACTAATTACTGGAATAGTGCTGTGTTCTAATTACTGACATCGTGTCACATCATAAATACTGGAATGGTGCTTCCTACTAATTACTGGAATATCGTTGTGTACTAATTACTGGAATAGTGCTGTGTTCCAATTACTGGGATACTGCTGAGTACTATTATGGAATTGTGCTATGTACTAATTACCAGAATAGAGCTGCATACTAATTACTGGAATAGTTTTGAGTATTAATTACAGGAATACTGCTATGTACTAATTACTGGAATACTGCTTTTTACTATTTACTGGAATAGTGCTGAATACTAATTACAGGAATATCGCTGTGTACTAATTACCGGAATAGTGCTGCGTACTAATTACTGGAATATTCCTGCCTACTAATTACTGGAATAGTGCTGAGTACTAATTACAGGAATAGTGCTATGTACTAATTACTGGATTAGTGCTGAGCACTAATTACTGGAATCGTGCTGTGCCGTAATGACTGGAATAGTGCTGCATACTAATTACTGGAATATTGCTGCATACTAATTACTGGAACATTGTGGTGTACTAATAACAGGAATAGTCCTGTGTACCAATTACTGGAATAGTGTCACGTTCTAATTACTGGAATAATGCTCTCTACTAATTACAGGAATATTGCTGCTTACTAATTACTGGAATAGTGCTGTGTACTAAGTATGGGAGTAGTGCTATGTACTAATTACTGGAGTTGTGCTGAGTACTAATTGCATGATTAGTGCTGTGTACTAATTACTGAAATAGTGCCATGTACTAATTACTGGAATATTGTGGCATACTAATTACTGGGATATTGCTGTGTACTAATTTCTGGAATAAGGCTGTGTACTAATTACTGCAATACTGCTGCTTACTAATTACTGGAATATTACTGAAATATTTCTGTACACTAATTACTGGAATAGGATTTTGTACTACTTTCTGGAAATCACACTGTACTAATTACTGCAATATGACTGTGTGCTAAATACTAGAATATCCCTGTGCACTAATGAATGTAACAGTGCTGTGTACTAATTACTGAAATGTTGCTGCATACTAATTACTGCAATAGTGATGACTTCTAATTACGGGAATAGTGCTATGTAATAATTACAGGAAGAGTGCTGAGCACTAATTAAAGGAACAGTGTTGGTGATCTAATTCCTGGAATAACTTCGCACCGTAATGGCAGGAATAGTGCTGCACCATAATGACTACACTGGAGCTGAGTATTTATTGCAGGAACAGTGACATGTACTACTTACCAGAATAGTGCTTTGTACTAATTGCTGGAATAATACCACATTGAAATTACTGGAATAGTGCTGCATACTATTTACTGGAATATTGCTGTGTACTAATTACTGCAATAGTGCTGTGTACTAATTACTGGAATAGTGCTGCACAGTATTGACTGGAATAGTGCCATGTACTAATTACTGGAGTAGTGCTGAGTACTATTTACAGGAATAGTGCTCTGTTCTAATTACTGGAATAGTGTCACGCAGTAATTACTGGAATGGTGCTGCGTACTAATTACTGGAATGGTGCTGCATACTAATTACTAGAATGGTGCTGAGTACCAAATACAGGAATATTGCTGTATACTAATCACTGTAATAGTGCTGAGGACCAATTACTGGAGTATCGCCGTGTCCTAATTACTGGAATATTGCAATGTACTAATAACAGGAATAGTCCTGTGTAATAATTACTGGAATAGTGCCGCGTTCTAATTACTGGAATAGTGCTGTGTACCAATAACAGGAATATTGCTGCGTACTAATTAATGCAATAGTGCTGTGTACTAAGTTTGGAATAGTGCTGTGTATAAAATTAAAGGAATATTGCTGCATACTAATTAATGGAATAGTGGTCTCTGCTAATTATAGGTATATTGCTATGTACTTATTACTGGAATGGTGCTGCGTACTATGTGTGGGAATAGTGCTGTGTACTAATTACTGTAGTAGTGCTGAGTACTAATTACAGGAATAGTGCTGTGTACTAATTACTGGAATAGTGCCATGTACTAATTACTGGACTATTGTGGTGTACTAATTACTGGGATATTGCTGTGTAGTAATTTCTGGAATAGGGCTGTGTACTAATTACTGGAATATTGCTGTGCATTAATTACTGGAATAGTGCTGCTTACTAATTACTGTAATATTGAGGTATACTATGTACTGGAATATTGCTGTGTAGTAATTACTGGAATAGGGCTGTGTATTAATTGCTGGAATTCATTTGTACTAATTACTAGAATATCACTGTGTACTAATGAATGTAACAGTGCTGTGTACTAATTACTGGAATATTGCTACGTACTAATTACTGCAATAGTGCTGAGCCCTAATTAAATGAATAGTGTGATCTAATTACAGTAATAGTGCCGCACCGTAATGACTGGAATGGTGCCACTCCATAATGACTGGAATAATGCTGACTATTTATTCCAGGAATAGTGACATGTACTAATTACTGGAATAGCGCTGAGCCCTAATTGAAGGAATCAAGTTGTGATCTAATTACTGGAATAGTGCTGAGTAATTATTTCAGGAATAGTGACATGTACAACTTACTGGAACGGTGCTTTGCACTAATTACTGGAATAGTGCTGATTGTAAATTTCAGGAATATTGCTGTGTTCTAATTACTGGCACAGTGCCACATTGTAATTACTGTAATGGTGCTGTGTACTAATTACTAGAATATCGCTGTGTACTAATTACTGGAATAGTGCTGAGTAGTAATTACCAGAATATTGCTGTGTACTAATTACTGCAATAGTTTTGAGTATTAAATACAGGAATAGTGCTATGTACTAATTACAGGAATATTGCACCGTACTAATTACTAGAATATTGCCGTGTACTAATTACTGTAATTTGCTTTGTACTAATTACTTGAATAGTCCTGTGTACTAATTACAGGAGTATTGCTTTGTACTAATGACTACAATAGTGCTGTGCAATAATTACTGGAATATTGCCATGTACTAATTACTGGAATATTGCTCTGTACTAATTACTGTAATATTGCAGCATATTACTGACTGGAATAGTGCTGTGTACTAATTACAGGAATATTGCTTTGTACTAATTACTGGAATAGTGCTGATTACGAATTACAGGAATAATGCTTTGTTCTAATTACTGGCATAGTGCTGCATTGCAATTACTGGAATGGTGCCACGTACTAATTACTGCAGTGCTGCACTATTTACTGGAGTGTCACTGTTTACTAATTACTGGAATACTGCTATGTACTAATTACTGGAATATTGCTGCATTCTAATTAATGTAATAGAGTTATGTACTATTTACTTCAATAGTGCTGAGCACTATTTACAGGAATAGTGCTGTGTTCTAATTATTGGAATAGTACCGTGCAGTAATTACTAGAATGGTGCTGTGTACTAATTACTAGAATATTGCTGCATTCTAATTACTGGAATAGTGTTATTTCCTAATAACTGGAATAGTACTGAGTATTATTTACAGGAATTTTGCTGTGTTCTAATTACTAGAGTAGTGCCACGTCCTAATTACTAGAATAATGCTGTGTACTAATTACTGGTATATTGCTGTATACTAATTACTGGAATGTTGCGGCATACCAATTACAGGAATAGTCTTGTGTACCAAATACTGGAATAGTGCTTCGTTCTAATTACGAGAATAGCGTTATGTATCAATTACAGGAATATTACTGCGTACTAATTACTGGAATAGTGCTGTGTACTAATTATTGGAATAGTGCTGCGTACTAATTACTGTAATATTGTGGTGTATTAATTACTGGAATATTGCTGTGTACTAATTACTGTACTATTGCAGCATATTAATGACTGGAATAGTGCTGTGTATTAATTACAGGAATATTGGTTTGTACTAAGTACTGGAATAGTGCTGATTACGAATTACAGGAATAATGCTGTGTTCTAATTACTAGGGTAGTGCCATGTCCTAATTACTTGAATATTGCCGTGTACTAATTACTGGAATGTTGCGGCATACCAATTACTGGAATAGTCTTGGGTACCAAATACTGCAATAGTGCTTCGTTCTAATTACTAGAATAGCATTGTGTATCAATTACAGGAATATTACTGTGTACTAATTACTGGAATATTGCTGTGTACTAATTACTGGAATAGGGCTGGGTGCTAATTACTGGAATATTGCTGTGTACTAATGATTGGAATATTGCTGCATTCTAATTAATGGAATAGAGTTATGTACTATTTACTTCAATAGTGCTGAGTACTATTTACAGGAATACTGTGTTCTAATTACTGGAATAGTACTGCACAGTAATTACTAGAATGGTGCCGCGTACTAATTATTAGAATATTGCTGCATTCTAATTACTGGAATAGTGCTATGTCCTAATAACTGGAATAGGGCTGAGTATTATTTACAGGAATTTTGCTGTGTTCTAATTACTGGAGTAGTGCCATGTCCTAATTATTAGAATATTGCCACGTACTAATTGCTGGAATACTGCTGCGTGCTAATTACAGGAATATTGCAGCATACCAATTACTGGAATAGTCTCGTGTACCAAATACCGGAAAAGTGCTTCGTTCTAATTACTAGAATAGTGTTGTGCACCAATTACAGGAATATTACTGCATACTAATTACTGGAATAGTGCTGTGTACTAATTACAGGAATATTGCTGCGTATTAATTACTGGAATCATGCTGTGTACTAAGTACAGGAATAGTGCTGTGTACTAATTACTGGAATAGTGCTGTGTACTAATTATTGGAATAGTGCTGCACAGTATTGACTGGAATAGTGCCATGTACTAATTACTGGAGTAGTGCTGAGTACTATTTACAGGAATAGTGCTCTGTTCTAATTACTGGAATATTGTCACACAGTAATTACTGGAATGGTGCTGCGTACTAATTACTAGAATGGTGCTGCATACTAATTACTAGAATGGTGCTGAGTACCAAATACAGGAACATTGCTGTATACTAATCACTGTAATGGTGCTGAGGACCAATTACTGGAGTATCACCGTGTCCTAATTACTGGAATATTGGGACGTACTAATAACAGGAATAGTCCTGTGTAATAATTACTGGAATAGTGCCGCGTTCTAATTACTGGAATAGTGCTGTGTACCAATAACAGGAATATTGCTGCATACTAATTAATGCAATAGTGCTGTGTACTAAGTTTGGAATAGTGCTGTGTAGTAATTACTGGAATACTGCTGAGTACTAATTACTGGAATATTGATGCATTCCAATTACTGGAATAGTTCTGGGTACTAATGAAAAGAATAGTGCTATGTACTAATTACCAGAATTGTTCTGCGTACTAATCACCAGAATATTGCTGCATACTAATTACTGGGATAGTGCTGCATACCAAGTACTGGAATATTGCTGTGTGCTAATTCACGAATAATATTGTGGTATACTAATAACATGTGTACCAATTACTGGAACAGTGCTGCATTCTCATTACTGGAATGGTGCTGTGTATAAAATTAAAGGAATATTGCTGCATACTAATTAATGGAATAGTGGTCTCTGCTAGTTATAGGTATATTGCTATGTACTTATTACTGGAATGGTGCTGCGTACTATGTATGGGAATAGTGCTGTGTACTAATTACTGTAGTAGTGCTGAGTACTAATTACAGGAATAGTGCTGTGTACTAATTACTGGAATAGTGCCATGTACTAATTACTGGACTATTGTGGTGTACTAATTACTGGGATATTGCTGTGTAGTAATTTCTGGAATAGGGCTGTGTACTAATTACTGGAATATTGCTGTGCACTAATTATTGGAATAGTGCTGCCTACTAATTACTGTAATATTGAGGTATACTATGTACTGGAATATTGCTGTGTAGTAATTACTGGAATAGGGCTGTGTATTAATTGCTGGAATTCATTTGTACTAATTACTAGAATATCACTGTGTACTAATGAATGTAACAGTGCTGTGTACTAATTACTGGAATATTGCTACGTACTAATTACTGCAATAGTGCTGAGCCCTAATTAAATGAATAGTGTGATCTAATTACAGTAATAGTGCCGCACCATAATGATTCGAATGGTGCCGCTCCATAATGACTGGAATGGTGCTGACTATTTATTCCAGGAATAGTGACATGTACTAATTACTGGAATAGTGCTGAGCCCTAATTGAAGGAATAGAGTTGTGATCTAATTACTGGAATAGTGCTGAGTAATTATTTCAGGAATAGTGATATGTACAACTTACTGGAATAGTGCTTTGCACTAATTACTGGAATAGTGCTGATTGTAAATTTCAGGAATATTGCTGTGTTCTAATTACTGGCACAGTGCCACATTGTAATTACTGTAATGGTGCTGCGTACTAATTACTAGAATATCGCTGTGTACTAATTACTGGAATAGTGCTGAGTACTAATTAAAGGAATAGTGCTATGTATTAATTACTGGAATAGTGCCGTGTACTAATTACTGCAATATTGTGGTGTATTAATTACTGGATTATTGCTGTGTACTAATTACTGGAATAGTGCTGTGTACTAATTACTGGAATATCACTGTGTACTAATGACTGGAACAGTGCTGTGGACTAATTACTGGAATATTGCTGCATACTAATTAATGGAATAGTGCTGAGTACTAATTACAGGAATAGTGTTATGTACTAATCACTGGTGTAATGCTGAGCCCTAACTGATGGAATCATTGTGATCTTATTACTGTAATAGTGCTGCACCATAATGACTGGAATGGTGCTGCATACTAATTACTGGAATAGTGCTGAGTATTAATTGTAGGGTTAGTGCCTTGTAGTAATTACTGGAGTAGTGCTTTGTTCTAATTACTGGAATACTGCTGTGTACTAATTACAGGAATAATGCTGTGTTCTAATTACTGGCATAGTGCCACATCATAATTACTGGAATGGTGCTGCGTACTAATTACTCAAATATCGCTGTGTACTAATTACTGGAATAGTGCTATGCACTAATTACTGGCAGAGTGCTTTGTACTAATTACTGGAATAGTGCTGAGTACTAATTACAGGATTATTGCCTCATACTAATTTCTGGAGTAGTGCCATGTCCTAATTACTGGAATATCGCCACATACTAATTACTGGAATAGTGCTATGTACTAATTACTGGAATAGTGCTATACACTAATTACTGGCAGAGTGCTTTGTACTAATTACTGGAATAGTGCTGAGTACTAATTACAGGATTATTGCCTCATTCTAATTTCTGGAGTAGTGCCATGTCCTAATTACTGGAATATCGCCACATACTAATTACTGGAATAGTGCTACGTACTACTTACTGGAATATTGCTGTGTACTAATTACTGGAATAGTGCTGATTATGAATTACAGAGATAGTGCTACGTTCAAATTACTGGCATAGTGCTGCATTGTAATTACTGGAATGGTGCTGTGTTCTAGTTACTGGAATAATGCTGGGTACTATTTACTGGAATAGTGCTGAGTACCTTTTACTGGAATAGTGCTCTTTTCTAATTACTGGAATGGTGCCGTCCCATTATTACTGCAATGATACTGCATTCTAATTACTGGAATAGTGCTGAGTATTAATTATGGGAATATTGCTGCAAACTGATTACTGGAACAGTGATGAATAAAAATTACTGTATTATTGCTCCATATTATTTACTGGAATATTGCAGAGTACTAATTACAGGAATAGTCCTGTGTACCAATTACTGGAATAGTGCCGCGTTTTAATTACTGGAATGGTGATGCTTACTAATTACAGGAATAGTGCTGCGTGCTATGTACTGGAATATCGCTGTGTATTAATTACTGGAATAGTGCTCCGTACTAATTGCTGGAATATTGCCATGTTCTAATTTCTGGAATAGACTGTGTACCAATTACTGGAATAGTAGTGCATACTAATTACAGGAATAATGCTTTGTACTGATTACTGGAAAATTGCTGTATACTAATTGCAGCAATAGTGCTGCGTACTACTTACTGGAATATTGCTGCAAGCTAATTATAGCAATTGTGCTGTGTACTAATTACAGGAAACGTTCTGCATACTAAGTACAGGAATATTGCTGCATAATAATTACTCGACTGGTGCTGCATATTAATTACTTGAATATTGCAGTGTACTAATTACTGGAATGTTGCCATATACTAGTTACAGGAATAATGCTGTGTACCAATTATTGGAATAGTGCTCTGTATTAATTACTAGAATAACACTGAGTATTAATTGCAGAATAGTGCCTTGTACCAGTTACTGGATGAATGCTTAGCACTGTTCCATTAATTAGTACAGAGTACTACTTTCAGGAAAAGAGCTGTGTTCTAATTACTAGTATAGTGCCTGATCGTAATTACTGGAATGTTGTTGCCTCCAAATTGCTGGAATATCGCTGTGCACTAATTACTGGAATAATGCTGAGTACTAATTACAGGAATAGTGCTGTGATCTAATTAATGGCAGGGTGCTGCATCGTTATTACTGGAATGGTGCTGGGTACTAATTGCTGGAATATTGCTGTGTACTAATTACTGGAATAGAGCTGTCTACTAATTACTGGAATATTGCTTCGTACCAATTACTGGAAGTGCGCTGAATACTAATTACAGGAACAGTGCTATGTGCTACTAACTGGAATAGAGCTTTGTACTGCTTACTGGAAAAGCTCTGAGTACTAATTACAGCAATATTGCTGTGTACTAGTTACAGGAATATTGCTGCTTGCTAATCACAGGAAAATCACTTGTATTAATTACTGGAGTAGTCCTGCGTACTAATTAAAGGAAATGTTCTGCGTACTAATTGCGGGAATAGTGCTGCATAATAATTACTCAACTGGTGCTGCGTACAAATTATCAGAATAGTGCTGTGTATTAATTACAGGAATAGTGGTGTGTTCTAATTACTGGAATAGTGCTGTGTACTAATTAAAGGAATATTGCTGCATGCTAATTACTGGAATATTGCTGTCTACTAATTACTGGAAAATTGCATGAACTAATTACTGGAGTAGTGATGTGTACGAGTTACAGGAATATTGCTGCATAGTAATTACTGGAATAGAACTGCATACTAAGTATTGGAATATTACTGTTTCCTAATTACAGGAATCATTCTATGTACTAATTACATGAAGGGTGCTGCATACAATTTACTGAAATAGTGCTCCGTACTAATTGCTGGAATATTGCCATGTTCTAATTTCTGGAATTACTTGAATAGTGGTGCATACTAATTACAGGAATAGTGCCTTGTACTGATTACTGGAAAATTGCTGTATACTAATTACAGCAATAGTGCTGCATACTACTTACTGGAATATTGCTGCAAGCTAATTACAGGAATCATGCTGCGTACTAATTACAGGAAAAGTTCTGCATAGAAATTACAGGAATATTGCTGCATAATAAGTACTGGACTAGTGCTGTGTACTAATTACAGGAATAGTGGTGTGTTCTAATTACTGGAATAGTGCTGTGTACTAATTACAGAAATATTGCTGTGTACTAATTACTGGCATAATGCTGTATACTAATTAGTGTAAAACCACATGAACTAATTACTGGAGTAGTGCTGTGTACTATTTACAGGAATATTGCTGCATAGTAATTACTGGAATAAAGCTTCATATGCATTATTGAAATATTGTTTACTAATTACAGGAATCGTTCTACGTACTAATTACACAAATAGTGCTGCATCCTAATTACTGAAATAGTGCTCTGTACTAATTGCTGGAATATTGCCGTGTTCTAATTTCTGGAATAGACTATGTACCAATTACTGGAATAGTGGTGCATACTAATTACAGGAATAGTGCTCTGTACTGATTACTGGTAAAGTGCTGTGTGCTAATTACAGCTATATTGCTGCATACTAGTGACTTGAATATTGCAGCATGCTAATTACAGGAATAGTGTTGCATACTAATTACAGAAATCGTTCTTCATACTAATTACAGGAATAGTGCTGCATAATAATTACTCGACTGGTGCTGCATACTAATTAGAGGAATAGTGCTATGTACTAATTACAGGAATAGTGGTCTGTTCTAATTACTGGAACAGTGCTGTGTACTAATTACAGGAATATTGCTGCGTACTAATTACAGGCATATTTCTGCAAATTAATTACTGGAGTTTTGTTGCATACTAATTAATGGGAAATCACGTGTATTAATTACTGGAGTAGTGCTGTGTACTAATTGCAGGAGTATTGCTGCATACTAATTACTGTAATAGAGCTGCGTATTAATTATTGGAATATTGCTGTTTAATAATTACAGGAATCGTACTACATACTAATTACACGAATAATGCAGTATACTAATTACTGAAATAGTGCTCCGTACTAATTGCTGGAATATTGCCATGTTCTAATTTCAGAAATACACAGTGTACCAATTACTGGAATAGTGCTGCATATTAATTACAGGAATAGTGCTTTTCCTGATTACTGGAAAAGCGCTGTGTACTAATTACAGCAATATTCCTGCATACTAGTTACTGGAATATTGCTGCATGCTAATTACAGGAATAATTCCTGGAAAATCATGTGTAATAATTACTGGAGTAGTGATGCATACTTATTAAAGGAAACGTTCTGCATACTAATTATGGGAATAGTGCTGCAAAATAATTACTCAACTGGTGCTGCATACAAATTACAGGAATAGTGCTGCATACTAATTACTGGAATAGCGGTGTGTTCTAATTACTGGAATAGTGCTGTGTACTAATTACAGGAATATTGCTGCATACTAATAACAAGAGTATTTCTGCGTATTAATGACTGAAATATTGCAGTGTACTAATTACTGAAATGTTGCCATATACTAATTACAGGAATTATGTTGTGTACCAATTATTGGAATAGTGCTGTGTATTAATTACTAGAATAGCACTGAGTATTTATTGCAGAATAGGGCCTTATACCAGTTACTGGACCAGTGCTTTGTACTAATTAATGGAACAATGCTGAGTACTAATTTCAGGAATAGAGCTGTGTTCTAATTACTGGCGTAGTGCCACATCTTAATTACTGGAATGTGGCTTCCTTCAAATTGCTGGAATATCACTGTGTACTAATTACTGGAATAGTGCGGAGTACTAATTATAGAAATAGAGCTGTGATCTAATTACTGGCATAGTGCTGCATCGTTATTACTGGAATGGTGCTGCGTACTAATTGCTGGAATATTGCTGTGTATTAATTAATGGAATAGAGCTGTCTACTAATTACTGGAATATTGCTGCGTACAAATTACTGGAAGTGTGCTGAATAGTAATTAAAGGAATAGTGCTATGTACTAATAACTGGAATAGTGCTTTGTACTGATTACTAGGAAAGCGCTGAGTACTAAATACAACAATATTGCTGTGTACTAGTTACAGGAATTGCTAATTGCTGCTTGCTAATTATAGGAATAATTACTGGAAAATCACTTGTATTAATTACTGGAGTAGTCCTGCGTACTAGTTAAAGGAAATGTTCTGCGTACTAATTACGAGAATAGTGCTGCATAATAATTACAGGAATAGTGGTGTGTTCTAATTACTGGAATAGTACTGTGTACTAATTACAGGAATATTGCTGCATAATAATTACTGGAATAATGCTGTCTACTAATTACTGGAAAACCACATGAACTAATTACTGGAATAGTTGATGCATACTAATTACATGAATAGTGCTTTGTACTGATTACTGGAAAATTGCTGTATAATAATTACAGCAATAGTGCTGCATACTACTTACTAGAATATTGCTGCAAGCTAATTACAGCAATCGTGCTGTGTACTAATTACAGGAAACGTTCTGCATAATAATTACAGGAATATTGCTGCATAACAATTAATCGACTAGTGCTGCATACTAATTACAGGAATAGTGCTATGAACTAATTACAGGAATAGTGGTGTGTTCTAACTGCTGGAATAATGCTGTGCACTAATTACAGGGATATTGCTGCGTACTAATTACAGGAGTATTTCTGCGTATTAATTACTTGAATATTGCAGTGTACTAATTACTGGAATGTTGCCATATACTAATTACAGGAATAATGCTGTGTACCAATTATTGGAAAAGTGCTCTTTATTAGTTACTAGAATAACACTGCGTAGTAAAGGCAAAATATTGCCTTGTACCAGTTACTGGATGAATGCTTAGCACTGTTCCCATTAATTAGTACAGAGTACTTATTTCAAGAATAGAGCTGTGTTCTAATTACTGGTATAGTGCCAGATCGAAATTACTGGAATGTTGCTGCCTCCAAATTGCTGGAATATCGCTGTGTACTAATTACTGGAATAGTGCTAGTACTAATTACAGGAATACTGCTGTGTTTTAGTTACAGGAATATTGCTGCTTACTAACTACAGGAGTATTTCTGTGTATTAATTACTGGAATATTGCAGAATACTAATTACTGGAAAGTTGCCATATACTAATTACAGGAATAATGCTGTGTACCAATTATTGGAATAGTGCTCTTTATTAAGTACTAGAATAACACTGCGTATTAAAGGCAGAATATTGCCTTGTACCAGTTAATGGACGAATGCTTAGCACTGTTCCATTAATTAGTACAGAGCACTAATTTCAAGAATAGAGCTGTGTTCTAATTACTGGTATAGTGCCAGATCGTAATTACTGGAATGATGCTGCCTCCAAATTGCTGCAATATCGCTGTGTACTAAGTACTGGAATAGTGCTAGTACCAATTACAGGAATACTGCTGTGTTTTAGTTACAGGATTATTGCTGCGTACTAACTACAGGAGTATTTCTGTGTATTAATTACTGGAATATTGCAGAATACTAATTACTGGTAAGTTGCCATATACTAATTACAGGAATTATGCTGTGTACCAATTATTGGAATAGTGCTGTGTATTAATTACTAGAATAGCACTGAGTATTTATTGCAGAATAGGGCCTTGTACCAGTTTCTGGACCAGTGCTTTGTACTAATTAATGGAACAATGCTGAGTACTAATTTCAGGAATAGAGCTGTGTTCTAATTACTGGCGTAGTGCCGCATCTTAATTACTGGAATGTGGCTGCCTTCAAATTGCTGGAATATCGCTGTGTACTAATTACTGGAACAGTGCGGAATACTAATTACAGGAATAGTGCTGTGATCTAATTACTGGCATAGTGCTGCATTGTTATTACTGGAATGGTGCTGCATACTAATTGCTGCAATATTGCTGTGTAGTAATTACTGGAAGTGTGCTGAATACTAATTAAAGGAATAGTGCTATGTACGTATAACTGGAATAGTGCTTTGTACTGATTACTGGAAAAGCGCTGAGTACTAATTACAACAATATTGCTGTGTACTAGTTACAGGAATATTGCTGCTTGCTAATTAAAGGAATAATTACTGGAAAATCACTTGTATTAATTACTGGAGTAGTTCTGCGTACTAATTAAAGGAAATGATCTGCGTACTAGTTACAGGAATAGTGCTGCATAATAATTGCTCAACTGTTGCTGCGTACAAATCATAGGAATAGTGCTGCGTAATAATTGCAGGAATAGTGGTATGTTCTAATTACTGGAATAGTGCTGTGTACTAATTACAGGAATATTGCTGCATACTAATTACTGGAATAATGCTGTCTACTAATTACTGGAAAATCACATGAACTAATTACTGGAGTAGTGCTGTGTACGAGTTACAGGAATATTGCTGCATAGTAATTACTGGAATAGAGCTGCATACTAATTATTGGAATATTACTGTTTCCTAATTACAGGAATCGTTCTACGTACTAATTACACAAATAGTGCTGCATACTAATTACTGAAATAATGATCCGTACCAATTGCTGGAACATTGCCGTGTTCTAATTGCAGGATTAGACTTTGTACTAATTACTGGAATAGTGGTGCATACTCGTTACAGGAATAGTATTTTGTACTGATTACTGGATAGGTGTTGTGTAGTAATTAAAGCAATATTGCTGCGTACTTGCTACTGGAATATTGCTGCAAGCTAATTACAGGAATAGAGTTGCGTACTAATTTCATGAAACGTGCTGCATGCTATTTACAGGAATAGTGCTGCATAATAATTGCTTGACTGGTGCTACATACTAATTACAGGAAAAGTGCTGTGTACTCATTACAGGAATAGTGGTGTGTTCTAATTACTGGAGTTGTGCTGTTTTAGTTACAGGAATATTGCTGCGTACTAACTACAGGAGTATTTCTGCGTATTAATTACTGGAATATTGCAGTCTACTAATTGCTGGAATGTTGCCATATACTAATTACAGGAATTATGCTGTGTACCAATTATTGGAATAGTGCTGTGTATTAATTACTAGAATAGCACTGAGTATTTATTGCAGAATAGGGCCTGGTACCAGTTACTGGACCAGTGCTTTGTACTAATTAATGGAACAATGCTGATTACTAATTTCAGGAATAGAGCTGTGTTCTAATTACCGGCGTAGTGCCACATCTTAATTACTGGAATGTGGCTGCCTTCAAATTGCTGGAATATCGCTGTGTACTAATTACTGGAACAGTGCGGAGTACTAATTACAGGAATAGTGCTGTGATCTAATTACTGGCATAGTGCTGCATTGTTATTACTGGAATGGTGCTGCATACTAATTGCTGCAATATTGCTGTGTAGTAATTACTGGAAGTGTGCTGAATACTAATTAAAGGAATAGTGCTATGTACTTATAACTGGAATAGTGCTTTGTACTGATTACTGGAAAAGCGCTGAGTACTAATTACAACAATATTGCTGTGTACTAGTTACAGGAATATTGCTGCTTGCTAATTATAGGAATAATTACTGGAAAATCACTTGTATTAATTACTGGAGTAGTTCTGCGTGCTAATTAAAGGAAATGTTCTGCATACTAGTTACGGGAATAGTGCTGCATAATAATTACTCAACTGGTGCTGTGTACAAATCATAGGATTAGTGCTGCGTAATAATTGCAGTAATAGTGGTATGTTCTAATTACTGGAATAGCGCTGTGTACTAATTACAGGAATATTGCTGCATACTAATTACTGGAATAATGCTGTCTACTAATTACTGGAAAATCACATGAACTAATTACTGGAGTAGTGCTGTGTACGAGTTACAGGAATATTGCTGCATAGTAATTACTGGAATAGAACTGCATACTAATTATTGGAATATTACTGTTTCCTAATTACAGGAATCGTTCTACGTACTAATTACACAAATAGTGCTGCATACAAATTACTGAAATCTTGCTCTGTACTAATTGCTGGAATATTGCCGTGTTCTAATTTCTGGAATAGACTGTGTACCAATTACTGGAATAGTGATGCATTCTAATTACATGAATAGTGCTTTGTACTGATTACTGGAAAATTGCTGTATACTAATTACAGCATTAGTGCTGCATACTACTTACTAGAATATTGCTGCAAGCTAATTACAGCAATCGTGCTGTGTACTAATTACAGGAAACGTTTTGCATACTAATTACAGGAATATTGCTGCATAACAATTAATCGACTGGTGCTGCATACTAATTACAGGAATAGTGCTATGAACTAATTACAGGAATAGTGGTGTGTTCTAACTGCTGGAATAATGCTGTGCACTAATTACAGAGATATTGCTGCGTACTAATTACAGGAGTATTTCTGCGTATTAATTACTTGAATATTGCAGTGTACTAATTACTGGAATGTTGCCATATACTAATTACAGGAATAATGCTGTGTACCAATTATTGGAAGAGTGCTCTTTATTAATTACTAGAATAACACTGCGTAGTAAAGGCAGAATATTGCCTTGTACCAGTTACTGGATGAATGCTTAGCACTGTTCCATTAATTAGTACAGAGTACTTATTTCAAGAATAGAGCTGTGTTCTAATTACTGGTATAGTGCCAGATCGAAATTACTGGAATGTTGCTGCCTCCAAATTGCTGGAATATCGCTGTGTACTAATTACTGGAATAGTGCTAGTACTAATTACAGGAATACTGCTGTGTTTTAGTTACAGGAATATTGCTGCTTACTAACTACAGGAGTATTTCTGTGTATTAATTACTGGAATATTGCAGAATACTAATTACTGGAAAGTTGCCATATACTAATTACAGGAATAATGCTGTGTACCAATTATTGGAATAGTGCTCTTTATTAAGTACAAGAATAACACTGCGTATTAAAGGCAGAATATTGCCTTGTACCAGTTAATGGATGAATGCTTAGCACTGTTCCATTAATTAGTACAGAGTACTAATTTCAAGAATAGAGCTGTGTTCTAATTACTGGTATAGTGCCAGATCGTAATTACTGGAATGTTGCTGCCTCCAAATTGCTGCAATATCGCTGTTTACTAATTACTGGAATAGTGCTAGTACCAATTACAGGAATACTGCTGTGTTTTAGTTACAGGATTATTGCTGCGTACTAACTACAGGAGTATTTCTGTGTATTAATTACTGGAATATTGCAGAATACTAATTACTGGTAAGTTGCCATATACTAATTACAGGAATTATGCTGTGTACCAATTATTGGAATAGTGCTGTGTATTAATTACTAGAATAGCACTGAGTTTTTATTGCAGAATAGGGCCTGGTACCAGTTTCTGGACCAGTGCTTTGTACTAATTAATGGAACAATGCTGAGTACTAATTTCAGGAATAGAGCTGTGTTCTAATTACTGGCGTAGTGCCGCATCTTAATTACTGGAATATGGCTGCCTTCAAATTGCTGGAATATCGCTGTGTACTAATTACTGGAACAGTGCGGAGTACTAATTACAGGAATAGTGCTGTGATCTAATTACTGGCATAGTGCTGCATTGTTATTACTGGAATGGTGCTGCATACTAATTGCTGGAATATTGCTGTGTAGTAATTACTGGAAGTGTGCTGAATACTAATTAAAGTAATAGTGCTATGTACGTATAACTGGAATAGTGCTTTGTACTGATTACTGGAAAAGCGCTGAGTACTAATTACAACAATATTGCTGTGTACTAGTTACAGGAATATTGCTGCTTGCTAATTATAGGAATAATTACTGGAAAATCATTTGTATTAATTACTGGAGTAGTTCTGCGTACTAATTAAAGGAAATGTTCTACGTACTAGTTATGGGAATAGTGCTGCATGATAATTACTCAACTGGTGCTGCGTACAAATCATAGGAATAGTGCTGTGTAATAATTGCAGGAATAGTGGTATGTTCTAATTACTGGAATAGAGCTTTTTACTAATTACAGGAATATTGCTGCATACTAATTACTGGAATAATGCTGTCTACTAATTACTGGAAAATCACATGAACTAATTACTGGAGTAGTGCTGTGTACGAGTTACAGGAATATTGCGGCATAGTGATTACTGGAATAGAACTGCATACTAATTATTGGAATATTACTGTTTCCTAATTACAGGAATCATTCTACGTACTAATTACACAAATAGTGCTGCATACTAATTACTGAAATAATGATCCGTACCAATTGCTGGAATCCTGCATGTTCTAATTGCAGGATTAGACTTTGTACTAATTACTGGAATAGTGGTGCATACTCGTTACAGTAATAGTATTTTGTACTGATTACTGGAAAGGTGTTGTGTAGTAATTAAAGCAATATTGCTGCGTACTTGCTACTGGAATATTGCTGCAAGCTAATTACAGGAATAGAGTTGCGTACTAATTACATGAAACGTGCTGCATGCTATTTACAGGAATAGTGCTGCATAATAATTGCTTGACTGGTGCTACATACTAATTACAGGAAAAGTGCTGTGTACTCATTACAGGAATAGTGGTGTGTTCTAATTACTGGAGTTGTGCTGTTTTAGTTACAGGAATATTGCTGCGTACTAACTACAGGAGTATTTCTGCGTATTAATTACTGGAATATTGCAGTCTACTAATTGCTGGAATGTTGCCATATACTAATTACAGGAATTATGCTGTGTACCAATTATTGGAATAGTGCTGTGTATTAATTACTAGAATAGCACTGAGTATTTATTGCAGAATAGGGCCTGGTACCAGTTACTGGACCAGTGCTTTGTACTAATTAATGGAACAATGCTGATTACTAATTTCAGGAATAGAGCTGTGTTCTATTATTGGCGTAGTGCCACATCTTAATTACTGGAATGTGGCTTCCATCAAATTGCTGGAATATCGCTGTGTACTAATTACTGGAATAGTGCGCATACTAATTACAGGAATAGTGCTGTGATCTAATTACTGGCATAGTGCTGCATTGTTATTACTGGAATGGTGCTGCATACTAATTGCTGCAATATTGCTGTGTAGTAATTACTGGAAGTGTGCTGAATACTAATTAAAGGAATAGTGCTATGTACTTATAACTGGAATCGTGCTTTGTACTGATTACTGGAAAAGCACTGAGTACTAATTACAACATTATTGCTGTGTACTAGTTACAGGAACATTGCTGCTTGCTAATTATAGGAATAATTACTGGAAAATCACTTGTATTAATTACTGGAGTAGTTCTGCGTACTAATTAAAGGAAATGTTCTGCATACTAGTTACGGAAATAGTGCTGCATGATAATTACTCAACTGGTGCTGCGTACAAATCATAGGACTAGTGCTGCGTAATAATTGCAGGAATAGTGGTATGTTTTAATTACTGGAATAGTGCTGTGTACTAATTACAGGAAACGTTCTGCATACTAATTACAGGAATATTGCTGCATAACAATTACTCGACTGGTGCTGCATGCTAATTACAGGAATAGTGGTGTGTTCTAACTGCTGGAATAATGCTGTGCACTAATTACAGGGATATTGCTGCGTACTAACTACAGGAGTATTTCTGTGTATTAATTACTGGAATATTGCAGAATACTAATTACTGGAAAGTTGCCATATACTAATTACAGGAATAATGCTGTGTACCAATTATTGGAATAGTGCTCTTTATTAATTACTAGAATAACACTGCGTATTAAAGGCAGAATATTGCCTTGTACCAGTTACTGGATGAATGCTTAGCACTGTTCCATTAATTAGTACAGAGTACTAATTTCAAGAATAGAGCTGTGTTCTAA